>CM068369.1:118961193-119606818 GCA_034769895.1 Magicicada septendecula
AAAGGACCATTTAGAGACACCTCGTCTCTCACACAACCTCTAGAGGAAACTCTGTCCTCGTAAACCACTTGTGGAGTCTTTACTTCACTTAAACAACAGGGAAAGTTTGCCCTTTGCCAACCTAACCTCTCGTCACACTCTCAATCTCATCAACCACTATCTCATTAATAATTTCTATTTCCACTAAAACTTCATCACCACTATCATTATTCACAACTTTACTCTCTAACACCACATTTTTAATTATATCACTATCATTCTCACCCCTACTTACCTTTTCAATTACTACTTTATTTGCACGTAAACTATCATCATTATTAGTCGTAATTCTCTCCCCATTATAATCATCACTTATTTTAACCACATTACTCACCTTGTTCTCCATTACTTCATTAATTATATTCTCACTACACTTACCTGTGTCTTTACTGTTTTCTATCACCACTACACTCTCATCATTATAATCATTATTCGCTATTTTATTCTCTAACACTACCTCATCAATTATGTTACCATTATCATTATTCGTCATATCGCTAACACTGTCACTTACCTTCTTATTCATTATCTAATTTAATTTACTCTCTTCATTTTTATTTAGTTTATCAGTATCTCTTTCCCACTTTTCATTTCGTTCTTTCATATCATTATTCATTTGTTTTTGTGAATTTATTAACATATCCCACTTTTCGTCACTCTCATCAAACCATTTATTCATATGATTAATAAAGTCATTAGCCTGTCTCTTAATTGTGTGCAACAAACTCATTATCTTATCTTTCCTAGTTGCTCCTATTTCGGCTCCCTGTCCTTCCGCCATGTTAAAAAAAAATTATTTATAATATACCCTTTATATAAAACAATTACCACCCTCCTAATACACGATAATTATACACATTAATTCAAAATACTCAACACATAAAATCGTAATCAATATACAAACGTAAAAGTAACCACACAGTAATTTCGTATGCTCGCTACCAAAACATAACCATAAAATATACGTTTAACATATACAATAATTTCACAAATACGCTGTTACCCAAATCCTATTTTCTGTGCTTCAAGGCAGGTCTAATTCATATAATATTTATACAGATATCCTGGCAGGGGCTCGCCAATTGTAACTAAACAAACCTTTTTTAACAAATATTATACTGCCAGAATCTTACCTGTCTTGCCATATTTTGTCGCAAACTTACCTTTTTCCAAACACCATCAGAACTTCAGGGCCACCACCAATATCTTTAAAAGGATAGATACGGAAACCTTTACACTTTAACTTAATTAAAAACACTGGAACAATTTTGCTGTCTGACTTCCCATAATTCAGAAAATTCCCCGGAACGTTAGACGAGTTTTTCAGCACAAAGTATAGGAAATGGTTACGGCGTAATAACTACAACTAACACATGTTATGTAAAATCAAATATTGTTTTATTTAAAATTTGCTTCTTTCTCTTTCTTTCTTTTTGTCTGTATTTTTAATAATTCTGTGCCAATAAATTTTATGAACTACTACTAAATGTATATGACCCAGTACCTTTTACAACACGCACGCACGCACTCTCTCTCTCTCTCTCTCTCTCTCTCTCTCTCTCTCTCTCTCTCTCTCTCTCTCTCTCTCTCTCTCTCTCTCTCATCCGGTTTACATTTATTACTTTTATAACCCCCGTTTTATTTAGTGAGCTCTTTAGTTTAAATATTCAACACCCTTTTGGCCAATATATTCACGGTACTTAACTGTCCACGCTATCCAAAATGGTTCCGCTGTCTTTCCGTTCACTTTCACTGACACTGTTGTAAATCCAGTTTACATTTTATTTTTATGTCACTTCCACTTACTCTTCCCTATTTTCTTACTTTATATAATTTTGGGGTAGGCCGCGCGTACTTACACGCGCAGGCCTCCGTCACTTTTTTACTGAGACGGTGGTGAACTTTTGACTGCACTGTTTGACTAATGGTGGCGGACTGGGCGAACCTCGTGCGCTTGGTTGCCCACAGGCAAGGCGTTAGGCGTTGGCCGCTGCCGTCAGCGTATATTGGTTTTATAACGCCTTCTCGTATTGGCTGAAAACCTTCTTGAACATTTCGCTCGAACCAGAAAGCCGTCTGAATTGTCGCCACGAGGTAATTTTGTGCAGTACAAACACGTGCTTTTTCGTGACTCACATACTTTGTTCTGATCGGTACCTGGCACTGCGCTACAGGCTGTTCACCAAAAGATTGATTGATTGGTTAAAACGGGTTGCCTAAACTGCCCCGTTACATAAGTGGTACATGTTCATAATAGTAATGTTTTACTTTATAACATGAACTTTATAAGCATTTAAGTAATTTTGTATTCCATTAATTTGGCATTTAATTACTCTTTTTCACAAATAGCATGTTTAGATTAACGTTCATCAGTGTATTTGTTCTCTTGTAACACAAAAACAGCAGGACAAGGTGTTTATAGACAAGGCATCAAATGACTTGTCTTTATTGTAGGAGTGTCATGGAAACTGAAATTGTTTGTTATTGTTCGTAAAGTAAACAATCTTTTTATGGTGATATACAAAATTGATATCTTCACGCGGAAAAGTCAATGGATTACCAGTTAAATTACAAATAAGTTAAAGGTTTTATACAGTATCGGCATCTGTTTAACTTTTAAGTATATAGTGAAGAAATCCTAAATTATTTTTGCATAATTAAATATTGTTTGGTACAGACTCCTGTGAAATCATAAGAAAACATACGAAGAAGAATGTCATATATACTGTCTGGCCACGATTCGATGATCGAGCATTGTGTAAGGTGGGAGAAGCACTACGGTAGGCTAAGTGGGGGTAAATCAAATGGCTAGTACATATATTTCACCCTACCTCACTTACAAGCGGCCGGGTGGTGGGGGAAATCATCCAGTCGCGGCCAGACAGTAGTGCTTCCTATAATTTCAGATAGTGCCTTGCCACTGTAGAAGTTACAAAAATGTAATTTCTCATTAAATGAAATGAAATTTCTTGCCCATAAAAAATTGAAATGAAATTATGGATGTTATACCAATTTAACAAATTTATCTATGTTTGAAAAAAAAAAATTAGTTTACAAACGATATAAAGTTTATTTATGGAATAGGTTAGTGATGACAAACGATAAAGGTAAACGTCAGGAAGCACAACTGCTGATAACATTTATTTTTAAAGTTTATACAGTTCTATATAAAAATTGTGAACAGAATATCCAAAGTATAGCAGCACAAGTGTACGTTATAGAAAACAGTTAAGAAAATTGTTTGTAACTAAGGTGTATACATAAATGATTCTTAAATGGCTGAGGATGAGCGGAATAAACAATAATTGAGATTTGTGAAGACTATGGAGAAGTAAAATGAGATTTTTACCCAAGTCATCAAAGATTATGAGTCATGAGTCTACCAATATGATCCTGTAATGAAGCTATAGAGTACACAGTGGAAGATTGCCAATTCTCCTTGCTCTAAAAATTTTAAGGGGACCAGGTCGTGAAGCCTTTACCATGTTAATGAAATGGAAGTGTCGCTTATCAGTTAGGTACACGTATTTCAAAAACTGTTAAGATATTTTTTTGAAACTTTTTCGGCTGATAGATAAATACATAGATCATATCGTATTCCTAATTAAATACATGTACTGATAAAAGAAATACTTAGGGTAAGTTTTCAATATAGTACTTAAAAAAAATATTTTTTTTACTTCTTTTTTAAAAACACACTAAATATTTATATACGGTACCATACAAAATTGTTGGTCTATTATAATAAGTGTTATGAAACAAACATAATAAAAAAAATTCAAGTCTCCATCACGTTCCAGTACAAAGTTATGTGTACCTAAATATGAAAAAATGAGTTACGGAAAACCGCGTTTTAAAGTTTTTTAATGTTTTATTCAAATGCACCTGCACTATACACTTCTTGTTCATTATTCTCATCTTTCTTCCTTTTTTGGTGCCTTTTCTTTACTCTGTTTCCTTATTCCTTTCCAAAACACTCCTATTTGCTTCCAGAATCCTCATTTTTATAGCTAATAATATTATTATAAAATTTCAAATGCTTGTTTGAAAGAGGTCAATGACATCACACTGGGTGACTTCACGTGAATTAAACATATAAGATGATATGAAAAAAATTGTTTGGTATAACTGTATGTACAATTTTAAACAGGAAGGAAAAAAGGAGACGTTTAATGCTAAAAACTAAAAATCGATTTTTTTGAACTTTTTCATGACCTGGTCCCCCTGAAGATTCAAAATCAAGAGTCAAAACAATGATGCTGACTTTTTTGATATTGAAGAAATTGTTGAATCCAAATTCATACCAGCAGAGAAAACAGTAAATCAGGCTTACTATGAAGAACAGTTGAAAAGACTGTATGAAAAAGTTAGACAAAATAACCCAATTTTTTGCCAATAACTGATACATCTTGTTTCATGCTCACATGGCGCTGTCAGCAGTAAAAAAATTGCTGTGTTGGCACTCTTATCATATGCACAGAATGTGGCCTTGTGTAATCATTTTGTGATCCTAAAGATAAAAGAAAGACTGAAAGAGTCATGTTTTGATGACATCAAGGACAATACAATGGCAACTCTGAAGTGATTTTCCAAAATCCATTCTTAGTATTTTGAAGAGTGGTCTGGTGCGGCATGGACACACACACACACACACACCACACACACACACACACACACACACACACACACACACACACACACACACACACACACACACACACACACACACCGATGGTCATAGAACTTTTTTTATGGAGAGCGCAGTAGATAATTGCTGATATGATAGAAAACATCCACCTAATTTTATTTATTGAAGGTAGAGTGAAAGTGTTGAAAAAGCTAATCTAGTAGAGATATGCATCAGTCATGTGTTAAAAATTCTGTATGAAAATTTGCATATGAAAAACTGTCAGCAAGATGCATTTTGTAGAGGGTACCTTCTGTATACATGCAAAACCTTGTCCTTTCAGGGAAGTTTAGAAACATGGGTCAAAACTCCAGAACAGTATTTGTGTGCTCTGATGATGATTGAAGTAAGATAGCGAATCAGTGGACCAAATCTAGCAGGAGTCATATTGTTCTTTGCAAAGGTTTCTTGCCTCACAGGCTTGATAGGTCCTCAGTCAACAGAAAAGAGTTTAGAAAAAGAGACCAGCGTTAATAACCAGAAAGAGCCCATCTTTCCAGGCAGTGCATTGAAATAGTAGTTATTGATTACTTGGGAAATTTAAAGATAATATGATCAGAAGAAAATAATGCTACATTTTCAGACATTTGAATGAGAAATAAAGATTTAAGTCCCTCATTTAGCAAGGAATGAAGTTTTTTCCATCATGATAGGAAAGACAAGCTGATTCACCAGCTTGATGCACAGATCTGTAGATAATATACAAAAAAATGCATCAATTGAAACTTCATTTAGTTACACATGTGTAGTTTTAGTTCTGTTCAACATTTTTTGATTTCTATAGATACAAAAAAATATGGCTGTCTGAAGAAGAAATGCATCAAATTCTGAAAGCAATGTTATTATTGATGGATTAAATATAAGATGTTTTTCTGACGGTGTTAACAAGTTGAATATTGTTGGATGAAATGAATCACACTAAATAAAGACTGCTTTTGTATTTCAGATGACTTTCGTCTATTTTGTGGAGATCTTGGCAATGATGTAACAGATGAAGTACTGACAAGAGCATTTAGTAAATATTCTTCTTTCCTGAAAGCCAAAGTGATACGAGATAAAAGGACAAATAAAACCAAAGGCTTTGGTTTTGTCAGTTTTAAAGATCCCCAGGACTTCATTCGAGCAACAAAAGAAATGAATGGTGAGTCATTTTTTAGTAGTATGTGCCTGTGTGTGTTTGGAGGAATGCTTGTTTGTTGTTGTTGTGCCTTTTTACGGCTCAGATTACTAGACCTTGCTTGTTTGAGTAATAGTATTACCATAATTGAAATTAAAACCATGTTTCAGTTCTCGCCTTGTAAATATATACAGTGAATGAAATATAGTAAATGAAATGTATAAATATTTACATATCCAAGTTTTGTGTTATCAAGATCAATTTGTCTTCCTGTATGTAGCTCTTATCTCAGTTCTGTTATACTAATTTTTAACCAGTGGAGACATATTTTTAAAAATTATATTACTTTAATCATTGTTTAATGTGTCTAAAAATCTGAGAAAATTATACTCATTTAAATGGATACAATCTTTGGACGTTATAATTCGACATATTCATCATTGTAATTAATTGAAACTCCTTTAATTTAATAGTTCACTTATCTTCTTAAGCTAAGGGGATGGAGAGGTATGGGATGTCCGAGGAAGTGCTGGAGTGACCAGCTCTAATCTTTGCCTATTTGAGACTGGAACAAACCATCCTTGGTTTAATCTGTGAACATGATGATGATGATAACTTATCTTCGTTAATTCCTTATAATTCATTTAAACTCTACAGTATTTTTGAGGTTCTCAGTGTTACATACAGAAAAGTATAAGTCATGGTAGGAGAGGAGATACGTTGTACAAAATATGTTACTAGCTAATTCTCATGTGGAGTAACACTCTTGGTGAACCTGCTTTTATTACCCTTATCATTTTATGTTCTTGTAGACTCTTTACAGTGAACAACGAAAGTAGCTGAAAGAAAAAGTTTTCAGGTGGATTTTGTAAAATGTAATTTATTGAACTTTAGAATGTCATTACAAACTATTTGCTCAATCAACTGTATGTATAAGCATTACATGTGGTAAGCTGCCAGTATAGAGTTATTATATCTGATTGGCGTAGAACCTCAAAACATTATCAGCTTGGTTTTACTTGCAAATATGAGAGAGCAGATTAAAAAATAATGAAAGTCTAGCAGTTAATGAAAATAAAGCCATGCATTTCAAAACAAATGAATGAAGAGACAGTGCCAATCATAAATATAGAAAAGTACATAGAAAATAAGGTAGCAGAGAAAGTGGCTTTGCCTACAGTTGGGGCAGTTCACATCAAGAGCCTAACATCTGATGGAAGCACTCACTGGGCAAACAGCCACGACTGTTTGAAGGCGCGGAGGCAAAAAATCCAGAAGAGCAGTTAGCAAGGTGGCTTGAATGTTTGCAAGAGTACAGTTTCAAAGTAGAACATCAGCGGGGGCATGTGCATGGTAATGCAGATGGCTATCCCAAATACCATGCTCAGAAGATTGCAGACATAGCCTCAGAAAGGAAGAACAGAATGCAGATGAACAAGTTTAAGCCATCACTATAGATTTCATAGCAGACTATTGGATGAACCAGATTTCCAACAAGAACAGATGGCTGATGAAAACATTGGACGATCTTGATGGCAAAAGAGGAGGGTTGTTGCCCCGATTGGCAAGATATCTGACATTATTCCAAAGTGCAGAAAAGCTACTGGACACAATAGGAATCTCTAACCTTGTAGAACGGGTTGCTGAAAAGGTCATGGGAAAGTGCAGATGGATAAGACATGGTCATGCAGCTGATAGTTCCTGAAGGAAAGTGCTGTCTGTTTTGAAGGTGCTGCATGATGGAGAATCCAGAGGTTATCTTAGTGTCAATAAAATAATTTACAAAATATAGAAACTATTCTATTGACTTGACCTTCACCATGATGTAGAGGAATGTTGTTGGACCTGTGTATTATGTGCTGCAAGCAAGGGCCCACAAACCTGAAGCAAAGGGAAAAGCAAATTCTCTTTTCAAGAGAATTGCCATAGACTTCGCTGGACCTTTCCCAGTCACTGATGATGGAAACCACGTCATGGATCATCACAGTTATAGGTGACTATTTTACTAAACAGGTGGAAGGTTATGCAATTCTAAAGCAGCAGATTATCACTATGGTAAGATGTTAGTTCACAACTTCTGTTGCTGTTACGGAGTCCCTATAGAAATCCATATGGATCAAGGGAGAAATTTTGAATCAAGAGCTTTTAAGGAATTATGTCACCTGCTCAGAATTCAAAAGGCTAGGACAATGCTTCTCAGTCTGACAGAATGGTTGAGAGGTTCAATAGGACACTTGAGGTTGTTGATGAGAACCAAACAGACTGGGACCAGCATACACCATTATTCCTAGTGGCATGTAGGTCATCAGTACACAACACAACTGGGATGACATCAGCAAAACTGGTGTTTGGGCGGGAGATTCGTCTTCCTGGCGACTTGATATTTGGGTCACCGAAGACTCAGTTCCAAGAGCCGCAGAAGTATTCCTTGCACTTAGAAAACTGATTAGGAGAAATGAATTGCTTAATATGAGGATGGCTGAAGTTAGCCAGTGACAAAATGAGATTTGCAGCAGTAGTGCAGGTTTCGTAGAAAGAGACCAGATTTGGTTGTACAACCCAAAGCAGCCTTATAGTCACTCCCCAAAGCTTAATATTAACTGGGAAGGGCCTTCTACTATGAAAAAGAGGATTAATGGTATTTATCAGACACAACAGGAAAAACAGCAGAAATTCAAGGTCATCAAGTGTAGGATGGCTGAGTATTACTGCAGAGACAGTTTGCCAGTTTGGGACAAACAGGCTTAATGAGGGGATAGTGTTATGCTGATGAAATATGTAGTACCACATCATGCAGTGAGTACATATTCTGGGCACATGGTGTGTTAACTGTTCTAGTCGTTTGGAGATTATTCTGTGCAACAGAGTTGCATAAGGTTCTAGTTTGTTCTAGACGTTCTGCCCCTACCAGATGTTACTCGACTATCCTACTGGCATCCAGACTGGCTACCTGACTACAATTTAAGGCGGTGGATGTATAAATACTGAATTTCAAGCGGGCCAGTTTAGTTTAGACTTGGTGATATTCAAGTGCGGAGCAAAGTATTGTGGCGAAGTGATAATTGTGTTAATTATTGTGGAACCATAATTAAGCATGTTAGACAAATTTAACTTGAATTATTCTGTAAGAGTGCTTTGTTGATTTATAAATGATGTTTGTGTCTAATTAAAGTTTGTAATTAGTGACTACATTGGTGTCAGTTATCCGGGTGGTGCCTATAGAATCCTGTTTGTTTCTGCTTAAGTTTGATGTTAACACTAGGTCTCAGCCAGCAAGTACCTAGTATAAAATTTATAATCAGAATTTAGAAGATTCATGCTTCTGTAGTTAGCAAAGTCAGGCCAGGTTCCTTTCTTAAAAGTGGACACTACTAATGCTTCGTGTCACTGTCTGGCATCTGCCTGTGCTTTCGCTGATTACAAAAATAAGTTATTATTCAGCCCTCTGAACTGGAGCCTCATTACCTGAATAGTTTCATGTTTGAATAATCCATGCACAATGTTTTCTTACTGTGACACTCAGAAAATGACTTCCCCAATTTATACCAATATAATCTGTCCGACTTTATATTAGTTGAACCACAAACAAAGCAGTTTATTCAACCTTGATGTACCAGTGCCCTGTACAGTAGGCTACTGCACCAAGTCCAAAAATCCAAAATGTGAAGGTTTGTGGCATCTATCACGTCTTTATTAAAGTACTGTACTTCATTATTTTATGGGCCAAAATCTGCCTTCAGTGGATATCATAGTCAGTATTGTAGTTATATATATTGCACTATTCTTATAAGCACTTTTAACAAGTGATTTTATTCTTCTAGGTGGGGTGAGGCTGCTCCTGGTCTTCTTGTTTTTATCATGATAATAATTTCTGATAAAGAGACTTCATTATGGTTTTACTATTCAACACATTAAATATCTTTTCTTAAATCATCTAATTCCCATTCAGTAGCTTTGAGAGCTATTACTTTATGAGCTATTTTCCTATTACTTTCTTAAGCAAACTAGTCTTCTTCTGTAGTACAAATAAATTCACCTTCAAAATGCATTAGCATTCTGTTTTGATAAATATTGCTAATTAAGGGGTCAGACATCAACGATTTGTTTCCCATCTCTCCTTTTTCTAAGCTGTACTCTTAAATACTATTTTACCTTTAATTCAATATTACTCTTAATTAATAATGATCAAATCCTACATTGCTGCCTTGCCATAATTGCACAGTCTGCTGTTTGGTAATATTAATCTATTATCAATCTCTCACCTTGTGCGAACTATGTACCACTTAATTTTCTTATCTGTAAAATATTAATGTTTTACTTAATTTGTAAAAGTTGGGAATATAAATCAGTTCTCTACCACTGCAGTTAAACAGTGTTTCACAGTATGATACTGTTTTCCTTCTGTGGCTTCATTACTGACTACTTCTTTAAAATCACTGGCAACAAATAAATTGTAATTTTTTATATCTTCATCTACAGCCTTCTAATGATGGCTCGTTGCTTAATACACATGAATCCAGAAAATACAGAAATAGATAATTAAGTCTGATGCATATCAGAATTACTCTGATTCTGTTATGACTGTTGTCAGAATTACTTGTACTGTATCACATTTACACCAACATCTTTCATAACCTTCTGTTCTCCATCTTTTTCTTCCACTGTTACTTACTGGAATAATCTTCATGACTTATGATCTTTATAATCTTGATTTAGATTTGGATTTTCATTATGATGTTTATCTAAATGTAGAATGTGGAAATAATAACATAATATGGAATATAGAAATAATGTTTTGGGCAATATGTATTGAATAAAAATGGAATCAAGTAAATGAAACAATTAGAAAAATTTTAACAAATGCTTACACAGTATTTCTTTAGTATTACAGTAAGAAAAAATTCTTTATCACCATAATCTTCTGAAAATAGGTATACGCTTTACGTACTTTTGTAAAACAGTATGTTCTGTTTCATCGTTTACAAGTTCTAAAATCAAACGTTCACTGAAGTAGATTTTTTGTTTACAAACACCATACTAATAGTATCATTATTCAATATAGCTACAAAACTAAACCCCAGAACTATAATACTTTTGTACTGATTGAGTTTCCATTTTATTCAAATCTTGCTTTGAGCAGACTTCCTTGTAATTGAATGTGTATCAGTTATTTAGAGTAATTGGATTATTTCCCTTCTGTTTGATACTTCAATCTTTTAGAGTTTAGTATTAAGAGCTTCACATTATTTGGTTTTCATTTAATTTATTGTTGGCCCTGATTTTTTTCAAACTGGTGTATAATTTTACTGAAGTTTGGAAAGTTTGAACTTTTGCAGCAGTAACATGTTGTTACGACGGTTTAACTGATCGTCGTAGGTACAGTGGAAAACAAAATACAAGACACCAATTAAGTCACTAATCACCAGCTTTAATTTTCACTGTTAAACAGTTTGTAATTAACAACACTGTCTCTTACAACAAATCAAATAAAAATTGTTCAAACGCAATAAAATGTCAACTAATATAAACACAATTGTATTACAATTATACCGCCCGATTATAAAACACAATACTTCACTAATAACCACTTGAACGCACACAGTAATATCACCCGATAATAACTCGAACTGCACGTAATATATCGCAACTATAACTGAAACTGAACATCGTTGAGTACTGGTATTTATAACCCCCCTCCAAATACTAGATTATTCCATAATGCGCGTTAGCGCCAGTGTGTACGACATAATTAATTGCGGCCTTGACACAGTCTGCGCGGCTGGCGGCTTCCAGAAAAGTCTCGCGAATGCGTCAAGAATGACGTACGCCACACAGATTCTGCTTGATTTATCTGGAACATTCGATAAACACATAGATTGTTCTGTGATGTCGTAACAATTTTATATAAGTTTGTGAATATCTTTATTCATCTTACTGTGTGTATACTGCAGAACTTCCCATAATTGGAATAACGTGGGCAGGACACATTATGGACATTGAAAAATTCTGGATAAGAGAGAAAATATTACAATACTTTAAATAAATTACTCTATAATGTATAGCATTGTACTCTTTAATATTGGAATTAAGGTATAAATAAGTACAATATTTATAATTACTACAGCATTTTTTAACTTCATACAGTGTTTTTTTTAAAATATTTGTTGATAGTATTTTGTTTTTTTTTAGCTATCCAACATTTAGCTGCTATGTCACGTCATCGCTTAATAAACATTGTGTCAGCTACTGTTGCATTATCATGTTGTTCAACATAGTTCATTGCCACCTAGAAAAGTTCTTCTTCTTCTTTTCCACATCAAGGTATAGGCTTACAGCATGTTGCGCCTTCTCTGAAGCCATCTCTTCCTTGGTCTATCTATATCTCGTCTCCTTGAGGTCTGTATCATATTACTTGTTTAGGTAGTTTCATATCTTCCATTCTCTCGATATGCTGCCTCCATTTTGTGTGTCCTTCCCTTATTCTGCTGGCCATAGAATATACATTTACGGTTCTTATATCTTCATTTCGTATTTGATATGAAAGGTACAACCTTTTGCTTTTCTCGAGAACTTCTATTTTACTTGTTTGTATTTTTTGCACATCATTTCTCGCCATTGTCCAGGTTTCACTTCCATAAGTTAAAACAGCTGTTACCTATAAAAAGTTACAAATATTCTAAGATTTTTATCACTTTTGTGGATAAAATTTTTACTACATTGTGCTAACATACAGTCTAGTACAACTTATGTAACTTACCTCTAATGCCTTAAATCCTTCCTCTGGTGTAATGGGCTTCCTGTGTTGAATTTGGATCATCATCTTCGCTATCACTGGGTTCTTCCTGTTCTTCTTCAGTTTGCAATGTTTATAATCTCTTTGTCAGAAATTTCAGTTTCAGTCATGTCTACACAACCATCAGTTTGATGAACTAATTCCACGAGATTATCAGAAGTGCCTTCATAAGCAATGTCTTTACATTTCTCGTCATTAATTTTGTCACATGATTTCATGAGGTAGATTTTTTTCACCAGATTCCATGCTCCAGGAGCCCAGAACTTTATATTTTAATATTAATAGTTTTTAAACTGTTTAACAAACACTGGGATTCATCAGTTACTACAGAGTAAAACAATAATTTTTTATAATTTCTTTTTCGATAACCTCCTGTCTAGGGGTTGAAGTAAACTGGTCACGTTTGGTGGAAGGAAATAAGCCATAATTAAGAACTGCTTTGGGCAGCAAATTTTATATGCTAAGAAACTGGAGATGTTCGGTACAAATTGGTCATGAAACCATTCTTTAAACAATTCAGGTGACATCCATCCACTTTTATGGCTTCTATAATATACCAGCAGTCTATCTGGATTAATGTTTTTAATTTACTGTGGTTTTTTATATTTTCCTATTGGCATAATTTAGTTTGGCTTCTCCGTAATGGTGATGCCTGACTAATAAATATTATAACAGGAGTCATAATATTTATTTTATTGTGTAGAGAAGTCTTTAGGTTCATTTTAGTTGTTGGTGTATGTTTTTCGGATGTGTACCATGTCTTTAGTGTATCAGCTGTGTACATATACACAGATGCACCAGGTGTCTGATGTTTCATCTATCCCTCTGTGATGCAGTATTGAAGGTATTGAACTGTTGAAGGGAGAGACTGTATCATATCTATACACTAAATTTGTAGATATGGAAATAGTGTAGGGTTGTTTTTCAGGATTCAAGGTGTTGAGAAATCCAGTTCTTTTTTTAATTCTTTTGTTATTACATCACAGGTGGGGAAATACTTGGAGGCTGCAGATGGGGGATTAATTGAGATTAAAATGCTTGATTAAAATTTTTTTAAATGTGTTTTTAAAGTTTCACATTGACAATTTTACTGAACACAAAAACATTACTGCAGATTAAAAACTGACAAATTATCAAGTACTCATTATAATTTTGATGTGACTATGTTCTCTGTAGATTGTGTTAAATAACCAATAGTGGCTATTATGACGTATATTACATAACACAGCACTGATAGCACCTGACTGAAAACATTGATGTAGTGAGTGTATAAAGATGAGGTTGAATCTTTTACCTTTTCTCAATACATTTGGTCCACCACCTTTAAAATTCTCAGGAGTAATTTCCCAGTTAAGATTATTTATATTAGCAATAACAGGAAATAAGCAAGAATTGACCTGAATATGGGGACGTATTTCAGTGGTTAGTAGAATATTGTTTTTGTACCGCGATATATTTATAGTTTGTTTTGTTATATGAAGTATTGCAAATTATAATTCATAATGTGAATTGATAAGGGCGTGTTTTAAGAATTGATTCAAAAATCCATATATGCCATTTAAAGTTAACACAAGTATCTCAGTGTACATTATGTACCCATATATGGTGAGAGCTTCAAACAGCTTTGTGTTTTGCTTTATGAACTTCCACAGAGAGATTTATGGAAGCAGGCATTTCACATAACACCATTCTTGATGAATTCTTATGCATTTGTAAATAAAGCCCAATGAGGGTTATCAGAGTAAATAAAGATTATGAGGCCAGTTAGTGTAAATATTTGAATCAGTGTGTCAACATATTGAATGCACTAACTGTCAAAGTGTTAGTAGCACCACAAGTAAGTAAGTGTCCTGACATCACCAATCTGGCTGTCCCTTTGTAAAACAGCATACATTTAGGATATATTATGTCCTTGGTTTGAAAAGCTGGAATGATACATCAAACACTTCAACTTCACATAATGAAACTGAGGAAGTATTGTATAGATTTTTTAAATCTGTGTAGTTATGTTCTATCACACAGTATACTACTTGAAGTAAATTTTCAGATAGGAACCTTGATGTTTCTATAGCTTCAAACACATGCTTAGGATCATCTGTAAAGTACTTGCTTTTCTTTTTATTAAACCAGACAGGCATGTAGGGCTTTAAGATGAAAGAAACTAATAGTTTATGTTCATCTGAAGGATTTATCACACTTGTGTAAAATCTGAGAACTCTGTTTGCCATAGTTAACCATCTTGAGTGTGAAAGAGGGCGGGATCACAAAAGACAGTTCTTCTGGACATTTACGTGATTTTACTGCAGTAATAATGTCAAACAGGTATTGCTGATCTTTGTTTAGCACTTTCCGGTCAACTTCAGGAATCACATACTGAATCACAGCCATAACTTCTGATGCATTTTGTAAGGCTAAGCTTAAAGTTGTTAGGCAATTTTTGAATGACTTTGAATGTACTTATCAATTCAGGGGGAGTCATAGGAAGAACATGTCATGTTCATTATAGTAACATGACTAGAGACACAACACAGATCCACCAATCTCCTTAAAGGCTGTATTGGTTAAGCAGGGAGAAATGTCTCAGCTTATAGGACATATTGATAGATGCCATTGTCCATCCATCTGTGTGTTTGGTCTTCTCCAGTGGTCCTTGGAGGAAAGAGGGACGATGGATTATATTTTTTGTCTGCTACCAAAAGCAGGCCACTGACACAAAAAAGCTTGCTCTCACTGCATTGATGGTGTGTTTGTGAAAGTCAGTGGATTTTCTACATTTGTGTGAAGATTATGTACCTCTCTCTCTCTCTCTCTCTCTCTCTCTCTCTCTCTCTCTCTCTCTCTCTCTCTCTCTCTCTCTCTCTATCTCTCTCTCTCTCTCTCTCTCTCTCTCTCTCTCTCTCCTCCTCCCTCCTCCTCTCTCTTCCCTCTCTCTCTCTCCTCCCTCTCTCTCTCTCTCTCCTCTCTCTCCCTCTCTCTCTCTCTCTCTCTCTCTCTTCTCTCTCTCTCTCTCTCTCTCTCTCTCTCTCTCTGTGGTATCAGTGTTTAACATATAACTAAAATAAATTACTCTAAACTGAAAATATTTACCAATATGGACATACATGTAGATCCAGAGCACTACAGCAATATCTTTTCCTTGGAATGTGGCACTTAGTGTTGAGTACTTACATGTGTGTTCTTGGATTTTTTGTATTTCATAGTTTCCTCTTTTTTGGGTATTAGTAAGTTGGATTACATATTTAACCAAGTGCATGTTGTGTTTTGTTTAAAGCGAATAAGTTCATTTATGATGTGTCCATTTTTTCACCTTGATGGACCAAGGCAGGCATAATTATCAGGCATACTTGACCACTGGTAATCACTGATACTCTGAACAAAAATCCGTAGCGAGTAACCTGTGATACTACCAACTACACCACATCATTAAAACTCAATCACAGCTGACTGACTATTTCCAACAAAATATCTAATACATGTAGTGCTCATACATGCCGTTGCATAAAGCATGACCAATCACTGACCACACATGTGTACCTGCTGCAGTATGTGTGTTAAATTAATATCATTTAGACTGTGCAATGCACTGTCTACCTTCAAAAAAGTAGCGGATTTGATCGTCTGAGACCTGATGTGGAAGACGTCTAAGAAATGTGATAACTCATTATCAAACTATAATGCTGACTTACTAATCACATGCTTCAGAATATGTACCTTTTCAGTCGGCTGAGCACAATTATGTAATATGTACTTACGGAATTATAGCAGTTGAATAAGTCATACAAGGTTTGATTAGAAAAGTTCATGTACGTTTTGTTGAGAAGTCTGTATCATTCAGGTATATTTATATTGTCCCCCTTCATTATAAACCCATATGTAACACAGTTACGTGACACAAGTTTTTCTCAGACTTCAGACACTTTCTGGAATGCTGTTTGTGGCATGTAGCCTTGATCTTACTAAGCAATTTTTGTTTTATACGTTGTCACGTATAAATACAATATTCCTTGTAATTATTTCAATAGATATTGTTATGTGTATTCTTTGTAATAGTAAAATGCATGTAAAAAAATAAATTATATTTTTAGATGTTACTGTATTCTATTTGCATCTTCTTCATGGTATTCTGATATGTTAATGATATCGTTATTGCTATTTTTTGCATTGGTTAAACAGATGTGACAGAGAATAATGCTATTATATGTTACAAATTATTATTAACAGGATAAAATAATTTATATAATAAATTAAGATAAATTTATCCATTATACATTGATTTATTTTTTACAAATTTATACATATGAGAGTGGGGTAGCCCCGATCACCTAAGGGAGAAAATCGATAAAAAATTGAAGAATTGGCTAAAAGTTAAAAACAAATGTAAAAAAATTGTTGATATAACAGAGCAAATTATTAGTTATACACTGTAAGCATTAAAGTTGAAAGGGGCTTTTCTTATTGCATAAGTAGTAAATAGTGAGCTTTGATTGGTATTCCCCCACCTGCGGGGTAATGATGATCAGTTGATTTCCTATGCAAATTAAATGGGAAAAAATAAAAACCTAAAAAAAAGTCAATGTAAAAATCAAATGATATATTGATAAAAGATACATTAGAATGTTACTTATATCTACAAATGGTCCTTACTACATTCTAAGTCTAAAAAATAAATTTTAAAAATTAGGTTTTTGTTTAGTTCATAAGCCAATGTACTATATCCTGTGTATTTTATATGGGAAATAATGCAATTTAATTTTTGTGTGTATATTTTCTCCATATAGGCCTACTAAAAGTCTTTCCTATAATACACATTATAATAGTTTCTCATTCAAAAGACACTAATATTGACAATCTTTGACTCCGAGGGTAACTTTTAAATTAAGATACGCCATAATAAAAAAAAGTTTTATTAATCAGTACAAAACTCAAAAAAAAACCTAGCTACACCACGGAAAGTATCACGAACATATAAGGGCAACACATTAGTATTTAATAGTACTTACCTCAGTATGGTGTTGTACAGTTGTAACTCAGTACAGTTGATCATCATTCCCTCACTCACCTGATCGGTGCTACCCCACCGCATATACTACTGAATTTTATAACCTTAGACTACAGTAAGTTAGTTTAAAACCGTAAATAACGAATTCAAATAATGCTGAAAACGTTAACAATTCATCTGTACAATTAAATAATTCAAAATTTAAGTGCAAATATCATTACGTTGCTTTAAAGATGTGAAGAAATAAGAAGACATTTGTCTAATGGTTAGCGGTCGTTTTTAATTAGTTCACTGTGCAACTGTCTAGAGTTCAGCATTCAACAGATATCACTACAGCGTACTATACTCTCATTACTAACCTGATCGGGGCTACCCCACTCTCCCCTACATTGTATATTTCAGATCTGATGATGAGCTGTGAAGCTTGAAAGTGATAATCGGAAAATTTGTTCTATAGTGATGTGGAACAGTGTTATTTCTGTTTACAATAAATAATTAAATTCTGTGTATTAATTATAATTAAGTGAATAATTATAATTCCATGTTCACTGAAAATCAGGTATGTACATGGAATATACTGACTAAAAAAATACTGTTACGACGGTCTACTCGATCGTCGAAGGTACAGTGGAAACAAAATAAGTACAAGACACCAATTAAGTCACTAATCACACCTTTAATTTTTACAGTTAAAACAGTTCGTAATTAACAACACAGTCTCTACAACAAATCAAATGGAAATTGTTCACACGCAATAAAATGTCCACTAAATTAAACACAATTGTATTACAGTTATACCATCGGATTATAAAACACCACTCTTAACTAATAACCACTTGAACGCGCACAGTAATATCACCACTATAAAACTCTCGAACCGCACTGTCAGTATCTCGCACTTGTACTGGAACTTAAGGCCGCTGCCGCCATGTATTTATACCTGCGCTCACAGAGTGGAATGTTCCTAATTGCGTCTTAGAGCTCGTGTGAACTACGTAATTAACTGCGGCCTTGACACAATCCGCGCGGCTGGCGCCTTCGAGAAACCTCTCGAAAATGCGTCGACAAGCATGTACGCCACACGCGTTACATCGAGATTCTTCTGGCACATTCGACAAACACGTAGATTGTTCTGTGATGTCGTAACACTGCCTCCCCCCCCTTAAGTCTGTTCGTCCCGAACTGACAAACCGTCTCTGAAGTAGTACTTAGCCAGGCGATCTAGGTGGACGACCTTGAACTTTCGCTGCCCTTCGTGTTGAATCCGATAAACAACATCGTTGATTCTTTTTTTTACAGTGTAGGATCTTTCCCAGTTAGACTGAAGCTTAGGTGAACGACCACGACGTCGGTTTGGGTTGAACAACCAGACCTGATCTCCTTCTTGGAAACCCACACTATTGCTGCGAATGTCATACCGAGTTTTCATTTTATCACTGGCAATCTTCAGCCGTCCTCTTACCAAGCGATTCATTTCTCGCAGTTGCTTTTCTAATTGCGAGGAATAGTTCTGTGGCTCTTGGGACTGAGTCTCAGGTGATCCGAACATTAAGTCCCCAGGAAGACGAATCTCCCTCCCAAACACCAATTTTGCTGGAGTCATGCCGGTTGTGTCGTGTACTGATGATCTATACACCATGAGGAATAGTGGTATACGTTGGTCCCAGTCTGTTTGGTTCTCGTCAACAACCTTCAAAAGTTGCTGCTCAAGTGTCCTATTGAATCTCTCAACCATCCCGTCCGACTGAGGATGCAGAGGCGTTGTCCTGGTCTTTCGAATTCCGAGTAGACGGCATAATTCTTTAAACACTCCTGGTTCGAAATTTCTCCCTTGATCCATATGGATTTCCATAGGGGCTCCATAACGGCAACAGAAGTTGTGAATTAACTGCTTTGCTACGGTGGTAACCTCCTGATTTGGAATTGCGTAGGCTTACGCCCACTTAGTAAAGTAGTCACCTACAACCATGATGTACCGGTTTCCATCGTCAGTAACTGGGAATGGTCCAGCAATGTCTATGGCAATTCTCTCAAAAGGCAGTCCAACGTTATATTTTCTCATTTTTCCCTGCTTCTTCTGGTTTGTGGGCCCTTGCTTTCAGCATATATTTCACACGTCCGAACCCATTCCTCTACGTCGTGGCGAAGATGAAGCCAATAGAATCGCTTCCGTATTTTGTCAAGGGTTTTGTTAACGGCAAGATGGGGTCCAGATGTTCCATCATGCATGCATCTCCTTCAAAACAGACTGCACTTTACTTCGGGGAACTATCAACTGCATGACCACGTCTCGTCCATCTGCACTTTCCCAAGCCCTTTTCAGCAATCCGTTTTCTAAGGTGAGAGATTCCCATTGTGCCCGGTAGACCTTCAGCACTTCGGAACCATGGCCAATCCGGGCGGCGACCTTCCTCTTTTGCTGTCAAGATCGGTCCAATGTCTTCATCAGTCATCTGTTCTTGTCGACAGTCTTGTGTTGTCCAACCGTCAGCCAGGAAATCTACAATGATGGCTTGAACATGTTCGCTTGAGTTTTGTTCTTCCTTTCTGTGGCAATGTCGGCAGTCTTCCAGGCACGGTTTTCGTGATAAGCCATCTGCATTACCATGCAGGCGCCCCCGTCGATGTTGTACCTTGAAGTTGTACTCTTGCAGACGTTCAAGCCACCTTGCCAACTGTCCTTCCGGATTTTTAAATCTTAAGATGGTCGGTACGTAGTGAAAACTCTCTTCCATAGAGGTATTTATGGAAGTGCTCCAACGCTCGGACGATTACCAGCAACTCTCTCCTTGTGACGAAATAATTTCTCTCCGGTTTAGAAAGTGTCTTGCTGTAATACACTATTACTCGTATTTCACCTTTTTGAACTTGAGACAAAACTGCTCCTAGACCAGTATTACTTGCGTCCGTGTCCACAGTGTACTTCCCTTCGGAATCTGGGAAAGCGAGAATTGGCTGCAAACATAATGCAATTTTCAAAGTCCTAAAAGCTTGATCACACTCCCTCGACCACTGGAAGTTTCGTTTATTTTCTGTTAGCTCATGTAGTGGTTTAACAATAGTAGCGAAGCCTTTCACAAAACGTCTGTAATATGAGCATAACCCCAGGAAACTCCGAACTTCGTGTTTACTCTTCGGTACTGGCCAGTCTCTTACGGTGTCTACTTTATTAGGATCCGTGCTAACACCCGGTGCCGAAACTAGATGGCCCAGATACTGTACTTCCTTCTGGAATAGAGAACACTTCGTCGGGCTCAGCTTCGGTTGGGCACCGTGAATTCTAGTTAGAACCTCCTTAAGGTTTTCCAAATGGTCTTTGAAAGTCTTCCCGATGACTATGACATCATCTAAATAAACAAGGCAAGTTTTCCATGTCAGGCCTCGGAGTACCAGGTCCATCAATCTTTCAAATGTTGCCGGTGCATTACAGAGTCCAAATGGCATGACGTTAAATTGGAATAAGCCACTTGGGGTCGAGAAAGCGGTCTTTTCCTTGTCTTCTTGATGAAGACCCACTTGCCAATATCCACTCTTCAGATCCAATGTGGAAAACCACTGTGCTCCGGACAACGTGTCGAGTGTATCGTCAACGCGAGGTAATGGATAGCAGTCTTTCTTTGTAACGTCTTTTAACCTCCGGTAGTCTACACAGAAACGCAACCCCCCATCCTTCTTCGCTACCACCACTACAGGAGAAGACCAAGGACTTGACGAACGTTCGATTACTCCCTCAGTCAACATGTCCTGTACTAATCGAGACATTTCCTCTTGTTTAGATAATGGAGGCCTTCGAGGAGGTTGGCGTATCGGTGTTGTGTCCCCGGTATTGATGCGATGTTGCACAAGAGATGTTCTTCCCAGTGACTGTCCCTGAACTGCAAAACAGTCTTTGAATTCATGTAAAAACTGTCTGAATTCTTTTACCTCACCACTTGAGAGGTCTGTTCAATAATTCTTGCAGTTCCTCTGGTAATTTGGAATTATCCGAAGCACTGGATCTTCGTTGCGTCATTCCGGCTACCCAGGCCACAGGAGCCAATTTGGCTAGGAGCGTATTGCTTTGTAAAGTGATAGCTTGATCCAAAATATTCGCCACTCTAATAGGTACATTTCTGGTTTCGTCAGGTTTTACTAAACTTCTGGCAATTAGTATGCCCGGTGTGCTGACTACCTGGGGTTCGAATATAGAGCACTGGTTGCCCCTAGTATCTACCTCGGTTCTAACCATAATGATCTTTTCGGAGTTTGGCGGAACAGTTACGGCCACTTGGTTTATGACGTCCATCGATTTTTCTGTTGTCGTCATTGTTGATAGCATTACCTCTTCGCATCAGATTCACAAGACATTGTTTTTGAAGTCGACTATAAATCCGTATGCGTTCATAAAGTCCACACCAAGAATTGCTTCATCCACAATGTCTGCAACAAGTACTTGATGATTAAACTCAAGTCGACGTATCTCCACTTTTCCATACACTTTTATAGGCCATCCAGTAGCTGTTCGCAAGCTGCAAGAGCACCAGATTGGCTTGAGATCTTTCACCACGTCGGGGCGCACAATAGAAACTGTTGCGCCTGTCTCAACTGTAATCGAGGTTGGCCTTTCTTGAACAAATCCGGTAACTACCAAGCTCCCGCAGTTTTTCTGAAGTGTAGAAATTGCGTATTGTCTAGGGGCTTCGTTCCTCCAGTTAGTCAGCACACGCCCCGTTGTACCGACTATTGCTCGTTTCCCTGCTGCTGAATTCTAACCTGACAATCTCGTTGTAGATGTCCAGGTTTCCCACATCTATAACACTTCGGTCTTCCTTCCTTTCTTATTTTATTCTGTGGCGCCGACCGTCGAGTCTCTGTTCCTTGTTCTTCTTCCTCATCGTCTATGCCATCGCGATCTTTTAGCGCGCACACTTTATGACTTGTCCAACCAGACGCTGATTTGGCGGCCTCAAATTGCAAAGCATGTATCAGGGCGTCCGCACTTTTCTGGTGTCTTGCCATTTGTAACACTTGCTGTAGTTCGTTATCTCGGACACCAGCAGTAAATGTCTGCATCGCAAAACTCGTTTAAAAACTTCTGGCGCTTCAGGATAGGCCAGTCTAATTAGTCTGTCGATACTTGCTCAAACTCTTGAAGGCTCTCCCCGGCATGCTGTCGCCTTGCTCTCAACTGTGTGCAGTACACATCTCGCAAATGTTTATCATCATACCGTAATTCCAGAGCTTTTATCAATTCTGCATAGGTGTTTTGGTTGTCAGGTGGCACTTTCTGTAGTAGTTCTGCCGCGGGTCCTTTTAATGAGAGAACGAGTGAAACAGCCTTGTCTTTCTCCGTCCAATTATTTGCGCATGCAGCAGCTTCGAATTGGCGGAAATACGTCGCCCAGTGCGTGCTTCCATCAAAGGTTGGGGCCTTGACATGAACTGTCCCAACCCCAGGCGAGGTGACCTTCTCTATTGACTTATTTTCTGTGTCTTTCTCCGTATTTATCATTGGTACAGTCTGTTCAGAAAGTTGTTTTGGTTGTAACTTCAGGAACTGCTCTCTTATGTTTGCCATTGTGATTTCTACTGCAGATATTTTATTTGACATGGTTTCTTCTATGTCAGATATTTTTGTGGACATCGATTATTCAACACTCGAAACAGATTTCTCTACTTCAGCTGTTTTTAATGTCATTGATTCTTGTACCTCCGATATTTTAGTAACTTGGTTATTAAGCTCGCCTCGTAGGAAACCCAACTCTGCAGCGGTTTGTTCTTGTGTCTGCTTTTGCTCCTGTATTAACTCCTTGATTTCTTCTGTTTCACGTTTCCGTTCTTCTCTTTCCTGCCTGCGCTTTTCATCCTGTGTCGTTTATTTGCTTCTTCTCTTTCTTGTCTTCGTTCTTCTTTTTGTCGTCTTTCTGCTTCTTCCGCCTCCTGTCTGCGTTTCTCATCCTGTCGTTTTTCTGCTTCTTCCTGTGTCTGCCACAGCAGTGTTTGTAAAGCTTCCATCATCTGACTGGGATCCATGTTTACCGATTAATTACGAAGCACATTCGTCTTATACAGAGTGTCCACTGTTTCCACTGTTAACCGTTTTATCCCAGTTCTGACACCACTGTTACGACGGTCTACTCGATCGTCGTAGGTACAGTGGAAACAAAATAAGTACAAGACACCAATTAAGTCACTAATCACACCTTTAATTTTTACAGTTAAACAGTTCGTAATTAACAACACTGTCTCTACAACAAATCAAATGGAAATTGTTCACACGCAATACAATGTCCACTAAATTAAACACAATTGTATTACAATTATACCGTCCGATTATAAAACACCACTCTTAATTAATAACCACTTGAACGCGCACAGTAATATCGCCTCTATAACTCTCGAACCGCACTGTCAATATCTCGCACTAGTACTGGAACTTAAGGCCGCTGCCGCCATGTATTTATATCTGCGCTCACAGAGTGGAATGTTCCTAATTGCGTCTTAGCGCTCGTGTGAACTACGTAATTAACTGCGGCCTTGACACAGTCCGCGCGGCTGGCGCCTTCGAAAAACCTCTCGAAAATGAGTTGACAAGCACATACGCCACACGCGTTACATCGAGATTCTTCTGGCACATTCGACAAACACGTAGATTGTTCTGTGATGTTGTAACAATACTTACTATATTTCCAGTTTCTCTTTATTGAAAGTAGGTATTCAGTAAAGTTTGAAAGTAGCTAAATTTCTACCTACTTCCTTTACAGTTGGCTTCCAAAAAATGTCTTCAGTTCTGTATACTTGTAATTTTCTATGAATCCAATAACAGTAAATTCATTCCAGATGCTTCTTCTTGACAAACTGTTGAGAGGTGGGGAAATAAGTAAATCATTGTTACGTGAAACTTAAAATTAATTACTTATGTGAAATAGGTCCATAAAAAGAGTTACAAAAATTTAACTAAATTTTTATTTTCAGAATATTTATATGAATAATTGGGTTACTGTTACGACAATAGTAATATTTAGTTGATACTGAAAGGTGCCGTATAAAGTGGTGTTAGTTGTATCATATCAGTAACCTTCGATCATGTCAAATGCTTTTTGTCAACTTTAGACTCCTTTAGAATACACGGCTAGAAGCTTCCTTTTTTACGTGAAAATGTTTTGCTTTATTCATATTTACTCCTGTGTTTAAAGTAGACATTTGATAGTCACAAACTATTTGAAAACTGCCTGCTAATAAAAAACACCTTTTGTATTATCTCTCTTTAACTTCATAAGTATTTTTTTAGGCTAGTTGTGAATTGTACATCCAATTGATTTATGGTACACAAGTAATTTCAATTGAGTACTTGCCCTTCTTCTGGGCCGAACCATTATCAGAATAAAATGTGTCTTGCATGTCAATTATCAATTTGCAGAGTGTTTCACGTTGAGCTTTTATTTAAACAAAAATTGTACAAAATATGCAATTTCAAAGGATCCTATTTTATTTCACTTCTACCACATGTAGGAGTGTCCTTGTTTAGAGGTCAGGTTATAAATCATCAAATTGATTCAACACTTTAGGTACGTTGCCCCCCTGGAAAGTGCGGGTGGGCATTGTTCTCACACATTGCCTGCGTTTTCGGCCGGCGTTTCTAATTAAAGTCGATTTAAATTGAATACTCAAATTAAATTGATTATTCAATAGTTTTTATACTGAAATCGAATCAATTCGATTATCCGTTAATTCCTTTATAAACCTACGAAGTTACTTATACAGTCAGTGAAACGTGTGCCAGGTCAATTAGAATGATAAAATGATAATATACAGCTAATTGCAGAAGTAATTATAATATGATCATATTATATGTTTCCTTTCTGTTAAACATTAACATTTTTCCAATCAAGTATTTATTTTAGTTTATTTACTAATGTACATTTCGTTGAACACTTTACTGGTCAACACAATCAGAGTAGTGTACAAAGTTTTAGTTTCGTTATTCATTACTAGATTACAATATTTATTACAGCAAGCAAAATGAACATAGTGACAAGTAAATAACCAAAGACAATTTTTTTCACATTACTCTAATGATGTTGGGCAGTTGTGCAGCAGAATGACATTATTAAATAAAAGAAAATAAATACTTGCATAGAAACAATTTTAAAAATAAAAATAAAATAAATAATAAATGTTTACCTTGTAACTTGTTTCAGTTGTTTTCTGGATGTATAAAATTATTGATTATATAATTATCAAATTAAGATATATTCATTTACAGTATAAAAAAGTCGTAATTCAGTCTAAATTGTTAATGGAGAAAAATTTACTGAACGAGCATTGGTGGTTACTGTATTCGATACTGGTTTGACAGACATTTTTATATAACATGTGATTCTGTGTCTACTGTTTTAACAGTTACACAATGTTTTGTATTGATCTGAATTTCCTTGTTTATTGAATGGGTTAATATTTTGTTATTTTGAAATATATAGTTTCTCCCTTATGTTCATGATTATGCTTATGTTAAAATCATATTGACAACATATACATTGCATTAGCATCATATTTTTAATTTCTGGAATTTACTGTCATCTACATTTTTGGTGTGTGTAGCTGAATTCAGTTTATAAATTTTAGATTTTTATATAGCATGAGATGTAAAAATAACGTTTTTTATTTTCTGTGTGACACATAAATATGGTATAAAATGCATACTAATTACAATAAAAGTCAGTATAAAATGTAACCAGATTTTTATTAAAAAGGATGACGTGCACAAAATTGGAGAAAATTTCAAACTTTAAAGTGGCTGTATAAATGATGAACAGTAATTTTTGTTAAACAGTGTACAACACCAGTTACTCAGAATATTAAGAAAGAATTGATAAAATGTTAATATATGTTTAGTGTGAAAACAAATGTTAAGTAAAAATGTTTTTCCTATGAGAACGTAAGCCTGAGAATGAAAGATTAAAAGTTTGTCATAAAATATAAAAAATATCGTAAGTTGTATAAAAAAGTGCTTATTAATTGGTAAATAGATACAAAAAGCAAAAAAAAATCAGAATATTTGTTATTGTTATACTATAACATAATAATAATCCACAATAGTACATATGGGTTCTGTATATTATACATATATTTTTGGATCATTTTATAAAATTTAATGGAATTTGAGTTGAATGGTTTATGGTTCTGGATGGTATTAGTGTTACACAAGTTTTGTGCATACGTTTTATGTAAGACACATACTCCATTGGACTAGGTATACCTAATAAAACAGGTATTCAATATTTATTTATTATATTTGTGTTAACTGTTATTTTGTGTTCAAATAACAGATATTTCTTTTGGATACTAGTATGACACATTGAAGTTATAGGTTTATAACACGTATACATAAATTCCAATTCCAGTGTTTGGGAATTCCATTATAATGTATAAATTCCATTATGAATGGGTTTGATACAAGCAGCATATATAATAAAGAAATAAACTTATATCATGCATTGTTTATTAGCTGCAAGTTAGGTACTTTTTGTAGTATAATGGTCAGGTGATTTGACAGGCATGCCAACAAGTGATTAATTTTGGCTGTACTTAAAAATTTAGAGTGCGTTGGAAATTGAATGTTAAAACAATTTTGTTAATATTTATTACAATAAATAATTTATAAAAATAATAAAAATTAAATAATTGAAGAGATCAATAAATAAATAAAATTATTTTCCTAAAGGACCCCAGCCATATGAAACAAACAGTTGAGGAATTATAGAGTACTGTCTTCGGGTAGGTAGTGGGCCGACTACACCTCCAGTCCCAGTTAAAGCTTCTGCTTGGATTCCTCCGCCTCGTTGTACATCTGTTTCTTCTTCGTCATGAACTTGATTAGCAAAAGTGTGTTCAGAAAATGGTTGTACAAAAGCTGCAGAACTAATTGAATGAGAGGGTGGCGATCGAAGTGGTTCAGCTACAATAGGTGATCTTAGAGATTTAGGTGGCTTCGGATTCATGTAGAGAACACTGAATGGCATTCCTCCTGCTCCCCAGCTGCGAGTCAGTACATCTTTCTTTTTCAGAAGTGGCTCACGAAATTCGTCATTAAACAAATTCACTTGTCGTTCAGTACTGCAGTGATCACCACAATTATCAGAGTCCTTTTTTTGTATTGCTTGTAAGAAATCAGGTTGTACAAATGGATTCCATTTGAAGTTTTGGTATCGTTTATTTGATGAATATATTACTAATGGCTGGTCTCTGGATACAGGAAAGCCTTCCGTGATGACGATAACGTGGACTAGAAGTTGCAGGAATATAATGATATTTGTTTGCTGCATTCTCTGGTATTCTGGCAGTTGTTGTCCACTTTAAGCCTAAAACAGAAAACATAAATCCATATACATTGTGATCAGCAGTTTTAGAAGAGGTATAGCAATTCACTGGAAAGGCATATCTATTTCCTGATGTTCAAGTGTAGGTTTAGAATAGGCCTATCAAATTATTCACAATAATCCGACAGTTGAAAAGTTTGAATTTCATATTATTTTGTAGTGTTTCTTTGTGTTATATGTTTCCATATATATAACACAGTCAGTATTATTAATGTTATGTAATGTGTTAGATAAAATTTGTATTTATCTTTTCAGTATAGGAAGTTATAGAAAACGTTTTAATATCTTGGTGCTCTAGAAACATTTTTTCCCCATAAATTACTTTTTAATAACAAATTACTTAATGATTTAGGAGTAAAAATGTTTCCCCCCCCACACACACACACATTAATATGCAAATCATCATATTACTTATATGTTTGTGTGTAGATATATATATATATATATATATATATATATATATATAGGAAATTAATATTTATAATCCACTACTTTAAGTGGCTACTAAATAAATGTTTCTGATACTATCTGCATCTCAGATTGGAAGAGGGTGTAATTTGGTCTGATTTGAGGATGAGATGAGGTAATATTCAAAAGCACTTTTAGTAGCTATTTGAAATTTTCTTTCTGGAATAAAACTTTTCTGTCCACTAATACAAGTTTTTATTTTTAATGTTTAAAGTAACATAACATGACAATTCCTGAGTGGCTCGTGTAAGTTCTCGTGGTTCCCGCCAGGTGTTTGCAATGAATGTATCGGTTGGCTCCATGCAAATACTCCAAGTTGGTATGGGGAGCAGATGTCTGAGATGTCTCTCACTGCTGTTGCAATTCCCATGGGTCTTGAATGCTCTCCATAATGCACATAGCTTAATTACATTTAAATTGCGCATTTTAATTTTAGAAGTTGAAATGGTGGTAGTAAGATTTTAGTTATTTTTTAGCAGTTTTTGCCTGCTGCTGTTCTTCTGTTGATTTGAGTCTCTTCTGATGTACCTTGTATGGATGTCCGTCCTTCTCCACCAGGTAGATCTTCCAGCAGCCATGCTGAAGTAGCTTCCCCAGGCTGGCTCCCATCCAGGGTACCTCCGTCCTTTGGTCGAACTGGTGTGACTCCTCACGTACACTAGCTGTCCTACCACCAGTGTAGGGTGTTGTGGATCTGGATATTGCTGCTGCTGATACCTGATCTGGTGTGACAGGCTGCCACTTCTTTCTCTTCAATTGGCCGGACATCCTGCTCTGTGTGTGTCCCAGTCACTGTAGGCCTCGCTGTAGCTGTATACACAGCGCCTTCTTTATTTTGCTGTTGTGCCACTTGGTCAGGTTCACCTTGGGATTTTAGGTGGCTGTAATCCATGTGCAGCTTGTTGCACTTCAGCTTCTACTTGTGGTCGTCAACGGCTTCCCATTGCCGGTTAGCAGTGCCTTTGGAAATCCCAAGTAAGGGAATACCTCTTCCTCCAAATAGCAGATAATAGTGTCAGTGCCCCTTTTTTGTGAGGGATAGAAAGATTTTATTTTTGGAGAACTCTGAACCTCGAAGTGACTTGAAACAGTGGAATAGGAGAGTCTTCAGAGACCCTTCAGTTAAGAGGAAGGAATTATTCTCCCACAACGGGCAGAGTGCCTCAAACCAGCCCAGGAAAATTCTCTGGAGGCTGCCGTTAGGCAATGCTGGGTCACGGGAGAGAGCAGAAAAGGAGGAAACACTCGTAAAAGGTGGCACAAGGCACAATGGAGGCAAGCACCTTGTAATAAGAGTAATCTATATTTTTATAATTTCCATTGTTCTTTCTTCTCTAACTGCACCTATTACTTTTGACAATGAGTAATCCAATTTACAGAGGGAGTAATGTCACTGGTATGTAGGTATGACTGATACAGTTATATTCAACAATTGTTCATTTTTTGATATTCTGGTTGGCTATATTCGTTTATCATCATTTGCTGATGGTCTATTTACTGTACTCTCCTCTTCTCTAGAACAAAATAAAATGTTTGTTGTTTAAGCTGAATTTTGTTTATTAAATATTTTGTACCCTGTTATATCTAGTATGAATACTATTATATCTACTGTGAATCTGTCAGATATATTTTTCATGTTTGTTTTAATTAAAATATTTGTTTAGTTGTACATGTCAACTGCTGTAACATTACTTAGGTACAGTCATTTTAACCTCGCTTCTGAAAGCATATATGTATATAATAGTTCAACTGGTTATAAACCGTTAATTTTATACAGTTTACTTTAAAGCGTATATGACATTCTGTATTATTAATCGACACTTACATTCTTGTAAAATAATTGTAGAGCGCTTTCAGTTTTAGTAAATGTAGATCGGGCCTGAACTGATAAAAATTGTAAAACCATGTAAGCAAAACTACTTCATTATATTATAATATGAAACTTGAATAATGTGGTAGGTTCGTATTACAGGAAAACAAGAAAAGTATGATTTTTAGAAGAAATAGGAAGCACTGGAAACAGCAAAATGTGTATAGTTCCAGTTGTTTGTTAGCAAACAAAAAACAAAATTGGGATGAGAAGTCTGGACTGTTTTAGGATTAGGCACACTATTACAAAAATATTGTAACATTTACACACTACCGAAAAAATTCTAGAGTTCAATAGAAAAATGCCAATCATCTTTGTAATTAAAGTAGTAAATTTTTTTTTGATAATAGTGAATAGTAATAATCAGTTATATAACGATACTAATAATAAACATAACATATAAGTAAGAGGAGTTTAGTCTTGTGGTGTTTGTTAATTAGAATACAAACAAATTAGCTGTATAAATTAGTCAACTGTTTCTCTACATATCATGGATAAAAAAAGATTTCTGGTTTACTATGATTGAAGTTTTAGTAACAATTTGTAGCATGTATTTAAAATGACAATTTGACAATTTAAAAATGTCAGTTACACAAAGTAATATATTAAGAGATTATAAAGCTATCTTAACTAAATCGTTTATTATATTGCCATACACTTTAGACTCTCGTATAGTTTTTCATATGACACACACATTCTAGTGTTCTGTCGGCAGTTTATACACACTATGACAGTCATTCACTTGCCTGGGTTACAAACCATTACTTTATGAGTGCTGGCACTTTTATATTGATGTCAAAGTAGTTAAACTGTCACCTTTTGATGCTGTTGACATGTGTTATGTATATATAAAAATATAATCATTAACATTAAAGGTTATTTAAATTAATGACTTTATAGTAGTTTTTTTATTTGGAGGAAGCATACTACTACACTGCCTAGAATAGAACAATTTTCAAGTGGACAGAAATATTGTATTATTCATTGTTGTTTTTAAGACGTGAATATAAATATCATATCATTTCAGGGTATGATTAGAATATTTGTATGTGCACGGGTGAGAGTACTATTAACAGAAATTGATTATTTCAGTTTTTATATTTCCAGTAAAACTCATACAAGAGTGCAATATTGTTAACTAAATGGCAATAATATATTTTTATATTTCAGTAGCAGTTCTGTGGAAAAGGCTGTAGGTGAACAAAGGTTTTAAGCTTTTAGAAACCACAATGAAACCCAAGCTAATGCCACTGAAAGGTTTCTACACTAGTGTAGTTGTGAACTTCAGAGAAGAACAGTCCAAAATTAAAATTATTATTAAAGGGGAAGAGAAGAAAAGGTTTAGGACATCATTCACAATGTATATTATACATTTAGTGATGATGTCATTCAAGAGTGGTAGAAAAAATCTTCACTAGAGATCAAAGTTAAATAAGCTTAAGGGATAGAATCCTTACCAAGGAAAATAAACCTTGTGCAGGGTGTACATAGACATTTCTTTTGAAGACGGGCTGAGGCATTATGCATAAGTAATGGAATTGTAACATGAGCCAAATTTAATTAATATTTAAATTATTTTAACATATATATAATCAAGTTTATCTTAATAAGATTTGATCATGTTGTAGTTCCAGTACTTACATGTAACAGAAACGCCATTATACTCGAGCGCGCGTGCGTGCATGCGGGCACGTTTTTACAGAACAAAAATTTATTTAATGGAGGATCAGAATCATAAAAACAAAGTTAAATGTTCTCATTTACAAGAACGAATAAACCCAAATGAGGGCAAAAAACTATATATTGTCAATTCACGTTATATTGTCATTATCTTAGTTGCCTTTAAGAGTTTATCACTAAATTTCAAAATTTATGTGATAAATTAAATTATGTGATAATTTATGTTTATTTGTACATTGATTATTTTATGCATTCAGAAGGGAAGAGATCTACTAGCCCTACTAGGTTGTAGGCAGTGTTTGTATAACTGCATCATTTATTTAAGCATACAGTATTATGAATTGGTACATGTTTTGTAGGTGTATATGGCCATCAATTACTGTATCAGGGTGTGAAACAGTTTACACCCTAAAACAGTTTAGGGCTATTTATTTATGTGACCTTTATTTTGCAGTTGTCTTAGGATCATGTACTTAAGGGGCTAAACTTTGGTTGTAAAAATACTTATTGGATTACAGTAAATGTAGCGTATATATTATTGTGACAGGACTACTAGGAATAGTATACCTGGCCAAGCCACTGAAAGTAGCAGTGAAAATGAGCTGAGGGACGCTAGACTAGAGAGTGTTAAATATGGTTTTTGAATGAATCACGTATAGCTTATATTTGAAGAACTCACAAAGTAAAGAGATAAAATGTTTAGTGAAAAAAAAATATTACCAGAATTGTTGTATTCCAGTGCTTGTGGTTTTTGTATGATGAACAAATAATAATGTACAATATTAATTGATGACTCATTGGGCACTTGGTGAAACATATTAATACAAAGGTTTTTAAAAATATATAAACAGTTGGTATGTTTCACAGATTTTATTTAACTCTGAGAGTTGTTTCGACTTCTTAAGCCATTGTCAAAGAGAAGTCTCATCTCTTTGACAATGGCTTAAGAAGTCGAAACAGCTGTCAGAGTTAAATAAAATATGTGAAACGTACCAAGTGTTTATATATTTTTAAAAACCTTTATACTAATGTACAATAATGAACAGAATTTTCAGTAGCATGTATTGTAAGGAAATGAGGCATATGTGCAAAACATAAGTAGGAAAATTGATTACTACAGAAAGTGATAGAAATAACAGTGATATTTGCTTCCTTAAGGAAATACTGTATTATTAACCATTTGTATTTAGGAACACGGAAGATTGAGGAGAAGGTGGATTAACTATTAATTAAATCCTTAATTTTTAGTGACCGTCAATCAGTGAATGTTTTAATGGATGGTTAGTGAGGATCGGTCAATAATACAAATTTTAGCTATTTTGCGTCGACCAAATGTTGTGTTACTGTTGCGTTATAGAAGTTTGTAACCCTTTAATTCAAGTTGGTAAATCATTTCTGTTATCGTGTGCGTAATTCTCTATTTTATATGAGGATGATAGTGTAATAAAACTGGTGAGTGTTTTAGAGTGCCAATTGTGGTCAAAGACGAGAGAGAGAGAGAGAGAGAGAGAGAGAGAGAGAGAGAGAGAGAGAGAGAGAGAGAGAGAGAGAGAGAGAGAGAGAGAGAGAGAGAGAGAGTGAAGAGAGATAAGGAGATAAGGAGAGGGAGAGGGAGAGAGGGAAGAAGGGAGACAGTGAGTGAGATGTAGCAAGAGAGAGAGCGAGTGGGAGTGATAGTGAGTGATAGAGTGATTTCAGGTTAGAGTGAGAGGCTGTCAGAAGGACTGGCAGGGGGAGAATGGTTGTGAGAGAAGGTGTGATTGTGGACACATACATAAATTACATTATTCTATAGTACTCTTGACTATATTTTACAATATGATTACAATTATTATCCAAGTTTACCTGTTAGTAAAAATTTTACCAGAAACTTTTGTTTGTACCTTTGTCAACCAACTATCTGATGTAAGTCGTAATGCTCTACAGTTATTGTGTAAATTGTATGTTTCTAAATTATGATTGTTTTGTTAATACCAGTAGGGAGTGAAAGATGGTAAAAATAACTTTTAATAATTATGCAGTGAACATCCCTAATCTGTTTTAGTTATAGGTAATATATTACTTTGCTATATGTTGACTGCTGTAGGTATAAACAATTTATGTACCAATCTAATATCCAATTATTGATTACTGTTTTTTAATTAATTAAAGTATCATTACATTTAGTAATTTAAATTGTAATACTGTATAAATTAAGTTCTCTCATACTATAATTTGCTCGTTTTCTTAAAGATAATTTGAAGATGTAAACAAACTATCATAAGTCTTCACATATAAAATGATACATATATACGCACGCACACACTCACATACACCAACACGTTCACCCAAATATTTAATTGTTTTGTTATGTTTGATATTTCTATTGTATTTCATACACAGGTCCTGAAGATGACAATAAATATTGTCGAAACGTCGACGCAAAATAGCTAAAATTTGTATTATTGACCGATCCTCACTAACCATCCACTAAAACATTAACTATTAATGTTTTTTGATGCAACTGCTGGTTCTGTAATTCTGCAGTTATTATTGTAAAGTCGCCCATGGTGTAACTGTTTATAAGGTACACATGCATCTGTTATATAAATTGTTAAAATTAATAAATATAAACACATTTACATTTATAAACACATTATAAACATTTAAAACACATTGCATACAGTAGAAGAACTTGACATTTATTTAGAAGTATCACTCTTTAATTGTCATGGTGACTGACAGAAGAACACAGTGACTCTAGTAGCCTCTTATCCTGTTTCATATGGATTCCACAGTAAGATTATTGTTCATTATGTTTGAAATTTAATTAAGAAAGTTGTGTTAGTGGTTATAATCACAAACAGAATTATCACTGTTGCACACCACTATAGAAAAATTATTCCGATTAGCGCTTTCAAGCTTCACAGCTCATCGTCAGATCGGTTCATTTTTGAAAATAATTTTTCTATAGTGGTGTGCAACAGTGATAATTCTGTTTGTTCATTATGCCTAAAGTTCATTAAAATTGTTCATGCAAATCAAATCATTTAATTTTACTTGATTACAGACTGTTGACAAGCAGCTAAAAGTGTATAGTACTATGTAATAGGAGACTGAGAATATATAACAGTGATTTATTGATTTTGTTGAAAGCAGTAAATTGAATTGTTTTAGAGTGATGAATATTGTAGACGATAACATAATATAATTAAAACATAAAGTTACAATAAATAATTAACAAACAACATTAAAATACTCTTTTTATGGCTAAAGAAATCTCAGGCAATACCATTAATGGCTGTGAATCTAAAAACCATATATAATATAAAATATATTTCTGAAGATAAGATTATTTTGTATAGTAATTATTTTGAGATGTAAAAGTTGAACATATTTAATAAAATAGTAATTTCTAATATAATATAATATAATAATACAAATCTGAATTTAAATCTTTATCATAAATGTATTATAAATCTTTATATACAATTATAAAGAAAATCTGGAAGAGTATGAAAATATTAGGGCATAATGTACACCTAATTTACACCTAATATTGCCAACCCTTATTAGATAAGTAGGATAATTATTCTTGCGTTCTTTTGTGTGGTAGTTTTTATCTCGAACTACATTCTTTGCTTCAATTTGACACTTTTTTTTAGTTTAAGAGATGAATTGTTAGTGGTCTGTGATACTGAATTGTTAGCGGTTTGTCACCACTTATTGCAACATTGCTAGTATAAGACAAATATGCGGTCTTAAACGACCTAAAGGCCTCATCAAGAACGAAGCAACTAGCAGTGTTGCAATAAGGGTGACGAAGCTGGTGTTAAGATGACTGCTAATAAAACTGACATAACTGAAATGGTTAGTTTAAATCTTGTGTTAGCATGTTAGTTTGAATCTTGTGTTAGCATGTAGTGTTCCTGTTTCAAAAAAATATTCATTTTTAAACGACTGCAAGTAGGATCAACTGATAAGTGTAACAAACTGTATTATTTAAGCTTATTGGATTCATACCAAACTTACACTAGTAGGAGTAATAAGTAATATGTAAATTCAGTAGTGTGGTATATATACTCAGTATAAAAATTATCTGTGTAGTGTTCATTAGTGTTTGTCTCAAAATTAACATTTTAGTTATGGATACTATGATATTGTTCCAAAAAAAAGCATGCTGCATAGTATTTAATTCTTTTCTGTGTATCCGTGGATCTCAAGTACTTAGATTTGTAGTTTATAGTAGCCCAGATCCTATATAAACAAGGATTATATAGATTTATTTGACTACACACCATACGAGTCTACACAGCACAAGGATTACATTGTATAAGACAGTTGCAATACCCACTTTGACATATGTGAGTGAGCCATGGGTCATGACAAAAATGGAGTGCGGCAAGATTCAGAGTGCTGAAATACAGTTTCTTCGAAGTACTTTAAACTATACATTGCAAGATAGAATAAGAAATGAGGATATCAGAGCAGAACTCGAAGTACAGGACATAAATGAAATTATTTCAGTTTGCAGAATACAATGGTGGGATCATTTGTAAAGAATGGCAGGAACATCGATTGCTGAAAGCGGCACCGAAGAGACGTGGTTCGTGCGAGGATGAAATGGTGCCGGAACAGGTTTATATAACCTAATCATTGAAGTGAAGAAGAAGAAGACGACAATATGAATCTGTACCAAGATGAGATTATTACTCTATAATTCTTTTTAAGTAACCAACCAATTTATATTCAGAATTCTAACAATCATAAGCATAGATTTTTCTTACACTATGAACAATTTTTGCATATTTAAACGTTAATTTTGTCATACTGATAAATATATTATTTCCATATTTTCAATACAAACCATACCTACTGTTATAACTAATAAGCTCCCCTAAGCTGCAGAAGTTGATCACTGGTTTGAATGAAATTGATTTATTCTTAGATAAAACCAAATTAATAAATTTTAATTTTAAAGCTGTGAGTAAAGTTCTCGCATGTGTCTTTTGTAGTGTTAACTGAGAAACACCACAAGGAGGTGACCTTACATCATTACCATGGTTAATGGAGGTTTTACTGTACCTTAAAAAGTAGGAAAAAAGAAAAGAAAAATTACAAACTCCCAACTACTCTACTATTTTTAAAAAAGTAAAAAAAAAATATATATTTTGAAAGGGTGAGATATGTGGATTCTGTGAGACAGTAGTATAATAAGTGTTAGGTAAGTAGACAAAGCTGGGTGTGGATTAATAAGGTAATAGAAGGAGAGACGAAGCTTCTCAGTAGGTAGCAGGGGCGTTGCTTAACATAGCTGAGCCAATAAGGTAGTGACAAGTAGACTTGTTTACGAATTGACCAGCCGTGAAGGCGGATTCACGGGTATATATATGGGTTCCAGCGGGATATTTTTTGTCATGGTTTAGGACTGGAAAATGGTGGAAACACTGAAAGGCCTCGTCCAGAGCATGACAAGTAGCAGTTCAGCAAGTAAACACAACAAAGTTGGAATAACTATAATTCCGAAGTGGCCGATAATTTAGTTCTAGCTTTCTAGTGTATCTGTGTTTCCATAGATGTGTATGGGCCTGTATGGAATACTTTTCACACATATAATTATATAACTGTTAATAATGTGTAAAGTTTTTTCCACACATAGCTTACAAACTTTTTGAAGGTGGTCCAAAATTTACAAGGAATATTGACAGACAATGAAAGATATCAAACTCACATTTTGAATAAAATTCTTTGTACTTTGATGCTCCTTGTAGACTTCTACAATATTTTGAAAATTTTATACCTTTTTTCCAGCCGTGGTGTTGTAAATTATGAAATATCCAAAATTGAATATTTCAATTTTGCATAAAAATTGAAACTGTCTTTCAGTTTTGCATAAAATTCTGTTTAATTTGATGCTTGGCATATATATTTGCAATTTTTTTTTCTAAAGTGTGGTGCACTTTTTGGGCCCTGGCTTCGCAAATTTTGAAATCAAAAACTTAACACTGTATTCAGATGGTGGTTAAAATTATCCATTTTTTGTTCCCATCCTGCTTGTTTTTGAGTGGATCAGTTTTAGATTAATAGGACTGTATGGGGGTAAAGATATAAACACACATGCCATGTTTTACAACGTTGATGCATTCAAATGTTATCAGTGACACTTACCCCAAACAGATAGACAGATACATGCCAAACAGCCGAGTTAAAACTGAGAACTCACTTCACTTGTTTAATAAAACATTGCAGTATTTTCACATGTTCAATGTAGGCTGCTAGAAGATTATGAACATTAGTTTCTTATGAGAACCGCCTTCATAGATTTTGTATGTTTAATCTGTTGAAGTATATCATGAGTCTTGTATTACAAAGTGCAGGAAGCTGTTGATTGCACATAACTCAGGTTTTACTGTTTATTTTGTACTACTAATGTGTAAAATACTTTATCGTAGCAAAGGACTGAGAAAATCATATTTCATCCTTTATTTTGAATAATGTATTTTGTAATATAACAAAAAGGCTGCAACTTTGATTCGTTGTATAACTATATTACTTTTATAGTGAATAAGGGGGTTTTCTTTATATTATAGTGTCAGTAATGACACTGAATAAGAATTGAAGTTTGTATGTCAGATTTTTTCCAGAAGTTAGTGTGACTGAAGTCAGAAGTTTGTATGACAGAATTTAAGTTTAAAAAAATAATTAGTACCTTACATACAAAAATTTGGGGGGGGAACATTATGTCTTTCTTTATTTAATTTGATAAAATAAAGTATTGATTTAAGGTACTGTTAGAGGCATAATAAAGCATTAACCAAACTATTATAAATGTTATATTTTTATTGTACAATTTTGTTCGTATGCAGTCAGATGTGTATTGTTAATGCTACAGGCCTAAAAATATTTCTGTCTTCTAATGTATATATGGAATGGAGAATTCAAACAATTGTTGATAATTGTACTTCAACATTCTTGGATTTCTGGATTGATATAATTATAGAATATATTTGTCCTTTATATATTACGTTAAATTAAAGAATTTAAGTTAAAAATAGTAGGTTTTTTAATAAAATGCTAACCATTATTTTACACGGCTTCCAACAGATCAGTTACTAAGTCATAGTTACATGGTTACATTGGTTGATAGCAGATAGTATACTATTATTAAATATTAAATTTTGTATATTGGAACATCTTATATGTGTCAGGTACAACATATTTTCAAAGAAAAGAATCGTATCAATTTTATCTGTTGTGATTTAAATAAAATTTTTGTTCTATAAAAATGTAAAACAACAGATTTACAAATTGTATATTATTCACTAAATTTTTTGGTGAAAGGTTTGTGAGGATCGGTCAAAATTATAACACAAATTTTGACCGATCCTCACAAACCCTTCACCAAAAAATTCATTGATTGACGGTCACTATGAATTTAAGAAATTATTCAGTAAGTTAGTGGTGATGAATGATTGTACAAGCTAGAGCCACTTTACATCGACTAACTTTTTTTTAGTTTGAAGAAGAAAACTGTCACTCCGTATCTTAAATAATCACTGTTAAACAGATTTACATAATGTTCTGATATAAAATTTACACCTAATTTTAATTGTTATCACCAAAGCTACTTACAGATGTAATTCCCTTTTCATAAATGTTTCATGCTTGTAACCGTGTTCACAAGGGTTGCTGTTGTTGCGTAGAACACCACACTGTGTGACGTTTTCCCAGTCGAGACATTAAGATTTCAGGGAGAGAAAGGCGCCTGGCGTTTAAGATAACTTTACTTATCTGAGATTTTCTATTGGTCAACCAGAGTTTAACTGTTATTTATTGCCATCTGTCTATTTAAAGATCTTTACAGAGCAGCATTATTATTCAATTAGTGATGTTTTTTATATAACGACTGATTTAAAACTAATTATATGCATCTTTGCTTGACTTGGCCTGACATATGTGCCGTATATGTCGTCATAGATTAACTTTTTTGTTTATATTTAGAAAAATTTTGTAATGTCTGGAATAGATAATTTTTAAATACGCATGCATACGCACAATCTCCCCCCTCTCACTCCCCTCTTGCTCTGTCTGTCTGTCTCTCTCATCTCCTTGTCTTACTATTTCTGCCAAAACACATTGTATGATAAAGAGAAGGAGATAAAAGAGAGAGAAAGAGAGGGTGAGAGAGAGAGAGAGAGAGAGAGAGAGAGGGGGGGGGAGACAGAGAGTGTGAGTGATGAGAGGGAGAGACAACTGGACTATGTAATGTTTATGATATATAATTATGAAACTTGTTTAGAAACAGTGAGTATACTTGAAGACATTTGGGGTCATAATACTGTTCAGTAATTGTTTATTTGATTTATTTTATTTTAATTAGTTGAAATGAGTCATTAATTTTTTGTGTTATTTTTTAAATATAAACAGTCATTTATAAATGGAACAGAATGTGTATAAATAGCAATTGGTATCTGCAATTATAAAACTGTGAGTAAATTCATTGCCAATCAAACGTAGATATCTCTTTTGTTAGTAAGCTAAGGACTGTTTATAAATAATATAACTTGAGTTTATATATAATGTTATAGTATACCCAAATAAACACATATGTACACACACACAATATATAAGTTTTTACTGGTGTATAAGGTCACGGTCCATGTACCATCAGACCAGTCCATGTTTATTAGGTCAGTCAGTCATACACTTTATGTTCACATTGCCATATAATTTTGTCAAATTTCAATAATTTATGTGAATTTAAAATGAGTCTAGTACTGCGTAAATATATCACAGTGAGCAGTACACAGTATCTTCTTGAAAATGACGTAATTCTATGGAATTACGTCTTGACACGCTCAGTGTTTGTTTCCAGAAGATTTATGTTGTGTTCCAAAAAATTTTTGAAAAATAAGCTTACTGAAGTCGGTTTTTCATTGGTTAAAATAAAAACATCTAACACTATCAAATTTTACTAGTTGAACAAAGAATATTGTTTACAGAGGTATTATGTGTTCAGAAACTTTGATGGTATAAGTTCGGTCATTTTTTATGCATATAAAGTTTTTTATTATGACAGTCGGTAGAGCATCTATCATGTATGAAACAATAAAATACAGTATTATCTTCTACAAATATTAAGTCTGAAGACGAATAATTTCATAAAAAAAATTAGGTTCACAATAATCTGTGTTATATAACAGTTTTCGTACATCAGCACTTTCTTATTATACATTAATAGATATAAAAGGCAATAAACATTTTTCACCATCAACACTCATAAGAAAATTGGCAGTATTATCAGGACACTGAAACAACACATAGCTGAATAAACCTGGGAGTGTACAAAATATCTTGTGCTCACTGCAGGAGTTCGTGTGTAAGCCAGATAAAATGAAGAGTCACAGAAAACAGAAATGAATATATCATATCTGTAAAGACCTCCAACAAGTAAGCACTAGTAGAACACTACTCACAAAACTGGATACACTATACGATTTGAAAAGAAAAATATTGTCATCAACACAACACAGTAGAAAATTAGAGGCCTGGCTTATTCTGTGTGAAGACAAGGAACAGCATATGCAACATATTTACACAATAGAAGCATCTTCATATCTTATACCAGCAGGCAATAGGGACAGCCAAAGTTGCAGTGGGCTTGGCCAACAGAGTTTGCAGAGTGAGATAAAAAGAGTGCTGTCAGCACTCATGCCACACACCTGAAGAAGAAGGGTGTCAAAATATCAAGAGGAAGACAATAAATGATGCAGTTTAAATTTGTAAGAACAAGAATTCCAGCAGACTGGGCAGTGAAAACCTACAAGAGCATCTGTTTATATTATTGAATCTTCTATAGTTCATGGACATCGGGATCAGCAGGATGGGATGTACTGAATGCGACAGACTTCCAGAACTCTTAAAGCAAAATCTGCTCCTGTTCTGTTGATAAAGTGTTCAGTTTTATTATTATTATTTATTGTTTATGGATGTTCACCAAACACTATTTTCTCTCCCAGTTAAGCTTTACTTTCTAGTGCAGACTTTTTGCATTATGCGATACATAAAGGTATCATTTATAGGTACAATTCAATTTATGTTTCCACTGTTTTTTAAACATTTTGTGCAGGAGGAATTGAGTAGCATAAATATACCATAAATACCATAAAAACTATGTATCTTCGACAGGATGTAGGCATGTAACAGTTATAAATGAAACAGAAAATGTATGTTAATAATAATAGTGATAATAAAATGATAATAATATTAATATATAAAGCAATTTTTACAACCAGAAGAAGTGTTTTGATTGAGATGATGAGTTTCATACTTCGTTTGCAGTTTAAAAAATGTAGCTAACTAAGAGGGATGAGTTTTTTCAATTTTCAAGTCATTTAATTTTGTGAAAACAATAAAATAATTTTAAGTTGTTCTGTCAGATATAATTGACGTCTCTGTTATTTCAACATTATTATTGACAGAATGAAAGACACAAGATGTCATGTTACAAATTTATTGTTGTTAATGTGGTAAAATTGTTTCTTGGTGCTTACCATCATTTTCAAGCTGACATTTCGAATGTGGACACAACACCAAACATACAGGCAGGAAGCGCTGCCGAAACAACTGTAATATTAACAATAATAAATTGATGGTGTACCATTAGCTTGTGTTTTTCATTCTACAGTGGAGAAGTACCACGTCTTTACATCAACAGTAAATTTCATCATCATTTATAATTGCATAATCAGTAATTGCTTTGTATTGTGCAAGGCCTTTCAGTGTCGAGTTAGGAAAACGTTGGAGATACTGAAAGGCATCATCTCTATGAAACAACTAATGGTTCAGGAACATTGAAACAAAACATGAGGCCTCTATGTGTGATAAATGACACAGAATTTTGATTATTGTATTACTGTGGCATACAAATATGTCCAGCTTTTCTTTGAAAGCAACTCTTGATGTAAACGTTTCTTCCATTAATTGAATGTTATGTATTATATTAGCAAATAATAAATTTCTTCTGCATACACAAACACATACACACTGTTTTAATTTGTAACTTTTAAAATGTAGTTTGCATGTTAAAATTAAAATGGAAAGTTTAGTTTGCATTTGGTTTGTGTTAGCGTGTATGGTATTTTCTTACAATACATTTATAATTACATCTTTCAAACAGTTTCCAAGTTATGCACAGATTTATCTTTTGTCCATGAGTATAAGAATGGCTGATTTTCAGAACTCCAAAACTAACCAGGCAAACTGTTTGATTATGAAAGGCATACCATTAAAAAATAATGAATGATCAAAAGTTGCATTAATTTTGTATATTAAATCCTTAAATTTGTAGTGACCGTCAATCAATGAATTTTTCAGTGAAGGGTTTGTGACGATCGGTCAAAAATAACATAAATTTTAACTTATTTGTGTTGACGTTTCGACAATGTTTATTGTCATCAGCAGGACAATTGTTGCTGACGCCAAACACACAACTGTTGTGTGTTTGGTGTCAGCAACAATTGTCCTGATGATAAAACATTGTCGAAACGTCGACACAAATAAGTTAAAATTTGTATGTTAAGTTTAAAATGGACTGACTTGTTATAGATTTTCTTCAGTAAAAATATTGTATTATTGTTTTACTGTTACTAATTTTATATATATATATATATATATAGTAATTGCCCTAGGAGTTGTTTTGATACAAGTGTTTAGAATCTAGCATTTTTTGTTTGTGTTTAATATGATAAATTTTATGTTGGAGAATATGTTGATTGGTAAACTTTATGAACTAAAAATTTTAATTAGCTGATACATACAGTTTGAGAACAATACAGTTTATAATCATAGTGTATTTAAGGCAGAAACTTGTTATATGTTGTTTATAATGGTTTGGAAAACACTAAACTACTTCAGGATTCTAGGTTGGAGTGTTCTCATCTGTTAAGAGACTTTAATTTCATGCTGCTGTATAAATTAAAACATTTGAGATGATTTATTTTATATAGTTTTTAACTATCAAGTTGCTTTACAAATGTGTGTGTGTTTAATTAACATTATTATGACCACTACAAAGTTTTCAAATTAATTAAAAATTAATTATTTTGTATGTGCTATACATTTTTGCCGATTAAACAGTATCTTAAAAAAGTTAACAGTAAAAATTATAATTTGTAAGTAAAAGAACATGTCAGAGTGTGAAGGAGAATAAGATAATTAAGACACTTTTGATACTGAAGTACCTGGCCAAATTAAATTAATTGCTTAAATGAAATGCATCAGTTTTGTTCACAACTGAATAATATTTTAAAAAATAAGGTGTTACATTAAAAAAATGTATAAACACAGATCAACATTTACAAGTTCTAGAATGTGGAACAGGGTTTTCTAATAAAAATTTATCGTTAAATTGTTTTAGGTTCAGTTTTGTAAAACATTTTCTACGTAAACAAATTCTTTTAATTTCAAATCTCTTCCATGTCACAAAGTATTGAACTTTTTTAACCTTTAAAGTAAACAACATATTAATTTATATGCATATTCCCAACTGGTTACTGATTCTGTAAACAACATTTATTCCTACACATATATTATTGTACAATTGTATTCTGTAAACATATATTATTCTTACACACTGTAGGAATTAGATAATAACTAAATCTGACAGAGTTTATAAAATTACATGAGCGCAGAATGGAACGTTGGTGATAATGTCAGTTTAATAATTATGTTCTCTACCCTCTGCCCAACTTTATCCTTGCAATCAAATATATACAATTGAGTCGCTTTACAGTGTTCTGCACAAAATGTACCATTATGGACAACTTACGTACCATGATATAAACACGGCATTCAACACAAATCAGTTTACTGTTGCTGAATAGTCTATGTTTATATTATTGTTAATAATGGTGCTAATTGTACCAAAAAAAATTGTCAGTTTAGCAAAATTTTAAATTAATCCATTTACTGTGTTGCTCTTTAAAAAAATACTCAATGTTACAGGAGGCATTATAACCATTGTCAGTGTTTTCACCGTAGTAATAACAGATTAACAGTCCTATAGACAAATAAACATTTGCTTCATCTATGATTATTTTTCTGATAATTGTTACTATTCTTGTACAAAATTAATTGTGCCTTCTCATATTTGTATCAACATATATGTTCTTTTCTTTTTGTATGTTTCTCTGGTCAGAGTTATTAATCTTTTTTTAGAGGGGGGATTTGGAATGTATTTTATCAAATGGTTGGGTAAGTAGATCTATATTATACTAGATTGGTGAGGAGGAAGATGAATAAATTACTTCTGTACTACAGAGAAGACTTAATCTCAATTAATAACATTTAATTGATACAGTTGTGTCTTCTTTTGCAATATTAAGCTTTCGAAGATGATGTAGGTTTGGAGTGGCATTCATTTTCCCTGCAGAGTCTGTTCTCAAAAGAATTATGCCATGTGTGTTTGGGCTTGTAAATCTCTCCGTAGCACAGTATGCCAGGATTTTTCAAGACCCCCAAGGTGGCAGGTGCCAGGAGGTCTCCAAGGTGGCAGGTTATTGATGATAAATGGGTGGAGAGGTGTTGGTGTTAATAGTATTCACCAGTACTAGGCTACTGTATACACTATACTGTGTATAGTATACAGTAGTATACCATGTGTGTGTGTGTGTGTGTGTGTGTGTGTGTGTGTGTGTGTGTGTGTGTGTGTGTGTGCACTAGTTGTTAGTGATATAGCTGTATGCTTGCAGTTTTTATACATAAGATATCATTGGTGACCAATATGGTATAATAATTCCCTCTTGGCTTTGCCACTGCTGTAGCATAAATTTGGAGCATAATTATGCAGCCCCTTACACACATGTGAATGAGTGAGTGAGTGAATGGGTGTGTGTGTGTGTGTGTGTGTGTGTGTGTGTGTGTGAACAATGTAGACTGACACAGACTGTGGGTGTGGACAAATATATGGTTATAAACATTTGTATATACACGAGGAATACATAATTATGGGTATTTAGCTTGAGGGTCCCCAGTGGGTCATGAGACTTGTGTACCGTACTTCACTTTATAAAAACGTAAAGTAAAAAATTCAATCCAGAGAGAGAGAGAGAGAGAGAGAGAGAGAGAGAGAGAGAGAGAGAAGAAAGAAAGAATTATAATGGGCAAAAAACAATTACTATTATAAAAACAGAAGAGAAGGAAGTTGAATAAGAACTTGTTTAATGTGACAGGTGTTACAGATATGAAAGTTGTAACAATTTTCTGGCATAACACTGGAAGCAGGTGACAAAAAATTTATATTATTGTTATTCTTTACGAATAATAATTTAGTATGGGAACATTAGATTTAATACAAAACATTTGTAAACCTTTACAAATCAATCTTGGTTGAAGGTGTTCATGTTGACTTTGGTTATGGTCAGGTCTTGTAAAATCACGAAAAGATGTATGTTATTTGTGATATAATTAAATCGTAGAAAAACTGTAGTAAGCCACAGAAAATATTTATAGATGGACAGATGAGGAAATAATACCATTTGTGTACTGTGACTACATGAAATAGGACATTTATTTCCTGAAGCAAAGACCAAATAAATTCATTGCCAGATGAGAAACATTCTTTGTCTTCAGAGTATTCATTCTGTCAGTCTGAATGTTACTACACATTAAAGTAGTTAAACGCATATGTGTGATTGCGCTCTCTCTCTCTCTCTCTCTCTCTCTCTCTCTCTCTCTCTCTCTCTCTCTCTCTCTCTCTCTCTCTCTCTCTCTCTCTCTCTCTCCCCCCCCACACACACAACACATACATACATATACACACACAATATAATCTTCCCTGTTAGTCTTTCTGTACTCCCTTCCCTCTTTCTCCGGTTTGGTACTAAGTATTGTGTGTGTATTCGTACTTTGCCCTTTGTGTTTGCTATATAATTTGAGGTGTTATACAGTAGTAACCAATGCATTTACCTTCTGTATACTGTGCCTTGTGTATTTTTTGTTATACTGATTTTTGAGTCTTGAGTTGTGAAACAGACACATAACCTTTGTCGAGAACAATTTAATTTCTACAGAAAACAATTGAGCACTGCCAGTTATATTAATTAGTAATTATGCCGACTGGCTCCAGGCTTGTAGACTGCTTTAATGTCACTCTTAGTGACCTTTGTCTTATTGTTTACTTTGAACTCATCAGATTTCAGTTTTTTGAATAGATTTGGCTAAAAATATATCATTTGTCAGGTTTAGATTTTATCTGTATTTCTATATTGAGATCATTAGTTATACACACAGTAGGCTACAGTTTATAGTGTGTGTGTGTGTGTGTGTGCGCGCTGTATAATTAATTGTAAATGATAATAGCTCAGCTATATTAAGTTGGTTAATTATGTAATTAATTACATTAAAACTAACGAATTAAAAAAAGTATGTATTACATAATAATGTACTGTATAAAATGTAATTGTGATAATGTTTTTGAATAGTTTAGTTGCCTTTACAACTAAACTAAATCCTTATTGTGTATAATATTGTATGAACCCAAACTGATGGTTGATGATTTTATTGTAATGTTAAAAACAATTTTTGGTATTTAATTAAATCTAATTTGGCGTGTAAGAAAACAAAAGTACTGTATTTTTGTTTGATCAAAATTATATCTTCAAAAGAATTTAGTTATTGTGAAGCATGAAATAATAAGACTTAAATTTTCTGGTAAATGTACTTAAAGTTTTAAGTCTTTTAATTTAATTATTGTAACTTCTCTAGTTAAGTCATTTACATTTAAGTAAATAATTTAAATTTTAATTAAATATATTTGTGTATATACGATAATTTTATTATTATTCATTACAGTAATCTTTAATTACAGTATGTAAAGATATTAACGTCAATGTATCAATAATTTTTTTGCAGATAATAGTTATTATACTATTAGATACTGTTTATAGTACATACAGTGGAAGCTTAATGTATTATTGAATACTTTTAAGCACTGGTCTATGCTTAACTACATATTACAGTAGACCCTCGAATAAGTAATTTATCTCTAACTAATCTAATTTAGTTTGTCAATTAATGCTCAGAGCTTTCTTCATAATTTTTTAAAATCTCTTCATCAGTTGTAAATAATAGTACCTCATATGTATAAGAAATAAGGGCACATAATAAATGAAGTTGAGATAATTGATGTATGATACCAATGCAGAACAGAAAAATAAAACACATGTTGGGTTGTTACTTGGTTAATAAGAAAAAAGTAAGAGGGTAGGCCATTTAAGAAGATATAACGTAGATCTGGGCAGCTTATTAGAAAGGAAGGTAAATAAAAGAATTTTAAAGGGGGACTAAAGGAGAAGTTGATGCAGTAAGCCACTGAGAGGAGGGAGCAGAGACATGTAAGCAATGTCATCTGCCAGAGAGAAATTCCTATTTGATCTGAGTTGTCTAGTAGTTTAGGAAGTCTAGGAGAAAAGAGGAAGATCAGCAAAAAGAGCCATAGAATGTGTGTTTGTGTCTTCTGGGGAATCTTTCACACTATGTTTTGTTGAAACCGTTGAACAAATTATAATGAAAGTGAAAATTTTTTGGAAATAGATTTTTGTCACTACATAATTCGGTCAAATATAGTGACACAAGATTGTGTGCATGTTTTATTTAAATGTACAGCCAAAATGTATTAATTTACAAGCCACATTATGTTGGGGATTATACTGATTATCAGTCATATGTTAGCGATATGTTGAAAGTACAGCATAATGTCTAAAATATATCTCATGTAGGGTACTATATCTTGACTGTACTGTAATGAATCTTGACTGTAAATAATATTAATTATTTTATATTTTAAGAAAATGAACTGTACCAAGTTAAAATATGTAGTAGGCCTATATACAATTTTAAATCATCTGTTGCATGTTTGATCAGATTTTATGGTTCCATTTATTTATTATCTTCCATGATTTGGTTGTTTCGTATGTGATTAAGTTTGACAGAAATTTATAATTATTTTCTAAGCGTCTTCTGCTAACAGTTATTTAAAGTTATATGTTCAGCCATTATTAATTAGACATTATTAAACAGTCTTTTGCATTTGAGTTAGTAGTTAAAAGTAGAAATAAAACATTACGTATTGTACAAAAATTACAGTAAACTCAAATTTATGTCACTGTTAAAAACGTGCTGTGTCTTGTTCATAACAGTTCACATTTGGCTTGCATATTTCAATTTCGTTGTAAACTACATTAGAATTGAATTTATTTTTATTTTTATCAATAATTCAAATAGTCACAATGGTTACTTTAATTGATGTATTTAAAACACGAGTTTATGTAACTATGAGGTGGTTTAGTTGGAGATACTGCATAAGAGAATGCGCTTGTGAAGTTTACACTAGTTTTGCTGTATGATTGTCATGTAATAGGTTAAAAAAAGAGACCAGTGAAACAGTAACGTAAATATTAATATAATAATGATTCGTGTTTGTAAGCACTTAGGTAGTTTAGTATTTAAGACAGGGTAGTTTAGAATCTGGCTTGTGTGAGTACTTTGCTATGCAAGGAAAATAATGTGGCCAGCACTGTGGTCCATCTACCAATTATTATCGCAATATGTTATCCTCGGTACTCATTTCCATAGGATGAGTTGACCTTGGGGCTGAAAAACACACTTTGATTTTACAATGTCCAATCAAACTTGGAACCCCTCTACGCAGTGATCTTCTAAGCTCCAAAATAATAATAATAATTAACAAAATGTGGTAATATGTTAATTTATTTCAATGTGTTTAGTTTGAAATCTCTAAGAATTATAAAAAAAGTTTTTGTTGTGGTGTGTCTAATCCTCTGGCTATGTTTACGTTTCAGTTTTTAATATTAGTTGTAAAAATTTGAATATCATTTCAAACGACTTCACCATGTTCATTTAATAATGCATGCTACTAAAATTGGAATGGTTTTCAGTCATCATAAAGCTGGCCCATTAGAATATTTTAAACTAATTGAATCTCTATTAAAAGGTGTGTTGGTATATCAACTTTGATAATACAACCGAACTGTCAGAAAAATTTCAGAATTATGAAGAGTTTTAACATTTTAAATTCAGCATTTGCCTTGGGGCTAGTGAAAATAAAAATACAAGACGGTGAAAATTTTGTTAAATTAAACTAGTTGAATGTGTCAGACTAGATATAAATAGTCTAAACTTTGACATACAGTGAATAAATAAAAAAAATCTATCTCAAAATATGTTGCTGATGTAAGATATTTATACTAATACGAACATGTCATTACACCAGCAGTTTCGTATTATAATTTTTGCTGTGTTCACATTGTGCTATTCTTCAATTAAAAAAAATGTTCTATACGATAACAGTATACCGCATATAAGTCATTCATCTTGTTTCTGAATTGTTATTAATGATCACTTCTTATGTCTGCTATTTTACTTCAGAACTAAAGGAAAAAGTTTACCGTTTCACAGAATATAAATTGTTTTCAACAGTTTGTTTTTTGTTTCAGTTAGTGAGAGTTTTCGTTTCAATGCCCCAACATCTTTGTAATTCTCAAAAGCGGATTATAAGAAGTAAATGATTATTTTTGCTCATTAAGTTTGCCGAATTTCATGCTTCTAAATTCATTGAGTATCTGTTCAGTTGATTTAAAAACATTATTAGTATACAAGTTGGTTGATATATTTTTGCTTTTATTAAAACTGTGTGTGTGTGTGTGTTTTTTTTTTAATAAATGCAGTAAATAACTTATACAGGTGTTGCACATATCTATCCTGTGTGAGGTATCAAATTTATCATTACAAATGTGTAAAACTATTTGTACCATATGATAACAAATATATGCTTGGCTTCATTTCAGCATATATGATTTCTAAAGCATACAGATTTTGGCCTATCTATGACATAAGAAGTACTTATTTCTCACATATTAACAAAACATTACCAGAGTAGTTTTGTACTTTAATAAAGTCACCCTGACAATTTAACAAAATTTCCAGTCAAGAAACATGTCATATCCGAATTAAAATTCGAATATTTGTAATAATAAATTATACAAAAGCATTTTCTATTATTAATGTGATAAATTTTAATGAGAAAAGTACATAGCGTAATAACAATCACCGAATATGTTGGGTAAGGCATAGAAGAGATAATGAATAAATGAAATTAGAATCTGAAATAATTATAATTTCTGAAAGAATGTTCCTTTTATAATTTCTTCGTTGTGCTTGTTTATTCATGTATATAATTTTTATGTCTACTTAACGCACATGTGCTCGTGCACACACACACACACACACACACACACACACACACACACTATTACACTATATAAATTACACTTACACTTACATATTACTATTCAGTGAATGGCGTGCCACATGAATGTTTTTGTAAAAAAAAAATAAACACGCTTTAATGGCTGAAAACCTTTACCAGGTAAACCAAGGTTTAATCTGAGTCTGAATAACAAACTTGTACTAATATATCCGTGAAGATAGTTGACAGGCAATGAAAAATATATTTTACAGATTAAATTGTAGACCAACTTGTATATCAAATATATGTTATATTTATTTTTGCACATATTAAGAAATACATTTTTGGACTGCTTTTTAGTTAGTCACATAAGTAAATCAAAAAAAGTTTAAAAAATTTTATACTACATACTAGGGATTAATGCTTAAAATCAGTGATTAACACATGAGTGGACGCAATGAATTCTTCTGAATAGATGTGTGCTAAACTAGTATTTGAAAATAACAGGTACGAACAAAACCGTTCCAAAAAAATAACATGTACAAATACCTATTATACATGTACATGTATTATATAATTTGTTATAAGAAATAAATTGAAAGTAAAAGTATTAACAGTGTTACTTTACTTTACGCTGTGACTTTATTAAACTGTTACTGTTTAAAAGAAAATAAGAAACAAGAGAATTTATTTCTTTATCTCCCTTTGGGAATACATAACTGAAGTGATTAAAACCACATAAAATTTTATTTTTGTATTATTTAATTTTTTAACCGTCATTCTTTTGGATATACTTATAGTGTAGCTTTCTTTAAAGAATCGTTATGGTTCCAGTGCCGTTTGTTCGGGCAACAGATTGTATTTTATTAGTGATGTGTTTTCTTTCCTGTTTCTCATTTTAGATGCTCCAATACTTTCTCAACTGTGCTAAGATCCAGACATCTCATAACTGACCTCATTGTTATCGTAAATTTTATGTAAAGATGTAAACAAGCTCACATTTTTAACATCTTACATGAGAGGCTTAAAAATTGTGTTTTCTTTACAAACCGCTGCTTAACAAAGTAACATTGTTTCACTGATGGGAGTCTAAACAGATTGGAAAAACAATTAAAACTGAAACGAACGATGTTCACTTTCTTAATCAGTGGTCTGATGTGTATTGTCAGCGGACAAAAGGCTTGCCGCATGACAAATGGCGCCAATCGTACACTCTAGTTATTTTGGTAGCCCTAAAAAGGACCGAGTGGCGAGAACGGTGATGTTGATAGTGCCGCGCTGAGATGTTCGGCGGCTGCGCCCGCTGTTCGTGGCGTACTGCAATCCTCCTCTTCTTCCGGCACCGGTTGTAGAGTCGGCTGCCGGCCCAGCGAAATCCATCGCTGGCGCGGAACTGGAGGGCGAAGACGCAAGAACGCCGGTTCTATTCTTCCGGCTGACTCCGCGGCGATGTCGTCCGAGAGAGGAGAGGAGATGAAGTGCGTCCGATGGCGTGGCGATGAAGAGTGCGCTTTTTTTTTTTTTTTTTTTTTTTTTTTTTTTTTTTTTTTTTTTTTTTTTGAGACCAACCAGTATGGTCGGACACGGGCTGTTTTGGAGACGAGCTCCCTTCAGCCGTGTGGGTAAGGGGTTTTGGGGGGACGTACGCCAGACGACCGGAGCGCGGAGAAGGTGGAGGCACTTAGTTGGGAGAGTACTGTGTGTTGGTTATATTGTGTGAGAGTGTAGTGTGTAGCCATACGCGAGCGGGAGAGGTAGATGGATGTGGCCGTTATAGTTGTTCTGGGGCATCTTTATTTATTCATTTTGCTTTGTTTTGTTTATTTCTTCATATTTTTCTGCGACGTTCTTGCGGGGGGGGGCCAAGACTGGGACGTGTGACGCTGGTCGCCAAAGCTGGTAGGTGGCGACAGGGAGCCGTCAAGGGAGGCGGAAGGAACAGATTTGGATTATATGCGGGTACGTAAGTGTGGGGAACTAGAGCGTGTGTTTACTGTGGTGAAGTGAAGACAGTGTGGGGGAGTTTTATCGTGTGTTGATTATTGAGGCTGCTTTAGGAAGACAGGTCGCTACTGTCGGGGAGAGATAAGTCCTTGGCGGGGAAATAGTATGTATTACTGCTTAAGCAGGTCTGTGTCGTTGACGCCGGCGCGATTGGAGGCGAGGGGGGGACCATTGGCTATTGCGAGGAGGCGATTTAGTAGGTAGGAAGGTCGGCTTGTATTGCGGGTGTTTCTATTAATTGACGGGACTATCGTTTGTATGGAATTGCGGCGGGAGGCTGTGCGGGAATACTTCCAGTTGAGTTTAACAAGGAAGGAATCAAGGTCAGGGAAGCAGGTGTTAAGCGCATACAGGGCGGCATTGGAAGTCTTCGTCAGGCGTGGTCGGCGGTATATGAGTCGTAGGGCCCGTCGTTCTGTGACACGGTGGAGATCGAGGTAGGCTGGAGAGGCAGTAAGGAGAACTGGGTGGTCATATGTGAGGATGGGTCGGATACATGTAGTATAGATGCGGCCTAGTAAGTCGCTGGAGCAGTGGTTTAGTCGGCTGAGGGTTCTGAGAGAACGGAGGCGGGTACGGGCGATGGTAGTTGTGCGTTTGATGTGTGGTCGCCAGGTAAGTTTGGAGTCAAGCGTGACGCCCAGATATTGGCAATCACGCTTCGGACGTACTGGTGATGGGCCAACGCGGACGGGCGTTGTATAGTAATGCGACATGTTGCGTCCAGTGGAGCTGAAAACACAGAGTTGGGTTTTGTCCGCGTTTACTGTTATTCGCCAAGTATACAGTAGGCGAAGAAAGGTTCTAGGATTTGTTGCAATTTGATTGGGACCTGCCGGTGTGCGCCTGCTGAGACCCAGTAGGCAGTATCGTCGGCGTACTGGGCTAGGCCTGCAGATGGGTAGGGTAGAGTAGGCGGGGGGAGGGGTGTCTTTCGTAAAGATGATATAGAGTAGCGGGCTAATGGCGGAGCCTTGGGGGACACCGGCATTAAGGTGGAAGGGTGCCGAGAGATGCTGACGGACTCGGACTTGTGCCGTGCGGCCATCCAGGAACTGGGAGAGCCATTTGATGATGGTAGGGGGAAAGTGACATCCGAGGATCTTAAAACGGAGGCCATTGTGCCAGACAGAGTCGAAGGCTTTGCGGATGTCGAGTAGGGCTAAGATGGTCGGGCGTTTGCGGGCCGAGTTGTCCTGGATGGCGCTGATAACCCGAACAAGTTGATCATATATGTTGTAACCAGGGCGGAATCCACCCTGGGTACTGGGGAGGACGCTATGAGTTTGTAGGTGGGGATGTATCCTGGCGACGAGGATTTTCTCGAAAAGCCTGGAGATTGCAGGGGTTAGAGAAATCGGGCGATAGTTCGACGGGAGGCTGGCGCTTTTGCGAGGTTTGGGGAACATGAGGACATGGGCGTGTTTCCAGGCCCGCGGGACGTAGCCGAGGAGGAGACTAGCTGTGTACAGATGGGCTAGGGCTTCGATAGCAGTGGCGGGGAGCGCTTTTAAAATTCGGTTGGGTATTCCGTCAGGGCCGGGGGCAGTATTTCTGCATTTACTAAGTCGGTCTTTGATGTCGTCTGGGTCGATGGGCCGCTCCAGCGGATGGTCGTGGTCTGCGGTCAGGACGTCGTATGGGGTGAAGAGGTCTGAGTGGGTGGTTAAAAAAGTGTCTATCGTATTTTCGGCGATGGCGTCAAAGTCAGGGCTAACGGGGTGGCTATGGATGGTCTGGAGAGAGTCCCGAAAGGCAGCGGCCTTCTCCTCATCGCTGACGAGAAGGCGGTCGCCTGACTGGAGAGGGGTATCGGCTTTGGGCGGGTTGTGTAGACGTTTGACTTGTTTCCAGAATCTGGGTGTGTCGTTGTGGAAGGAATCCTGTACTGAAGTACAGAGGCTCTCAATGCGGGAAGGTCGAAAGTCTTTTATGGCGATCTTGACGGCATTTGAAAGTCTCCTGTATTCCAAGCAGAGATGCTCGTTCCGCCGATCTCTGTTTAAGAGGCGGCGGATCCAGCGTTTCCGGCGTATCAGTGTAAGGACCGGAGGAGGGAGCCTGAGCTGGGAGTAGCGGACATGTTTCGTCGGTATGGCTTGTGCCATCGCCGTCTGAATCGATGTTGTGAGGAGGTCATTGTAAGCGTCCGCTTGTGTGGGGGTGGTGGGTGGGGCTGGAAGAGGGGATATAAGGGAAGCTAAATCGTGAGAGAAAAGAGGCCAGTCGGCAGCGTGAAAGTCTGTTACGGCCGTCGTGCGGGGTTCCAGGGTGGGGTATTTTACGTGGCCGTAGGAAATTACTAGTAGAATAGGGATGTGGTCAGAGCCAACATCCGGGCCCTGGGAGATCCCGCTTATTTTACGGGAGATGTCGGCTGAGGTAAACAGCTTATCTGGACAGGTAGGTCGTTGGGCCGGAGTTACCGGCTGGCGGGTAAACGGGGTACGATGGTGCAAAATTTTCTGCCGGCCCGGGTTTTATTAACTAACCGGGATCGCTGATTCGCTCGCTCCGAATGCTGATGCCGGATTGGCTCGCTGTGTCCACCGCTGGTACCGGAGAGCAGATGTTCGCATACCGCTGCCGTCACAGTATACACACACCACACTTGTGTATACAATCAATTGGATAGTTAGGGAAACACTCACGGTTATTTCAAGAATATTGTAAATGAAATTAGGGATGCCTTCGCGCGCGGCGCGGTGCGTAACATGCTTTAAAATCTGTCTTGAAGAAACATTTTTAAAAATTCAGTAATGTCAAGTTTTTCTTAGAATCTTTACATGTAGCTATTTAAATTGTTATAATGTATGTACTCGCCCCATAATTGCTATTTCAAGTACGTAATCTTTCACAAAAATTTGTTTTTGCTTCCGGCAAATTAAAACATCACTTCATCCTTTAAAGCTGACTTCAGTAATGTTTTCATCCCATACGTATTCTGACCCGTGATCGCTTACTTCTTCAGATGAGGAAGATGATGAAGATTCAATGATGGTAAACATATAGGAAGGCAGTTTAACGTGTGCTATCGAAAGGTCACTTCCCTAATGTGTAGGCCAACGTGTCCTTTTTGTATTTCCGTACTTTCATGGTGAATTCCTTTACTTTCTGTTTTCGCAGTTGATTGATTAGAAATATACATAAAGTTGGAACTTTGATGTACAGTTTTTTTATAATATGCGGTAATTTATCAAAGCAGGAATAAAGTATAAAAAAATATTTCATGTCGGAAGTACTAATGTTTGATAATATCTCACGTCAGGAGTAAAATGTCAGTTCTTCATTTTCAGCTTTTTTTATACAATCTAAATTTTAATTAGATTAACGTAATTACGTAAAGGATGAGAACCAAATTGTTCACCTATGTAAGAGGAAACGTTTCTGTAGAATTTAGATTTCGTCTGTACATAGTTACAGCCTTCACCAATATTGGTTGTAATTGTAGAATTGTAAAGAATATTGGTTGGAATTGTAGAAGAATATCTTTGGTAACAATTGTTTTGTAAAAGTTTGTATTGTCCATTGTATAACTGATTTACATTGTGTACTAAGAATCTGAAATTTGTATGGGATTTTGTATTTTGTCGTAACAGGGGAAATATTAAATAAGCTGTGTAATATTTTAAAGGTTAAAAGTCATAAATTTTGTGTTCTGTTTTGGGTTCAGTGTGTCTAAGAGAATGAATCACTTGACGTCATGAATGCGACCCGCTCCACCATTACATTCTACGACATTAGCATAGATTGTATGAACATGAAAGGTACAATACTAGGACTGTTTACTCGTTGGATTTTTGAGAGGTTGGGAATGAAGTTATTTGATCACATTCTTTTGGGAAGTTGTTTTAAAAACTGGCGTGGAAGACTTGTGTTGCAGATCAGTTGCTTAATTATTTACTTTAATTATCAGTAAACGTGTTTGGAGACTACTGCAGAATCATTTCTGTGTGTCGGCAGATCGCCTTTAAAGAAAGGATTATGGCGAATTTGATTAGAAAATACGATTAGTCTTAATGAATTTGCTTCTGTAGAACTCTCCAAGTGCAATCCGATAACAGATTATAGGGTTGTTGAAGCTATTTGCGGTTTTCTCGTTCGAGTAGGAAACTTTCAGTTTCGTGTTATAACGTGAAGAGAATTAATTGCTTTAAACACTCGTTCGGTTTTTTCCTTGTTCGTGTAAAAAGCTGTCGTGTCGAATAAGATCGATTAGTATCGGTTTGTAGGTCTGTTTCACAGTTCTTTCATTTCTCGTCTATTTTTGCTACTTCGTTACTTGTTTCCGATACGCGTTTATTTATTTATCTATTACTAGCGAGTACCCGGCATGCGTTGCAATGCCACTCAAAGAAAGAAAGTGTTTGTATATATATAATATATAAAGACTTCGTTCGCGTGGTCTTCAATTTAATGCGATAATATATTTAGAACAGAATCTATTCCATTGGGTTGCCATAGTAACCAGATCTAATAAGTTAGTTTTTTAAGACTCCAAAGGACCCCCCAGAGGATCGTATCGAAAAAAACACCTGTCCTATGTTGGTTCTCCTGTTGCGTAAAATATTTGTGCCAAGTTTGGTTGAAATCGGTCCAGTGGTTTAGGAGGAGATGTGGAAGACCCCAAAGAACCCCCAAAAGAACCCCATCGAAAAAACACCTATCCTATGTTGGTTCTCCCTTTGCGTAAAATATTTGTGCCAAGTTTGGTTGAAATCGGTCCAGTGGTTTAGGAGGAGATGTGGAAGACCCCAAAGGACCCCCCGAAGTATCATATCGAAAAAACACATATCCTATGTTGGTTCTCCCGTTGCGTAAAATATTTGTGCCAAGTTTGGTTGAAATCGGTCCAGTGGTTTAGGAGAAGATGTGGAAGACCCCAAAGGACCCCCCAAAGGACCCCATCGAAAAAACACCTATCCTATGATGGTTCTCCCGTTGCGTAAAATATTTGTGCCAAGTTTGGTTGAAATCGGTCCAGTGGTTTAGGAGAAGATGTGGAAGACCCCAAAGGACCCCCCAAAGGACCCCATCGAAAAAACACCTATCCTATGTTGGTTCTCCCGTTGCGTAAAATATTTGTGCCAAGTTTGGTTGAAATCGGTCCAGTGGTTTAGGAGGAGATGTGGAAGACCCCAAAGGACCCCCCGAAGTATCATATCGAAAAAACACATATCCTATGTTGGTTCTCCCGTTGCGTAAAATATTTGTGCCAAGTTTGGTTGAAATCGGTCCAGTGGTTTAGGAGGAGATGTGGAAGACCCCAAAGGACCCCCCAATGGACCCCGTAGAAAAAAACACCTATCCTATGTTGGTTCTCCCGTTGCGTAAAATATTTGTGCCAAGTTTGGTTGAAATCGGTCCAGTGGTTTAGGAGGAGATGTGGAAGACCCCAAAGGACCCCCCAAAGGACCCCATCGAAAAAACACCTACCCTATGTTGGTTCTCCCGTTGCATAAAATATTTGTGCCAAGTTTGGTTGAAATCGGTCCAGTGGTTTAGAAGGAGATGTGGAAGACCCCAAGAACCCCCCATAGGACCCCATCGAAAAAAATTCATAAACCTTCGCGGGCGTGCGCACAACAACTCACCGAAGTTTCATCGCAATCGGATGAATGGTATAGGAACGCATACGGGACAAAGAAAGAAAGAAAGAAAGAAACATTCATTTTTATAGATATAGATTAGTATTATTAGATAATAGAGTCCAATTATTGGTCCTACAGTTACCATGATCAATTGTAGAGTACGACAAGGGTGTCCTTTATCACCTTTTCTTTTTAATATAGGTTGACGACATCACACAAAACTGGCAGATGTGTCTTCCAGAACATTTTATGATTGCTTACTCTACAATTGATACTTTGTTGTTTGCCGACGATCAGGCTATTCTGTCGGACTATGAAAACAGATTGCAGATGGGTATACAGTACATTTGTTAAATCGAATCTACAAAGACTCTAGATTGCAAATATCCACACTTAAGACCAAGGTGATGGCTTTTTGTGGAACTGATCCCGTACGGGCAAAAAGTGTTATAGGTGGTACTGTTCTGGAACAAGTTAGCAATTTTGAATACCTGGGCTACAGTGTGTATTATAATGCAAGCAACGACGTTGTGAATAAGTTGCATTAGTTCAACCATATGTGCGGGACCATTAGGCGAACCCTTAAGTCAGCAACTAAAGGAACACGCCTAAAATTCTACAAGATGATGGATCTTCCCACACTTCTTTATGGCTCTGAGAATTGGTCTTTAACGAAAGGCCAGGCCAGTCGCATCCAAGCGGCTGAAATGAGATTTCTCAGGCACGTAGCAGGGTATACTCTCCATGATCATAGAAGAAACACAGATGTATGGCAGGAACTGAATATTATGAGTATACTCGACAGGTCGCCCAGTATCGCCTGAATTGGTGGGAACATCTTTGCCGAATGGATGACTGCCGCATCCCCAAACAACTTTAGAACTATAAACCGAAGCGACGGAGAGGTGTGGGACGTCCGAGGAAGCACTGGAGTGACAAGCTCTAATCTTTGCCTATTTGAGACCGGAACAAACCATCCTTGGTTTAATCCTTGAAGATGATGATGATGATGATCTATTATTATTATTTTTTCTGTTTAGTTTGAATAGTTTTTTGGTTTCCTCGGAAAAAGACGATTCTTGCGCCATTGAAGAATGTTTTCGTAAACATTCACAGGTCGCAAGTTATATGAGAAAAATGTTTCCGTAAGGAAAAGTACAGTAAAACAAATAGGCCAAATAAGAAATAATTAACTAAAAGAGTGATGTAAGTTAGGGTAATGAGTTTTTAAAGGTTAAATAAATACTGCGAATTAAAAAAAAAAATTGTTTTACGTTTATCAAGGAAGGCGTGAAAGTGTACGCATTTAGTTAAAGTCCTAACACGTTGTTAATGTAGGTGAGTTATAAGATCCGTAGATTAGGCCTATGAGTAAAATGTAGTGGATATGACTCGTGGAGTAGACAGCTTCCAATATTGCCTTAGAGCTATGTTGGGATGTTTTGCTTAAAGAAGAGTTTTGTGACATTGCGAAATTATCTATATATAGGAAGTAAAATTTAAAAACAATAAGGTAATTCTGTCTGAAGCTATCACGGCCGGTTTCAGTGTTATGAGAACTTCGGCTTGTCGGGCTGTAAGGCCGCGGTCCAAGGTCGTTTGGACTGACAAAGGTTTCGTAGTCAGTGACCACCGAACTGTGGTTAAGGTTAGTGGCTGTGAGCAGGACACCCGTATTTATAAACTTTTGATGTCCGCCCGCGCGAAGTTGTTGTGTGACACCACCAGTCAGTCAGAAGAAAAGCAATTTCTTATTGGTTCGCCACGACTGTCGTCTAAAGAGCATTCAGTGAGAGGGACTCACCGTACCGATTCATTGCAATAGATGCATGTTTCTGACTCTACATGCAGGCGAGGGAAATACGCACTCACCGACAACAGAAGCCTCGTCTCTTCAAAGAGTATGCGACGGTCGGCATTGGCGAGTGCGTGCTCCGCTATAGCAGATTTTTCCGGCTGCCTCAAACGACAGCAGCGGCTGTGTTCATCAACGCGGGCATAGACACTGCGTTTCGTAGTTCCGATGTACAACTGGCTGCACGAGCAAGGAACTCCATACACTCCACACAACGAGAACGGATGTCTGACGTCCTTCACTGGTCTCAGAAATTGCTGGATTGTCGTGGTCGGCTTGAAGATTGGTCTCACACCGCTTCGGCTCAGCAACCTACCAATAGGCCTACGATCAGTCACCCCATGGACATAGGGCAACACAGCGAAGCCAGCATTAACTACGAAACCTTGGTCAGTGTTTTGCAGCCTTCTGTACTGAAGATGGCCGTCGAAGGCACGGCCGAAACGTTTGCACCAAACGACCTTGGACCACGGCCTTACAGCCCGGCAAGCCGACGTTCTCATAACAATAAGGCAATTGATTAGATTACAATTTAAAACGTGATTTTATTAAACTTTTAGTTCATGGGAAGTTGCGTGGCCTTGGTGATAAGGCGCTAAACAGCATACTGCGACTCAGCGTTCTTCTAGAAGTTAAGCGCCAGAAATTAAAGCCGGATGGTCGAAGAGACTCATATATGTTATACTTTGAATAGTAAAACTTCTATTATTGAGCATTACTTAGTTACATTAAATATGTGGGAGGTTTTCATATTAACGGACGGTTTTCGCGCGTAACACGATGTTTTACTAGCTATCAGGAACCTTCAGCTTTACTAACTTCTAAGCGGTGTCGTAAAACGTTAACTTAATTACTTTACCTGCCGTCATTAGTATGCAAAACTTTACAACTCGGATAACAAGTAAGCGAAACTTAAGGTTTAAAGCAAAACCACGTTACCTGTTTGTTTTGTTTTTACTGTAGGCAACTCGTTTGTAATTTCCTTATTTCTAGTCTGACATCGACTAAAGTGTGTGAGTTTAGGACGTTGAAAAACGATCCGAAGTATCAGGAATAGTGTTAGTAGATACCATTGATGTAACTTTAATTTTTCTCGCTTATTGCATAATTTGTTTAAAGCATTAAAATTGACAACAAAACACTAGCGTGGCGTTCATGTAGCCGCTGTTGCTGGCGGCAACAATACAAGCAATGAAATAAAATAAATTATATCACAGAATAAATACTTTAGTTATTAAATAATTTACGAAGACCATTGCATTCGTAGGAAAAGATTCGATTCGGACAAAAATTGTAAGTGAAAATAAAATTTTAGAACAAGTATCACATTTCAGTTACCTAGGATCTGATATTAGATATGAAGAAGATAAAGATATTCTTAATAAAAACAAACAACTTCCAAAGAATATGTGGGAGATTACGGAGAACACGCAAAGGAAAGACCACGAAAGAAACACAAATAAAATTCTATAAGGTGATGGCAGTCCCCATGCTATTATACGGGTCCGAATCATGGGCACCAAGAAAGAAAGATTATAGACAGATGGAAAAGTCTGAAATGAAATATCTTAGAGCAGTGAAAGGTTGTATAAGATTAGATCACATAAAGAATTAAGATATAAAACAGAAAGTAAAAGTACAACCAGTAACGGAACTAGCGAAAAACTATAAAAAAAGATGGAAAGAGCATGTTATGGGCATGTCTCCAGAAAGAATTCCAAGAAAATCCTGAATTATAAGCCAACTGGAAGAAGAAATGTTGGCAGACCGAGACGGAGATGGTGAAGCCGGAACAGGCAACTTGCCTAATCCTGGACAGATAGATGATGATGATGATGATGATTAAACAATTTGAAATGCGAACAATATTAGTAGGGAAACTTGAAGAAAACCATAGCATTGCTTTCGAACTGCTGGGCACTTGCACCGTCTCGTGTTGCCGGCTCAGACATCGGCAGTGTTTTACTGCGTGTGATCATTGACCCCGTAGTAGTTGTCACTGTACAAACTGTGGAGGGACACACACATTCGTCCACCCAATGTGTAGCCGCTGTATAAACCGGCAAAACACTCAGCAGCTACCCTCGTTTTCGGAATCGACGTCCAGCTGTTACTACTAGTACGCACCTATTATTATTTGTACTTTCTTCATTTAGTTATACAGGGTGGGCTAAAAGTCACTACCTGTTGTGAGTTACTGAGTTACCCATTGTGAACATTAAGATAGCTTTGGTTGTGATATTCCCATCGTTTTTAAATTACGCGCCTTTGGTTTGTGACTGATAGTTTCTTATGTATACACTAGAGTGCAATTTTATCGACAAAGATGGAAAACAATTTGAGAAACAATGGGTAACTCAGTAACTCACAATGGGTAGTGACTTTTGGCCCACTCTGTATGTTTCTCTGTTTGTCTTTGTTATTTTTAATTCGATTATTTCTGTCCTGATTTAATCTGTGTAAGTATAATGGAGTCAGATCCCGTTGAACCGGGACCCTCTTCTTGTGCCAGCGAATTATAGAAAATACTCTAAAAAAAACACTTCGTACTAGAAAAAATTCGAATTAATTTTTAGGCCTATCACAACCGGCAACACCTGTTATGTACCCACGCCACGTCACTGCAACTAAAGTAGATTAACGAAGAACCTACCAGTCACTCGACTCGTTTTACACGGAAGATGACTTACGACGGTGGAGCCGAAACGTCTGTTCTGTGCGGCAGTAGTGGACCACGGCCTAATAGCCCCGGAGAGTAGTCGATCGTATTTCAACAGAAACGTCGAAAACGTCAACTGGTTATATTTGAGACAGTATTCGTCAATTAAAAACTTCACAAAATTACACTTAAAAACTGTACCAATTTTTTACTTCCATGTTCCATAAGGAAATGGAAGTATGGTGATGGCGAAAAAAATCGTGTTCGAGATAAGGGCTCATTCTGATTGTACATGTTTCCTCAAAACATGAAGAAAAGTCATTTTCCGAAAAGTGTCTGTGTGTAGAATTTTTTCTATGGCGAACGATAACTGCCGCAAATTCAAACAGAATCAAATAATTTTTCACATGTGTTCCTGAGTAGTAGAGGACTCAAGGTCTTTGATTTTGGTGAAGACCTTGCAACGTTTTATGTTTTAACAAAGGTAATTTTTTATATGACGATCGATAACTGTCGCAAATTCAAACAGAATCAAATAATTTTTTGCATATGTGCCTGAGTTGTAGAGGATTGATTTTGGTTAAGATCGCTTAAGGGGAAGGGGTAGTTTACCTGCAACGTTTTATGTTTTAACAAGAGTAAAGTACTTAATTTTCATAGATAAAGTATCCTGAAAAGAAGGTCATAATAATCAATTGTAGAAAGGTAGATGAAGTATCTATAAATGAAAACGGTAGTTGAAGGGGGAGGGGATAATTTTTTATGTGTACTACGTTATCGGCAACAAAGAAGACGTTTGTTGTTAAAATTCCTTCCCGGGCTGTTTGGCCGTGGTCTAATGTTTTCTGCAAAACCAGACGTTTCGGCAGTGACATCGACTGCCATCATCAGTGAAAATCGAGTGCGCTAAGTTGAAGCGGTATACGTTAGTGACCACAGTACTGTGGTTAAGGCTGAAGAAAGAAGTAGTTTCTATGGAAATATTTCATTTCGAAAATGATTTAAATATAAATCTTAGAACATGGAAGTCATGTATGGTTCTCCATACCGATATTTTTACGGTCAGCTACTTCTCGAATCGTCAGTGCCTATCCGCTGTGATAGTCAGATGACTCCGCTCTTCTGTTTATTTCCTGGCTCTTTACACCCAGTTTCCTCCTGCATGGTGGTATTTCTTCTGCACTTTGTTTTACCGTTTCCACAGCTTTCCACAATTGGCCATATGTATGACACATGTCCATTACATTTTAGATTCTGTTAGTCGGTATTCTCTCTAAACTATATTTCTCTGCAGGTCGCCATTGTTGACCAGACCTAAAGACTCCACACTTTACTCTCTATGTGCTTATGTGCTATAACGTTTGTGTTGGCACGTAAGCCGGTATGTATAATTTACAGTATTTGATTCATTGCTTAGTTGCTTAGACACTAAGGGAAACTGATACTGTAGTGAAAGCAAATTACACAGACCTAACAGAAAATTTGTCAGTAACTTTTATACTTTTTGCTGCTCTGTTGGTCAGTTAAAAGTGTAGACTGGTTTAAGTGGTGCGGCAGAGATCGATTGAAAATATTGCTATTCGCAACTTAGTGTCTCGATTAATAATTTAGATTTAAAAAAATTAGGGATTATTTAAAACGAACATCAATACAACAATGAAGTCTGTTTTTCGTATTTCTTATTCCTTTAATATTATTCTTTTAATTCTGTAGAATTTTAAGAATATTAAGTAATTATCGTTGAATATTTATATTATTTAATGTAATTTTTTTCGTAGCAGTTTACAGTTTCGTGTTTGCCGACTTGGCTATTTTTCGAGGGGTGAGGAATCGAAATTAGCACTTCTGATGGGATTTGAGAATAACTGGAAACTTAGCTTGCAAGGTTTTTCGGAAGGTTTGCCAAATTAAAAAAAAAAAAAAAAAAAAAAAAAAAACTATTTTTCTAACGTTTTTCTTGGAGTCCTTTATGTGTTATTTTGAAAATGTTTGTAAACAAGTTTATTGACTTTGCTATCGTCTAAAATTAGTTTTTAGGAACATTTGCATGTGGAAACGTTACAGACATTAGTAACGTGGGCGAATTCCGTCTTGTTATTATGTGAGACGTATCATAATAAGCTTCGAGCCCATTGCGGTATTGCCAGTGTTTGCAACAGACCTCCACTCCCCGCCTTTGCCTACGCATAACCAAGTGTAACGTGCGACAACGCTGGAGGACGAGAGGCGGGGAATAGCTGTTACTATTGCGTAAACTTGAAGCTTATTATGGTAAGTCCCGTACTTTATAGTCATATATTGATCAGTTATTCTCAGCCGGTGGTCCGTGCACCAGAGGTAATCCGCGAGAAATTCAAAATTGGTGTATTGAGCTTCCAAGATGCAAGTGTCCTGTCTTCAGTCCTCAGATTGGTGGGTGACTATATACGGGGTTAGTCAGCTTTAGCTTGAGTTATTTTACATTTAGTGTGTTCTGTGTTTTTTGCATTAACCTGTCTCAGTTTTTTGGTAACATACACATAGACGTGAATAATTATGATGATTCGTAGAGGGGGCGTCGTGCGAAATTTTTTTTAGAGTGAGTACAGGCATCGTTTTATTTATCTTTTAGTTCTTTGCCGTAAAAGCTTTAGTTATAATTTGTTACCTGTGAATGTAAATATTGTTTTATTACTCTGTCATGTTTAATAGTAGTCGTTCAAAGTGCCGTAGGTTAGAAAAGACTGTAGCTCTAATGTAATGGTAAATTAGGTGTTTGTTTGAACAAATTTTTATTTGCGATTCAAAAAATTGTTTGACGTTTTCAGTCTATAAAAATGACATTCTTCCCCCCCTCTCTTCAGTTCTTGCTTTCTCTCTCTAACTCGGTTTGCCTAATAGATTATTGAGAAGGGTGGTTAGGAAAATCGTTTCTATCCTGTCCCTTTGGCAGACTGGTTATTTCTCAAGCTTTGTATTTGCTCGACTTTAATGTAAATCGTTCATGACAGAATTGTAAATATTTCTTTGCTGTATAGTTCTTGTATAGTTCTTTGCGGTTTTTTTTTTTTTTTTTGACCTTGGAACGGTCAACTCGCTCAATCTGCAGGTAATCTAAACTGAAATTAAATGTTAGTTATTTTGAACGAAACACTGTTTATTTTCGTCGTTGATTTTTTTAAATCTGTAAACAATATGTAATGCGTGTACTTTGTATGCAAAAGGTTTGGTTTCGTTTTTAACTTTGTAAGCATGACTTAAGAAATTAATTTTTTTTTTGCTGTAGCTGAAAGTATACTTTGAATATGTCGCTGACATCTTAAGCAAGGTCGTGGAGATACAAGAGATAGAAATTAGCATAAAGTAACGTTAGCATAGAAGTTAGAATCGTTACCCATATATATATATATATATATATATCTATTTACCGTTAGAGATAGAATTACCGACGATGGTAATAACTGTGAAAGTGTATATTTTTCAAAAAGTTACATGTAGGTCTAGTTTACCGATTCCGTAACGCTAGTCTGACTCTTTTGTTCTGACTCCTCCAACAACCTTATTGTATAGAACATGTCACAATTTATATTTATGTTTTCAGTTTTAGGTACGGGGCTGTTTTATGTTGTTTCTTTTTCACTTGACTGATCGTTTAGTCTTTTCTTTCCCGCAGACATACAACGTATACGTGGTCCCTAACATTGTCGGTCATACCACGTTCCCGTCGAAATCCCATTTCGTAGGTAATAATCCATTTGAATACTTTCTCCTCATACGTTGATGTCGCATGCTTAAAACGGTAGAGCTGCAGTCTGTAATTAAGTTGTTTCGTAGTTACTACTTGCCACTTTCGTTTCGAATCGTCAAACTCAACCAAAGCGTATATTTTTTAAATTGAATTTTCAATTGTAACACTGAGTGAGTTTACCCAGTGCGTTTGATGTGTTTTTACAATAAACTCCCTGAGCCGCCGGACTCGCTCACTATTTTGAGCAAAATACATTTATTATTAGATAACATGAAATTGATAAATTTTAATATTTTGAAGGTGTGAGTAAAATTCTTCGTATATATGACTTTTACGGTCTCCGCAGACGGCACGACTTCTCTGCAACACGAGTTGAGAAACTGGTTTGAGGTGCGATCGTTTTGAAACTTTAGTTTTTCAACAGGTTGGTGTTGTCCGCAGACGGAGCAACTGAATTTTGACCAAAATGAAATCAGTATCGAGCAACCTGTCTAGTGAGGATCATGCAAACCGAACTGTAGTGAGATGTTTTGTGACATTCCTCTTCAGATTATTATTATTATGTGTAGCAGTAGCGATGAGTAAGACGTTGTTGATTATAAACAATATCGAAGACGGCGAAGAGGTGGCAGGATGTTCTGGACTCATCCTTACATCGAAAGAAATATTAAGCGCAGGCTTTTTGTAGCTGATACTCAGCTGAATGAATCAGATTCAAAATTTTAAAAGTGGCTTTTCCACCTCTTGGACGAATTTTACATTCGCCGCCTGATCATTGATTTTACGGATGAAAGTATAAAGTTAATAAAAATTACAAAAACTATAAAATGATACTATAAGAACTTTAAAAAAATTATAAAATGAATTTACAGTAAAAAAGCGCAGGACGGAAAAGGTTGGACAACTACGCGACACAAGTTGCTTTTCGACCGCCAAGCTGGGTTGCATGCGACTGAACTGTGAGTGATTTCAAACCGATCTCTTTCCGATCGCGTCGTATGCGGCGTCTCACTCTACTACGGTGACGAATCACAAAACAGTTGGTCGCGCAACCTTTAACAACTAAAGTCGCAAAACAGTCGCGCCGGGTGGGGAGGGCCTTATAGCGTTAACTGAGAAACACTACGAGGAGGTGTGACCAAAAATCGTTTCTCATATTTTTTATTAAACAATTTTTGTTTACTTTTAATGTGTTTTTGTACACGTATACAAGTGAACGTACGTATAGGCTACTTAATAATGTGTGAAGTATTAAAGTTAATTGTTCGTATACAAAACTAAAATATTGTGGTGTTATAATGAATACCAGTCGTTTTGTAAATGCCCTAAGTAGCTTTTACAATTTTTTCAAAATTTTGACTCTTTTTTGGCCCGTGATGCTCCTAAAGGTAAAACGATTTTGCAGAGCAAACATTACGTTCGGGGTTTGGTTGAAATTCTCTTTAATTTGACACGCTCATGGATTAAATTTTTTTTTCCAAATTTTGACTCCTCACATTTTTGCTTCCCGTTTTTTATTTTTGGGGATGATTAGTCTAAAAAAATAACATAGGGGTTTGTGGTATAAAAGTGTGAATAGGCAAGCCAAGTTTTTCGAAATTCGATTAGATTGGTTCAAAAGTTTAGCGTGTGACATACTCCAAACAAGTAAATGGATAGATACGAGGTAGGTAGATAGTTGGACAGAGAAATGACAAACTGTCGAGATAAAACTGAGAACTCAATTCGCTCGTTCAGTGTCAGTTGTGTCTGCATTATATTTATAATCTAAAATAGTTTAGATGAATTGACAAATGAGTTGTCACTAAACTGGAAGGAATGATGTGAACATGTTGATTTGTGCTTGTCAGAAAGTAGACGCATTGCTTACACGCGTATCGTTTATACTGGCACGTAAGTGCATCAGCTGTAAATGGCGGTAATGGTCTTTTTTTGTAGCGTTCGTTTTTTTACAGATGAAAATAAAACGGAGATTGAAATGAACGTTCATAAACATCAAGATTGCCAGTTATTTTAAGCATGAATGGCCATATACTACAGTGGTAAATTTACTTAATAAAGTTGTGTTAGTGGTTATAATTACAGACAGAAATTATACTGTTTTACACTGATCTCATGGTAAGCTGTGAAGCTTGAAAGCATTAATCGGGAATTGTTTCTATAATGGTGGTAAAAGTGTAATTTCTGTTTACGGTAGTAAACTTTATGTCAACTTGGACCACCTGACATTCATCGAAAAACTAGTTTTTAGACAAGTATAAAATCAGGAATTCAAACTCCTGATTGAAACGCCTGAATCAGGCGTTGTATGATTTTAAACGTTTTTTTTTTATTTTGTGCAGTAATTTATTTTGTATTAATTTATTTGTAGGCTTCGCTGGATAGAGATGTGTATTGCCGTACAAAACAGGGGTTTTCTCAAGCTGTACTTTTAAACAGAAATACAGGAATAACGTCTAGAAATTACTTGTGTAAGAATCAGATAAACGTATCCAATGCAAACATATTTTGGTTATTTATGGACATGACAGAGATATTTCTGGTGTAATAATGCCCATGTTTACTGCAACTTTAATGGGCTGCACGCAAAGCAAGGAAAAGTGTTAGATACGGGTAGAGGAAAAGAGACAGCGTTTATTGGATTTCTACTATGTCGTAAAACCCGTTCAATATTTATTTTATATTTTTTTAACGGACGCCTACTCATTTTTGTATACTTTACTGAACGAAACGTTTCTCGATTGTTTACTGAGACACATAACTCGATTAGCCTCACGTTTGTAACATGTGGTTTCATTCGACACATGACATTTATACTAGTGTTGTATTGATATAAATACCATATAAAGTTTTGTTACTGAAACTTTTGCTCATCTGTATTTGCTCTAAAAAACATTCTACAGGTTTAAAAGGAACCATTCTGAAGGCTGTGAATTGGCTCTTTTCAAATTGTACGGATATTCTTTAAACTTTACACGAATTTTACACATTTGTTAAGATCAGTACACAAGTGCGCTGTTACATTTCTATTATAAACAGAATTTTGCCAGATATCGCGTGCAGTACCTTTTCGTCTCATAGTTAGATTTCAGAATAAGGAAAGTAATGTTATTTCACCATCTTCACGTCACGACATATGGAAGGTGCTGCCTGTTCCGCCGTCAAAGACCATCCAGCCATCTCTTCCTGGGTCTACCCACACGTCTGTGTCCTATACGGTTATATTTCCAGACTTGTTTGGCCAGTCTGGAATCTGACATTCTTGCTAAGTGTTCTTTCCATTGTTGTTTATAACCTTTTAGGCTTTCATGCAAGTTAAACACTTGTAACTCCTCTGTTATGGCCGCATTCTTTATACGGTAATAGAACACCTTTTAACTCTTCCTAAGAACGCCATTTCCGAGGCCTGTATTTTACTTTCTTGTTTTTTGGTTGTTGTCCATAATTTACGTCCATAGGACAGTACAGGAACCGCCATAACTTTGTAAAACTTAAATTTTGTATCTCGACGTATCTTGTTTCTGAAAATACAGTCGATTGTTGCACAGACCGTCTGCACCTTATCTAACTTAACATCAACATCGCAATTCTGGTAATGGCCAGTACGTAACGTTATTTATTTTTGTTTTCTAAGAACGTCATGTATCATGTTTATTATTGTTGTCTCCAACCTGCGGAGGATTAGGTGCTCTTCTCACTTGTTGGGGATTTCACAGGTTTCACCGTCGTTCCGCGTTCTTCAAACTTCTCTGTATCCGCCGGGATTGGCTGACAATCTTGGACGTTGTTCGTGATACATGTAAAAGGGGTAGGAATGCCAACACTACAGATGTTAACGATTTGAAGAGGCGTCAATATAATGAAATAGATTTATTTATTGTAGTGTATAATAAAGTAATAAAGATTATTTTGGAAAGTAATAATAAGGATATCACGTAATTCAGAGTGATAAGTATTTTTCTTGGGGGGGGGGGGGCATTTCTTGTAATGGCAATTTAATATAATGTTAATATTAAATTGCAGTAAATTTAATATTAACATCTTTTAATAAGAATATACAGATATCCGTGTGTGGGCTTATATGCTTATTAAAAGTCCTAAACGTAAGTTTTTTCGACGAGTTTTTGACAAGGAATGTACAAAAAATTTTGTTTACCCTGCGTTTCCGTAACAAGTACTTCAAATATGCAATGTTTTTCATGTTTATGTTTTGTACTGGCTGCTCAGGGCAAGAATTTAATTTTTACATTTTGAGTTTTTTTTTGACGTGGCTTTTTTTAATATTAACTTTGGTTCCAAAATTAAAATCGTTTTGGTATATCCAAGTTGTGTTGCCAGCGTTGAATATGCGCCTACGCGTACTCGATACGGTTTTTATTTATTTTCGTGCTTACAAGGTATTCGGAGTTATGTTATTAATCGTCTGGACACTTACTTGAGAATTTTTAGTAATTTCAACTGTATTACGTATTTGTTTAAACGAGTTAATTTGTGTCATTGTTGGAACCGAAATAAAGTGTAGGCGAACGTTTCTCAAGATTATTAGGGATAATAATTTTAAAAAAACATACATTCCAAACCGGCAAACTATAATGTTTACAATGCGGAGCTTGTATAAGTATCTAATATTTACACATACTTATCTAATAATAGGTATTGGTATAAGAATAATAATAATTATTATTATTACTATTTCACTGTTTAGTATTAACGATAGTCAAGAATTAGACGATGTGAATCACACGTTTTTCACTTGTGGTAGATGGAAACAGGAGAGGCAAACACGGGAAAATGTAGTGGGAGAAATATCGCCCGAAAATATCGTCGAGATAATGCTGGTGAGCGAACACCACTCGGATCAGGTAGCAGCCTGCGTAGGGAAGGTACTAAGGCAAAAGATGGAAACCGCAGATGATCTTGCTAGGGGCGCTGACAGAATAACAGAAAACAGGTAACGTGGACCCGCTGAAGGTTTAAAACAGATGAACGTCCACAGGACGAAGTACAAATGGCACCACCTGAAACACACAAGAACAAAATTAATGACAGCAGAAATGAACATTTTTTAGACATTCAGCAAGAGTATCCAGACGTGAGAAAATTAGAAATTAAGTCATATACAGAATGAATGTGAAAAATTCAACTGCTGATTTTATCCAAACAAAAAATTACAATGGTATGGACACATGAAAAGAATGGCACAGGAAAGATTGCCAAGGAGAGTTATGGAATGGACCCCACCAGGAAGAAGTAAAAGAGTAAGACCATCTATCACCTGGGTAGAAGAAATTCAGACTATATTGAGGAACGAGAAATTGAAGAAGATCTTCGGATGGACAAGCAGCAGTGGAAGATGAGAATTCAATCACTGCTGTAACCTTTGGTTCCGGAAAATGTGTAAACATTGTACAGCCGGAATAAATAATAATAATAATAAGGATCTTTCTTACGACAAACCAATGAGAACAAAAATGGTGTTATAGGAAGAAGAACGAGCAAGAGAGAGCCAGAGAATGAAGGAATTCAGTGAAGGAGAAATGAACACCAGAAAATGAAGGAAGTTGAGTAATCGCAGCCCATAAAAAGCTGAAACGAAAAGGAATTAACGGAGAGATAATATAATAATATTAATGATAATAATAATAATTTATAAATTGCCGGTAAGATTAAACATTATTCTCATGCTGAATTTAATTGGCGCTTCAAGGTCAAACACAGCTTCTCCCCCTTCCTCACACCGCTTACATCCCACGGTGTAAACAAATAACACCTTTATTATTATTTTACTTATTAATATACAGAAAAATTATGTTAATTTATTATAAAATTATTTAAAAACTATAATAACTTATAAATCGCCAATAAATACTGAAGAATAACAGTATTGATATCTATTTATTGGATACATTGTCAAATCAACTCAGCGAAATTAAATTCAGCATTTGACAATGTATCCAATAAATAGATATCAATACTGTTATTCTTCAGTATTTATTGGCGATTTATAAGTTATTATAGTTTTTAAATAATTTTATAATAAATTAACATAATTTTTCTGTATATTAATAAGTAAAATAATAATAAAGGTGTTATTTGTTTACACCGTGGGATGTAAGCGGTGTGAGGAAGGGGGAGAAGCTGTGTTTGACCTTGAAGCGCTAATTAAATTCAGCATGAGAATAATGTTTAATCTTACCGGCAATTTATAAATTATTATTATTATCACTAAAATTATTATATTATCTCTCCGTTAATTCCTTTTCGTTTCAGCTTTTTATGGGCTGCGATTACTCAACTTCCTTCATTTTCTGGTGTTCATTTCTCCTTCACTGAATTCCTTCATTCTCTGGTTCTCTCGTGCTCGTTCTTTTTCCTATAACACCATTTTTGTTCTCATTGGTTTGTCGTAAGAAGGATCCTTATTATTATTATTATTTATTCCGGCTGTACAATGTTTACACATTTTCCGGAACCAAAGGTTAGCCTACAGCAGTGATTGAATTCTCATCTTCCACTGCTGCTTGTCCATCCGAAGATCTTCTTCAATTTCTCGTTCCTCAATATAGTCTGAATTTCTTCTATCCTGGTGATAGATGATCTTACTCTTTTACTTCTCCCTGGTGGGGTCCATTCCATAACTCTCCTTGGCAATCTTTCCTGTGCCATTCTTTTCATGTGTCCATACCATTGTAATTTTTTGTTTGGATAAAATCAACAATTGAATTTTTCACATTCGTTCTGTATATGACTTCATTTATAATTTTCTCACGTCTGGATACTCTTGCTGAATGTCTAAAAAATGTTCATTCCTGCTGTCATTAATTTTGTTCTTGTGTGTTTATTAGTAGTCCAAACTTCTGAGCCGTAAGTCATGATACTTTTAACAACGGTTTTAAATATTTTCGTTTTGGTGTCTGCTGTAATTTGCTTATCCCACAGGATTCCATTTAATGTAGATATAGCCATCTTTCCCAAATTAATTCTGGATTGTATTTCTTTGTCTTGCTTCCCACTGGCCGTAATTTTCACCCCTAAATACTTGTATTCCTCTGTATACGAAATCTTCCCCATGTCTTCCTCGAATATCGAGTCTTGATGAAGGTCACCTATTGCCGTGTATTTTGTTTTATTCATATTTACGTTTAGTCCCCATTTCTGATATTAAGAAAGATCCTTCACCTCCTAAATTTTCTTTCTGAACACTACTCTGTTTCCTATATCTTCCTCCCTGATTATCCATGTTTCTAGAACCTGATGGCCTTCTAGTATCCGTGGTACTTGCTCCTTTCTATTTTCCTGGAACGTGCGGACGTTGTTCGTTATCCTTATTATTATTATTATTATTATTATTATTCATTTATTTATTTACATTTAAAACTACGAGGTGTACTCCTCTGGGAAGCATAGAGACTTTGATGTTGACATTAATGTTAACAAGTATAACACATACGTACGAGTAACAAGACATAGGCTATAAACGTATAGGCCTGTCTGTGAAACAAACGGAAAAACGTGATATCCGATAACCTGAAGCGTAATCTGATGTCACACATTAAAGTGTATTGGAATCCCGCTGCCAGATATTTCGAACCAAAACACTCTCTGAAATCTTTCTGACATTACGACACTACAAGAAAAAAAGTTATTATAAAAAGTTTATAAATTTATCGGTAACACATTTTTATCAGTAGAAATATTTTTCTGCTTATTGTTGCTTCTAGACGTGACGTCCTGCTTTGGGCATTTCAGAAACAAGCACGTGTGACCTGATATTGTTGTTTTGCGATTTAATTAAAGTTATGATTTTTTTTAAGTAAATGTGTTTCACTCTGTATCGATTAAAAAAAGAATACGGATTATAAAACTATAGAACGATTTAAAAGTCGTAACCAACGTTTTTGAATCTGGCAGCTTAGGAATAAGCAACGTGTTTTTTTTTAAGTACCACACGGTGGTTTAAAGTAGGGTTTCAAAAACGTTTTAATTATCGCAGGCCAAAATGTCGTGACCGAGTTCTTTTATTTTTTTATTCTTTTTTTTCTGTAAATTCCAACCGATTGGTTTGAGAATTTGCATGTCGTTGAAACGGTATTAACAAAGCTTTAGTTGTGGAAGTAAGTTTTCTCTCTCTGTGTGTGTTTAAACACGAAGCCTACTTCCTTGGAGTGAAGCCACAAAAGGAAAATCTAAAATAAGGGAAAAGCAGCAGCAGTAGCACGCGTGGGTGTGTCTATCGGAGATTACAAGGCAAAACCTTTGGTCAATAACAATTTATGCGAAGCTGAACGATTCTGGTCTCGTGTGCACAAGTTTTATTGTAAACTGTTGGGTCTTGTTCGTTGCTTTGTGCGTTCGTTATAGTAGAGGTGTTACGTAATTTTGTACGGAGGCATTATGTTTTCAGATGACATAACACGACGATTTGATTTCCTTTTAGCGTAGGCGTTACAAACGGAACGTAGGAACGTGTCTCTCGTTTTCTTAAAACGCGATCGTTCTGTACTCCAAACGCCAGAATAACAGATAAAATTAGGGCCTATGCGTAATTTATAAAAAGTGAATCCGATAAAGTTAGATCCGATTCACGGAGACTTACCGAAAGTATAATTATTAGGCTATAATACGTGTTTGTCATATTTTTTTGATTCTTCAGCGTGCGCTGCTGCTGTAACTGAATTTTGTAATTTACAGTGTAGTGAATTTTAAAGTCTAAAACACGTGTATTTATTTCATTAGACTCTGCGTCTGTAGCTTTCACACAAAATACAGTAAATCCTCGTTATAACGGTCTAATAAGGTGTCTGTTGTATTGAAAGTCCGTTGTGACTGTTTGTAGCAAATAGACCTTATAATATAGATAGTCCATTTAAAAACTACGTGGGTAAAAATAAAAACTATTTATTTTACTACATTTATATAAAATAGAAAACTATACAGCAGTACAGCAATGAAAAAAACATTTGTATCTGTATACATAATTGTAATAAGACGTTAGTCCATTGTAACGAACGGTTTATATTTTATACAAAATATTCATAATTATGGTAAAAACTTTGTTCAACGTCTGTCTCCTTGAAAACAAGATGGTTGTGTCTCAGAATCACTTTCCGTGTGTTATTATGTGTTATTATACATCGATGGTTAACACTAATCAAAATTACTATCTTTAAAGTGGTTGAAAAACGTGTAATAACATCCTGAGATCAGTCCCATTAAAGTAAACGGTAATAACACAATAAAATAACGCGTTATTGAAACGTTGTTTACAAAATACTTATTGACTGAATTGATTTACCCATATTTCATATTTCAAACGTTTACGCAAGCGCTGTGTAAAATAAGTCTGTGTTTATATTTAAAAAGAGTTACTTCTATATAAGCATTCACAACTGAAAAAAAAACTAATAAAATGGCCTGAAAATTAAGAGATTAACAAAATTCGTCAACTTTTTCAACCCTCTGGGGGAGGGGGTCCGCTCCCGTTCGTCCCCTCCCGTAAATATGCCCCTGATGACATCAGAAATAAGCGATGTGGACATGCCCAACGGATGCTCACACAGACTGGCAACCCAAACGTAAAAGCAGACCAATTGGCCGATCACGGAAATGCTGGAGAGAAGGCGCTAGAAATCGGAGAACGTTGTAAACGGATCTATGATGATGTAATTATATTTTGTACATCGTTATGGATAGCGGTGGCGCCGGACACATTCGGTATTTCAAATACTGATGCTTCCAGAAAATTATCGTACGATCATAAATATATTTTATCCCAAATCCGTGTTAGACGAAACAGTGACCAGTTTGTAAGTAGCGTGAACAGCCCGAAGTTGCTCAAGGCATTGCCATAAACTACCGGTGTTATAAAAAGAATAGTTCTGATGAATTTGAAAAATCGAGGCATTTTAGAATCGCCAGAGTTGTGTCTCTAATTTTGACATTTGAAGTATTTCAGCAGAGTTACACTGCTAGATAAACATTAGAACGCAGAAGCATAGAGTCACATCGACATTAATCTCGTGTCTTGTTGGATGTTCATGCTTGTTGAAGGCAGTTGTGCTCTTCTTCTCAAGGCCAGTGGCTCAGTCGCCCCCCCCTCTCAAATTTCTCACTATCTTCTAGTTGCACTTTCGGCCTGTGCGTCAAACGTAATTCACAATAACTGTTGTAAATAACCGAAACACTTATTAACTTTATTTTAATTAATTGAAAACTACGTTATACTTCAAATCAAAATAAATAAACTATAATCAATACTATTTTAGAATTTTTTAACAGTTGTATTAAACAACTCAATTGACGTTAAAAATATAAAAAATTAACTTCCTCACGACTGTGTTTCAACTTACAGTAAGAAATCATATATTTTTTACAGTGTATAATATTTTGAAGCTACACTGTAAAAAATATTATACTGTGTAACTTTTTTTACAGTGAGGTGTTTCTTGTCGCTGTAAATAAACAGGAGATAATCTCAACATTGCACTTTTCATGATAATAACACGTTTTCTTTTTCTAATTCAGTCACTTTATAATCAGCAGTGTTGTAAAGCCGTGGGCGTTTCATACTTTTATTTTGACTTCTTTTCTAATCTGACACTATCTAAACTGTAACTCTGTAAAGAGTTTTTCTATTACATTGAAGCTTTAGAGCGCAATTTCAGTAACATTGGGTGCGTCTTCTAATTTGTCATGGGGTTTTTTAAGTGAAAACTAAAGAAAGTAGTTTTGTGCCTCAAAACATGGAATTCAGTTTTGCACACAACGTATTACTACAGCGAATCCGTTAAAAAAAATTGACAAAAAAAAAAGTTGTTCTTCATCGAAGCGTGCGAGCTTTGTGTAAGAACAAAACATGTCAGCAACCGTGGGCACTCATATTCGGAATCTAGCTAGAGTATGGTACATGTTTTGCGAACAGAGTTCGAACGATCAGCTGAAAGTACGCAGTTATTGTGATCTTTTTAATCTTTGAGACTTTTGACCCTATAACCTTTTTCAGAGTTTCTGAAAATGATTTCGAGTAAAATTGCTACATACTATAAAGTTTTGTTTTTAACCTCATTTATTCAGATTTTATCGAGAATATTGTCTGAAGAGAAACTGAGTGCTTAGGTTTCCACGGTTGGCGTACATATTGGTTAAACGGTGATTACCGGGTTATTAGCCCCGTGGTCTCATGTTTGAAGAACCAAACGTTTCGTCCTCACCAGCGCAGGCCATCTTCAGTCGTAAAGAGTACCAGCAGTTGATCGCCGTAAACACCTCAGTACGGAGGTAAACCAGTACATGCTGGTTACGGCGGACATCCGCTGGTACTCTTTACCACTGAAGATGGCCTCCGTTGGTGAGGCCGAAGCGTTTGGTTCTTGAAACATGAGTCCACGGCCTAATAGCCCGGCATTCAACCGTTTCAACAGTATTGCCTGAAGATGTTCGTGAAGAATCCTAATTGGTGAATAAACGTTTCACTGTAATCAACCTACACACGAAGTATTATATTTATAACTTTTAATGATAAATAGTGTGTTTTACCTTTAGTAATAAAATAGATGAGTTTTCTCATTCGAATTATCTGAAAAATTATCTCAGAGTGTGTGAATACGATTGTTTCAGAGTGTGTGTAACATACGATTCTGTGCGAGAATATGTTGGTTTTTACGTGTATGGCGGCGATGTGTCTGCAAAATAACTAAAGAACCGATACAGTTATCAGCACAAGTGATTTATTCAATAGGAGCTACGATGCATTCTTCGCGTTGATCGATACATAATATTCCGATTCTATCGCGAAAGTGTGTTTTGTAAGTCTACTTCTTAGTGTAGAAATTGTGTCGGCCAATGCATTACAGATAAGAAAAGTGAGTGTAGATCACTCAGGAGTACTTTATTATAAGTCAGTACAAATAGCAGCGTATGCTGACGATATAGCCATCATAACCCGATCAAGTGCGGCTGCAAGGGAGACATACTTAAACCTGAAATTAAGTACAAAACAGGTAGGACTATCGATAAATGTGGATAAAACCAAAATGATAAGTTAGGCAAGGTCTACCCAAGCCTTCTAAATTTGATTATAGAAGAAGACTGTATATAAGCAGTCAGAGGTTTCACATACCTAGGAGCGACGACATCTGAAGATGGGAGAGATAAGGAGAAGGATAACTCTAGCCAACAAGGCCTACTTCGCGCTTATCGCCACCTTTAAGTCAAGAGTTATTCATAGTCAGACAAAAATGTGCATATACAAAATTATCATACGACCCATCCTGTGCTATAACAGTGAAACCTGGATATTAAATGCAAAGAGCAATTGGACGCTTGAAGATATTTGAAAGGAAGCTCCCGAGACGGATCCTGAGCCCCATACATTGAAATGGGGAATGGAGAATACGGCATGATGATGAGATACATTGTCACTTCAACGAACCTACGGTAGAAGTGTACGTAAAACTGAGGGGCTGGCCATATCGTAAGAATGGATGACAAAGGAACATTTAAAAGAGTCCTTATGGAGAGTATGGATGGGAAAAGACCAAAAGGCCGTCCAAGGAAAAGATGGGATAATGCTGTCGCTGTGGTTGCAAGAGAGATGTTGAGAGTGCGAGGATGGAAGTCCTTTGCGAATAATAGAGAGGGGTGGAGTGTCAGGATAGAGAAGGCCAAGGCTCTACTTCGGGCTGTAGCGCCATAGGAGAAGGAGGAATGTATTACAGTATATTATTATTCTAAACATGACAGTTTTATAATTGTAAATACATTAATATACAATATTATGTTATTCTTATAAGAATATAGCGAGTATTTTCTGTAAATTGTAAACACAACTATAGCATGAATATTTACATTGTACGGATATGTAACAACAGTTTTATCATGACAGCGAGTTAGTAATATTAAATTACTCTAAAAGTATCTCGAGAGAAAATTAAATTTGCTTATTGAACACTAGGAACTGAGTTTTTTTTTATTCATTCGACGACACCTTAAGATTTATGTTTGTGTTTCTACGTGAACATTTGCATAATCGAATATGAACCACGCCGCGCCATTTCGCCGACAAAGGAGTTTTCAGCCGACATGTATAAGTATTCCTAGTCGAAATACTGAAGCTTAAATGAGAACTAAAATAAATTTTTTTTTTTTTTTTTAACAAAATATTCTTATGGAAAATTAAATCAGTATTAATAATAATGATTTATTTTGAAATACGAAAATAAGTGGAGTATAACAATGTCGTGTATTTCAGTATATCTACATTCACTTATTCTGTTTGACGTCACGCTTAATATAGCTGTAAACATGAGGATAATTTGACTGGTACTGCTAATTTTATATTTTATAAATCTGTTTTGCAAGTAATAAAACTAACCATAAAGAATGGAGATTACCTTATCGGTAGCTTCTCATGGGTTTAAACGTGTGGCCACAGTAGACATGTTGATTATCCACTTAAAAAAAAAAGCAAGACCTTGCAGGTTCTTTAAAAATATAGAGCATAATAGTACTTACTATATTAAAACGTTTTACTTGTAAACTAGATCAACATATTAAAAATTCAGAACAAACAGCAGTTAAAGAATGCAGGGACCTCGACGATGGAACAAACAACAATTTTAATTTTGGTGTTATTTCAGTTGACAGTATATTATGATATTAACGTTAATCAGAAGTGGGTTACTCAATGGTGGTAAACGATAAAATTATCCGTTTTTCCTTGCCACAGTACTTCATAGTGATCTCGGTATCCACTAAATTGCAATAACATGCCATTAAATTGGCAATAACATGTATAGTGGATGACAGTACTAGCTTCTCGGATGTTCCGATACACTCTCCACCTTAAATTCCCTTCAAGGTATCCATGAGACTGACAGGGGAACCTGACTTGGTGTGAACAAAGTCGGTTGATGGGACTAGGAGTTTCCGAAAGAACATCGTAAGTGAAGAAAAAACCCAAAATTTCGACCCCGGAAACAGTAGAAACTGTAGAAACTCAATTTTTAATTTTGAAAACTTACAACAAAACGCACGAAATACGTCATACTTGAAATTAACATAAACTTGTAAATAATGACTGAAAACCATAAATGCTTTGACGTCCTATTAATAAGATCAACGTTTTCTCTTCGAAGAGAAGAATTTGTAATGTTTTTGGCGCCAAATTCAAATTAAAAAAATTCTAATATTTTATAACACCGGTTTTCAGAGATTTGTTATTGAAGTAATGTCATTGTTAAAAACTGTCAACTGCTCCCATAAAAATGAATCTTATTTTCAGAGTTAAAAAAAAAAATTCATTAACCGGAAACTATCGAAGCTCTGAAATTAAGATAATTTTTGCGGGACCAGTTAACAGTTTTTAACAGTAGCATCACTTCAGCAAGAAACCTGTGAAAAACTACAAAATATTCGAATTTTTTAAAACTTGAATTTGGCGCCAAATAGTAAAAACAAATTATTGTTATTTACAAATTCGTCTTTTTAAAGAGAAAACTTTGATCTTATTAATAGAACATAAAAGCATTTATGGTTTTACAATAACTATCTACAAGTTTATGTTATTTCAAGTATGACATATTTCGTGCGTTTTTTTTTCATAAATTTTCAAAACTAAAAATTGAGTTTCTACAGTTTCTTACATGTTTCGGGGGTCAAAATTTTGGGGTTTTTCTTTATTTACGATGAATTCATTCCTTCTTTCGGAAACTCCTAGCCCCATCAACCGACTTTGTTCACACCAAGTGAGGTTCCCTTGTGAGATAAACTCCATTGCAGTGGAGATTTTAATGTGTTAATCAATTTCTAACTTGGGTATTTGTTTTGCGTATCCATACCTGACCACTCGGACATTCGTGGCGATATTGTAGGCGGTCAAGCTGCCAAAGAAGCCGCATTATCACTTCCAGTCACTAATCTTCCTGCTTCACCCACTGACTTCAAAACAGCCGTTAAATCATTAGTTAAAGGACAGTAGCAACATAGCTGGGGAAACTAGCCAGTTGCCAATAACTTGCGCAACGTTAAGCCAACTATTGATGTTTAGCTTATCGTTACGATGTAATAGGACAGAAGTTATTCCCTGCCCCTTTGAGGATAGGCCACACCAGAGTATCCCACTACTACCTCTTCGGAAATTCGCCAGCCACATCGTGCTCTTCATGTCAAGTGACGGTCGTTGTTCACCACATATTGGTTGACTGCCCCTCTGTACGCCAAAAACAGTTGCCGACTCTCGGCTGACTTGCGAGAGGTGTTGGGCAACTGTTCGGATAGTGCTGATCGGTTGCTTCTCTTTTTGAAATCGACCGAAACTTCTATCAGGATTTAACAACGTCGTGGTCTGTGTCCATAGCTTCGCAGCTATACACGCCACGGTAAATAAAAAAGTAATCATTATAAATAAGTTGGCGATATCTTTATATTCTTAGTCCGTTTCAATTTGTTGTTAAAATTTAGCATGCTTGTGATCAAACTACTTGTTGCTAAAATCGTGGATTTGCTTGTGATGAAACTGGCAAAGTGTTGTATCAGAAATCCTATAGTAGTGTGGCAGTAAAAAGCCACGGTACGCCACGAGAACACGTGTCTCAAAGCGGGTTTAGTGTCAGTCGCATGGTTGAGAAAAGCACTATAGTAAATTAGTTGTAGACGTAAACACGGTGGCGAGTGGGAAGTCTTCTCGCAGGATTTATCGCAAAATGTTTTTCATAAAGTAATTTTGTAATGACACGGTTGGGGGGGGGGGAGTTGTACAGCACTGGGATTCGCTATTGTCCCCGGGTGTTTGTTGTCTGCAAACGTGTGTTATTAAAAATTGCATAATCGTTAACGTATCAGATCAGTTCCGTGAAGAGCAGTGACTGATTATAGGTCGTAGCCACCCTGAGTTTTTGTGCGCCCTGAATAATTCTGCGTAAAGGAAGCTGGTATAATCGTTCGTCTGGTGTATTCCATTGTATGCTGTATTCGGTTTCAAACGGTTTTGCGTTTGTAGTATACAAATTTTAGTGTATTATATGTGTGTATTGCAATGAATATGTCTTATAACGGATATGTTCAGTAACTTCCAACGGTGTACCCATGAGGGGAATGGATTTACTACAGTAGCAATTACTCGTGCCATTTTGACAGTTTCTCTTCGTTGTCGCACATAACATATTGCAATTTAGCTGGGGGAGTGTTTCTGCATAGACTTGGCGGTTGACAAATAGATGGGTAATCAACTTCATACGACTTGTAAACACTGTTCCCGCATCCGAGCCGCCACTTCTGACCAGACTTCCTGTATCTATGCACATTTGCCGTGCCGGGCCGTCGTGTCCATTAAGATGGACTAGCGTCCGTGGAGCCGGTGGAATCCTAAGCTGGCGCGAGAGAGGCAACTTGCCTTACCACTGGCCTAGCGGGGTGGTATTACCATGGCGCCGCCAGAAGGTGGAGGAAAAGCTGTAGACCTCTGAGGCAGGTTCTTTCGATCCAACCCGGAGGCGGGGGCCGCGACCATTCAGGGCTTCGTATAGCGACGTACTCAAAATGGTACCACGGGATCGTGAACCAGCCCTGCTGGGGGTCCTGTCCTCCCCACTGTGTTCACGAGTTGAGGAAAGGTTTCTTGGTGGTTATGGTTGTGTCACCTAGGGCAGACTTTTCCTAGAATGTTTCTGGGAGTTTGGGAGTGGCGCTGAGATCCTCGGACTTTGGTGTGTCACTATCGGTTCTTTTTCGGAAGTTCTCGTACTCCAAATTCGCGTCTTCATCGACGCTTGGGCACTACACTGTACATGTACACGTCTTGGTGTTGTTTGCGGATTGAATCGTGTTACCTGCTTGGTGTCATCTTTAGGGCGTGGAGCCATTGCTGATTCCGAGGAGTATTCTTACATTTACATATTGTGTATTCATCTGTTATTAATCGTCGTTGACGTGACCTGATTCGGCACAACGTTTGCAGTAACACCCGCAGTTACCCACAAAATTCATGTACAGAAGACGATATCAGTAACAGTACTTGTCGTCGATATTTCACGATCTGCAAATCGTGACAAATAACGGGAATAACAAGAAGTAATAATCAGTAATTTTGGAAATGTAATCAACACATACGTAAATAGATTGAAATCACAATATCCTAAATTGTGTGTTTGTGGGGGGGGGGGGCTTTTTGTTAAAAAGGTTACGGTTAAAACGTTTTGAAAGTGTAGAAGTACGTGACGGTTATAGATTTTCTTTCTTCACGGAACTTTGAGTGAACTAGTATTTTTCAAAATAATCAAGAAATTTTTGATACTGTTTCAGTATACCCAAACGTTCTGTAGATCCGGCACTGTGAGTGTGCGCGTATTGTAGGTCTGACTTATGCGTACACATGCTACCGTTGTTGCTAGTTGTATTCAGGAACGTTTTCACCATTTTCTGAAAACGTTAGCTACCCATACTCACTCATTTCAATTTAATTCGCTTAAAAATGTTAGTGTTTACTTATGCGAATAATTTCATGCGCCAGATGTTTAAAACTAAGGAGATTTACATTTAAATGCTTTCCCAGGAATGAATGACAACACGAGACGAGTCGCGTGCTGTCAGCAAGTAGGCTAATGTAATCTGTGAAATTCATCCCGCCCCACCCGTAGCGATTATCGAAAACCGACGAGTCATCGTGTGCACGGTTACACCGAGGCAGCGGTACCCCCGTTCAAGACTGTACCAGCAGAACCGAATAATATCGTTCGTATAATTTATCAGACACACCTGTCTACAAGTGTGATGGATGTCACATATTTAATTTGCTACGTAGAAGTAAATTAAAAGTTTAAGTTTCTGTAAAACTGTTTAAAAAAATTAAAAGTGTGACCCCTCTTTCTGCTTTTGTATTCTTGCGCCCTCAGGATTGAATAGCTCATCTATCTCCTGGTTGTTTAAAAATTCTCCGTTCGTCGTCTTCTTTAAGCGGGCCACAAACACGTCTTACAATCTTTATTTCCAACCATCTTAGTGTTTCTAGTTCGTTTTTTTATCACTGTCCATGTCTCGCCTCCATAAGTAACAACCGGTCTGATAAGTGTCTTATATATTTTTATTTTGTATTAGAAATCTGGGCACAAGAGTGTACAGAAGTGAAGATTGTATTAGAATGTAATTAGAATATCTCCGGACTATTAGGTCGTGGCCCACTCCTGTCTGCGAAACGAACAGACGTTTCGGCCTCTCTTCTGGAGGCCGTCTTCAGTCTGAGAACGATTCGGTATTCACCAGTTAGCCACAGTGCTCACACTGAAGATGACCTACGGAGGAGAAGCCGAAGGGACTGTTCGTAACGGCAGGACTGGACCACGGCCGAATGGCCTGGAGATAAGTAAATTATATTCTAACACAGTTGACGCCGGCCGTCAAAGCCTCAGGTATAGGTTGAAATGAAGATGTCAGGTAAGAGTTAAAGGTAGGTAGCATAAAAAAACTATACCTGCAGTCCGCATACCTGTAGCCCTGGAAGAAACATAGATAGTTTCTCAAACATACCTTCAACGGTTTCCAAAACTGTGTGTGTTCTTTCACAAATTGTACGTAAGTTCTCCTTGTTGTCCCAGCCAGTCTGAACGCGTGTCTATACAGACTTGAACGCAATTATTGTTACAAACTTTCCGAGAGCTTTCATATTTTACACACGAAATACTGAAATTTGGTACACACTTAAAAATATTTTACACACTGAAATTTGGTAATTAGCTAAGAAGGGCACAACTGATGGGTAGAACGGTTGCTTAGAACTCTAGAATGGATGGTTGTAATTAGACCAAACTGCTTGGTCACGTGGTAACGACATTTGTTTGCTTCAAGCGGTGTAATTTGTCATCACCTGACAACGGGAACCAAGTTGGGAACAAAAACGGACGTTTGCACCCGTACAGTGTAACCGGAAAACAACACAAACACTTACCATACTAATGTTACATTTCTATTAACGTTGACAGGACCATTAAAAATTGTATTTAAACACTACTACGTTAATATACGTTTTCGTTTATAATTCATATGTTTGTAACACTATTCCTTTACCAGTAGGCCTAACTTGAATAGGCTGTTTTATCTATATGTGTCCTCTAATTCCTAGGTGAACCTAGGACCTCACCAGACTTCCACCGTCTCGTCCAACTTTCCGCTATTAATTTCACTTCTTTCCACATTTCCCCGCGGTTGTTAGTTCTGCGCTGCGCCACGTAGTTCTTGGCCGAACACTCCGTCTGCTATCTTGTGGATTTCCAGTCAAGTACCGCACTTTCTACGTTGGATTCTTCTGTTCTCAAAACGTTGTCTTGTCCAATTTACCTTTGTACCGAGTTGACTGGGCACTGGTCCTCGCAAGTTCCCAGGGACGGATGAAGTGATGTTAGCTCCCAAAGGAGCCCTTAGCCTCTCTCAAGCCAAGACCGTAATACGTGGTGAAGTGCCACATCCTACAAGAGGTTATCCTGTTGATGCAGAACAGTACGGATCTAGACCAGAAGGTCGCTAAATATTCCTGGGCAGCAGTAGCCACTAGTACCAAGTTAGAGCGTAAGGGAAATGATCCTGGACCGGCTTATCTTTCGATTATTACAGGCGGGAATCTAGTTGGATGCAGTCGGCTGTGATACTGCGTTCTATTGTTATAGGATTATATTTTGCTACCGCCTTGCAGTTGGGTGTTGGGGCATCAAAGGCTACGGGAAGACAACACTGAATAAAAATTACCGGGAGTCATGGCCCGTAAGGGGGCACCCCCTCCACACGACTTGCCCGTCTATAGGCTGGTACCCTATAATGGGGAAATTAATTTAGTTTGCTCACAACTTTCAAAGAACACAGCCGCGCACGAAGATACTAAGCTATAGGACACAGGTGTGTGGGTAGACTCGGGAAGAGATGGCTGGAGGATCTTTGAAGGCGGAACAGTCAGCACCTCGCCTATGCCATCTTGTGAAGATGACGATGATCTTGTCTAATTCCATTTGCGGGTCTTTGTTTCTGGCTTTGTTCGGAGCGTCTTCTCAGTTCTTCGTTACTGATGAAATTTGTCCAGCGGATCTTCAGTAGAAAAACGTTTGTTCGAGAACTTCTGTAGCTTCGTGTCGGTTGTATTGGAGGATTTTCACATTTCACGGAGGATACGGTAGGAGGACTTAACGTTATTGTTGAAAATCCACATCTGTTAGACATGAAAAGCAATTCTGGCATTGCAGATTCGTTGGACAGCATCTTCTTACGTACCTCGTATACTTGGTTATTATGCTTCCCAAATAAGAGAACCTGTTTACATCTTCAACCTAGTATTTTAGAAGTGTATGTCTGTATTCAATTCAGTTGTTTGGCTAATAAAGTCTGTTACGTGTTTTAGCTGCCAGCACGTTATGATAAACAGAAAGAGATGAAAGATTTGTATCAGACTTGTTTTTGTGTTATTTATGAAACTTCGGTATTTCCAAGTTTTGAACTTGACGACAGTTAAATTCGTGATTCGGATATTTACTTTACGCTTCGTATAGGCAGCACGAACGTGAAACTACCTTTCGTGTATTTCATATGAATTTTGCTATAGGAACTAGTTTCCTATATTTTGGTATGAATGGGAAAAACCATGATTCACAGTCAAAAGATTGTTTTCATGGGATTTGTTTTTGACACAATTTAATTTTGTAAAAAATAAAATCGTGCCCCCCTGGAACCTTCTGTAGCCACACTGTAGCTACAGATGCTAACGGACCTCTGTGAAGACCAACGGACGGAATGGCGGAAGAGATCTCAATGATCCAACAGCAGGACGTGCGGAAGAGTCTTAGAGGAGCAGACCTCTTCAAGAACCTGGGTTCATCTGGCTGCGGACGATAGCACCCAGTAAGGGCCCCTGCCTAGGGTTACAGGTGAAACCCGGTCAACGGTCTCAAAGGCGGATGAGGAATCTTAGTTCCCAACGGCAGAGAGAGCGGAAGAACCTAGTAAACCACGAAAAACAGTCATTTCGGACTAACAATCCGATCTGATCTCGGAATTTAATTCCTACTTTGCACTCTATACAATTTCAATTGGAGTATGGAAAGTCCGCTAAATGAAGCCACTACCCCAGATGGTAACTTGAAAGAGAAATCCACCGTGACATCATGCCATCCATTTGGACCAAGGATTGTGGGGAGTCCCAACAACTGCAATGAAAGGTTTGAGTCGGAACAACCTTGGAATCCCTCTAAACTTAAATTTAAGAAGAAATTCTTTTTAGGCACTTTAAATGTAAATTCTTTACTCAAGACTGGTAAACAGAAAGAATTGGAAATACTTTTAGACAAGAATAAAATTAAAATTTTAGCAGTGCAAAAACCCAGATTCTTAGAGAAAGATTTGAAATTGGCATGTGGTCCTTAGATGGCCGATAAAAAAAAAAAAGAAAGTAAGTCGTTACTGTTTTTAGAACTATTTATAGGCTATTTTGTCGCAGATCTGACCTTGGAAGTTTCTTGTTATGGGTTTGGTTTCTTCAGTAGTAAGTTAATTGTAGTTGTCTGCGCGAGTAATGTAACTGTGTGATGTAACCGGTCTTTGATGTGGTGAAATTGACGTAAATTAGTCAATGCGCAAAGAGAAGGATAATCAACATTGATAATTTAGTGGGAACGGGACACAGTTATAGCTCCCAACGAATAAAAGAGATAAAATCTGGAGTGAGAAATTCGACTTTATTGGAAGATGCGTACTACAGATTACTCGCGAGGAAAATTACGACAACAAAAATATTGAAGTGGCACGGTTAATAGTGCGGACTTGGTCCGGCCACTTTAAACGCGTAGTGTAAAAGAAGACGACCAAAAAAGATAAGTCAAATATAAGGCACGTGTTTTAAGGCCAGGGATGATAGGCTGTAGGAAATACTAGCCGAACCTAATCTTTGAAGTTTACTTCAAACGGATGAAAACCCATTAGGCGAAGATCTGTAAACACAAGTACAACAACGAAGAATAGAAATCAGAAGTGCGGAGTAAGGACGAGAGCCAGAAGACCGTGTTAACGTTATCGCACAGTTCACAAGGATATCTTTTTGGTATGTAAAGTATTGTAGTATATAATAATTAAAAAAAGAAACTGTAAAATTCAACGGTTTTGTTGGGTAAGGGGACCAGGTCGTGAAGGCCTGTCCCATGTTAATTAAATGGAGGGTCGCTTATCAGTTAGGTACATTTATTTTAAAAAAGTTCAAGATATATTTCTGAAACTTTTTCACTGAAACATAAATACATAGAGCATACAGTGAACCTAACTAAATACGTGTATTCGTAGAAGAGTAATTAGACTGATTTTTCAAAGAAAGTGTTTCAAAAAATGCACAATCTTATTTCTTTTTGTAAACATACCTAAATAATCACACTAAATTGTAGGTTCAGAATAAGAAGTGTTATGAGTCAAACACAATAAAAAAAGTCAAGTCTATCACGTTCCAGTGCAAAGTTATATGTACCTACAGTGTAAATATGAAAAATATGGACTTAAGGAAAATCGGGTTTTGTAATGTTTTTATTCAAAATGCACCTGGATTATGCACTTCATTAATCTCATCTCTCTTCCTTTTTAGCTGCCTTTTCTTTACTCTGTTCTCTTTACTTCTTTCCAGAATACTCTTATTTTCTTCCAGAATCCTCATTTTGTACCTAATAATATTATTATAAAATATTGAAATGTTTGTTTGAAGGAGGTGAATGACATCGCACTGGGTGACATCACATGATGTGTGTGTGTGTGTGTGTGTGTGTGTATTGGAACGAATCACAGGATCATGATAGGCGGGGCAAGTTCATATATTACACAGACAATGGACATTCATATTATATTGGTAGATGGTTAAGTTTGGTTGTTATCAATTGTATTTAGTAAGGTTAAGGGTTTAGTTTAGTAAAACTGTGCATTATTATTTATGGTTATTCATGTACTGTGTTTGTGGAAATGTGCGCGCGTGCGCGAGTGGTAAACGTTTCCCGGGCGGTGCGTGAAGTGTTTATCGTTGTGTTGACATTAACTGAACTTAGACATATGTATTGCTACATTCCCTATACATTTCTGACTATTGTTTACGTTCTTGTATGACATTAGTATGTAGGCAGTTATGCATGAGATACGGGTAGTCTGATTACCGCTATGCATGCTGTTACAAAGTAAATGCACTCTACTGCATGAAAAGTGCATTGTCACTTTATACTAACCATGTGACTTCCATCCACCAATAGAATGCTGAGTGGTGGTTGGAAATTTTCTTAAGCCTGTCGTTACACAGGTAGTTCTTCTACGCCATCTACCGCGAACGGAACGTGCACTCCTTGTACAAGATTCTACCGCTTGCAAGGTGTTGTAAAAACTATTCGTCGTTAGTGAAACGGGAAGACTCAGAACTGTGTGTGTAGTACATCTGCACACAGTATTGTTTTAACGCATTGCGCGTATAATTACGACAGTTCTTCTACGCCATCTACCGCGAACGGGACGTGCACTCCTTGTACAAGAATTCTACCGCTTGCAAGGTGTTGTAAAGACTATTCGTTGTTAGTGAAACGGGAAGACTCAGAACTGTGTGTGTAGTACATCTGCATACAGTATTGTTTTAACGCATTGCGCGTATAATTACGACAGTTCTTCTACGCCATCTACCGCGAACGGGACGTGCACCCCTTGTACAAGATTCTACCGCTTGCAAGGTGCTGTAAAAACTATTCGTCGTTAGTGAAACGGGAAGACTCAGAACTGAGTGTGTAGTACATCTACACAGTATTGTTTTAACGCATTGTGCGTATAATTACAGGCAGTTCTTCACTGCTGCTACCGCGAACGGTACATACAATCCTTGTACAAGATTCTACCGCTTGCAAGGATCTGTTAAGACTTTTCGGGGATAGTAACGCGTGTGACGCATAACAGTTGATATTATCTATTTACACACGGTATTATTAATATTGTAGTACTACGTGTGTACGAAGTGAGTGTAACTGTACCACTGTGCGAGATTTTCCGCAGTGACAGTATCATTAATTGTTACGCAATAGTTCCATCAAGACGTTTCCGTGCTAGTGCAAGATTTCCTCATAGGGTGGTCTGCTGATCGCGGTAGGCCTTGGTATTCGCGAGAACACTTGAAGAAGCCGGAGAGATATAAGCTCAATATACCGTTATTAGATTAAACTCACTGTCACCTGAGATACTACTTGGTCATAAACTCCATATAAGTGTTGCGAGTAACAAAATCCGTAGTACCGTTGTGTGTGCGAAGTGTCGGATTCATCGTGGGAATTGCAGGACATCAGCCCAGCTGTTACAGGACATCAGCCCAGCTGTTATAGGACATCAGCCCAGCTGTTATAGGACATCAGCCCAGCTGTTATAGGACCAGCCCAGCTGTTATAGGACACCAGCCCAGCTGTTTTAGGACCAGCCCAGCTGTTACAGGACATCAGCCCAGCTGTTATAGGACATCAGCCCAGCTGTTATAGGACATCAGCCCAGCTGTTATAGGACATCAGCCCAGCTGTTATAGGACCAGCCCAGCTGTTATAGGACACCAGCCCAGCTGTTTTAGGACCAGCCCAGCTGTTACAGGACATCAGCCAAGCTGTTACAGGACGCCAGCCCAGCTGTAAACATTACTGGGGAAACGTCTGTCATTTATATGCCGCATCTGACGAACCAACTACACCGTAAAGACCGGCCCGTCTCTTCAACATCATCGTGGGAGTCTTCTTATGTAACGTATCACGTCTTGTGTATGAACATTATTTAACATTTTAAAAGAAAGACTCAATATCAAACATTACATTCTGTACATTTCAAATATACCATATAAACTATAACTTGTGTTTGTACAATAAATAATCTTAAACCCTCCAATATAGACTTGTAATTTGAAATACACATACTATCATATCCTATGCGCCAATAGTTTAGTAATTTGTGTTGTCGCAGTATATATTGCGACAACACAAATTACTAAACTATTGGCGCATAGGATATGATAGTATGTGTAATTCAAATTACAAGTCTATATTGGAGGGTTTAAGATTATTTATTGTACAACACAAGTTATAGTTTATATGGTATATTTGTAATGTACAGAATGTAATGTTTGATATAGAGTCTTTCTTCTAAAATGTTAAATAATGTTCATACGCAAGACGTGATACGTTACATAAGAAGACTCCCACGATGATGTTGTTGAAGAGAAGGGCCGGTCTTTGCGGTATAGATGGATCGTCAGGTGTGGCATACAAATGACAGACGTTTCACCAGAAACGTTTACAGCTGGGCTGGCGTCCTGTAACAGCTTGGCTGATGTCCTGTAACAGCTGGGCTGGTCCTATAACAGCTGGGCTGATGTCCTATAACAGCTGGGCTGATGTCCTGTAACAGCTGGGCTGATGTCCTGTAACAGCTGGGCTGATGTCCTGCAACAGCTGGGCTGATGTTCTGTAACCCCACGATGAATCCGACACTTCGCACACACAACGGTACTACGGATTTTATTACTCGCAAAACTTATATAGAGTTTAAGACCAAGTAATATCTCAGGTGACAGTGAGTTTAATCAATAACGGTATATTGAGCTTATACCTCTCCGGCTTCTTCAAGTGTTCTCGCGAATAACAAGGTCTACCGCGATCAGCAGACCACCCTATGAGGAAATCTTGCACTAGCACGGAAACGTCTTGATGGAACTATTGCGTAACAACTAACGATACTGTCACTGCGGAAATCTCGCACAGTGGTACAGTTACACTCACTTCTTACACACGTAATACTACAATATTAATATCATGTGTAAAGATATAAAATCAATTGTTATGCGTCACACGCATTACTATTCCCGAAAAGTCTTACCAGATCCTTGCAAGCGGTATAATCTTGTACAAGGAATTGTATGTACCGTTCACGGTAGCAGCAGTGAAGAACTGCTTGTAATTTTACGCACAATGCGTTAAAACACTGGTGTGTGCAAATGTACTACACACACAGTTCTGAGTCTTCCCGTGTCACTAACGACGAATAGTTTTTACAACACCTTGCAAGCGGTAGAATTCTTGTACAAGGAGTGCACGTTCCGTTCGCGGTAGATGGCGTAGAAGAACTCTCGTAATTATACGCATAATGCGTTTAAACACTACTGTGTGCAGATGTACTACATACACAGTTCTGAGCCTTCTCGTTTCACTAACGACGAATAGGCTTTACAACACCTTGCAAGCGGTAGAATTCTTGTACAAGGAGTGCACGACCCGTTCGCGGTAGATGGCGTAGAAGAACTCTCGTAATTATACGCATAATGCGTTTAAACACTACTGTGTGCAGATGTACTACATACACAGTTCTGAGCCTTCTCGTTTCACTAACGACGAATAGGCTTTACAACACCTTGCAAGCGGTAGAATTCTTGTACAAGGAGTGCACGACCCGTTCGCGGTAGATGGCGTAGAAGAACTGCCTGTGTAACGACAGGCATAAGAAAATTTCCAACCACCAGTCAGCATTCTATTGGTGGATGGAAGTCACATGGTTAGCAAAAGTGACAATGCACTTTTCATGCATTAGAGTGCATTTACCTTGTAACAGCATGCATAGCGGTAATCAGACTACTCATATCTCATGCATGCTGCCTACATATTAATAATATACAAGAACGTAAACAATAGTCCGACAGGTATAGGGATTGTAGTGATACACACGTCTCAGTTCAGCTAATGTCAAAACAACGATAATACTTCACGCACCGCACGAGAAACGTTTCCCCACTCACGCACGCGCGCACATTTCCACTAACACATTACATGAATAACCAAAAATAATAATGCACAGTCTTCTTTAAACTAAACCCTTAACCTTACTAAATACAATTGATAACAACCAAACTTAACCATCTACCAATATAATATGAATGTCCATTGTCTGTGTAATATATGACTTGCCCCGCCTATCATGATCCTGTGATTCGTTGCAGGATTAACTCCCTCCCGCATAAAAAAAAAATTTTTTTTTTTTATTTTTTAGTTAACAACAAAAAATAAAATTTTTTTTTTCAATATAACCACAACAACTTCCTAATCCTGAAATAATAATAATACCCTCAAACTAAAATCAAATAAACATCCTCAATTAATACTAACATTTCCAACTGTCACTTTGACAGAAGCATCAATTCACAAGACACGTGGTAACCTTCAAACCAAAACAAACACACATGTTCTTGACACATAGATAACGACATCTAATGCAGGGTCATAGCGTACACAGACAACATTCCTTATCAAAACTAGATTATTGTTCATTCACAGAGTCATCTTACATACAACATTTAAACCTGAACTGACATATTTAAATCACTACACATTCTTACCCCTATATCCTGACATTTATTTCTGAGTTTTTTGTGTAAATTTTTCTCAGTTTTGAAACGCCCACGTTTACTTGGAAATACAGATTTAAATTTGTTTAATATACACCGTAATTGCCTTATCTCGCAACCCATTAACTGAACCTTGGGAGTCGGTGAGTTATTCGTTATCTTATCTTTCGAGCGTCCTAGTCTGATAAGGTACTCTACCCTATCAACCTTATCTCGTAATGTATGGTTTGGAACTCCAACTGGCAGTTTATTCAATTCGTCGATTTCCAATATAATATTATGTCCGAGTTTTCTAACTCCAATTACGGTCACATCTATTTTCGTTCCCTGCACATATCTTGTTATACGTGCCTGTTTTTCAACTATCTGCGACTCACACGCTGCTGATTTTATCCTTGTGTGACTTACCGGCAGAATCGGCATTTGTATAAAGTGATTTTTACACCTCTTACGTAACTGCTCGTCCAACAGCGATATTTCTGTGCCGCTGTCGACCAACATCTCGTCAACATAACCCTTGATTTTTGCTTCGACAATAAGGTCGGTCCAATTTTCCATACTAATATTTTCTTCATGTTTATTACTATTATCATTATTACACATTAAATTATCCCTAATTTCGGCAGGATATAGGCCATACATAACAGTTCTATTCTTATAACTAACATTTTTCATACTTGATTGATTGAACTGCTTTTCAACTAAATCATTTTCAATAACTGTTGCTAATAAGTTGGTATTAAATTGCTGAGTTATATTTTTATGTTGTTGTGATTGCGGCTGATTTTGTGGTGTTTGAACATGAAACTGATTACGCGGCGGTTCATTATTATTTACCATAATTGTTGTCACCTTACTGTCACCAGTATCATTCACCTCTCCGTCCTCCGTAAACACCTCAGTACCTGATATAGATTCATCTAGTACCTCATCATCAGGCCATGTGTCATAAATACCTGCACCGTTAGTATCCATACTAGTTCCAGGCTCTACTACTGGTTCGGAATTTTTATGTGTTATGCATACACTGTCCGCATCCATGATAGCTTCAGATCCTATCATACGTTCACGGTTCTCGCATGCTATATCTGTTACACTATAAAATATCACCTCATCACAGCACTTACCTGAAGTATGTTCCAGATTAATAGTGTTGTTACTACTAATTTCATTTCTGTTATCTTCACTACAATCCGATGCAGAATCTAAATACTCGACTTTACCGAGATATGAACTACTAGGCCCTAATAAGGTGGTTTCTGTATAATCACTTTCAAGTTCACCTGCTACGCTACTGTTCTCCGTTAATCCTTCAGATGTCACATCTTGGTTAACTTCCATATTACTTTCGTTGAGAGTATGTTCCACAAGGACACTTGGTACTTCAAAATTATCACAAGGTACAATATTCTCAACAGGTAAATCTACTTCAATATCAGCTGACATTTCCTGTAGTTTCGCTATCCTCTCCTCTCTATCGGCGTCCATTTCTTCCCAAAATTTCTGCCTAATGGCTATCATCTCCTCATCTCTGGCTTTACTTTCCTCTGAAATTCTTTGCATATCCGCTATCATCTCTTCCTCCACGGCTTTCATCTCCTCATGCCAGGCTTTCATTTCTTCTCTATCAGCTTTCGGCTCTTCTTTATTTTCTGCTGAAATTTCCTCCATCTTTTCTTCCATGGTTTTCATCTTCGCTAATATGGCCGCTAAAAGATTCTCTATCCCTTTTGACTCCGCCATAATGATCAAAAATTACTTTAAAATTTTATAAATTTAAATTTACTGATTTATACGCAAAGCAAGTTATTATTATCACAACAAGATTAGAACATATGGTAACCAGTTTATATGCACGCAGAAAAAGCAGTTCAAAATATCAACATGTAAATACCTTATCTAACATACAACTAATAATCTACCTCCAATATACTGATAAAATCTGTTCATATATGATATACAAGAGAATATGCACACTTGAAAATTATATCCTCAGCTTTTCATATGAACAACACACACACAATTATTTCGTTAATTACAATTTTACGTCGGATTTTTCCAACAAATTTTATATTCATAGACAAATATATAATAGCGTAAAATTTCCGCTATTTTACGAGCCCTACGTTGCTAAGCGCCAAAATATCTCTATGCGACAACACAAATTACTAAACTATTGGCGCATAGGATATGATAGTATGTGTAATTCAAATTACAAGTCTATATTGGAGGGTTTAAGATTATTTATTGTACAACACAAGTTATAGTTTATATGGTATATTTGTAATGTACAGAATGTAATGTTTGATATAGAGTCTTTCTTCTAAAATGTTAAATAATGTTCATACGCAAGACGTGATACGTTACATAAGAAGACTCCCACGATGATGTTGTTGAAGAGAAGGGCCGGTCTTTGCGGTATAGATGGATCGTCAGGTGTGGCATACAAATGACAGACGTTTCACCAGAAACGTTTACAGCTGGGCTGGCGTCCTGTAACAGCTTGGCTGATGTCCTGTAACAGCTGGGCTGGTCCTATAACAGCTGGGCTGATGTCCTATAACAGCTGGGCTGATGTCCTGTAACAGCTGGGCTGATGTCCTGCAACAGCTGGGCTGATGTCCTGTAACCCCACGATGAATCCGACACTTCGCACACACAACGGTACTACGGATTTTATTACTCGCAAAACTTATATAGAGTTTAAGACCAAGTAATATCTCAGGTGACAGTGAGTTTAATCAATAACGGTATATTGAGCTTATACCTCTCCGGCTTCTTCAAGTGTTCTCGCGAATAACAAGGTCTACCGCGATCAGCAGACCACCCTATGAGGAAATCTTGCACTAGCACGGAAACGTCTTGATGGAACTATTGCGTAACAACTAACGATACTGTCACTGCGGAAATCTCGCACAGTGGTACAGTTACACTCACTTCTTACACACGTAATACTACAATATTAATATCATGTGTAAAGATATAAAATCAATTGTTATGCGTCACACGCATTACTATTCCCGAAAAGTCTTACCAGATCCTTGCAAGCGGTATAATCTTGTACAAGGAATTGTATGTACCGTTCACGGTAGCAGCAGTGAAGAACTGCTTGTAATTTTACGCACAATGCGTTAAAACACTGGTGTGTGCAAATGTACTACACACACAGTTCTGAGTCTTCCCGTGTCACTAACGACGAATAGTTTTTACAACACCTTGCAAGCGGTAGAATTCTTGTACAAGGAGTGCACGTTCCGTTCGCGGTAGATGGCGTAGAAGAACTCTCGTAATTATACGCATAATGCGTTTAAACACTACTGTGTGCAGATGTACTACATACACAGTTCTGAGCCTTCTCGTTTCACTAACGACGAATAGGCTTTACAACACCTTGCAAGCGGTAGAATTCTTGTACAAGGAGTGCACGACCCGTTCGCGGTAGATGGCGTAGAAGAACTCTCGTAATTATACGCATAATGCGTTTAAACACTACTGTGTGCAGATGTACTACATACACAGTTCTGAGCCTTCTCGTTTCACTAACGACGAATAGGCTTTACAACACCTTGCAAGCGGTAGAATTCTTGTACAAGGAGTGCACGACCCGTTCGCGGTAGATGGCGTAGAAGAACTGCCTGTGTAACGACAGGCATAAGAAAATTTCCAACCACCAGTCAGCATTCTATTGGTGGATGGAAGTCACATGGTTAGCAAAAGTGACAATGCACTTTTCATGCATTAGAGTGCATTTACCTTGTAACAGCATGCATAGCGGTAATCAGACTACTCATATCTCATGCATGCTGCCTACATATTAATAATATACAAGAACGTAAACAATAGTCCGACAGGTATAGGGATTGTAGTGATACACACGTCTCAGTTCAGCTAATGTCAAAACAACGATAATACTTCACGCACCGCACGAGAAACGTTTCCCCACTCACGCACGCGCGCACATTTCCACTAACACATTACATGAATAACCAAAAATAATAATGCACAGTCTTCTTTAAACTAAACCCTTAACCTTACTAAATACAATTGATAACAACCAAACTTAACCATCTACCAATATAATATGAATGTCCATTGTCTGTGTAATATATGACTTGCCCCGCCTATCATGATCCTGTGATTCGTTGCAATATATATCTGTAAATTTAATTTGAAAGGCTTTCTGTAAGATCAGTACAACGTGTCACATAGGTGTATTACGTTTTAAATGAATGTGGCAGTTGACTGCATTGGTATAACGCCTCAGTAGTGGAAATTGATATGGGCGCACGTATCATTGTGAGAGACTTGAAATAAAAAATGCGCGCTCGCGTACCGTTTTGTATTTCAAATTTTTACACAATCAAGCAATCACGAACGACGCAGATTATTAAAACGTCGTGGAATATCGTAATAAGATGGTGTGATTTTGTTGTAAACCTATTTAGTATGCGGAACACTTCTCTCCCAGGGGTGTTTACCTTACCAAGGCTTTCGATTAAGTTAAGGTAGCCATAGATCCGTACCGTTAAGGTAGTTAAGGCTGCCGTAGTGAATTACTTGGTCACGGATTAATCACTGGCTAACTATACTGTCGAGGGAAGCAAGGTTATCAACGGCGTCAGAATTCATTGTTTCGTAAGAAATCTTTCTTTTATCAGTACTTTTTACGGGATAACAGTTTCGACTTGGAAACGCGTACTAGCTTGCGCTCCGATAGTACCGTTGTGAAAGATAAGGTAGGCTAAAGGGAAAACGTTAGCGTGGGTAGAACGAGTGGTTAGTTGTTGAGAGCAAACTGCCGAGCACTTTCTCCATAGACGTGCCCTTTCTCCTAGAAAACCGACGTACGATTTGTGATTATTTAAATTAGTAAAACTGTATGATGTTCCCTAATTAGTAGTGGCTTGTGTATTTTAAGTCGTCACTCTTGTAAAATATTAAATTTTGTTTAAGATGTCGGATATTGTAATCGATAGGTACTGTTTATAGTGTCGTCCCAGTGAGTGTCATCACGACTCACTGGAATAGATCTTAGTTTATTGGACACTTTAGACACTTGGTTTAGGTAAAACACTTTTTGTTAGACGGTTGGTAAAACCTGCATATATATCTACTTAAAACTGTAGTGTATCTGCAGCAAGATTATTTATTATTTGTGATTGGTAAATACTTTTTATTAATTCAGATTTGAGTTAAATGCTGTTTTTTTTTTGTACAGTGTAAGTTAGAATTACAGTGGAATGCAACGATTGAAAAAAAATAATTTCTGAATCGTTTTAAAAACAAGAACAAATGTCGTTTAGGAAAGATAGACAGTGGATAGCGAAATTTCGTTTGAAAGTTGTAATGTCCGCAGTATTCCATATATTACTTCAGTCCTCAGAATTACTTTTGTTTCCAGTTCACAGTGTATGACACCCTGTTTATATGGTTTAAAATTCACTTAAAAAATTAAATTTCCAAGTACACTCAGATATTAGTTAAAGTTTCTTTTTAATTCGATTCTGCGCCCTGACATCCAAAACTTTTGAAATTTTCAAAAATAGAGACTACTTACTTTGGTTAATATTCCCTATAATTTCATACCCCACAAGGGACTTTGCGATTTTTTCATAAGTTTTGATCCCTTCACATTTTAGTCTCCCGGCTCCGTATTTTCGGAGCGATCAATCTCAAAACCATAGAATTCTATAGGATGAAGTGATTGATATTCTTCACTTATTTTTTACTTCTCGTAGGTGTAAAGGTTTCTACTTTACTAATTTCCTACATGAAGATTAAGGCACACGTATCTTCTTTATTCTAACGGCAAATAAACATTCGCTGTATTCTTAAGACTGTCCTTTTTCTAAGACACCTATGAAGCATTGAAAGAAATATAATAGTAATATAGATAATAACGAACAATAGAATCTACCGCTTGCCGATAATATTTTATCAACAATTTTTCATTTATGTTCAACGTAAGTTAGGGTTCAAGACATGAGTATAGTTTTAAACATTTTTGTTTACGGTCCAAGTCACGTATTTTAATTTCTTATTTTCTTACCTTTGTTAGGTCCGTCTTGTGACTTTTATCTTTAGAACAAAATTAGTGTGACGCGTTTCAGGTCATCTGACCCATCCTCAGACACTTGCTCGAAAAGAGGTCGTCATATATTAAAATTCAATTAAAATAAAAACACATATGTAAATTCATTGTCATAGTGTCTCGGAGATCTTTAACATTTGGGTACCGCAACTTTGTCTGATCCACCCCTTATTGGCCCACCTCCACTCTAACTTCAGGTAGGAGGGGTTTCACAGACGACTAACATCTGGTTAGGTTGAGGTTCATGTGCAAAAAATTTAACGTATTCATACGGCTCTCCTCCGTAGTATGAAAAAACCAAACGTTAAGACAGGTGTACCCGCCTAAGAATGCATTTATTATCCGACAAATAATGTGATAAAATAGATCCAATTTAAAATAATAATTTTATAAGTTATCAACTTTGATGGTTACTTATACAAACTGATGTCAGTCAGTAATCTAAAAGATGTGAATTAAAATGCAGCAGATGTTAAATGTGAAAAACTAAAAAATACACGTATACACATAGCGAAGTGAAGTGTTTTATAGTCTTTCCGAACGTTAAGCCTGTGTACTATAGAAACGTGTATGAAAGAAAAGTGGAAATTGGAATTGGTTAAGTGATTATTGAGTACATAAGGTGAAGAATATAAAAATTGTTGTATATTTAAAATAGGAAGTTAGTTACGAAGTCAAAGCAAGAAACGGAAAAATCTGAGTAACTGAACAAATGAAATATGGGAGATGGAAGAATGAGCAAAACATGAACGGGCAGAAAAACGTTATCAAGCTCTCCCCGTTCTGAACATCGGAGAGAAAAAGCAGAAACATTCGAAATTTTTTGTCGGCGTCAAAGGTAAAATTAGGCCTATATCAGCAAGAAAGCCAACATTTTATCTTGCGTTAACAACTAAACCGTTTGGACTGTAATCACTACCGTCTGAAAAGTGTTACTTCCATGTTACACAAGGAAATGGAAGTACGGTGACGACGAAAAATCGTGTTCGAGATAACGGCTGATTATGATTGTACTACCCTCAAAACATGAAGAAAAGTCATTTGTCGAAAAGTGTCTGTGTGTAGAATTTTAACATTGAAAATATTTATAAGGACGTGTCGCACATTTGCGGCCGATCGCTGGTGCGTGATCGAAAATGGGGACCGGTGAGTTTCCATAGAAACTACTTCTTTGTTGTCAATAACGTAGTACACATACAAAACTGCGCTTATGAATGCGACTACATTTAACTTATAATCTGTACATTGGTGAATGAAGAATGAATTCATTGATTGGTGAATGAAGAATGAATATATTGATTGGTGAATGAACATTAATATATATATTTTTTAGATTTATTGAAGCATTTTCAATTTTTTCATGGCAAACAATAACAACCGCAAATTCAAACGGAATCAAATAATTTTTTGCATACGTCCCTGAATTGTAGAGGACTTAAGGCCTATTGATTTTGGTGAAGATCGGTTAAGGGGAAAGGGTAGTTTACCTGCAATGTTTTATGTTTTAACAAGAGTAAAGTACTTAATTTTGATAAATAAAGTATGCTGAAAAGAAGATCATAATAATCCACTGTAGAAACGTAGATGAAATATCTATAAACGAAGAGGCTAGTTGAAGGGGGTGGGTGTAATTTTCTATAAATGAAAATGATAGTTGAAGGGGGAGGGGATAATTTTTATTTATATGTCATGTGTACTACGTTATCGGCAACAAAGAAGTAGTTTCTTGTTAAAATTCCTTCCTGGGCTGTTTGGCGTGGTCCAATGTTTTCTACAAAACCAGACGTTTCGACAGTGCTATCGACTGCCACCATCAGTGAAAATCGAGTGCGCTAACTTGAGGTGGTATTCGTTAATGACCACAGTACTGTGGTTAAGGCTGAAGAAAGAAGAAGTTTCTATGGAAATATTTCATTTTGTAAACGATTTTAAATATAAATCTTAGAACATGGAAGTCATGTATGGTTCTCCATACCGATTTTTTACTTCCATATTTCCTTAAGGAATGGAAGTATGGTGATGGCAAAAAAAATCGTGTTCGAGATTATTGCAGATTCTGATTCTACTACACTCAAAACATGAAAAAAAGTCGTTTTCCGAAAAGTGTCTGTGTGTGTGTGTGTGTGTGTGTGTCTGTGTGTCTGTGTGTGTGTCTGTAGATTTTTTTTCTATGGCAAACGATAACTGCCGCAAATTCAAACAGAATCAAATAATTTTTTGCATACAGCCCTGATTTGTAGAGGACTCGCGACCTATTGTTTTTGGTGAAGATCGGTTGATGGAAAGGGGTAGTTTACCGGCAACGGTTTTTTTATCAAGGGAAATTTTTTTTTGGCAAACGATAACAGCCGCAAATTCAAACAGAATCAAATAATGTTTCGTATACAGCCCTGAATTGTAGAGTTCTCAAGACCTTTTGTTTTTGGTGAAGATCGGTTAAGGGAAAGGGGTAGTTTACTTGTAACGTTTTATGTTTTAACAAGGGTATTTCTTATGGCAAACGATAACAGCCGCAAATTCAAACAGAATCAAAAGATTATTTGCATACAGCCCTAAATTGTAGAGTTCTCAAGACCTATTGTTTTTGGTGAAGATCGGTTAAGGGAAAGGGGTAGTTTACCTACGTTTTTTTAACAAGGGTATTTTCTATGGCAAACGATAACAGCCGCAAATTCAAACAGAATCAAATAATTTTCTGCATACAGCCCTGATTTGTAGAGTACTCAAGACCTATTGTTTTTGGTGAAGATCGGTTAAGGGGAAGGGGTAGTTTACCTGCAACGTTTTTTATCAAGCGTATTTTCTATGGCAAACGATAACTGCCGCAAATTCAAACAGAATCAAATAATTTTTTGCATACAGCCCTGATTTGTAGAGTACTCGCGACCTATTGTTTTTGGTGAAGATCGGTTGAGGGGAAGGGGTAGTTTACCTGCAACGGTTTTTTTTATCAAGGGAAATTTTTTTTTTGGCAAACGATAACAGCCGTAAATTCAAACAGACTTAAATAATGTTTCGTATACAGCCCTGAATTGTAGAGTTTTCACGACCTATTGTTTTTGGTGAAGATCGGTTAAGGGAAAGGGGTAGTTTACCTGTAACGTTTTATGTTTTAACAAGGGTATTTCCTATGGCAAACGATAACAGCCGCAAATTCAAACAGAATCAAACGATTATTTGCATACAGCCCTAAATTGTAGAGTTCTCAAGACCTATTGTTTTTGGTGAAGATCGGTTGAGGGAAAGGGGTAGTTTACTTGCAACATTTTTTTAACAAGGGTATTTTCTATGGCAAACGATAACAGCCGCAAATTCAAACAGAATCAAATAATGTTTTGCATACAGCCCTGATTTGTAGAGTACTCAAGACCTATTGTTTTTGGTGAAGATCTGTTAAGGGGAAGGGGTAGTTTACCTGCACCGTTTTTTTATCAAGCGTATTTTCTATGGCAAACGATAACAGCCGCAAATTCAAACAGAATCAAATAATTTTTTGCATACATCCCTGAATTGTAGAGGTCTCAAGGACTTTCGATTTTGGCGAAGATCGGTTAAGGCGAAGGGGTAGTTTACCTGCAACCTTTTACGTTTTAACAAGAGTAAAGTACTTGCAAATTTATTTAAACTTTTTGAAACAATGGTAATTGTTAAAAATAAAATAATTTTGTTGCCAGGCAATAAAATTAAAATTTTTTAATTTTAATGTAATATAATATTTTTCATTTAATACGGCAATAAAAAGGCAGGTAAGACACAAACACACAATTCACGTTATTTCTGGCCTCACTCATGTTTATTTTCTTACGTTTGCACGCTTTTTAAATGGAAAGTGCCGAAACCCACACCAACATAACGCGTGCAAGCCGAAAAAATGGACATCAATTTGCTTACTGGCGAAGCTAGTAGTTAATGAATGGATAGGCAAAAATCTTATCTTAAATTTTTTTTAAGGAATCACTAAAAGGACGGTGGGTCAAATCGGACGCTGAGGTAGAGTTGCTGTAACCGAATGGTTCCACAAACAGCCGTAAGAATTTTACTAGCAGGGAATCTACAGGTTAGCGCAACAGTGGAACTCATGTCTTAATGTTATTGGAGACTTCTTTTAAAATCGTTGAATAAAAAATGCTTTACAGCTCTATACGTGTGTCTATTGAACAATCCTTGTATTAGTCATACACAATAATACAACTGATTGAACTTCAAATTTTTAAACTTGATTAGTTTCTATATATATGTTTAATGTTACAAATAATTCAAATAACAATCTTGATCATCTGTTAGTTCAGCGGAATAACAGTGACACTTTTAATAACCGCATAAAATAAACACTTAGAAACAACACAGGCGCTTTAACTTAACTGTTTGGACCACAGAAGTGAGGCATGCCTCAACGCTCTATGTGTACAGCGCGGGACAATCCCCCCTCCCTACACTTCCCTATCACACCACTACATTGCTTACATACGATGTATACAAAAAACGCTGAGGCAAGTTCAGGTTGCCTCATTCGCTTTAAACGAACTATGCCGAATCTCACCTGTCACCATCTAGCGGTCGCTCAATAAAGCACGTTTCGGTTTAATAAATTTGACAGTCCCAGTAACAATGTATAATCTTTACGTTATGTAGTTCATACGTATTTATAATTTTTATTCTACAGAATTTGTTAGGGTAGGCATTGCCTCAATTGCCTCCATGTAACTTCGCCACTGATATATATGTGTACAACGTTATCGGCAACAAAGAAGTAGTTTTTGTTAAAATTCCTTCCCGGGATATTTGGCCGTAGTCCAATGTTTTCTACAAAACCAGACGTTTCGGCAATGCCATCGACTTCCATCATCAGTGAAAATCGAGTGCGATAACGTGAGGTGGTATACGTTAGTGACCACAGTACTGTGGTTAAGGCTGAAGCAGTAAGTAGAAAGAAGTAGTTTCTATGGTAATATTTCATTTCGAAAATGATTTTAAATATAAATCTTAGAATATGGAAGTCATGTATGGTTCTCCATACCGATATTTTCTGTTGTCTACCGGAATGTCACTAGTATAACAAATGTCAATAATATATTTAACCAAATATATTGTAACTTACCGTCTGTGACTTTCTGCAACAATGTCTTCACTCTAAAGTTTACATGTTTCGGGACACTTGTCCCATCCTCAGAACTTAAAAGTGTGTTCGAATATCATCAAACGATGATAGTTGTCGAATAATTAAAACATTAAAATCCACCTTAAACAAAACCACAATACTTAAATGTACAAAGACGAGCGCGACGGTTAATTTAGAGTGAAGACACTGTTGCAGAAAGTCACAGACGGTGAGTTACAACATATTTGATTAAACAACACGTGGCTTGGTACTAATTTCGGATTTATTCCTTTTAAATATACTTAACGTATTAACAGTAAGTTCGTGCTCAGGTATCGTAGGTGCACTGTGACTTATCGAGTTTCGTTGTCTGAAGTTAGTAACTATAGGTAAGTAAAATCCCAATGAATTCGTAGCATGAAAAATCTAAACTTATTCAATATATAAATAACGTAGCGTACAAAACAGAGATTTTTCTTCATTATGTCGCTAGTACCGTGGGCACGTTATGCGTAATTTGGCGGCCGCAAACTTCGTAACATTATACAAACGAACGCTGTGGTTAAAGTTTTGAACTCGTTAAGTGACGTCGAGTTAATGACCTGAATCTTTATTCCGGTTGCGTAGTACGGCGAGCTTAACTTCACCGGTCGGATTAATGGTTCGTTTAAAAATCGCGCTTACCGCTTGCTTATTCTTATGCACCGTATTACGAAGAAGACTTTATTTTATTAATACCGGTTTTCATCGTTCAGTTGTACACCGTGGCCTCTACATATTGTTTTATGTTAATTGGAATATTACTAGACAATTGCAGTAGTTGGTAATATACTACTTGGGGGATGTTCCGTATTGTTCCAAACCGTCTGAGCAACAGGTGTGTAGTGATTAATATTGTAACGAGAACCATATCGAACAGCCCAGAACATTCTCCACCCCCTCCGTCCTGAGTGGCAGGTGTTGCCTCAGTCAAGGCTGCTCACAAGTAGGTTCTAGTATGTTCAAGAACACTTGAGATACGCATTAAGCCGGCGTGCAGTAAGGAGGGAAAGCTATACTGGACCTCTGTGCGACTATAAAAGCAGGACAATGGCATCTGGCAGGAAATGCGTCTGGCATTGTCAAGTCAGTTACGTGAGGGATTTCCTTTAGCGCGGATCGAGTGTTATTGTGTTATAAATTGTGTGGAACTCTGTTATTTGACATTATTGCGTGTGGACATATTTTGCTCGGATTAATGTACAAGTTGATTATAAACTGTATTTGTGATTAATTAAAGCTGGCGATTAGTGACTTCATTAGTGTCTTGTATTTTGTTTTCACTGTACCATACGACGATCAGTGAGACCGTCGTAACAATATCTTCTTCAGCACTACAATCCAACGTGAACCCTGGCTTCCCACACCAATCTTCTCCAACGTCTCCTGTCCATTGCCATCTCACTGTAACCCCTCACATCCATTCTTCTGAGATCTTCTAGCACATTGTCCGACCATCTTATCCTAGGCCTGACCCTCTTTCTGGTTGTATACTCTTACGCCCTCGTGATTTTCTTTGGCATACGCTGATCAACCAACCGCTCTAGGTGATCTAGCCATTGTGTTCGTAGAGGCTTTATGAATCTTACAGTGTCCTCGTGAGTCAGTAGCTCATCTGTCTCCCGGTTATGTCTTATTCTCTATTCGTCGTCTTCTTTAAGCGGGCCGCAATCGCGTCTTACAATCTTTATTTCAAACCTTCTTAATGTTTCTAATTCCTTTTTTATCACTGTCCATGTCTCGCCTCCATAAGTAACAACCGGTCTGATAAGTGTCTTATATATTTTTATTTTGTATTAAAAATCTGGGCACAAGAGTGTGCAGAAGTGACGATTGTGTTAAAATATAATTGACCAATATAGGCTAATAAGAATATCTCCGCGCTATTATGCCGTGGTCCAGTCCTGCCGCTACGAACAGTCGTTTCGGCCTCTTGCCTGGAGGCCATCTTCAGTGTGAGTACGATTCGGTAACTGATACGGTATTCACCAGTTAGCCACAGTACTCACACTCAGTTCTCACCGAAACGACTGTTCGTAGCGGCAGGACTGGACCACGGCCCAATAGCCTGGAGATAAGTCAGTTATATTCTAACACAGTTGACGCCGGCCGTCAAAGCCTCAGGTATAGAAGTGAAGATGTTAGGTAAGAGTTAAAGGTAGGTAGCATAAACGATAGAGTCAAAATTACAAGGAAGCTATACAGGGTCGACATTGTGTTCACGAATACAAGAAGAGTTCCTGAGTCACAACAAATATAAGAAGGCTTAGGAAAACGTGAACAGATCAATATTTTTAAAACTTTATACTTATGCTTTATACTTTAAAACAAAACAGACATTTCGCCTAATACTTGAAATGAAGATTTTCGATTTATGTCTGACACCGGTTGTCAAGTGAAACATTCGGGCAAAATAATAACATTGAACGGAGTTGAAATGCCATGAATTATCAAGGTCGATTACTTTTAGAAAGATGAGCAATATTTTGATGAATAAAAAAACACTGTCCTTGAGTTTAAAAAGGAAACATTTTAGTCAGTCCTTGCCTCCTTCAATGGCAGAAACATTAATTCTCCCAGGTCAGAAACGTTGGTAGTGAATATCGACTATTTTTGTTTAATCTGTAGGTCGTATAATTGGATTTCAAGTTACAGAAAACTATTATCGTTATTTGGGAAAGAGCACTTTTCCTACATTGTTATACGAAAAGTCTATAGAATTCTTTTTCTTTTACACGAAGCATTGAGCATGGCGGAGTAGCATTATATGATTTACTGCCATTGTTTTCATTTAAGTTACGAAAATTAAATCAAATTTTGCGTGCCTTTATCGATGAGGGGAGTGACTGGTAATTGATTGTTCTTAAAAATAATTATTTGGTTTTAAGTTCTGTAGTAACTGAATGAATGTATTCGGATTTTGTTAAAACAATTTAAACTTTTTGTAAGTTTGTCTTCAAAGTAATTTTATTATATGAAATAATGAAAAAGTTTTTATAGTGCTTTTTTAACGTTTGTTTCGATTGAATACGTGTCTTTATAAATTTTACTAAAATCGAAAACGCGAATGTTACACAAAAGAAACTTCTCCACTATGTGTGTGGAATTGAACTGTTTTCAATATATAATTACTGTTTCAATATAGTAATTGAACTGTTTTAATTATAGTAATTAATTGAAAATTTATAGTTACTTCTGAGAAAAATTACTGACATTCTCGTTGTATGTGTATAATTCTGTATTACTAATTAATTATTCTGTTTTTATTATATTGCTGAAGTAGGCTATATATTATGATGTGACGTTGTTAGTTAATTAATTTTCAAATGTCAGTAGTATTTTGTGGAGCCCCAAGTTGTTGGTGCCAATTTTGTAATATTCAATTAGTCTGGTTATATATATTTTTGTTTAAGGCTCCACATTGTAAGCCAATTTTGTTATATCAAAATTACATTTTGCCAATTAATAATTTGTTAATATTGCCAATTTTGCAATATTATTTAATTTATTTTTCTTAAATATAATGTGTATAATGGGTGTATGTAACTGCTGTGGTTATACTAACCTTTTAACGCCTTCGATGCCCTACGTCCTTGGGATCCCAATTTGTAACATAAAATATACTCTAACAAATGTGTAATTAATTTTCTTTAAATGGGTATTCATAGAATTATACTACAAATGAGAACACATTTCTTTTGCTGCTCTGAATCATTAAATATTTATTCCTGCTTTCTTATTATAATACGTTCCCCTTTTTTTATTTTCGATTAATTGACAAATCGTTTTCCTTTTTTTAAGGTTTCAGCTCCATCTAACATGAACAAATTTTATATCTCAGGGTCTTAACAACATAAAAAATCGTCTTCAGTAATATTATAAATTCACCTAACAAGTATTATACTAATAACATACAAGAATAAAAAATTTGAACATGTAGTAAATAATTGTAGTTTGTGTATGATGGTTGTATGTGAGTTCTTGTGATTATACAAAAGAAATCAATTAGATAATTTTACAACTTAATATTACCCATTACAAATATAACATTAATAAAACAATGAAAATAATTAATTATCAGACGTTAGTAATACCATTGACAAGAGAAAATAAATTAAAACTTGAATTGTCTATGCTATATCTCATAGTTCATTATTTCTCAACATGGCGCGCTGCTGTCCCCTTTCTTTACCGTTAAGAAAATAACAGACGCCATATTGCTTTTTGTGGTTTTCACAATATTGAATGTTTAATAAAATTTATATGAGTTCTACACTTTTGTAGGTTCAAAATAAGTTTGTGTCACTCACTTTTGATATCATATATTATGTTTAGAAATGTAGTCACACTAAATGTGTTCGTTTTTTAGTTTATATTTAAGTGTTGTGTAAAACGTTAATACTTTGTCAATATGGTTATAAAGTTGGAATGATCTCACCGAATTCAAGATGTATTACACCAGTTAGGATAGTAATTTCAATTTTTCTTCTTCACGTGGGTTGAACACAACTTGTACGATAGTTTACTGATAATTTATATAACTTTACTTGGCTTTTTTACTACACTCTTCTTATTTAATCTTGTTTGGATTGGCAACTATTGCCATTTGTTCCTCCTTTATGGGACCATGGGACCCCAACATTAGACAAAGCTTTCTTCCTTGTAACAATCAATTTTAGATTCATCTATAAGAGGCCTTGGTTTGTTGGCGTATTTTTCGTCTCAGGACTGTTTTATCTCCCTCCAGTAAACATACCGTAAGTTTTTAATATAACATAATTGTTGTGGTCTCCAAGTTGCCTATATAATTAAATATTAGAATTACCTTGGTTTCCTTCTTTGCAACTTCTTTGTGTTCTCAATATACACTACGCGTTTCGGGACTTAAGGTCCCATCATCTGGTGGATAAACTTTTCACTCATGTAGAGCACGTCACTAAATATAAAACATATAAAGGTCACGCACATCTCGCTACTCAGTCGATTTCCCCACTCGCGTTATCTCACGATGCGCATCGCTACCGACCCCGCGCGCGACTGACAAATCTATTCGTCACAGTGATCAGCTTCTGAACGAGAAACTGTCGTTCAAATCAAACGAACTGTATGATACTGTTATACGCATGCTGAAACAGCACGACAAATAGCTACAGGCCGAATAGAAAAAAACCATCAATATTGTACAGGAAAATCTGGAGAGTTCAGGCAGCTTGAATCAACAAGAAGTACAGGAACTTATCATGCTATTAAGAGTAATACTAAGCCAGAACTATTTTACGTTTGATAATAGGTTTTTTGCCCAGGACGATGGACTTGCAATGGGTTCGCCACTTAGTGGTTTTTTGGCTGACCTCTATCTTAACCACTTTGAAAATGAATACGTATTGTCTCATAAGAATAGGCTTTATAAAAAGATAATTTCATACACGCGGTATGTAGATGATACATTTCTTGTATTTGATGGCACATGTAGGCAGGCAGAAATTTTGAATAAATATATAAATAGTATACATCCAAACATAAAGTTTACACTTGAGTTGGAGAACGAACATAGCTTAAATTTTCTTGACCTGATGATACAAAACATAAATAACCACCTTAAATTTAAAATCTACAGAAAGCCGACCACTACGGACATTATTATCCATGCGTCCTCATTTCATCCATTCGCTCAGAAAATGGCGTCTTTTAACTCCTTCGTCAACAGGCTATTGAAAATTCCATTGGAGCCGGAGGACTACCGTGAAGAACTTAGTACTATAAAGTACATAGCGATAGCCAACGGTTATAACAGCGTGATTGTGGATAGGTTAGTGAAAAAGCAAAAAAAGAACCTGCATAGAAATAACAATGAAACACACAATAGGGTTCAGAAGTACATAGCAACTGAATATACGAATCTTTTACCCACTACTATTTATAATGTTTTTAGAAAGTATGACTATACAGTGTCTTTCAAGACGAATAACAGCATTTTAAAAACTTTAAGGCCAAAATCCAATAAACCAGTAGAAAGCTGTTCAGGGGTGTATAAAATAGAATGTGAAGTATGTAATAGTTTTTACATTGGACAAACAGGCAGAAAATTGTTAGATAGATATAAAGAGCACCTGCCTAGGGCCAACATCAGGAACGTCAAATCAAACTTTGCCGTGCATATCATCGATCACAACCATACCTATTCCAGTTTTAGAAATAATTTCAAACCACTGCATTTCTGCAAAAAGGGTAAACTCATGGACGCACTGGAGGAGTTTGAAATTTACAGAGCCTCTACAACACACAGTGATCAGCTTCTGAACGAGAAACTGTCGTTCCAATCAAACGAACTGTATGATACTGCTATACGCATGCTGAAACAGCACGACAAATAGGTACAGGCCGAATAGATTCGTCAGTCGCTCGCGGGGTCGGTAGCGATGCGCATCGTGAGATAACGCGAGTGGGGAAATCGACTGAGTAGCGAGATGTGCGTGACCTTTATATATTTTATATCTAGTGACGTGCTCTACGTGAGTGAAAAGTTTATCCACCTGATGATGGGACTTTAAGTCCCGAAACGCGTAGTGTATATTGAGAACACAAAGAAGTTGCAAAGAAGGAAACTAAGGTAATTCTAATATTTAATTTAATATAACCTTACTTTTCCTGATTATGTTACATAATCCCATTTATGCTTTTATTTCACTTAATTTTATATTGTCACGTGCACTAATGAAGTTGATTTTATTGTTATTTGTTCACTTTATATAAAATACATGCCATTCTCACCTTAAGGTCATACTTGGTTCACAACATTTTATATTTTTATCATTGTTTACACTGTGTCATTTGCAGTGTTTCATTATCATTATTTATCCCTTTTCTATTCGAATAAATACAATTATAAAAATAATTATCTTGGTTTTACCATGACACTATCTATGATCTAATTACAAATACAGTCTTAGGTTTAAGACCTAGCTTGACTTTTAGGCTGGTTATCCAAATGATTTTTCTTAACCCTAAATACATTTCTCACTTACATACTAAACATTACTATTTACAATATTATAACAAGGTATATAAAATCACTTCCCTAATCTGTTGGGTAATTTTTGTGTCAAAGACACCGTCCAGTCTAGTCTTTTTTTATGTCTGTTTTGTCAAGTTATTTATTATGTTTGTTTGCAAGGCTAATTCCTGTTTTTAATTTATTCATGCATCTGTAATACGTATTCTTTATGTATTATTCGTGGTTTATTGGTTTAGTTATTATAATTCTTCCTTTATATAATTATTTTTGGTTGTTCTCATTTGACCACTCATTCTCTATTGGTCTCCTCATTCAGTTACATAGTATTTATCTATTTGAGTAGTTTCCCTATATTTTTTATAATTAAATTGAGTTTCCTGGTTTGTACAATCTCGTGATGCTACAATATATACTGTATATAATTGTGATATTATTCAATATAGTTTCTTATGCAAGTAGTGTATTGGGTTTTTATCGTTTCAATACCTGACGCACGATTCACTGAAAAATATCAGCATCATCAGAGGTTTGTAAGTAAATCAATAACAATCGAAATAATTCTGTTAATATAGAAACTAAAGAGTAATCGAATTTGTTACAATTTTAGTGTAAAATAACTGATAATCGATTTAAATCGATTAGTTAAGTATTATATAATTTATTTTATTTTTAACGTAACCCACATTTTGGTCTTTTCACGATTCTTATTGTCACTACTTTCAAGTCGACTACTTTTATGGTTAGAATATTCCAATGTATAGACTATTAAATAAGGAAACGGAAAGCTCAATAAACGCAGATATGTAATTACCTAGGAAATGAACCAAAGGGTACTTGCGGAAAGATGCGCAATAAAAATAATCACTGTTAATAATAGTACTTCAAAAAATACTTCAGTAAAACGGAAATTTGAAATCGACAAGTTGGATTTTTTACGAGCAGATGCCTTTTCACCATATAAAAGGTAAAAACTAAACAACCTGACAGAGGCCGTAAATGACAGAATCGAAGAACGTAAACTGATTTGTATCGATACATTATAAGGATGATGTGAATCCAAAAATGAAAAGTAGAGTATTACTAAGCACCAAGAAAGAATGAAAAAGCAAGGAGCCTGCTAATTGGGGAGAAAATTCGTTTACTTTGGAATAAGTAGAATTACGATTTCATCAGCACACGCGTGTGCGTTTGTTTAGCGTGTCTAATTGTGTGAAATACAGGGCGGTTTTGCAAGAAAGAAAGCCTCTCCGCCGTTGATAACAGTGAATGGGGGGGGGGGGACTATTCACAAGACACCTACATAACCCACTCGGCCCACGGTTTTGATTTGACATTCTCCTATAGAACTTTAAGTGTTCAATGAGAATAGTAAAAATTGTATTCAGACAGGTTTGTGAAAGGTTAATCAGCTTATGTTGAAGAAAAAAATGATAATTACGAAGTTTGTCGTAGTTATCTTTATTGTGTAAATTTTCAACGGTGTGTTCAGCAAGCGTGAGTCTTCCGTACACTTGCTTACGTCAGTTGTGATTCCTAGCTGACTCTGTTATCAAATGTAAAATTGGTTAAAATATAAAATAAGTAAAAGAATAATTATAAAGTAAAAAGATAATATAATTTAAAGTATTTAATGTTAATTTTTCATGAAATTGTGAATAATCTCACCTTTGTCTGATAATAATCAACAATTTGGAATTGTCGGTTACAAAAGGGAGTCTGTTTGCAGTGTTGAAGTATTTAATGAAGTGTTGCTTTCCTTAATCGAGACGCAGCCATCAAATTCGTCGCTTACCGTAAAGGATTACATTCGTAAACGGGATGTAATATTGCGCGTGTGTTTCAGATCATTACTACCTGTAGTAACAGTATGCTGATTGTGTGTAAATTAAATCTCTGTGATACATTATTCGGCACCTTCCGCGCTGGAATTAATTAAAGTCCTTATCGAGAACGACGCGTCGATTACGTATCCATTCACGCGTGTATCCGCAGTGTACAGAATGCGCCGAGCGGAAACGGTGGAACGCACAGAGCAGGGAGTTATTCTTTTACGAAAAATTTGTTAGGTCTAGTAAGGTCGAGTCTGGTATAGAGAAGACGCGCGCGCGCGCGCGCGTGTGTGTGTGTGTGTGGTTTTCGCTTAAAATTTTGTTTTATTTTGAGTTATACTGGACAAATGACAGTTTACCAAAATGATCTGCCATTGGTAGTGTCGTAACCTAGTTTGGCCCAGACGGTTGACAATTTTGTTAATCTAATAAGGTAAGATGTAGTGTTGCCTTAGCTGCAGTAGCCAAACAAATTTAATTATAAAAGGACAAATAGTAAGGTAACAAGGAATGATTATTGATTCGAGGCAAGAGGTAGGAAGAGACGTTATTACGATGAGTTACGATACAGTGTATGCTAATATTAACAAAATATAACGATTGCCATGTAAACAGCCATCAATGGATGTTTCCCTTACAAACATAACCCTTTCCTGTGATTTACTCAATACTCTGTTATAGATGTAGATTTTAAATTGCATATTGGCGATTAAAAAAACCCTCGACTTTTTATTTTAAAGAAAGTAGAAATTTTAATTTATTTCATCATCATCATCATCATCTTCACATCACGGCACAGCAAGGTGCTGCCTGTTCCGCCTTCGAAGATCCTCCATCCATCTCTTCCCGGGTGTACTCACACACTTGTGTCCTATAAGGTTATATTTCCAGATTTGTTTGGCCAGTGTTGAATGTGAGATACTTTCTAAACGTGTCTTTCCGCTAGTGTTTATAATCCTTTAGTCTTTCGTGCATGTTACAAAATTTTAATTCTTCTCTTATGGTCTCATTCTGTATACGGCCAAGTTTAGAACAGGTTTTAACTCTTCCTAAGAACGCCATTTGCGAGGCCTGTATTTTACTATCTTGTTTCTTGGTTGTTGTCCATAATTTACGCCCATATCACAGTACAGGGACTGCCATAACTTTGTAGAACTTTAATTTTGTATCCCGATTTCCCTTGTTTCTAAAAATACGGTTTATTGCCCCACAGATCGTCTGGAACTTACCTAACTTAACAGCAGTATCATAATTCTTATCATAATTCATCAATATCATTTCCTAAGTAGTTAAAATGGCTCACCTGTTCTATAATTTGATCATTGATCGTTATTTATGTTCTTATTTGTTCCTTCCCTCGAAAAGGATTACCTTGTGTAGTGGAGATCTTTATATTTTATTGTTTGCAAATCTACTGAGGCTTAAAAACAGAACGTAAAGGAGATTCTGTATTTTGAAATACAAGCAAGTCGTCAGCAAACAACAGCAGATTCAAATATCTGTCTCGTGATATCTTAACATCATGATCACTAGATGTTTGCAGCTCCTTATTAAATTGTTGATATAAATGGTAAAAAAATAGGTTATATACTGCACCCATGTGTCTAACACCTTGACTGACAGATATTTGTTGAGATATCCTACAGTTATTTTTAACAGCTATACTTGTTCCATTATATAGGCTGTGTAATTCTTATAAGTTGTTGTGGGCTCTGGTAACACTTGTCACAGCAAATTTGAATCTACTTTATCAAAGGCCTTCTCAAAATCAACGAAAGCTGTATGCGTTTCTTTTTGAACCCACGATGCTTCTCAATAATTTTTGTAATAATAAAAGCATTGTCTGTACAAGATCTGTTCTTTCTGAAACCGTTTTGTTCTTCCAAAATAAGATGTTCGGAAATAGTCTGTAGACGGTGGTTTATGATCCTTGCATATATTTTGTGTCCATTATCAACCAATTTATTTAAAATTAATAATTCACAATATCTGGATAACCGAGCTCCATTTATTATAATTATGTTTTTGAAAACGCTATACTAAATAAATATAAGAGTAGGAAGCAATGTCTGCACAAGTTTATAGTGTGAGGCGAGATAGCATGTTTGTTTACATTTAGACTACATGGTTGTGCGTGGAGTAGTAGTTAATGCCATTAGGTCTATTACAGGACCGTGACTTTCATTAGTGAAAACGTTAGGCCAGCGACCTGTAAATATAAACTGTGGTTTCGTGATGTAATAAATAGTGATTAGTGGCCCGTATTTGTGTAAATTCCGGCAGACGAGTGTCAGGGCTTTCCGGTTGGACCGATGAGTCGGTTAATACACCTTGCGGTTACACTTTGAACCCAAATTACGGTACATCAGTTAAGCTGACTGGTATTTACCTTTGTATTTAAATGTAGATTGGTGGCATCTCGCACAAAGTCAACCGTTTTCCCATCCCGGTACGTGTTTTGGAGAAGCAGAGATTGCAGAGGTAATATATTTATTGGATTTATGCAATTAATTTGCAGGTAGGTACTTGTGTTCACCAAACGGCCTGTTTAACATAAATAGTATAAATTTAGTTGCAATTGGTCTGTAACTTTAGTTATTGAGTTTTTTAAACCCGTTTTTAATTTCCGTTAGGTTCACAGTTTAAAGTTGTTAACAAGCTGATTTCGTGAAGTTACATCAAAAGCTGACACGAGTAAAAACCTGTGACATGAAATTTGCCGCTTTCCTTCCCGATCCCCACTTTTCGTCGGTGCAGAGCATGTGATCTGAGCATAGTTGTTCACTGACGTTCAAACATAGAGCTGAGTTGGTTTTTGCGACATAACGCAATGTTATCGCTATAGTATAATTGAAGAAAAGAGTTGCCTTCTAATACGTTAACTCACAGGCACGACTTCTGAAGTGATACGTGAAATCATACCGGATTGTTGATATGTTGAATAAAAAACAACTATATTCCATATAACTTTCTCCAGCTTGCTAAGGGCTATTGACGCTTGATCGACGCATAACAAGTGCGTTATACATCATGTACATACAGCCTGTTAATATCGTTAGAGTTTGTTAATTTTTATTTATTGTTTGTCTTTATGGGCGACATAACATAATTTTCCTTATACGTCATTTGGCGACCCTTACTGTCGACTGACTTTCCTGATTTCATGCTCCCGCTCTGTGAACGGAATTCGCGTAAACTCTTTTTAGTTCGAAGGGTTCACCTGTCCTTTGAAGATTTTCAGAATCGTACTATTTAACGATCGTTCTGGACAAATACCAGCTAAATGTGAGTCGGTAACGAATTGTAAATAAAATTAACGTAGTCTGCATTTGGAATCCATCGATAGTAGGCTAGGTTTTATTTATTAGTGCAGTTGAAACAAGCTAAGTGTGTTTGCGTTAATTGAGAAATTATTGACCGTAAAGAGTTGGTTGCTTTCAATTCGTGAAGAGATAGTACTTTTTCATATTGGTAGTGTTGTTTTTTAGATTAAAAATGACAGGTTATTGGCCTGTCTAATAACAGGTTATTATTACTATTAACAGGTTATTATGACAGATTATTAGTACTATTAATAATGTTTTAGTCAGTTGGGCAATTAAACGAAATGGGGCCAAAAAATAAGAACTATTAAAATTTAAATTATTGCGGTTTACAATTAAATACAACTTTATATGTAGTAGTAAAACATTAATTGATGACTCGTTGGGCACTTGGTGAAACATATAAATACAAAGGTTTTTAAAAAAGTATAGAAACACTTGGTACGTTTCACAGTTTGTATTTAACTTTGACAGCTGTTTCGACTTCTTAAGCCATTTTCAAAGAGATGAGTGAACACCTAAACAGAGGATGTAAGGGTGTTGGACATCTGTTTTGGGCGTGTATCGGAACTTGTGTGAGGTGTGAAGATGGAGAGGGAAGTAGCAGGAGCTAAGGGAAGGTCAAGTGTCTGTAAAAACTAAATCTAATCTGAATGCAAAATATAAAATTAACTAAACTAAATAACAGCTTTTAATAAAGGGGATACACATAATTCAGTTTGTTCATTTGTTAAATATTTGTTATTTTTTATTGCTTTTTTAATTTCTAGAATTTTTAACAAATCCATTTTTTTACCTTTTTGTATGTTGTGGAGTAGTGTTATGTTTTTTGTATCTATGAAGTGATTGTGTTGTAAGCAATGATCTGCAAAACCTGTATTGGCTGTATTGGTTAAAATCGCCTTCTTATGTTCAGAAATGCGATGTTCTTATGTTTTTACAGACACTTGACCTTCCCTTAGCTCCTGCAACCCCCCTCTCCATCTTCACACCTCACACATGTTCCGATACACGCCCTAAACAGATGTCCACCACCCGTACATCCTCTGTTTAGGTGTTCACTTATCTCTTTGACAATGGCTTAAGAAGTCGAAACAACTGTCAGAGTTAAATAAAAACTGTGAAACGTACCAAGTGTTTATATACTTTTTTAAAAACCTTTGTAGTAAAACAGGTTTGATTTAAGACCTCCTATTGTTTTAGAAATGTTTGTTTTGCTTTATCCGACTAACGGAAACCTGTTCTGTGTTTATAATTCGTTTCGTAAATATTTTAAAACGAGTGCTGTTAGTTCGAGCATACATATTTCTGAAGACCGCTGTTGCTGAGAGTATGTTTTATGCATTGAGAATGGATATCTTTAAACAGAATTGTTGAATCTAATTATTATTCGAGTTAAGTGGCATTCTCATTTGGTTTTTATATTCGCAAAGTCTGCCATAAATCATTATATTTTACTTCTAAGCGTTTACATATTTACTTGTGTCATGATATTACATGATATTAGAAGAAATATTTTTAATAAAAACTTACTCTGCGTAACTGAATATATCAGATTCATATCTGTACAAGAATAGCGTTGAAAGGAAAAGAGAAACAAAGGAGGAATTAACGTGGTAACAAATAGTCGTGAGGTACAGTTGTAAGGCTTCCTCATGGCAGCTTAGACTGGTTACACGAATTTAAATAAAAATTCTAATGTATATAAAATTATTTCAGACTTTAATTGTAGCAAGCGCCCAAGATACGGAAAGTAATTCAAATTAAGTTAATGAGATGAATTGGACTGAAAATGGCGAAAAAATTAATGAATTTATAAATTAAGTAAACGACGTTAGCTTACACGGTCGGTGTCAACATTATTAAATCGAAAAGAAACCGGACCGGACTCTTAGGCGGTGGTCGGTTGCTGTTAACTAGCACAGAGGACACAAGTACGGCAGATTTCAGCCGAACAATATCCGAGTACTTTAACCGGGCACGAGCAACCAAAAGTATTCGGTTGAAGTACTCTGGTATTGTTCGGATAAGATCGTTCTCTGTCGCTTTGCGGCCCGAAGAAGATGCCCGAGGGCGGGATTGAAACGTAGCCGACTGCGTCGCCAGTTAACAGCCTAACAGTCCGGTTTATTTTCGATTTGAAAATAAGTGAACGACGTTGAAAACATTATAGCCTATGTATTGTCTTATCGTGTTCCACTTTACTAACGTGGGGTTTATAGGTTTTTTATATGTGTTACGGCCTAAACTGACAGCACATACTTTGCGTGTCGTTCTACACATTTCATCAGTGCTGGCGTGTAAAACTTGGTTATCTTGAAACACGCGTTCTAGACGTTTTGTGAATGTCTTTCATTATTCGTTACCACCAAGTTCGGCTTTTGCTGCCCGTTCCAAACTATTCCGTTGTCCTTTGACGTTAAAGAACCATAAGTGCGGTTTGCACAGTTTTCTGCTTTGGTTTAGTTTGTGCCGTCAGCGTCCAAATTTTACAGGTGCAATTAAGGACAGCCTTCGATATCGTGTTATATGTGCCTATATCTTCTCGTTGCAAACAGCCTTATCTTGATGGAGTCTAATTTCTGTCTTACATACTTTCGTTGGTGCATATTTGTGTTTGTTTCTGAAGGAGTACTTTGTTTCGTTTTTACCGTTGGAATGTTGTGCTTAGTCCTTTCATATATTTCGTTTTCTTTTTTAACTGTAAATCTATAACAAGCTAGTAGCAAATTCTTAGTTAATTAATGAGAGGATAGTATCTTTGCAAAAAATATTTATCATAATTCTGTAAGCGTCCCCGTTTGTTGTAAATTGTCTGTAATTTGCGGAAGCCAAATTGTTTATAACGTATATTACGTTCTGTTTTGCTTATGTAGTACATGATCTGCTGGTTTCCGAAGCTACAGCATTTGTTGTGATCAGTTGTTTCTTATAAGCATGTTCTTAAAATTGAATATTGCACGTGAATAATTTGTTCGGTACTTTATTTAATCCGTTCTAATTCTTTTTTAAGCACTAAATTAAGGAATTTCATCAGAGACGCCTTCGCAATTTCTGACACTTAAAACGTTATTTTATAAAACATAATTTTATATTTATATGTGCAAACGCGTTTTGAAACGTCTACATTGTAGACGCAATAGCACGAAAAATAACCTTAAATCTTCAGTATTTAGAGTAATGTGGAAAGTGTGAACACGGAAATAACAGTTCTGTCTTTAGTCATTAAAAAAATTAAAACAGAATTTAAGTGTGGGTGTTCATACAGATTATATAATGATACGTTCCCTTTTATTCTCCATTATAATAATTAATCTTCTTCCTTACAAAACAGTACAACTCCAATTTTCCAGACTGCAGTCACAGGGATTTCCAGTTAACCGAGTCGTCGGATAATGCAGAACAATATTCAATATCAGTGCTCATTCTCGCCTCTTCAGCTCCTTTGTATAAGACAAATAACATTACGTACAGTATATTCTGCCATAATGTAATGGAAGTATTTGAACGTTGAGAAGCGTTCCTGTGATGTTCTGCAAGTCTTATTACTGAAACGTCTGCGTTATTTGGCGGTAGGAGAAAAGTTAAGTAAACAGCGCTAAACCATTAAAAAAATATCGGTACGGAGAACCATACATGACTTCCATGTTCTAAGATTTATATTTAAAATCATTTTCGAAATGAAATATTTCCATAGAAACTACTCCTTCCTACTTCTTGCTTCAGCCTTAACCACAGTACTGTGGTCACTAACGTATACTACCTGACATTAACGCACTTTATTTTCACTGATAATGGCAGTCGATGGCACTGCTGAAACGTCTGGTTTTACAGAAAACATTGGACCACGGCCAAACAGCCCGGGAAGGAAGTTTAACAACAAACTTCTTTGTTGCCGATAACGTAGTACACATATAAAATATCGGTACGGAGAACCATACATGACTTCCATGTTCTAAGATTTATATTTAAAATCATTTTCGAAATGAAATATTTCCATAGAAACTGCTTCTTTCTACTTATTGCTTCAGCCTTAACCACAGTACTGTGGTCACTAACGTATACCACCTCACGTTATCGCACTCGATTTTCACAGATGATGGCAGTTGATGGCACTGCCGAAACGTCTGGTTTTGCAGAAAACATTGGACTACGGCCAAACAGCCCGGGAAGGAAGTTTAACAACAAACTACTTCTTTGTTGCCGATAATGTAGTACACATATAAGAAATTACCCCCACCCCGTCAACTACCTTTTTCATTTATAGATATTACATCTACGTTTCTACAGTGGATTATTATGATCTTCTTATCAGGATACTTTATTTATCAAAATTAAGTACTTTACTCTTGTTAAAATATAAAACGTTGCAGGTAAACTACCCTTTCCCCGTAACCGATCTTCACCAAAATCAAGAGTACTCTAGTCCCCTGCAACTCAGGCACATATGTAAAAAATTATTTTATTCTGTTTGAATTTACGGCAGGTATCGTTCGTCATAAAAAATTACTCTTGTTAAAACAAAATGTTGCAGGTAAACTACCCCTTTCTCTTAACCAATCTTCACCAAAATCAAAAGGCATTAAGTCCTCTACAATTTAGGGATGCATGCAACAAATTATTTGATTATGTTTGAATTTACGGCAGTTATCGTTCGTCATAGAACAAATTACCCTTGTTAAAACATAAAACGTTGCAGGTAAACTACCCCTTTTGTCTTAACCTATCTTCACCAAAATCAACTGGTCTTGAGTCCTCTACAATTCAAGGATGTATGCAAAAAATTATTTGATTCTGTTTGAATGTGCGGCAGTTATTGTTCGTCATAGAAAATATCGGTATGAAGAACCATACTTGACTTCCATGTTCTAAGATTTATATTTAAAAGCATATTCGAAATGAAATATTTCCATAGAAACTACTTCTTTCTATTGCTTCAGCCTTAACCACAGTACTTTGGTCATTAACGTATACCACCTCACTTTTTCGCACTAGATTTTCACTGATGATGGAAGTCAATGGCACTGCCGAAACGTCTGGTTTTGCAGAAAACATTGGACTACGGCTAAACAGCCCTGGAAGGAATTTTAACAAAAACTACTTCTTTGTTGCCGATAACGTAGTACACATATAAAATTTTCGCCCCTGCCTCTTCAACTATAATTTTCATTAATTGAAAATTACCCCCACCCCGTTCAACTAGCCTCTTCATTTATAGATATTTCATCTACGTTTCTGCAGTGGATTATTATGAGCTTCTTATCAGGATACTTTGTTTATCAAAATTATGTATTTTACTCTTGTTAAAACATAAAACGTTGCAGGTAAAATACCCCTTTATCTTCACCGATCTTCACCAAAATCAACAGGCCTTCAGTCCTCTATAATTCAGGGATGCATGCAAAAAAATATTTGATTCTGTTTGAATGTGCGGCAGTTATCGTTCGTCATCTAAACATTTCTCTTCGTTCAACATAAATTGTTGCAGGTAAACTACCCCTTTCCCTTAACCGATCTTCACCAAAATCAACAGTCCTTGAGCACTCTACAACTCAGGAAAGTGTGCAAAAATATCGGTATGGAGAACCATACATGACTTCCATATTCTAAGATTTATATTTAAAATCATTTTCAGCCAAACAGCCAGGCTGTGTCTTACCTGCCTTTTTATTGCTGTATTAAATGAAAAATATTATATTACATTAAAATGAAAAAATTATAATTTTATTGCCTGGCAACAAAATTATTTTATTTTTAACAATTACCATTGTTTCAAAAAGTTTAAATAAATTTTCAAGTACTTTACTCTTGTTAAAACGTAAAAGGTTGCAGGTAAACTACCCCTTCCCCTTAACCGATCTTCACCAAAATCGAAAGTCATTGAGACCTCTACAATTCAGGGACGTATGCAAAAAATTATTTGATTCTGTTTGAATTTGCGGCTGTTATCGTTTGCCATAGAAAATACGCTTGATAAAAAAACGTTGCAGGTAAACTACCCCTTCCCCTTAACCGATCTTCACCAAAAACAATAGGTCTTGAGTACTCTACAAATCAGGGCTGTATGCAAAACATTATTTGATTCTGTTTGAATTTGCGGCTGTTATCGTTTGCCATAGAAAATAAAACGTAAAAGGTTGCAGGTAAACTACCCCTTCCCCTTAACCGATCTTCACCAAAAACAATAGGTCTTGAGTACTCTACAAATCAGGACTGTATGCAAAACATTATTTGATTCTGTTTGAATTTGCGGCTGTTATCGTTTGCCATATAAAATACCCTTGTTAAAAAAACGTTGCAGGTAAACTACCCCTTTCCCTCAACCGATCTTCACCAAAAACAATAGATCTTGAGAAATCTACAATTCAGGGCTGTATGCGAAACATTATTTGATTCTGTTTGAATTTGCGGCTGTTATCGTTTGCCAAAAAAAAAAAAATTTCCCTTGATAAAAAAAACCGTTGCAGGTAAACTACCCCTTCCCCTCAACCGATCTTCACCAAAAACAATAGGTCGCGAGTACTCTACAAATCAGGGCTGTATGCAAAAAATTATTTGATTCTGTTTGAATTTGCGGCAGTTGTCGTTTGCCATAGAAAATACGCATGATAAAAAACGTTGCTGGTAAACTACCCCTTCCCCTCAACCGATCTTCACCAAAAACAATAGGTCTTGAGTACTCTACAAATCAGGGCTGTATGCAGAAAATTATTTGATTCTGTTTGAATTTGCGGCTGTTATCGTTTGCCATAGAAAATACCCTTGTTAAAAAAACGTTGTAGGTAAACTACCCCTTTCCCTTAACCGATCTTCGCCAAAAACAAAAGGTATTGAGAACTCTACAATTTAGGGCTGTATGCAAATAATCTTTTCATTCTGTTTGAATTTGCGGCTGTTATCGTTTGCCATAGGAAATACCCTTGTTAAAACATAAAACGTTACAGGTAAACTACCCCTTTCCCTTAACCGATCTTCACCAAAAACAATAGGTCTTGAGAACTCTACAATTCAGGGCTGTATGCCAAACATTATTTGATTCTGTTTGAATTTGCGGCTGTTATCGTTTGCCAAACAAACAAAATTTCCCTTGCTAAAAAAAAACCGTTGCAGGTAAACTACCCCTTTCCCTCAACCGATCTTCACCAAAAACAATAGGTCGCGAGAACTCTGCAAAACCGGGCTGTATGCAAAAAATTATTTGATTCTGTTTGAATTTGCGGCAGTTATCGTTTGCCATAGAAAAAAAATCTACAGACAGACAGACAGACACACAGACAGACAGACACACAGACAGACACACAGACAGACACACAGACACTTTTCGGAAAACGACTTTTTTTCATGTTTTGAGTGTAGTAGAATCAGAATCTGCAATAATCTCGAACACGATTTTTTTTGCCATCACCATACTTCCATTCCTTAAGGAATATGGAAGTAAAATATTAGATTTTCTTTGAATTTTCGGCAGTTATCGTTCGTCATAAAAAAAGTAAAAATTACCTTTTTTACAACATAAAACGTTGCTGATAAACTACCCCTTTCCCTTAACCGATCTTCAACAAAATCAACAAACCTTGAGCTCACTTTAGTTCAAAAAGGTATGCAAAAACGTAGTTGATTCTGTTTGAATTTACGGCAGTTAACGTTCGTCATATAAAAAATTACCCTTGTTAAAACATAAAATGTTGCAGGTAAACTACCCCTTTCCCTTAACCGACCTTCACCAACACCAATAGGTATTGAGAACTCTATAAAACAGGGCTGTATGCAAAACATCATTTGGTTCTGTTTGAATTTGCGGCTCTTATCGTTTGCCATAGAAAAAATATCGGTATGGAGAACCATACATGACTTCCATATTCTAAGATTTATATTTAAAATCATTTTCAGCCAAACAGCCAGGGAAGGAATTTTAACAAAAAAATACTTCTTTGTTGCCAATAACGTAGTACACATATAAAAAAAAATTATCCCCTACCCCTTCAACTATAATTTTGATTTATAGAAAATTACCCCCAGCCCGTTCAACTAGCCTCTTCATTTATAGATATTTCATCTACGTTTCTACAGTGGATTATTAAGATCTTATCAGGATACTTTATCAAAATTAAGTACTTTACTCATGTTACAACAAAAAATGTTTCAGGTAAACTGCCCTTTCCCCGTAACCGATCTTCACCAAAATCAACAGACATTGAGTTCTCTATAGCTCAGGCACATATGTAAAAAATTATTTGATTCTGTTTGAATTTACGGCAGTTATGGTTCGTCATATAAAAAATTACCCATGTTAAAACATAAAACATGAGATTTATAAAACATATCTAAGATTTATATTTAAAATCATTTTTGAAATAAAATATTTTCATAGAACCTACTAACGCTGGGGAAATCTGAGGAGCCAATCAGAGTTGGGCCTACCTGTCACTCTGCTGAATTTGGTGGAAAGCCCTGTCACTGTCGTCAAGTCCCCACCTCAATGAAGAACCCATTGTTTTATAAAAATATATTTAAATTTTGAAAACTGAAAATTCTTTTCTTGTAAATATTTATATTTTATAATCAAAATGACTTTATTTTTGTTACCTGGCAACAAAATTATTTTATTTTCAACAATTACCATTGTTTCAAAAAGTTTAAATAAATTTTCAAGTACTTTACTCTTGTTAAAACGTAAAAGGTTGCAGGTAAACTACCCCTTCCCCTTAACTGATCTTCACCAAAATCGAAAGTCCTTGAGACCTCTACAATTCAGGGATGTATGCAAAAAATTATTTGATTCTGTTTGAATTTGCGGCAGTTATCGTTTGCCATAGAAAAAAAAAAGTTGCAGGTAAACTACCCCTTTCCCTTAACCGATCTTCACCAAAAACAATAGGTCTTGAGTACTCTACAAATCAGGGCTGTATGCAAAACATTATTTGATTCTGTTTCAATTTGCGGCTGTTATCGTTTGCCATAGAAAATACCCTTGTTAACACAAAATGTTGCAGGTAAACTACCCCTTTCTCTTAACCGATCTTCACCAAAACAAACAGGTCTTGAGAACTCTACAATTCAGGGCAGAATGCAAAATATTATTTGATTATGTTTGAATTTGCGGCTGTTATCGTTTGCCATAAAAAATACCCTTGTTAAAACAAAAAATGTGGCAGGTAATCTACCCCTTTCCCTTATCCAATCTTTACCAAAAACAACAGGTCTTGAGTACTCTACAAATCAGGCCTGTATGCAAAAACGTATTTGATTCTGTTTGAATTTGCGGCTCTTATCGTTTGCCATAGAAAATACCCTTGTTAAAACATAAAATGTTGCCGGTAAACTACCCCTTTCCCTTAACCAATCTTCACCAAAAACAACAGGTCTTGAGTACTCTATAAATCAGGGCTGTATGCAAAAATTATTTGATTCTGTTTGAATTTGCGGCTGTTATCGTTTTCCATAGAACAAAATCTAAGACAGACAGACACACAGATAGACAGACAGACACTCACAGACACTTTTCGAAAAATGCCTTTTTTTCATGTTTTGAGTGTAGTACGATCAGAATCTGCAATAATCTCGAAGACGATTTTTTTTGCCATCACCATACTTCCATTTCCATAAGGAACATGGAAGTAAAATTACCCCCGATAAAAAAATGTTGCCGGTAAACTACACCTTCACCTTAACCGATCTTCACCAAAACCAATAGGTATTGAGAACTCTATAATTCAGGGCTGTGTGCAAAAGAGTAGTTGATTCTGTTTGAATTTGAGGCTGTTATCGTTTGCCATAGAAAAAAATTACACTTGTTTAAAAAAAAACCGTTGCAGGTAAACTACCCCTTTCCCTTAACCGATCTTCACCAAAATCAAAAGGTCTTGAGTACTCTACAAATCAGATCTTCATGCAAAAAATTATTTGATTTTGTTTGAATTTGCGACTCTTATAGTTTGCCATAAAAAATACCCTTTTAAAACATAAAACGTTGCAGGTAAACTACCCGTTCCCGTTAAACTACCCGTTCCCGTTAACCGATCTTCACCTAAAACAGTAGGTCTTGAGTACTCTACAGATCAGGGCTGTATGCAAAACATTATTTGATTCTGTTTAAATTTCCGGTTCTTATCGTTTGCCATAGAAAATACCCTTTTAAAACATAAAACGTAGCTGGTAAACTACCCCTTTCCCTTAATCGATCTTCACCAAAATGAATAGGTCTTGAGAACTCCACAATTTAGGGCTGTATGCAAATAATCATTTGAGTCTGTTTGAATTTGCGGCTGTTATCGTTTGCCATATAAAATACCCTTGTTAAAACATAAAACGTTGCAGGTAAACTACCCCTTCCCCTTAACCGATCTTCACCAAAAACAATAGGTCTTGAGAACTCTACAATTCAGGGCTGTATGCAAAAGAGTAGTTGATTCTGTTTGAATTTGCGGCTGTTATCGTTTGCCATAGAAAACAATTACCCTTGATTAAAAAAAAAAAGTTGCAGGTAAACTACCCCTTTCCCTCAACCGATCTTCACCAAAAACAATAGGTCGTGAATACTCTACAAATCAGGGCTGTATACAGAAAATGATTTGATTCAGTTTGAATTTGCGGCAGTTATCGTTTGCCATAGAAAAAAAATCTACAGACACACAGACAGACACACACACAGACACTTTTCGAAAAATGACTTTTTTTCATGTTTTGAGTGTAGTACAATCAGAATCTGCAATAATCTCGAACACGATTTTTTTTGCCATCACCATACTTCCATTTCCTTAAGGAACATGGAAGTAAAATTACTTTTCATCATGTTTTGAGGGTAGTATAGTCAGAATCTGCCCTTATCTCGAACACCATTTTTTTCGCCATCACCGTACTTCCATTTCCTTATGGAACATGGAAGTAAAATCGGGGTTTTTTGCTTCAATCTAATTGTTAATGTTCTGTTCTGTTTAGTCTAGGCAAGAATCATGTTACATTTGTTTGAATATTTTTTTTAACTACTATATTTTACGTTATTGTAATATTAATTTAGAATTTCCTGTGTACTAAAAGTGTTACAAAAATTAATATTGTTTGAATAAACTAAAAAATTGCACTTAACATACACTATTAGTATGGAGGAAAGTGCTACTTTTTACTTTCCCAGTTATCCGGATGAGTTCCTGTCCAGATCGGTGTTCATTGTTGGGCACCAGCGATTTACTATTTCAAGTAGTAAGTAATAAATGGAACATTCGTGTAGGTTACTAAATGCTTCCTGCTTTTGGGATTCTTGAGGCCCTTGTTGCATTCTTCTGTGCTCAAGCTTTTCATATAAGCACCGTGTCTCAGCCTCTTCTTCATCTTTTGCTCCTTTGCATGTGAATTAACACTTTTATTGGAATTGTGCATTCGTATATATCTAACATGCCCGTATCGTTCTTACGAAAGAAAAAAAAATGGTGTATACATTTTGTAAAATTTATAAGAATTTTTCTAACAGAGTCCCGAAAATTAGGTTGGCGCTAATTCGAAGTTTGGGTAATCCGAGCGTTTCGAATGGTAATTTTTATTTCACCTTCATGTTATTTTTTCGTTTCTAAATATTTTGTATTTATTAAACAAAATGTTGACGTTTAAAACTTGTTATGAATTGACGTTCGTAACATACATTAAGTACTATAGATTAACTTATGTTGAACCAAAGAGACAGGATTTTAGTCAGTCACGTACGTTTCATTACGACAAAGAGAAAGAAAAAATTCCGGCAACTCTAGAAGCGTGTTCGCTTCTATGAAATGATAGCGAAAAATGATTATCAGGATACCGAAAACGAGGAACAAGAAATAGAATCTGTACAAGATGTGTCACAGAGACGGATCACAGGCCTTGGAGTTTAACTAAATAGAATAACATATAGGCCTACTTCATTTAGAAGTCACATGACATAATGGGGAAGATAGGGAAATACATTTCGTACATGGGTTTTTTGCTCGTATGGTACGTACTTTGCGACTTGAAAATTTACTCATCTAAAAATTAAAGTTACAGGATTGTAATTTTTAAACTTTTATAATGGAAAAATCGTTATTGCCCATCATTTCACAAATTAAATTATTTTGACCGTAAACAAAGCTATAAAAAGTAGAAAAACAAGAAACTGTACGTTTCAGCAGTTAATTGAATACGCTGTGCTACTTGAACGCCGTTAGGTATACATTTTTAGGAGTTTTTATGAAACCAGAAATATTTTTAGAATAGTTGAAACTTACCTTATTTCATTATTAAAGATTCCCTGCTTTAAAAATTCACACCGTCTGCTTTTATTGCATGGAATCGAGTAGACAGCATTAAATTGCTACTAATCTGATTTAGTCATGATTAATTATTTGCCAGAAAAGCTTAATGAAGCATACTAAAACAGTTAAAAAGTCATACTACTATATGAATATCATACAGGATAGTTTTAGGTTATCATTTTTGTTTATTTAGCAGTGCATGGTTATATCAGAAGTTATAAAGACAAGGTCTCTCTTGTGAATCTACTTGTCATTTTGTACTTTTTAAAAAAAGGAAATTTTGTTATATCTGATTAACATTTTGTATGAAATTGTTGCCACTACGATGAATAACTACTGAAATCCACACTGGGTCGAAATTTAATCAAGACGAAACCCTGACAGTTTTTTTTTTGTTACAGTTTATATGCAAAAATATTTCCAGACTATACTCTTAGTACTTCCAAGAAATCTCATCACTATATTACGAGTAAACGTTGAGAATAAGGTGCACTCATTATAAAAAAAAAACAATGAATAAAGTTTACCATTTCCAGGATGCTATTTTTTAACTCGAGGAAAGAGGTTTATTTTTCATTTGTAATCCATACTCAAGATGCATATGAAAGATTCGTTACCGTTTAATGTTATCGCTAAATCAGAATTTTTCACAGAATTTACCATGTTCATGCCCAAATTGGGTCCTGTTTATTTTACGATTAAATTATTTATTATTATTATATTTAACGGCGGTATTTACGTTCATTTCAGTGTAGTGTTGGATGTGTGTGTGTGTGTGTGTGTGTGTGTGTCCGTTTCGAAATCGGCGAGGAATTAACTTTGTAAAAGACATTTCTAATAACAATCACATACAGTCTCTTAATATTGAGCTACCAATTGGAAGATTCAAAATATTTATACTACATACAAACGTAAAAATTCCTGGCGACCGCAGAGTAATATATGACTTTTATATGGTCACTCTCCCATTGCAGGATTTGGCAAACCAGCGATTTGTGTCCGTTCCGACAATACCTCTCTATTTAGCCATTCCAAGCCGGCGTTAAACTGTAGTTTCCATATACCTGAGACCGAATCTCTAAACACGCACGATAAGGTAACAAACCAGCCTCAGAACCTCAGAAAAAAATCGCCGAATGAACTTCCCATGTAAAGAAAAAATTTTTTTATATGACAAAATAAAGATAACGTTTTTTTTTAGAGACGGGTTTGGGTAAATTGTGAAAAAATTATTAAAATTGTTCTGCGCGGTTTACGGAAATAAAGATCATTCATTTTACAGAGGTTATTGTAAAACAGAACAGGCACAATATGAATGTTTACTTTAAAGCGAAATGACACTGTCGAATCAGTGAGTATTTTTCTTTTGTAATTACCGATACAAATATTCCATCAGTTTTCCGCAACCCTGCCTATCCTTTTGTATACAATGTTATGTAGTCAGCAACATTGGACATATGTTGTGAATACAGTTACAAGAAGCGTACCGAACAATCCAGAACATTCCCCACTCCCCTCGTCCAGTGTGGCTTGTGTTGCGTCATTCACGTAGTGGTTCTAGTGAGTTCCAGGAACACTTGAGATTAGCATTAATCCGCTGGCTTGCAGTAAGGAGGCAAAGCTGTACTGCACCTCTCCGGAACCTATATAAAGCCATAGGAGGCGGATTGTCAGTTCAGTTACGTGAGCGATTTCCGCTAGTGCGGATTGAGTGTTTGTCGACGTGAAGAATTATTGTCGGGCGATATTACTGTGTGCGTTCAAGTGGTTATTAGTGAAGTGTTTAACAATCGGGCGCGATAATTGTAATACAATTGTGTTTAAATTAGTTGAAATTTTATTGCGTGTGAACAATTTTTATTTGATTTGTTGTAGAGACTGTGTTGTTAATTACGAGCTGTTTACCTGTGAAAATTAAAGCTGGTAATTAGTGAATTAATTGGTATCTTGTAATTTGTTTTCCACTGTACCTACGACGATCAAGTAGACCGTCGTACTACTACACTAATACACTCGTACAATACTAATATTCTCGTATTTTGGTGCTTTGTGAATAACAAAATAAATGATATTAATCACGTGTCAGCGGTAACCTTTTTTGATACTGTTCATACTTGCTAAAGACCAGATTTTTAATTAATGTATTGAATGTAATACCGACTTCCTAGAAGAGGGTTTCTTGAGTCTAGAGGAGGTCGCAACGAATTTGTGTCTTAAAGTAAACACTGAAAAGACCAAATACCTGTTAACAGGCAGTATAATACAAGAGAGAAGAGCACCCCTGGTAATTGTAGGACACAAATTTCAAAAGGTTGAAAAATTTAAATACCCGTGCGCACGAGTTACTGAGGAAAACATTGTGGCCGATGAAATAAAAGAAAGGATATGTGCTGGAAACAGATGTTACTTCTCCCTACAAGGAATATTTAAGTGTAAAAACATAAGCAGAGCAACCAAGATTCGTCGCTGTAAAACAGTTCTTAAGCCAGTGGTCATGTATGGGTCCGAAACTTGGACAATGACAGTGACAGAGGAAGAGTGGTTGCACAGGTGGGAAGGAAACGTCCTCAGGAGGATATTTGGTGGAGCGAACGTCCAAGGAGCATAGATAATAAGGACGAATGCAGAAATTTATGGAGAACCAGATATCGTCACTGACATAAAGCAAAGTAGAATCCGGTGAGCAGGGCATGTCCAGAGAATGTTAGATACATCCACATTGAAGACAGTTTTTACGGGGAGACCTGGTAGACGATGGTTGGATGATCTTGAGGACGACCTGCGCAGGCTCGGTGTAAGAAGGTGGAGACCGAGAGCAGAGGATCGAGACGACTTGACGCGGGTTGTTCAGGAGGCCAAGGCTCTCCAAGAGCTGTAGTGGCAATTAAGAAGAAGAAGAAGGCGTGACAGGATTATTCTGTAAGTTGGTTGAACGCCTTTTAAGCTTGTTAGGTTGAAACACTTTGAGGTTTCTAAGTTCTTTAATATTTCAAGTTGATTTTACTTTTTTTTAGTAAATAGACATTGCGCGGTTTTTAGACTTTTGGCGAATGCAGGTATACTGGCTTCTCTCATTACTTTTAAGTCATTTATTTCTCATAATCGGTTTCAGCAAATTTCTGCGGTTTCAGTTGTTACTTATGACAGTGTTGCCCTGTTGTAATTGGCGCAATAGTTATTGTTTCAACGTTGAAGACGGATTAAGGCATTGTTTCATTGTGAGTTCCGTTTATGTAGTAGATGTTATTGAACCGTTGGCAAAGTAATATAAGACTTATTCATTCGAAGCTCACAGTCATTCAGCAAATCAGAGCAAACGCATTTGTAAAGGCTCGTGCATACAGCGTCGTTTTTAAAGTACACACTTAGAATTATACGAATGTCGACGGCGGAGATGAATGTACTGTGGCAACCTACACCCCATTACCGGAACACGCGATACTATACAAATAGTGCACTGCCACCTTACCTCTGTGCAGTTTGTGGTCACGTCGTGGCTGTAAATTGAAAGGTACGACCTGAAAATGGACGTGAATAGAATATGCACCAAGCGTCCAGGTGACGTGTAATATATATATAAACTGAATTTACAAGCTATTAAACCTATTAGAGTGTCGCAAATGTAATAAATGATAGTACTAAGAAATAGTTTCTGTTAGGGCTGTGAATGCCGTAACGTTTTGCGTACTTTCGTCCACATACGCAATATACATTTTGGACTATTTGAATATCTAGTGTTCAGAGTTTAGGTCTCAGAATTAGATATTATTCTGAAGGCCACCCGAGATTGTGCCGGATGAAACGTCAATGGAAATAAGAATATACGATGCGGTCTGTCCTAAATAGATCTTTTGCTCATAATGTTCGACCACGGGAAGGGGGTGTACAGAACAAACCCCGACCGGAAACTTTCATGGTAACAAGGTGCGTCGAGATACAAAATTGAAGTTCTACAATGTTATTGAGGTCCCTGTACTGTCCTCTGGATGTGAATTATAGGCAACGACCAAGAAAGAAGACAGTAAAGTACAGGCCTCGGAAATAACGTTCTTAAGAGGAATTAAAAGGTGTTCTAAACACAATCGTGTAAAGAATGAGGCCATAAGAGAGGAGTTACAAGTTTTTAACGTAAATGAAAAATTAAAAGATTACAAACAACGGTGGAAAGAACACTTAGAAAGAATATCAGATTCCAGACTCGCCATACGAGTATGGAAATACTAACCTACAGGACACAGGTGTGTGGGTAGACCCAGGAAGAGATGGCTCTAGGGTCTTTGAAGGCGGCATAAGCAGCACCTTGCCTATGCTGTGTTGTGATAGTGATGGGGATGAACTTGTATAGTATTCAGTAAACAAATTTTTAAATTTACATACGTTTTATTGTTCTTAGAATTAAATGTTACGCCCATCCTCAGCGGGACGACTGACAGAATCGAGTGCCTGACCCCAATTTAACCGAGTGACAGTAGTTACCGATTGCCAGGTGTCTGAAAACTATTTTTTAATATGATTTCAGAATCATTGTAATAAAACTGTATTTCTGTGTTATAAAATCGTGAAATGTTGTGGGTTTGTGAATATATTTCTATACGCAATTATTTTACGGTAGTTTTGTTGTAAGGCCGTGAGCTGTTTGAGCAGACACTAGAGTGTTGCAATCCATTGGTTTGTTTGTACCGCCAGTTGCGGGCGGGACTTCTGTATAAAGAGAAATGAGCTACTGATATGAGTCTCTTTCGAGCCATGGAGGATGCCTCATCGTTTAGTGGGCGAAAACGATACACAGAGGGAAGGGACGGAACGTTTAGTGCTAAGCAGTATAAATGTGTGTGTACTGTAAATGAGTGTTGCACACACACACACACACACACACACACACAAAATACTGCAGATTTTCTGCTGGCCAAACATTGTTTCAAATGAAGATCTCTGAAGGAGGACAGACGAGGAACCCATTGCTCCCCCCAGATCAAAAGGAGAAAATGGAGGTCGATTGGGTGGGGATACCTTGCGGAAGAACAACAGTGCAATTCAGCGATAAGCCCTCGTTTGGAAACCTTAGGGAAGAAGAAGACGAGTAAGATCAAGAATCTCGTGGACGAGAACTGTCGAGATGGAAGCAAAAAAGGAGGGGAATTCCTTTGGAGAGCTCAGAGTCCTCGCCCAAAATAGAGTCCGTTGGCGTAGCTTCGTCGAGGGCCTATGCTCTGCAGAGAGCGACAGGTATTAAAGAAGAAGAAGATATGTATTTACTATGTTTTATAAATATTAAATATATTTTATACATCAAGAAACAGACTGTAGCAAAAAGTGTTTGAATATATATATACTCGTAAGTTCGACAAACTGGTGAATTATGTAGAGAGGATTTCTACTACTATCTATGTCAGTATCAATCTAATTATAGTACGCATACATACACTTATACACCTATACACCTACGTATACACTGTATGTACAGTCTCGATCGTTTCTAGTGATTAGAGTACTTATACTTATTAGAATATCGTCTGTGGTTGTCTGTAACAATTTAAAATCTTATGTGGGAGGAGTGTGTGTGTGTGTGTGTGTGTGTGTGTGTGTGTGTGTGTGTGTGTGTGTGTGCTCCGCGTGAGAGAGATATACGGTACGTCTAGTGCGCAATTGGCTGTTTACCGACACTCTTTTGTATTTTCCCAAGCTGTTTTATTCTCTCTCTAATTTATTCGAGTATCTTATATTTTATTCGCAAGGATACGTAGTCTCTTCTATCCATTAATATTTTTAATTTCGTCTTTGTATCGTATTCTTTAGTGACTGCTTTTCCTTCTTCTTACGTAGGAGGTACCATTCTTAAAGGTCGTGAAATTGGTTCATTAAGACTGAAAGAAAATCTGCTGTATATTAAATATTCGTACGGTTTGTTATTATAACGAAACTCGAAGTACGTTGTTAATCTCGCGTATTTCTGAAATTGTATCTATAACGACTCCGCTGTTAAAACAGATCGTTAATAGACATACGCATAGCCATGCTACACCCACTGATGAACATAAGCGTACTCTTGACACGGTATTATTTGCTTGCTTGCACCGAGTGCTTCATATATTTTCAGTTTTTTTTTTGACATTTGATTTTATTGGCAGCGCTTCGATCAACACCTCGTTGTCACATCAGAAGTAAACGATGTGTTATATGTCATAGATGTACAAAAACTGCATTAAATTGTGTAGCCACTATACAGTGTAGTCGCAGTGGCGTGGCGTGGCGTGGGAACATAACAGCTGTTGCCGGTTGTGATAGGCCTAAAACTTACCCTAAAAATTAAGTACCCCAATTTTGTCTAGTACCAAGTGTTCTTTTTAGAGCAAAACTATTTTTTTTAGAGTATTTTCTATCATTCGCTTGCAGATGAAGAAAGTCCCGGTTCAACGGGATCTGACTCCATTATACTTACACAGAATAAATCAGGACACAAATAATCGAATTAAAAATAATAAAGGGAAACAGAGAAACATATGACTAAACGAACAAAACACAAATAGGTACGTAGTAACTGCTGCACGTCGGTTCCGAAAACGAACATAGCTCCTGAGCGTTTTGCCGGTTTATGCAGCGCCAACACATTGGGTGGACGAATGAGTCCCTCCCCTGCACAACTACTGCGAGGTCAATGACCGTACGCATTAAAGCATTGCCGATGTTCGAGTCGGCAACACAAGACGGTGCAAGTGCCAGCCGTTCTAAAGCAATGCTATGCTTTTCTTCAAGTTTCCCTACTAATAATTAATATTATTTTCTCTTATTTCCAGTACTGTCCAGTACTGTTGCTGCCGGCAACAGCGGTTACATGGACGCCACGCTACTGATTAGTGTAGTGGTATTTCGTTTACTGCAGGCGTCTTTTATTTGGTTTTATTTATGAAATATAATGGTTGGGTGTGTTCAAGTGTAGGTTTTGTATTATAAGAATCAAACCAATAGAAATTAATTAAATTGGCTTTAGTATGAATTGATTGTAACGGTGATCAGTTGTTCATCATCATCATCATATTCACAACACGGCATAGGCAAGGTGCTGCCTGTTCCGCCTTCAGAGATCCTCCAGCCATCTTTCCTGGGTCTACCCACACACCTGTGTCCTATAGATTTGTACTTCCAGACTTGTTTGACCAGTCCGAAATCTGACATTCATTCCAAGTGTTCTTTTCAATCTTTTAATTTTCAATGCAAGTTAAAAAGTTGTAACTCTTCTCTTATGGCCACATTCTTTATACGGTCAAGTTTAGAACACCTTTTACCTCCTCTTAAGAATGCCATTTCCGAGACCTGTATTTGTTTCTTGGTTGTTGTCCATAATTCACACCCATACTACTTTACAGGGACCGCCATAATTTTGTAGAACTTTAATTTTGTTTCACGACGTACCTTGTTTGTAAAAGTACTGTTGATTGTCACACAGATCCTCTGGAACCTAACTTAAAATCAATATTATAATTTATATCATAGCCAGTATCATTTCCAAAATAATTAAAGTGGCTCACCTGTTCTGGAATTCGATCACTAATCATTATTTTTGTTCTTATTGGTTCCTTGCCTCTAAATGATATTACCTTTGTTTTTATAGTGGAGATTTTCATATTTTATTTTTTGAAAAACTAATGATCAATTGTTATAAGCGTTAATTAAAGTGTGATGGCGAGATGATCTCCTATGATCGGGCGTCTTCTGTTCTGCTTATATAAGGTACAGTCAAAAATGTTTACCTGATTGTATTCCGTGTGGAATTTTGAAGTACCCCCGATTCGTAGAACTCGACAGATAAAAATATGCGTACTTCAACGCAGTTGTGAAAGGCGAAACAGAAAGAAGACAGAAAACGTTACCTTTGTACTGTTCCCGATACAGAGATGCCGGGGAACGTAACGGTGTGAATTTTTCATGTTTCAGCATCCTTTGTGTGCCTATGATACGTTATTGTATTACATCCTACACGAGATTTAGTCCCCAGCAGGATTGACGACAAAAAATTTATGTTTTATAGTATGAAAATTGAACAGTGATACTGCTACCAGTGCATAGACAGAAGCTGATCATTGTGTGTAGTATTAGTGTTTCTCTACGTGCCTCTTTGACGTCTGTTGCGAATCGCGGCGTTCAACGACGCGTAGCTTGCGACTTGAATGGATTAGAACAAAGTAAATAACATTATAAATCCCCCAGTAAGGTCTAATATAACGGAAAGGTATTAACTGATTGGTAAACAACCAGATAACAAAAAACGTTCGTGCCTTAATGAGGTAAGACTAATGAGGTAAAATTAGGACGGTGTTTTAAAGTAAAACAGACAAAATATACGCGCGAACTGAACGAACAAGGTTCATTAACCGCATTAAGTGGGAAGGAAACAAAACCTTTGTCTTAATATGTAATTTATAATTTAGTTAACGGGTAGAAATAACTAAAATTTTAAACATTTATACGCGTGTTGTGCATCTCGGTTCGAAGCGGATTGTCGAAACTTTCGATTTTGTTTACTTTAAATGACTTGACGTTTCAGTGTTTGAGAACGACAATTTGCAAGTCAATTAGTGTGAACTCGACGCAGTAGCGGAAAATTCAGCGCGATTTCAGTGACGTAAAAATTTTACCGTTACGGCTTCAACCGGACTGCATTTCCATAATTATATTAATTGCACGTTTTTACAGTGATAGCTTTCTAACGTTCCGTATATGAACGTGCAGATGTAAGACAAGCTGCATCAGTCTCATACGCAAACACATGCACCTACTACTTTGGCCAGGGGAAGTAAAACGAAGAATAGGAAGGCTATACAGTATATCGATCTAAGTGTTTTGTATAGTCCACTGTAAAATGTAAGATGGTTTGCACATATGTCGGGAATGTAGGGTAGCTCATAAAATGGTTCAAATAAATCTAATGCCTTAAGTGTTAATTATATATTGGTCGATAGATGAGTGAAGTATCCTAATAATGCTTCGACAATTACGTAACGTTCTCAAAAATTCGAGAGCGTCATTCTACACGTTTCTCGACTAGCCCAGCGTGCATCGTCTGTGACAAGGTCGTGCGCTCACGTAGCCTCCAGACTGTTCGAGCTCTTGTAACTACGCAAATTACGTCGGCACTCCGCTACGAGTATGGGAAATTATTCTGGAACCTCTGCGGGATCTATATAAGCAACAACGGCCGGCTTAATAAGTTACACCTGACGATATTGTAGAGTGCGGATCAAGCGTTTGTTGCGGATTAGTGGAAAGTTATTATTGTTTAATTAGTACGGTACTGTAATAAGGTGACATTATTATCGTGTGTGGACAGTTTTAACTTTAATTATTATTGTATGAGAGCACCGTGTTGATTTCAGTTTGTTATTTGTGACTAAATAAAGCTGGTAATTGGTGACGTCATTGGTGTCCGTATTTTGTTTCCACTGTACAATACAACGATCCGTGAGACCGTCGTGACAATAACTTTTACCAATATAAGTAATTTAAGTGATTCCAACGTACCTTAATTTATCTGTTTGTGAATGAAGTCAGTCTTTCGCTCCCTCTACGGTGTATAGGGATCTGTGATGAGATAGCTGAAAATCGGAGATGTCAGCAAGTCCTTTCCAGTCGACCTCGCAAATGCACTGTAAATGCACACAAAGTAGGCCTTCTTTCATTGTATTTCGCGTAAACGTTTTTATACGGCAACTAGGAATATTTTTTTTGGCTTGTGTCGTCAGTAAATGCAGTAAGTTTGGACGACTGCGAATGAAAGGTGAAATAACCTTCCAAAGCTGTAAAACATGTTCGAATTTGTTTATTTCCGAGAACACAACTTTCCAAAATAAATTTTTACCGATGAAGGGTTTGCGAGGATCGGTCAAAAAATATAACACAAAAAGCTTTGTGTTGACGATTCGACAATATTTATTGTCATCATCAGGGCAGTTGGTGTTGATTTGTTACGATGATTGTCCTGATAATGGCAATAAATACTGTCGAAACGTCGACAAAAAATGATTTAAAATTTGTGTTATACGTTTTTGACCTATCTTCGCAAAACGTGCATCGGTAAAACTTATTGACTGACTGTCACTACGAAATTAAGGTTTCCAAATAGCCTAAATTTAAATAATGAGCGTAACAGAGAACAGAAAGGGCCATAATTTATTTATCCCTGACCCTAAATTGTATCTCTTTCTACCCCTCATAGGGCTAACAGGAAACCCGTAATAGGTTTACGCAATGAGTTTTTTCAGGGGTTATTATATCAAGCAATCAAGCGATATTGGACTGTGTTACAGATTAAAGGCTACAACTAAAGTGTTTTCGTATTAATATGGTAAAAGGATATTGAACTTAAGATACCAAACAACATTATTCACTTTTGTGGGGGTGGCTACGCCTCAGAATCTTCATCTACGAGCCGCCAGTGATATAGGTACGGACTGTTCTTGTCCCTTCTGAGGGAAGCAAACCCATTTTCTTTACAAACAACGTCTTCAGCATTTTTCTCTTAGAGACGTTGGATTCAAATTCTCATTTAATCCTGAATATTTTTGTAAAATGCGATTTCCGAGGCACTAATATTTGGGTTACATCAGTCGAGCATAATTGTTTCCGTAGTTCTTAAAATTCTAGTTTGGAGTGTCTCTACGTCCATTTTCGTTATTTAATTACTGTGTTTAACATTTACCACTGCGTTATGGAAACACAAACTTCCCCGTATTAATTCGGCAATAGCTTTGTCGCTCGGCAGCTCTTCCCGTAGCTCCTCAGCGTTACATTCCTTGCCTATTAATGTATATTATTGTTAGTTATACTGTATTATAATTAAATAGTTGTTCATTTGTGGTGTACTTGTTGATGGAGTGGGATAGAAACTATGTTGCCGATCTTATGTCTTTCAAGTGAACGCACATGTTTCATCAGAATGTTAACGTCTCGTTATCAGTAAAAGTAGTTCCATCTCAAATATCGTTACGACGGTCTCACGGATCGTCGTATTGTACAGTGGAAACAAAATACAAGCAGCAGTGAAGTCAATGATTACCAGCTTTAATTAGTCACAAATAACAATGTGAAATCAAAAAGGTACTTTCATACGATAACTCAAGTTAAATTTGTCCATACGCAATGAAAGTGTTAACCATTAGAGTTCCGCACCAATTGTAACACAATAATCACTTTCCACTAATCCGCACCAACCACTTGATCCGCACTCTACTATATCGCCAGGTGTAACTAACTTAACCTGTCGTAGACTCTTATATAGATCCCGCAGAAGTTCTATAATTATTTTCCATACTCTTCGCCGCGTGCCAACATAATTTGGATAGTTTCAAGTCTGGAACATAATTTCCTCGAACAGCCTGGAAACTGGTTGGGTACACGGCCTTAACCGAGACACTGCACCTGCTCAGCTAGCCGAGAAACGTGTAGAACGACACTCTAGAGTTTTCGAGGGCGTTACATAATTGCCGTAGCAGTATGAGTGAAATCAACAACATATCACAAAATAAATAGAGAAGTAAAATTAATAACAAACATTAATGTTATAATAGGGCTAACAGTGAACTAACGTTAACAGTGCATTCACGTTAAGAGTTATGTGTTTGGGATAAATCATACTACGTCAGTTAAAAAAAAATTTGTTAACAAGACCTTACCAGTGTAGCGAGGCGGAGTGGGGTAAGCTATGTTGTAATCGTTCTTGTCACAATCGAACATACACGTGTTGACGGCTGTGGCCACCGGTATCGGAGTTGTCACGCTAGACGTCCAGAATGTTTTATATCCATCCTTCGTAATGTGAAGACTCTATTCTTAATCGTAGACTCTTCTTCGATTAGAAGCCGTTATATTAAATTGGTAGAAAGTCGTATGTTTTACTTCCATGTTCCATAAGGAAATGGAAGTATGGTGATGGCGAAAACAATCGTGTTCGAGATGAGGGCTGATTCTGATTGTACTACCCTCAAAACATGAAGAAAAGTCATTTTTCGAAAAGTGTCTGTGTGTAGAATTTTCTCTATGGCAAACGATAACAGCCGTAAATTCAAACAGAATCAAATATTGTTTTGCATATGTGCCTGAGTTGTAGAGGACTCAAGGTATATTGATTTTGGTGAAGATCGGTTAAGGAGAAAGGGTAGTTTACCTGCAACGTTTTATGTTTTAACAAGATTAAAGTACTTAATTTTGATAAAGTATCCTGAAAAGAAGGTCATAATAATCCACTGTAGATGAAGTATCTATAAATGAAAAAGGTAGTTGAGGGGGTGGGGGTAATTTTCTATAATTGAAAATGATAGTTGAAGGGGGAGGGGATAATTTTTTATATGTTTACTACGTCATCGGCAACAAAGAAGTAGTTTGTTGTTAAAATTCCTTCCTGGGCTGTTTGGCGTGGTCCAATGTTTTCTACAAAACCAGACGTTTCGGCAGTGCTATCGACTGCCATCATCAGTGAAAATCGAGTGCGCTAACGTGAGGTGGTATACGTTAGTGACCACAGTACTGTGGTTAAGGCTGAAGAAAGAAGTAATTTCTATGGAAATATTTCATTTCGAAAATGATTTTAAATATAAATCTTAGAACATGGAAGTCATGTATGGTTCTCCATACCGATATTTTCGTCTTGTATAATATCTATTAGAGTATTAACCGCGAGAAGACGTTTATGGTATTAGGGACGTGTATGTGCGCGCGCATCTATTTTTGTAACTCACAAAGGGCTTCTGATTTTATCAATTTAAAGAAATTCTCATGATCGCAATCACTTGACCGAAGTTTTAGTAAATCGAAAGATTAACGCATGTAAACGATTAATCGCGAGATAACAGAAAAGCAGCGACGGAATAACGTGTACAAAGTTTCGAAGAGAAAAACACACAACCAGTGAAAAGCTCTTTTCTCTTAATGCAAAACAATGCTGAAGAAGATGAAAGAACCAACGAAAATGTTATGGAATATAGTAAAGAAGTAAGCGAGCAGAGAACTGGAGGAAAACAAAGCAAGACGCGATGCATCATCTCGTTAGCGGGAACAAGCAACGTGTGTGTGTGTGTGTGTGTGTGTGTGTGTGTGTGTGTGTGTGTGTGTGGATAAAACTCCATTAAGTGTGTGCTTCCACCTGCTTGATAGACGTTTCAAATAAGGCCACTTGTTTTACGTGGTTTCAAACGTCTTTTAAAGTAGTTCACCGTAGTAATGCGGCGAGCGTGTAACGTTTAATGGCATGCAGACTAATCCGCGTCCGCGAAACGGTCAATTAGGAATTTAAATTTAAAAACGTGCAAAGTGTAGGTATATAAAATTTGTATTTTTTCGTGTAGGACAGTAATTTACAAAAAAACATTACAAACAGTGTGAAGTCTGACACATGAAATTATTATTCAACATATAACGTTGTACGGATTAACGAAATCTAGTTGAGTAAAAAGCGTAGTTTGAAGGCAGTGAACTGTACGTATATCTTAAGAAGAGCTTGGAGTGGTTACAAATCGGTAGAGCTCGTCCCCGCATGTGAGAGCCTTTTCAACTCCGGTAAACAGACGATTCGATATCTCTTGAACATAATCGTAATTGTCTTGAGTAGATACGAAAGAGTAGGTGACTTCTTTGCAAAGAACTGCCACTGGGATAGCCTGTAGAAGGTGTGTCAGTGAAATGGACAACCGACACACAAGCGAAGATTAAATTCCGGAAGTAAAAACAAGCCTAATAATTCGAACTTATAGGTCACCCAGAAAATCGAGCACAATACTGTTTTCCGCCTAGTCATTTTCCATATTTCTATTCCTACTTCAGCTGAATTCCACGTTCCTTGAGGACAGTACCTAGAATTTGGTCATGGTGGGGGGAGGGAGGTCCGGTCGAGTTGACTTCTTACAAAATAAAAAAATAAATGAAGACTAATCAACATTACTGTCTTTTAAAGTTGTTGAAAACCGTGTGATAATTTCCTTAAATCAATCCCATTAAAGTAAACGGCAGTAACACAAAAAATACGCGTTATTGAAACATTGTTTAGAAGATACTGACTGACTGAATTGATTTTTCTGTACTTCATATTTCAAGCGTTTACGCAAATTCTGTATAATAAACCTGTTTGTATATTAAAAAAAAAGTTACTCTTATACTAGCGTACACAGCTGAAAAATACTAAAAAAACACTAATAATTAAGAGATTAACAAAATTCGTCAACTTTTTTCGACCCTCTGTGAGAGGTCCGGTCCCCCCCCCCCACCAGTAAATAAGCCTCTGCTTGAGAATCGAAGTTATTCTTCTTTCAAGAATTCACCTAAAACACGTGATTTGAAGTTTTGAACAAACTGGGGAATTTATCTACCAACGCTAGAAATATAACTTTCAAAAGAGCTGCACGTCAAATGCTTCACTGTATGTAGGCCTATACGATGACATGATGTTTTATATACTTCTCAAAGTACGAATGATCTTTGTAAAACGGAAAGGAATGAAGTTCTAAACAGATTTTGTGCAAGACACCGCAAACTCCACCCTCGACTGTGCGTTAGGTTCCAGACCTAAATAATCGATGAATGAACAGCCGGAGGTAAAATCGAATTTACCAAAACTTCCTGTGCAAATGGTACACCACTGTTTAATACTACGAACACGTGTATCAAGTATTTCCGTCAAGGTCAAGTATTTTCGTGTAAATTAATACCTTCAAACTTTAAGGTGGCCACACTGTGCAGTATCAGGTTGGCATAGAGATTATGTATTTCGCCTGAGATTATGTATTATGAGTGCTCGCAAGCCAATCATATAGCACTTTACGCTGATTGGTTGCTCCTGTTTTCCAGCTTAGATCGTGCTGGTACAAAAGTTCACAAAAGTGGCTCTTTTTCTCAGACAAAACGCATAGTTTCTGCCTCACCTCTGATACGAATTGGCGTACACTCTCCGATGGTGAGGCCGAAACGATTATAGATAGCAACAACTACGGACCACGGCCTAACACCACCCGGCTGATGATAATAATAATAGCAACAAAGTAGTAGAGATCATTTATTCAAATCTGTTTATTGCGCGTAAAGATAGAGTGATAAGGATTAGATTTTAGTGCCATCGTGTTCACACGTTGGTTGAAGTCGATTCGTTTTTATGATGTGCAGCTTTAGCTTCCAGCGTTAATTGGCAGGCGGACATGACCGTATCAGGTGCGAATTACTGGCGGTCAGGGTTTAATTCTGGCAAAACATTACTTAAGTAACCTTGAGCTTGAATTATACGTATGCTGTACCCTACGAGCAGTAAAACAGGGTCGCGGTTTAGGATATAGAGACTGACTTCCAACTGTTGTACTGTAAAATGTGAACCAGTAGGAGAGTGTGTGGGATTCCGTACATTTACTGGCTTTTGGCGTGTTTAATAAAGCCAAATTAAACGTCTCACCTCTGTCAAAACACGAAACGACTTCTTGCTGGTGTTCAGCGTCCAGTCAGTGGTAATTTCTCATTTTGTTTCATTTCTGTCCATGACTCGTCAGTATTGTACCTTTTTGTTGGAGGCAAGTTGATATAATACAAGCGAATGTATGAAGGGTGTAAAGAAGGTGTGTGCAATTGTTCGTAGAACCAACATTACCAACATCTGCCGTGTTGTTGACAAATTTACACTTTTTTTTTGGTTCCTACAGTTTGTTTAGGTACCGCCCTTTATTTTTACTTCATTTTTTATTTTTCTATACCTTACCATATTTTTATCATAGAACTGGCCATCAATAGGCCTACTATTAATTGAACGTACACCAAGAAGCAGCTCATAAAGGTTAGGAGAAACCTTAATATTTAATATATTTTTTTTTACGAGTGGAAGAATTTTCTGTATTAATGTCCGGAAGGGTTCTCGCTTCCGGAGTTTGGGTATTATACCCGACCTACTAAAAAAAAAAAGAAAAAAAGCCACATCACTTTCCTTTTCTAGGACACTAACCTGGAACTCACTTCTCTGTTTGACTCACTACTTTGGGCTAGACCTATTGTTCTTCAGCCCTAGGGCTCACATCTGACTTGTTGTTCTTCTATATTGCATTGTCCGACTCTCTCTTCTTCGGCCGAAGAATCTCTTCTGGGAAGCGTGCCACACAGTTCCAGGTGTCCTTCCCTTGAAGCATCGCTTCAACGATGTTATACAGGGAGATCTCCTGTCTAATATCTTCTTGCAACGATCTTCTATGATTCTGCCGTTTGTCGCAGACGAAGAATGTATGGCTGGCATCGTCCGCAGCTCCCGGGCACTCGATTGACTCGGCCTTTCCACCTTTCTTCACGTAAGATCGAAAATACTCGTGTCCAATCAAAACCTGGGTGAGGTAATAGTCTATCTCCCCATGTTTCCTCTTCGCCCACGGCTGCACCTGCTTGACGAGCTTTCTTGTTCAGCGACCTCGATCTTCTTCCTCTCAAGCTCTCTGCCAGCTCTCCAGCACCTGGCTTCGTGCCTCTCGGTGTGGTGCAGCTTCACCGCCTACCTCCTTCTCCCTCTGAAAGACGATCTTACGTTCCGTGGCGAGAAGGTCGATCGGTATCACTCCGGCAACGACCAAGACAGCCGGCTTGGAAACCGCGCGGTAGGCCGATGCAACTCGAAGAGCACTTCGTCTTTGCACCAATAATAATAATAATAATAATAGTAGACAATAATATTTAACTAACAACGAAAATATTTAACGCCTTCTATATTGTTATTTTTATGACTATTTTTCGGACGTATGCTATCGCAGTACAGTAATACCGTCCGTTTCTTTATAAGGATTACTTCTTCCCATTGGAATATGCCCAAGGCGAGTATTTGTTCGTCATTGTTGCGTCCGATTGGTTTTCTCAGTCACACTCTTTGGATTGGGGTTTTTACTTTGAAAAGTAATGTATTTAGTTAAAATAAATTTCTTTCGCTGTACCTTTAGCTACAGCTCTCCTTAAGCAGTCCATTACGAATGATGTCGCTACGCAAAGCCGTGTATTTGTGTGAGCGTAGTGTATGATGTAGGCCTTTAATTAAAAACAGTACATTAATATAAGGACAGGTTTGTGAAAAAAATACAAATTTTGTAATATTATCTATAGCACCGTGTAAACGGTATGTGTTTCTTTTCGTAACAGTTATGTAGTTATATATTTTAGCTTTTTCAGATTATTGAAAAAACCAATTGTCTGAAACGCGTTGTGTGCGATTGGAAAAACTGTATAAGAATTTACAGTGTTTAGCATTATTTATGATACTGTAAACACGCAGCCACAATATATTTGCATAATGTCGTGTTTACTTAAACATGTTTTCCGTGTTGGCGTTTTGTCGGTTAGTTTGTTGCGGCAGACGCGCGGGTGGGTTTGTGTATGTGCGCGCACATATGAAATATGTATAATCACCGCTGAAAGAGTAAAATATTTGTTCGTTTTAATGACATATTACAGATTAATATTTGTTACTAGTGCAGAGAGAAATAATGACACAGTTACTGTTCCGGGAAGGGATGAATTTTACAGATTTTGGGGTATACTGTGTACTAGATTGCAGAAAGTCAGTTGTGAGCCAATACGATATGACAAGTATCAGTAAACACAATAGTAGGCGTATACACGTTTCGTTAGGTAGATTCCTTCATTTAGGGGACAAGACAAGCCAAAAAAATCGAATTTTGAGCTAAATTTTGTTTTTTGTATCATCTTTTAACTCAGAGTTTCCCTTTACAATGATGTATTTATCACTTTTGTCTATTAAAAAAATTATTTTGTTATGAATTTTTAAACCTATGTTAGCATACCCCCCTGTGTCACAGACGAAGAAGCTCCCGGGCAGTATAGGCACTCGGGTGACCCGGCCTTTCGAAATTTCTTCAGATAAAATCGAAAACACCCGTGTCCAGTCAAAAACTAGGTGAGGTAATAGTCTATCTCCCCATGTTTCCTCTCCGCCCACGGCTGCACCTGCTTGATGAGCTTTCTTCTTTCTTTGTCCAGCGGCCACGTTCTTCTTGCTCCCAAGCTCTCTGCTAGCTCTCCAGCACATGGGTTCTTGCCTCTCGGTGTGCAGCTTCACCACCTACCTCCTTCCACTGAAAGACGGTCTTACGTTCAGTGGCGAGAAGGTCGATCTCGGTATCACTCCGGCAACGACCAAGACAGCCCGCTTGGAAACGGTGTGATAGGCCGATGCAACTCGAAGAGCACTATGTCTTTGGACCAGTAATAATAATAATAATAGACAATAGGCCTAATATTTAACTAACAACGAAAATATTTAACGCCTTCTTTTTTGTTATTTTTATGACTATTTTTCCGACGTGAACTATCGCAGTACAGTAATACCGTCCGTTTCTTTATAAGGATTGCGATACTAAAATTCTACTGTCTGCCTAAAAAGACCTAAAAATTCTTCCGATACTAAAAAGACCAAGACAGCTTTGCCCGGAAACCGTCGGTTTAATGCTGACGCGGTTAGTGAGAAACGTGTTGCAGCATAGCCTCTAACGAACAGTAAGGTTAGGTTTGTAAACCTCAACAAGCGGTATTAAATACCTTGGAGATGGTGACAGCCAGGCATTCCTGAATCAAAACCTTATAGAGACACTGTCGAAATGAAAAAATTGGAATCTGTCACACATATGCAAAACGAATGGGAACACGGTTGAGGGAACTGATAAACAACTACAAAAGGAAAACGCTAGGGTCATGATAAACAAATACACCATTATTCAGTTTAATGAAGGTAATACAGGTAAACTGAAGGTGCTGAAAGAATTAGGTTTCGAACACAGAATAAATACTGTAAATCTGCTTCGACAGATAGACAAAGAAAGATTATCACAAAGTGATAATTTTGAAACTGTTTTAAAGAAAACAAAATCAAGAAAAGACGGTAAATAAAGGAAAATAGCTGCAGATGAAAAGGAAGAAGGAAGATATCCACGTTATGGCGATTGAATATTCAAAAATAAAGTAATCTTATTAATAGCACAGTTAACACGCGATTTTCCGAAAATGTTGATTTTTTTCATACATTTGACTCATTATTTCAGGAACTAATAAAGGTAAGAAAATGAAATTTGTTGAGCAAATTCAGCTCATCTGTCTTTAAGAATGTACATTTTCAAGCCTCAGATAGCTACCAATAATTGTAATGTAGCCTACTATTTTCTTTTTTATTTTTTATTAAAAATAGCAGATAATTTGATATAAAAATTTTAATACTTGGTGTACTGAGCAATGAATATTTTCCAAAGAAAAAAATTATTATTATTACCCTGGTTTTATAGAAGCTGAAAAAACGGCTAACAGTTATTAGCAAAATAACATTGCAGACATAGGGCTTACGAAATGTGAGAAAGAAAGGCAATGTTGTGTTATACTGTGGTGTTATACGTTTAACTTATATAGGATTTGGATTTGGGTTCTTGTACACTAAATAAAAGTTTGGGGGTCACGAGTTTTAGGTACACGTGGAAAGAAAACGTAAACGGCACGAAATGGTAGTACGTAATGTGCTGTTGTTTAGAGGTATCGGTGGCAAATCGTAGGCCTACTACAGTAGCAACGAGCGTAACTGGGTCGGGTGCGGCTGGGCTCAGCAACGTTTCCAGGAAAGACTTGGGTAGAACAAGGAAAAAGGAATTTAAACGGTTATCGTTAAGCGACGATATTTATTTAGGATCGTGTTAACGCGAACAACAAGAAACAAATTGTGTTAATTCGCGTAAAAGCCGGCTTCTTAACAGTTTTTTACTGCCATGTTCCATAAGGAAATGGAAGTATGGTGATGGCTAAAAAAATCGTGTTCGAGATAATTGCAGATTCTGATTGTACTACCCTCAAAACATGAAAAAAGTCATTTTTTCAAAAAGTGTCTGTCTGTGTGTAGTTTTTTCTATGGCAAACGATAACAGCCGCAACTTCAAACAGAATCAAATAATGTTTTGCATACAGCCCTGAATTGTAGAGTACTCAAGACCTATTGTTTTTGGTGAAGATCGGGTAGGTAGTTTACCTGCGACATTTTATGGGTAATTTTTTCTATGACGAACGATAACTGCCGTAAATTCAAACAGAATCAAATAATTTTTTCATACCTCCCTGAATTATAGAGAACTCAAGGTCTTTTGATTTTGGTGAAGATCGGTTAAGGGAAACGGGTAGTTTACCGGCAACACTTTATGTTTTAACAACGGTAATTTTTTCTATGACGAACGATAACAGCCGCAAATTCAAGCAGAATCGAATAATGTTTTGCATACTGCCCTGAATTGTTGAGTACTCAAGACCTGTTGTTTTTAGTGAAGATCGGTTAAGGAAAAGGGGTAGTTTACCTGCGACATTTTATGTTTTTACAATGGTAATTTTTCTTATGACGAATGATAACTGCCGCACATTCAAACAGAATCAAATATTTTTTTGCATACGTTCTTGAATTTTTAAGTACTTAAGGTCTGTTCATTTTGGTGAAGATCGGTTAAGGGAAAGGGGTAGTTTACCTGCAACATTTTATGTTTTAACAACGGTAATTTTTTCTATGACGAACGTTAACTGCCGCACATTCAAACAGAATCAAATATTTTTTTGTGTACGTTCCTGAATTGTAAAGGAATGAAAGCCTATTGATTTTGGTGAAGGTCGGTTAAGGGAAAGGGGTAGTTTACCTGCCACGTTTTATGTTTTAACAAGAGTAATTGTTTCTATGACGAACGATAACTGCCGCACATTCAAACAGAATCAAATAATGTTTTGCATGCATCCCTGAATTGTAGAGGCCTGTTGATTTTGGTGAAGATCAGATAAGAGAAAGGGGTAGCTTACCTGCAACGTTTTATGTGATAACAAGGGTCATTTTTTCTATGACGAACGATAACTGCCGTAAATTCAAACATAATCAAACAATTTTTTGCATACGTCCCTAAATTGTAGAGGATACAAGGCCTGTTGATTTTGGTGAACATCGGTTAAGGGAAAGGGGTAGTTTACCTGCAACATTTTATGTTTTAACAACGGTAATTTTTTCTATGACGAACGTTAACTGCCGCACATTCAAACAGAATCAAATATTTTTTTGTGTACGTTCCTGAATTGTAAAGGAATGAAAGCCTATTGATTTTGGTGAAGGTCGGTTAAGGGAAAGGGGTAGTTTACCTGCCACGTTTTATGTTTTAACAAGAGTAATTGTTTCTATGACGAACGATAACTGCCGCACATTCAAACAGAATCAAATAATGTTTTGCATGCATCCCTGAATTGTAGAGGCCTGTTGATTTTGGTGAAGATCAGATAAGAGAAAGGGGTAGCTTACCTGCAACGTTTTATGTGATAACAAGGGTAATTTTTTCTATGACGAACGATAACTGCCGTAAATTCAAACATAATCAAACAATTTTTTGCATACGTCCCTAAATTGTAGAGGATACAAGGCCTGTTGATTTTGGTGAACATCGGTTAAGGGAAAGGGGTAGTTTACCTGCAACATTTTATGTTGTAACAAGAGTAAAGTACTTAATTTTGATAAATAAAGTATCCTGATAAGAAGATCTTAATAATCCACTGTAGAAACGTAGATGAAATATCTATAAATGAAGAGGCTAGTTGAACGGAGTGGGGATAATTTTCTATAAACGAAAATTATTGTTTGTAGGGGGAGGGGATAATTTTTTTTATATATGTACTACGTTATCGACAACAAAGAAATAGTTTGTTGTTAAAATTCCTTCCCGGCCTGTTTGGCGGTAGACCAATGTTTTCTGCAAAACCAGACGTTTCGGCAGTGCCATCGACTTCCATCATCAGTGAAAATCAAGTGCGATAACGTGAGGTGGTATACGTTAGTGACCACAGTACTGTGGTTAAGGCTGAAGCAGCAAGTAGAAAGAAGTAGTTTCTATGGAAATTTCATTTCGAAAATGATTTTAAATATAAGTCTTAGAACATGGAAGTCATGTATGGTTCTCCATACTGATTTTTTTTCGTAGTAGGTAGTAGAGGTGGGCCGATATCCCTATATCAGGTATTTTGGAACGATATTTTTGTGGAACGGATATAACAGTGACTGAAAAGTTTAAACACCTGTTCCGATTCAACCCCCCCTAAGCAACTAACGAGTAAACAAGTACACAAGTAAACGAGTACTACAAATATTAGGAGTATTAGGCCTACGGGTACACAAGTAACAACAAGTAAACGAGTACTACATGTATTAGAACTATTACGGGCGCACAAGTAACAACAAGTAAACGAGTACTACAAGTATTAGGACTGTTACGAGGACACGAGTACGAAGCCACTTTTTGGTGCTGAATTTCGTTTCTGCGCATGTGCCGATTGCCATACAAGTACGAAACGAACGAAAACAGCGAGGTTCAGAATATCTCTATGTCAAAGAGACGAAGCTGTTTTTCATACTGATGTTACATCTGTTCTCGTGTGTTATGCAGATATATAATACAGATTATAATAACAAATTGTATATTATATTAGTCACCAACTTGATAAATTTTGATGAAGCGAATTATATTGTGTTATAACCTACAGAGTGGCTGATAGGCCATATAGTACTTTTTGTTAATGTGATTTCGGAGATGATTGTAACTTAACTGCACATCTCGTAAATTTTTGTGACATTCTTTGTTGTGCTATTACGTGCACTCTAAATTTTATTGCCCGAGTTTCGCAACTGATTTGTGTAACCAAAATGGAATAAATAATTTAATATCAAATCTATGTCAGTTTGTTTACTAGCGAAAACTTAAATTAGTATTCCCGAAGGGAGATAGGCCTATAAATTCTCTTGTTTCTTATTTTCTTGTAAACAGTAACAGCTTAATAAAGTCACAGTGTAAATTAACACTGTTAATACTTTTAGTTTCAATTTATTTCTTATAACAGATTATATAATACAGGTATATGTATAATAAGTATATAATAACAGGTATTTGTACGTGTTATTTTTTTGGAACGGTATCGTTCGTACCTGTTATTTTCAAATACTAGTTTAGCACACCTCTAATGGGTAGATTCCGGTGTATTTTCACAACTTCAAAAGAGGTGCTGCTGAATTATTGAGATTCGTAATTAAATTGTAGATCAGTAAGTACATACTACTACATCGACTCTCAGCAACACGTTTCAGAAAATGGAGATTGCCGTTCATATTGAGATGGCAGAGAATTCTTAAATTTTTTCATAAATTTAACAAACCTTAATTCTAAAAACAGTTAACAGTAATAGTCGTGAAGACAATAATAACCGTGCTGACAATGACGTACAAGAAGTGTAAATATTAATCTGCAGACAAACTAGAGGAAGTGTTACAAAGAACTGTTAATATGTTTTTCAAACATTCTTAAATATCGGTATGGAGAACCATACGTGACTTCCATGTTCTAAGATCTATATTTAAAATCATTTACTTGACTTCGGTTCGACAATATCTAACAAGTTAGGTGTGTTCCTTGTAAATCGAGTTTTATGTTTGACAAATTGAAATGAAATATTTCCATAGAAACTACTTCTTTGTTGCCGATATAAAAACTATTCTTAGTATACATATAAAAACTTATCCCCTCCCCCTTCAGCTATCATTTTCATTTATAGAAAATTACCCCCTCCCCCTTCAACTACCTTTTTCATTTATAGATATTCCTTCTATTTTTCTACAGTGGATTATTATGACCTTCTTTTCAGGATACTTTATTTATCAAAATTAAGTACTTTACTCTTGTTAAAATGTAAAACGTTGCAGGTAAACTACCCCTTTCCCTTAACCGACCTTCACCAAAATCAATAGGCATGGAGTCCTCGGGTACATATGCAAAAATTATTTCATTCTGTTTGAATTTGCGGCAGTTATCGTTCGCCATAGAAAAAATTCTATACACAGATACGTACAGACACTTTTCGGAAAATGACTTTTCTTCATGTTTTGAGGGTAGTAGGCTACAATCAGATTCAGCCCTTATTTTGAAAATGATTTTTTCGCGATCACCATACTTCCATTTCCTTACGGAACATGGGAGTGAAAAAAGTTCAAAAACTTAATAATTCAAGGAAGACAATAAATAGTTAAAGAAAAGTAATACACTTTAAGTAGGGGATATGTGACATACCGAAGTGAAAGTAATGCTGTTCGACATTCTATCCGTAAACAGTATTGTGTTTCAGAAATTCCCCGTATCGGAAAACTGTTTTGTGCTATTTAAACTGATAGTGAACTTCTGCAAATACTTTTCCTTATTTGAACTGTACGTTTTCTCTACTTCACTCTTTTAGTTAATAAGTTAACCTAGTCTGCGTAACGCTTCACCGTTTTGAATTAAACAGTGTTTCTCCTATTATTTTTTCACTATACGAAACAACAGGGAAGAAGAATTGAATGCCTTTAACACCCCCGCCCACCCAAAAATATTATCTTTCTACCGGAAATGAAAATAATAGTTTCTTCTGAACTGTGAAAATTTATTCTCCAAGTACTTGTTTACGTGCAAACTCGTTCTTGTGAGCCACGTTTTACGAAGTTCTTATTTTGTATTACTATTATTATTATTACTAGTACTATTGTCTCGTCATTCACATAATGCGGTGTATAACGATGTATTTGTGGCGGCGCAATCTCTGTACATATTATTCAGTCAATATCATCCAAGTAATTTTTCACGTTAAGTTAAAATGCATGTTACTCATTGACGATTTAGTCTCTGGAAATAATTTCACACTTTTTGTCAGACGTGAAATTTTCATGACATTATTTTGTCGTACAGAGAACATGTCCTACTGAAGCGTGTTGTACAGTAACTGCCTAGTTAGTACATTTCTGTGTGAATATGCTGAAACTTTCTCGTAAAACGCAGAACAACCCGTTGGTTTACAACAGTGATTGTGAGTCAGTTTTAAATAGTATTTGTTTCTTTTAATTTTGTCTGAATTATTGAGTTTATAAACTATTTAGAGGCGTAGCTTCTTACCCTACTACGAACACGCAAAAGTGTTAGTATCCAAATAAGTTTGTTCCTTTGTGTGCTCGCCATATTGAACGGTTGCACCGTTTGAATGAATCAGAAGTCAAATGTTTTCGTCTTCTGTGTATCGCTGGGTCTGTATTAAATTTGTGTTTTTTTTTTATTTAGTGAAATTGTGAGATTCATTTTTTAAGTTTTCTGAAGTCATGCATTCAGAGGATGTAGAAAAATACCATTGCCTAATCGTCTGTTTTTATATAGTTTTATTTCGTTTTTTCATAGTCAGTTTTTTTCTTTAAAAATTGCTTTGCTTGTTCATTTCAGGTTTACGGTTTAGTGTTATGGCATGTCTCAATGTTATTGGTCGTGCTCATTTACACGGAATGCATGTGTAAGGCAGTTACAAACTAATTCCAGTTACTGTGAGACTTCTACAGTAGTGTTGGGGCGCGCCGCGAAATAATTTTCACAACACGAAGATTTGAACTGTTGACAAAATACACTAATACATGGCTTGATGGGTTAAACAGCGCAAACTCGTATCAGGATGAGCTGCAAGATGTTCTTAGGATGAAGAATTAGGACAAGACTTTATGCGAATCGTGAAGTTGAAAAATTACAGCTGTCGGCTTGCAATGATAACAACTAATCTGTCGGTGAGTTTTACAAATTTTTTTTTGTCGTCGGCACGTGGTTAGTCATTTTCGCAGGTTCTCGAAATTTTAGCGATGTTTTGCATCGTTTTCTATAGTACACTCGTTGCCATGTCGCAAACCTATTTTTCTGTTGACGTAAAGTCTTTTGGACACAAAAGCGTGTTTGGTCGATGCACAGTTGAGAACATAAATTCTGTATGCGTGCTCAAAACGTACAAAATAACTAGAAAATATTTATAAAAACGGTGGTAAAAGTACCTTTGGTACCGTTCCTCTGTCTTCCCGGAGTCGTATGCGGTGTTTTCTGCACTGCGGTCCGGGTGCTAATGACTCCCGCGCTAACCATCTTCACCAGCTATGTAACTTTTGAATCTGACGAAGGAAGGAGAGTGTGCGTAGATGTTTTTAGTAGTCGTTCACTGTGTATTAACTTATTGCACTCTGACGATAGCACTGAAACAAACTGATAAAACTGAAAACAAACGATGCTTATACTGTAAGACCAAAAGCGTATGAAACGCGAAGAGACGAGACTAATACAGTACACGCAGTTTGTCATTAATAACTAGTACCGTGCGTGTAGTTGAGTTTCTTTTATCCACGTTGTTGCTATAAACTATGGGCAAGTGGGAGACGTTTATGAAGTGTCATCGTGAAACCAAATGCCAAACGCGAATGAGCACGCGCGCGCGGTTTAATTAATGTCAGACTTCATACAGCGTGAAATATTGGATTCCTAAACTTAAATTTGACTCCTGTTATTATGAGGAGGGCTACCTGCCCTTAGGAAACTTTTGACACCGATTGTTTATGTTACATCGATTTTACGTTCTGAGTAAAGAATGTTTTTTAACGTGCGATTAATTTTTTAAGTACAAAATTTTGTCACGCTAGTTAGTTAAGATTGTCGCCGTGTTGTAGCTATCGAGGGAATAGACGAAATCGAAAGTGAAAGTGTTGGAGAAGCCGAGACGTTTATGTGAAAAATTTATGTGGAGTGGCCGAAGTTTCTGTGAGATTAGTAGAGTGTCGACAATAAAGCGTGGACCGTTATTTGTAAGGATTTTATCGATCTTATTAGTAGCGTGATTGAAATGAACTGTTTTCCTGTGTAAAAACAGTACGTGGGGACTGCATTGGTGACATATAGGCCTATATAGTTCCGTTATTCATAAAATCTCTTTGTGTCGGCGTATAAATACAGCCCATTCTGTCCGAATTGATTTATTCATATGGCAGCCAATATTGTGTTTTCGCTGCCAAACGTGGGAATAAATGTTTTCATAAAGACTTTATTTTCATACGGGGGAGGAACCTGTTGCCAATTTACCAACCAAAATGTGTAAAAACTTTCGTTCAGGATAAGAAAGATAATTGCTTACCAAGGTGAGCCGGTTCTTTTTCTGAAGCATAATGCATGTTTTACAATAAATAACTAACATGATTAACGATATGATGTTAATAAAACAATTTGATTAAAGTAAATTTTAACAAATAAATAAAATGATTAATGATAAAATGGAAAGGACATATGGTATAACTAAAGATATTTACAATAAAAAAGACATATCTAAAAATGCGAAAATAAGGCATTACAGTACAGTAGTGAAGCCAGAATGCCTATATTCAAGTGAATGTCATTGAATTATAATTTAGACAAACTACAAATATTGGGAAGACGAATTATTAGGAAAATATTAGGCCCACGAAAAACTTCAGAAGGTTGGAAATTAAGAAGTAATGATGAAATATATCAAAGTATAGAAAACGTAACAGAAACAATGAGAAAAAGAAGACTATTATTTTTTGGACATTTATATAGAATGGACGACAATAGGTTGACAAAGCAAATCTTCAAATATCTGTGGGAGAAGAAGTCATCATCAAGTTGGATTAAAGAAGTCCAAAAGGATTTAGAACAAAATAATATACACGCAGAAGAAGCGATTAAAAGAGAAGTTTTTCGGGCAAAAGTGTTAAAAATGGAAGGAGTCCAGGGTAGGGGAGAGAAAAACCCAGGTTCAAAGTGGACTGACGACAGGAAGAAGAGACAGAGTGAAAAGATGAAAGAATATTGGAGAAAAAGAAAAGAATAAAGAATTGAAATAGGCATGTAGTCCTTAGATGGCCTGTAAAAAAAAAAAGGATTAACGCATTGAAAAGTAATGTATATTTTAAGAAGTCACTGTGAGTTGCTTACGTAAGTAATTGAAGAGACTTTTCAGGCGTATGGATTAAATTCGTTATTTAAAATATATAAGAAAACTGTTACAGAAATATGTATGTTTACACTGAACGTGCATGAAGCGTGGAATATTCATCATTAAATGTGAATAATTTTATTGACAATTTAAATAATATTTCGTGCGTGTAATGACTTGTGACGCGTAAGAAAGACCGGTGCTGTCCCAATAACCGTACCCACGCTCATTTTCGATATTTCGATTGTGTGATTATTGGCATCGATATGTAATGAATATCGCGCATAATTTTAGTTAGGCAATAGAAGTCGTGAAAAATTATTTTTGTACGTTGTAAAATAGGTTGTCGACGATTGAAATCATTTTTCTTTGTAATTTTTTTTACGAAAAATGTTTCTAGCAGTAATGTAGCTCCGGTGTGTGTGTGTGACATTGTTCGGTTAACATGCAGACTAAAAGTATACACGGAAACCAATACGCCTTTAAAACGATACTCGCTTTTTGTGAAAGCCACGTAGAAAAAACTCAAAGTCAGGCGAAATCTTGCCTGTTACTATGCATGTCTCCCTTTCTGTGGCAGAACTCGATTTTCCACTATTACTCGTTTTTCACTGTACTCAGTTTTTGTACAGACCACTGGAAAAGCAACAAAGACCTGAAGTAACCAAGTGAACTAAGATCTGGAAATACATGTGTCCTTTTTTTTGCGTTTCGCACAAAATTTGCTTTCAGTGAAATTTTCGAGATTTTATTGAATAACACGAAAGAATATCGGCCTTCTAATGAATAACAAACTTGTTTTCATTTGTTAATTCTTTTTTTTTGTGTTGTAGTCGTATTATTCAGAAATAGTTATATTCTGCACTTTACATTTTCTATGGTTGAATTTTTTAAAAAAACTTTAACGTTTTTTTATTTAAAACGCTAATCTGCCTTAAGCGTGGTGTATACAAATTAAATGTTATATTGTTTCTAACCAATGTTTTTATTTCTTTAAACAGTAAACTACAAACCAAAAACATTGTTACCCAACCTCCCAAATGAAAACATTACGAATTTTCACTTTACATCAAGAGATAAGAATAATTACAATTAGTACGCTTCTTCTTCTTCTTCTTCTTCTTCACATCGTGGTTTATCGACCCTATCGCAGACATTCAGATATCGAAAATGTAGTGTGGGTATGGACATTGAGAAAATACCGAAAAACCTTATGGGCCCATGTGCATGTAAGCCTATCGCGCGCGCGCGCGCGTGTGTGTTAAGAATTAAGAACTGAAATTACTAAAAACAGTGGGAGTAGAAGTCGGAGGAGGAGCGAATCATGGCATCAGAGAGAGAGGGAGAAGGGGGAGAGAAAGTGAGTGGGAGAAGGAGGAATTAGGCGATCGTAATGAATAAGTTAAGAATAAAATGTTAATTGGCGTTTAAAAGCGGGTCTTTGTGTGAAAATATTGAGTTGTTAATCTGTGACGCCAGCGTAAGAATGACTTGGCCCGGATTAGTTGTGTTGTGTGGCCATCAATAAATTTAAATATTCATAAAGCGACAACGGTTTTGCACTGTGTAACTAAACCACCTACGCGATAACGTTCCAAGTCAATTAGTTAAGTAATTAAACGAATCTGAAATGTGTTGACACATTAAATTGCGTTGCGATACTTCGTAGAAAAATTATTTACGTACCTCTGTGCAATTTTTGTAGCGTTTAGTGACAACACGTCGCCTGTGTTTCAGATTTAGCGCCGTTTGCTTGTGTTATGTTTATTATGCGCACATATGCGTTGACCATATCTACTGGTAGTCTTGCTTGGTTGCTTGGGTTTCGTTAGTTTATGACGTACCCTGACCTTCATCAACTTTCGCCCCGATTCATTCAATCCCTACACTGTCGAGAAGGGTAGCTCTCCACCCCCTCCCCCGACGTTTTCCCACCAGTGGGCCCTTTTCCCCCCTGTCCCCTATTTCTATTACCCAATAGCTGTCGACGTATATCATTCATGCGAAGTGCCCACCCTTATTATTACAAATTCCTCTGTTCCTCAATCTACACATCCTTGCCTTATCTCACGATTACAACAAATACGCTATTCATTGTTTTTTTTTTTTTTTATTAGACCTTCCACTGGATCTTCCTCACCACAGATTCAGATACATACAGTAGCGGCTAGTGTTATGGTTGCAGCGTTGCACAACCACCAATATAGAATAATTAAACTATAAAATAATATACGAAATCGTTAAGCAGTTAAAGTGTCATAAATTTCAACGGAAACCGTATTAGATTCTATGCGGCAAAGTTCACGTACAATTCAAATATGGCGCGCAGGCTGGTGGTTGTAGGCCGCTTGCAACTTGAAGAGAAAATGGCAGAGCTTACTACACAATCATATGGGAGGACCTGCGTTATTCTTCACAATTGCACTTTGTTCCCTATGTTAGCTAGGCGGTTGCAAAGTTTCTGCAACGTTCCACTAACAGCCCTGTAATGCATCTTTAATTTTGTCATGATTAATTTAATTTAAGTGAGCACAGCCTTCTTGATTTGTAGGCTAAGTTGTATCAGGTTTAGTGTTTACGTTGGTTCAAAGTAAACTTGTACTCGTTGTTTTTTGAGGTTATAAAATTATAGTTATAATTTTGTATAACTGTCATTGTGATAATTACGTGTCAATCAACTGTTGTTAATTAACTGTGTGTTAAGTATTTTTTTATTTGTTAAGTGCTGCTGGGTGCTTTTGTGTTTGTGCTTTCTGGAGTTAGTGATTCTGTGTGCTTTTAAACGTGTTTTTTTTTTTTTAGTTTAAAATTAATAGCGTTAAGATTGCTGTCAATCAAATGAATAATATTTGATTACTGCAAAGTTAGTGATGCTTGTAGCAATCATTCATGAGTACGTGGGAACATGGAATCTGGCATAGGTAGACATACTGATAGAATCATTCCATTATCGTTAACAGCTCTCTTTTTGGGGAAAAAAGTAACTTTATATTTTTTTCCATAGGACAGCACTATGTATGATGCAGATATGTTGGTCTGCGCCCTGTTTAATGTGTCCTTTTACCCCTCCCCCATCCTCTCAACAATTACTGCAACCACCAAAATTTGGAACCATCAGCCTCCACTGGATACAGATAACATTTCTTCTATTCTTTCGATTAGTGTGTGTGGTAGAGACTTTTTTTGTAGTACAACGGGTCATTATGTGCATTAAGCAGTTTTATGACGTTCAGCATCAGTTTAGTGCTAAACACGTAACGGAAAAAGTGGAGATTACAAACGGTAACCGTCTATTCGCATATGCTTACGGGTACTGATTGCTGCTGGAGTTAACGGTTCTCCATTTCCTCCATCTTGTTTTTACCATAAGTTGGTTAGGGCCGAAGCACCACAGAACCCACCATCTCCCCTCGGGCTGCAAGTTGCGAAGACTTATTACCCAAAGCTTCTGTCTCCAGGCTTCAGTGAAACAAGTTATTTTTTTGCACCTCTAACCAACTCTGTCGTCCCGCCTCCTTTTAGATGTTTTGGAGACGACCTGTTCCTAATCCTGTTCATTCTTCCTGTTCAACTCTTCCTCTGCCCTTTTTGTGTCTGTTTTTAGCATCAGTCTAAATACGTACGAGAAAGGTCAGGGGCTGCGCAAGTCTGTCGTCCGCCATTACGACTCGTCCCGAGCTTCAGATGAGCTACCACCGCGGTAATAAGGATCAAAATCTTTTAGTTTTTAGTTATGGCCTGAGAGGGTACAATCAGATTGCGTCTAATTCCGAGTTAGTGTTCACCAAGGTCGGGTCCGAGTTTCGTCCGGTACAGATACGTGTTGACCGAGGGCGCTGATGTGTGGGTTGCCCTGTAAACGGTGGTAGAACTTTCGAGAAAGTGTTCGTATGCTGGCGTTTAGGGAACGGACACCGAGGGCGAGCGGATAGTCAGGTTCGAAGTGATGTAACGGGTACTGCAGACCCAGTGGAAACCTCGGCTGATGAGAAACTGGAACTTTCGCTTATGAGTTTTACCAAGTAGCTTTATGCCGGAGCGCTACCTTCTATACTGGATGTGGTACCCGTCGGTATCACATACCGGGTAACGATGAATTTGCCTAGGCGGAGGTTCATAGCGTTGCTGCAAAGCAGGGGGCGGAGTTGATACAGGCGCGGGCTGCGTCCGCCAGGTGAGATGTCTGCCTACGTACATCGGTGTTTCGTCTTTTGCAATTTTTGTATTGTCACGCTATTACAGAACATTCTACGTGTTTCTCGGCTATTCCAGTGGAACCCGGCTGTAATGCGTGCGCGCGTACTAATTGCTGCTAAATACAGTTACGCGTCAACTATCGAGACTGACCGAGACTTAACCGGTCCGCGCACACTGTGTTTAAGGCGGCAAGCAATTACGCTCTAGTGTTTTCTAGTAGCGCTGACGCGTAGTATGGATTATTCTGGAATATCAGCGGGGTATAAATATAGGCATTCAGCGACAGTTAGTTTAGTTGAAGTGATGATTTATTCCAGTGTGGTTCGAAGTGTTGTGTGTTTTATAATTGTGCGGTACTCTATTAGTTGAAATTTTTATTGCGTGTAAACAATTTTGATTTGATTTGTTGTAAGAGATTGTGATAATTAAAGCTGGTGATTAGTGACTTACTTGGTGTATTGTATTTTGTTTTCCACTGTACCATACGACGATCAGTAGACCGTCGTAACAGAATATTGTTTCGTCTTTGTATATTATGCACGGCTAAACGGAACGATAAGTTACGTATGCATGTGAAGAGTGCTTTGTTTGTGCTTTTATTAAATTATTAAGCTTCTTGAAGTTGTACATTTCAGTATCCGGGATGCGATGTCAGTTATGTGAGAAAGATCAGATGTTATAAATAAAATTTATAGACTTCAAGAGATAACAGGAGCGATTAGAAAAATTCTTCAGAAGAAAGCAAGAAAAATGGACACCCAAACAAGGTTATGAAAACTTATGGGGATTCCAAGTATTTGCTTTCTGGTTCGAAAACGTGGGCACTTTCAGCACCAAACTCGAGTACAGGCCTAATAATGGCAGCCGAGAGTGTGTAGTAATTTATGTGTAGCCGAGAATGTACAGCGATTTATGTAGTAAGAGTAACAAAACCAGAATAAATAAGAAAAACAGAAACGATGGAGAGAAGAATGTGATGGAGGGAAGTATTGGCTTATAAATCCCGAAATATGAGAGTCGTTGGCAATATGAAAGTTACAGAACGTATAAAACTGTGGAGGCGGGACAGGTTTGTAGTCTGTCATAGAAGAAAGAAACAGAGTAAACACCACTACATTTGATAACAGCGTGTTCTTATCGTCAAGGAAAAACGAAGAAAAACGTTCGCGCAGACTAATTAGATCAGACGTGTCAGAACTCTAAGGATACTGAGTTATACAGTTTATATGATAAATAATAAATATTATTGGTACCGTGGTATAATGCGCACGCACACATCCTTATCTATTCGCATTGTGACACGATAGACAAAATCTGTTCTTCACGTACTTGATAACATAAACCCAATTGTTAACATTCACGGTGCTAGATTTTTTTTACGTGACCTTTGATATAACAAATCCTGGTGAACTTCCACCGTGGTGCACACATTTAATGGGACGACGCGATAGTAACAAAGTACACCTGTATTCGCGAAGAATTGTACGTGAACGAAAACCGGTCGGTGAAATCTTATTACAACAGTTGTATCGTACTTCTGTCTTGATTTTAATGTTTTTAACAGTAGAGTAAGTAGTAAATTGCTCCCTCTCGTCCAACTTGTGCACACATGAGTGGGTCAGTTTGGTATCCCGAAACTGTTAACGATCCTGTTGCACTATCAGATTCTGCCCTGTTATGGATTCATAAACTTTGTGTCAGACGTACAGACGTACCCAATTCCCCGAATACTGTTAAACTGGGAAAACGTTTGGACAGTGCGAACGCGCTCACGGTCATAAAATTCGATTTCTTCCGACCATACAATGACGTTTCTCGGATATTTACTCGGGTTAAAACTTCATTAGTAAAGTCGCTAAGTGTCTAGTAGCAAATTATTATTACAAAAAATTCACTGCAATTACATATACATTATATAAAGTTATAACTCTTTGAGTTTCTTGAAAAACATTTGTTTAACAATTACGAACAAAATTATTTTCTTGTGCAAGTTTTAATTTCATTATAATGTGACATACGTTTCACAAAATCAGATTCTTCATAATCAGAAACTGAAAGTATTAAAATATTTCTTTCATTCTCTGAAAATCATACCGTTGTCTATCTTAAGGTAGACAATATATGTTACCTTAAACAAGATAGCAAGTATTATCGCTTTAAGGTCTGTACTAAAAAAGGTTTATTTTTATAAGAGATTTTATCCCTTCACAGACGAAAATAATAAAGTTCAATAGAGCGCAGTTTCTGAAAAATTATGAATACGTGATGCTTATCGAACTTGCGTATTTTCTCGAGTGTATAAATATTAATTAAATATTTATTTTGCAAGCGCCAATATGACAAACAAACTGCTTCAGTACTTTAGTGTAAACTGCGTTGAAATAATATTTCAAAATGTGTATTTTTTCCGCGCGCGAGCGCCTGCACGCGCATTTCAGCTACAGTTGCAGAAATTTTGTGATAAAACTAATTAAACTGATCTCAGAGTTGTGTCTATTAAAAGGATGTAAGCGATATTCAGCGATTATATGAAAATATATTTCTAAAAGTTTTTGAACACTTCACATCTTTTTAACGACTTCGTACTCTGCAGCAGACTAAAATTTCAGGACGTGGGTACTTTCATAAGAAAGTTTGAATGTTACAGTTTTAATGAACCTTTCAAAACCTCGATGTAACGTGAGTACTTGAAAAACTGTCAAATTTCTTAACTCCTTTAAAAACGTGCTCCAACAGTATTTTTAATTTTCAAAGCTTTTAAAGTGTTACTCATTTATGTTCTCTCTTACAGGAAAATTTGAATATGTCTGTACGTGGATTATAAGTTATATGCACGTATACTTTGTGCAGTTGTATCAGTTCGTTTCTTCTCGTAACTCCTTTTATGTAAACGAAAGTTATAAAACCTGTTTTTGTTTTTGTAACTTTTTGTTCAATTAAATAAATCTCACTTTCGTCTTTACATAATTAATACTTTGTAGATTATAGCGGGACGAAATTAAATATTGTTGATGTTTCAGAAGCATGCGGGCCTCAGAATTTTCCACGAATCTGTATACTAAATTACACGACATTTGACTTGAATGTGGAGCTTCAGAACACGCCGGTGAAGACGTTCTCTTCAACTACGAACGTACGAAATATTCTGTTCGAGGCGTGCTATGTTAGCATCACGTTTCCGAATATACAGTGCCTGCAGAAAGTGAATCGAATATTTAATAATTTAGTTCCGTTCGTTGTAAATATGTCGCCAGCTTACATTTGCAGCGGCGTGTATTTTGTTTATATACCTACACGTTTAGGTTTCTGAAAACTTTGGTGGCGAAAGTTTTATTTACAAAACGTAAATATATATTGTAGTGTGAAGGTGAAAATTGAGATTTACAGTGATTTAATTAAAGAGCGTAAAGGCAAGAATATGTAGAAATGATACTAAACAAATTAGAAAACAGAGATTGAGGAAGTTGAGAGGGTAAGAAAGTTCGAAAATGAAAAATGATTTCCGGCAATCCATTTCTGTAGGATTGGGAAATGAAGGAAGTGATGTTTCCTAGAGCATACTCTAGGTTGTATTTAAACAGCCCAAACACATGCAAGATATTCTGCAGCGGCGTCTTCCTTCCCCTACCTCAGAACCATTAGTACGTCTCCACCACTATCACCAATCTGGGTCAAACGCCCTCGGGCGATTCTTGATGACCCCCTCGTACAGTTAGCCCCGAGCAACTTCCGATCCTCTCTGTCTCACCTACACTCCTCAGAGAATCGTTCTCCAAGCTTGTCTCTAGCACACTGCTTGGTCTTGTTACCTTTTGCGACCGGCACGGAAGTTCTCTGCCTCGCGGAGAACGACCGACGCCTCAAGGCGTCTGCCTACAGTCTCCAAGGCGGACGGCATCTGCCGTCCGCATCGCCACCAGGGGCAGTGCTACTAAAACATTAAATTAAACATTTTCAACATTCCGGCGGCATCTAGCGGATGACCGTGTTGGCGTGTCCCCTCCCGTTTTTAGGTACCCCGTCAGAAAGACCAACGCAGTTTTCATCTGGTAGTCATCTGGTACGTCCCGGACACTGCAATCAAGCCAAGGGTACAGAGATGCCCCACTAATCAAAGCAAGATTTTCTTAAGAAGAAGAGTTAGGGCAAGATGTTATGTGATTTGTAAAGTTGAAAATGATATTGCAGAGGAGGTGAAAAAAGGGTGACAACGTCAGTACGTCGCTAACCAGTATTGAGTGCGCACTCACATCCGCGTACGTCGCTGTGTTTGTGGACTATATTTTTAAATGTCTTTTAGTGTAACTTTTAATGTTTAACGAAGTCTTAACCGACGAATTTTTTAATCTCTGATGATGGATTAACACAATCCGAAACGCGTAAGAAGACAAAGAAGAAAAATTAAGCGGTCACATAGACGGATTAAGGTAAAAACTTTAAAGCTTATTGCATGTATCTGTTTTTTCTGTTCGTGTACGGCAGATTGTCGTTGCGATAATTATCGTGTGATTTGGTCAAGTGTACGACCGCTAATTTGTGTCGGCGTTTTTCGTTTACTGTAGTGACGTCGATGTGTTTGAGTAGTGACGACGGACTGTCGGACGCTACTGCTGTCACCGTCTGTCTTATTACTTTCACGTCCTCATTATATACATGGTGCTTGCAGGTGCCAGTAAATCGTGTAATTGGATCGCTGGTCGCCAATAAATTATATCATTACCGAGTTATCACTCGGTTATTAATTATATTAGACGATTAACGTGTTTAAAACAATTATAAGTCCACAGGCTTGTAGACAAAAAATATTCGACAGTCTAAGTTTAAACAGCTAACAAGCGGTCAGAACTTGACTACAGTTTTTAAGTATGTCAGTAATTTTTTAACACTGAAACTTTCGTTCGTCGTATAAATGCGGAGTGTTGCGACGTAAGCGACTATTTGGAAACTCTCAGTAATAGTGCTGCGTGCGACACTTTGTATAAAACAGTTTGGATGGAAACTCTTTCTGGAAAAATATTTTCAACTTAAAAATGTGATCATTTTATTTACGTCACTTCGTGAAAGATCATCATCTTCACAGCACGGCATAGGCAAGGTGCTACCTGTTCCGCCATCAAAGATCCTCCGGTCATTTCTTCCTGGATCTACCCACACACCCGTGTCCTATAGGTTTGTATTTCCAGAGTTGTTTGGCCAGTGTGGAATCTGACATTATTTCTAAGTATTCGTTCCACCGTTGTTTGTAATCTTTTAATTTTTCATTCAAGTTAAGAACTTATAACTCTTTTCTTATGGCCTCATTCTTTATACGGTCAAGTTTAAAACACGTTTTAACTCCTCCTAAGAACGCCATTTCCGAGCCCTTGTATTTTACTGTCTTGTTTCTTGGTTGTGGTCCATAATTCATATAGGACATTATAGGGACCGCCATAACTTTGTAGAACTGTAATTTTGTATCTCGACGTAACTTGTTTCTATAAGTAGTTTGATTGTCCCACAGATCGTCTGGAACTTACCTAATTTTACATCAGCATCATAATTCCTATCGTAACTAATATCATTTCCCCTCCGTTTTTATGCGTATTTAAGTGTGTGTGTGTGTGTGTGTGTGTGTGTGTGTGTGTGTGTGTGTGTGTGTGTGTGTGTGTGTGTGTGTGTGTGTGTGTGTGTGTGTGTGTGTGTGTGTAATACAATGAAGGAAAAGTCCGACTGTTTCTTCCTCGGTAATTGTTGTTCACGGGCTTCATTTACACTGTTCCAGAATGACATGCGCCTTATTACCGATCTCATCATTTCTAAGGGTCATTACTGATTTGTACATATCGTAGTCACTTTGCAGACTACACACAGGAATAGACCTGACAATATAAATTGAACACTGCCTTCGAGATGCGCAGTGGACAAACACCTCGGTGTGAGGCTAACAAAATGTTCATTCATTTCGCGCATGCGCACAACAGTCTTGCAGAGTGTTTCATAGTGTGAATATCGGCTGCAACAAGGCTGACGAGACCATTAGTGTGTGACAGAGACAGAGGTAGTGCAAGAGTGAGACGGTGTACTGTTATCTGCGTTGTCTCCCCTCACTCCTCTCTAGACCACTTATCTATACTTTTAAGAGGGGGTTATTCATTCGCCGGGTCGGCGCAGCTCATCGACCAAGAAAGGCTGTCACGTGTCGAACGTGTTTTAGCTCTGCCGAAACGGAAACTTACTGGACTGAACAGCACCGCGTTGTCGGGTCCTGTTTAATGTAAACTATAGACAAGCCGAATAATATACATAAAGTCGAAAGTAGATACCAGATGTACCAGTAATATTAACTAGTATCAATGTTTTGTGTATTTTCCTAACGTGAGCTCGTTCTTGTCTTTCTCTAAAGATGTCAGTGTGTCGGTTCCAACATTCTTGGACTTTCGTCGTATTTACCAGTAAACGACGAGCATGCCAAATAAATAAATTTTATCACTACTTCGTATGCGGCATATTCGCATGTAATGAGATGACTCAGTGATTCGACACAAATTACCCTCCTGTGTTTCGTACTTTAATATTCGTTTCTCTTGGTACACAGACATGATGACGCCAACGTGACTTTTCGTGACTTCTGTTTTCCCACAGACTGCCCACGCTTTTCCGGTCTCATTACACGGTTTTAAAACGTTATGAAATATGAAATGCTTTAAAACGTATTAAGGCAGGATGTGGGCTGCAGCAAGTTAATAACCTTCGGATTGACCTGCATACCGCTTACAGCACCGTGCCTGTCTGGTATTAGTAGTTGACCTCTTTTGCTACAAGTATTAATTTACGTGGATGATGGATAGGAGTATAAACGGTGGTAATTAGTCTCGGAAACTTTTACGTCTTTCAGACTTTGCTGCCCCCCCCACAACATTGTCAGTGCAAAATAATTACTAAAAGTGTAAACAAAGTAGGTAAATAACTCGAATTGGGCGTACTTTGTAAACAGAAGTTATCAATATGTCGATTTTTATAAAATTTGGCAGCGGCTCTTTATTAAGAACGAAAAAACAATGTGAAATCAACAAGGTACTCTCATACAATAATTATAGTTAAATTTGTCCACACGAAATGATAATAATATCAACTATTAGAGTTCCGCACTAATTATAACATAACAATTCTCCACTAATCCGCAACAGTCACTTGATCCGCACTCTGCAATATCGCCAGGTGTAACTAACTGACAAAGCCGGCCGCTGTTGCTTACATAGATCCAGCAGAGGGTCCAGAATAATTGTTCAGTCTTTTGGCGGCGTGCCGGCATAATCTGCGTAGTTACAAGTGCTCGAACAGTCTGGAAGCTGCTTTGGCCGAGACACTGCACACGCTCGGCTAGCCGAGAAGCGCGTAGTGCGACACTCGACTTTTCGAGAGCATTATGTAATTGTCGTAGCATGACTAATAGAATGATAAAGAAGTGTCTCCGTCTTGTAGTGACGACTTAATATTCCGAGCAAGATAGCCATTGTAACTGCATCCTTCATTTATTCCGCAAAACACATATTACTTTATTGTGTTTAAACGATCCGTATATTTATTGTGTTATCTGGAAATTAATAATTTATTTAAAATTAAATATTTATTCTGCATGTCGGTTTAAGGATAACAGTTGATAAAACGATGCTGATAAATTTAAATTGCAACTAGCAGTTTCATTTAATTTGCTGATAATGTTTATGATCGTTTCCTGATTTTTAAAACGGTGTTATGAGTAGTGTTAGTAGCTAGTCTGTGCGGGTGCGTGCGTCTGTTGCAGATAATCAGGCGAAGCAGAGGAAAATCCAAGCGGAAGTACAACGAGGAAAATTACGAACAAGTTTTTTTAATTAAATTTTTTAAGGACTCGTGAAAGCGCGATTGTTTTCCCTGCGTCTATTCATAATTTTTACCCAAGCGACTCATTTGTCACAATGCAAAAAAATAATTAAACTCGCATGAGTCGATGGATTTTGGGGAGAGTTGTATTTGGGCCGCTAATATTGAATAGTTAAAGAACAGATTGCAGAATTTAAAGTGTGTGGTTTCTTTTTTGAGTGGCCAGGACAGATCTGTTTTTTTGCTTTTTAGTTTGTTTTACTGTGTAAACAGATGTTCAAGAGCGCTATGATTAAAAAGCGCCAAATATTCGAAACGAAAAGTGAGAACTTTTAAGTGGAATGAAGTGAACGGTTTCTCTTTTAGTCGAAGGCAGACAAAAAAGATAATGATAGGCGAGACAACAGCGAGAAGAGTGTGGATACGAAGAGAGAATCGGTTGCACTCGGGGCGCATCCCACTGGACAGTAGGCCTGATTGTCACGTCACTCGTAGCTGTTAAGTTTGTGTCCGTTCCCTGAACGCCACTATATGGAAAATTTTGCGGGTTAAGTTCTATCGCCGCAGGACCCTCTTCGAAGGCAACCCCCTAATCAGCGCCCTCGATCGCAACCCATCGTGCCAGGTGAATCTTGGACCCCGCCTCGGCGAAGCCTCACGCTCAATTAGAGCTGTTTAATGGAAATCCCACGGCCGATAGCAGGCCACGTTTAGAAATCCAGAGTATCGTGGTCCCCGCTGGGGGAGCTCTATAAGAGAAGGTTGTGACGGGCGCGCCCTTCGTCCCGCACAACCACTGTCCAACCTAGCTCTTACGTTCGTTCTGCCATAACTCTTCACTTTCACCATACGGAATTATATAAATCGTTATCTGTATAATAATTTGTTTCTTGATTGATATTAGTTATTTTCTTGGACTTGGCGCATGCTTTTAGACTTTTACAAAATTAATGGTTTAGTGAAAATAACGAATATTAAGCATTCGGTAAATTGTGTGGGTAGATGAGGGATCCGGCTAATGTTTCTGTTGGACAATCTTAAGAACACGTGACTTAACAGTGTCCGATCACACAACAGCGATATTCGCGTTGTTTTATGTCTTTTGTGTTTATAATTTTGTATAGGCCTACACGTATGCGGTCATTTTAGTTCGTCAGTTTTCCAGCGTGCATTCGCCAAGTGACGTATATTGACGTGGCAATGCAGTAACTAGAACAACGGCTTTCGGACGGATAGCTTGAGGTTTATAACGTAAAATATACTTTCATGTCTTGTCTTTTAAATTTGGTATATTTGGAGAAGTAGCCTATATTCTTAAGGTAAGCTGATCACGTGCGTCCTGCCTGTGTACGCTGTCTCATTAATCGTCTACGCAGATGCGCTTGGAAATGCGTTTTCTGGCGGAAAGGGATGCGTGTTCACGCGTCTAAGATAGCTTTTACGACAAATACTGTTTTGTGTATACTACAAAGAGCCTTAAAAACAAAGGTAAAGGATTCCAAGAACGTAATAAATGAGAGATGTAACAAATAATCCATACAGCTCGCATTACCGCGTTCACGTCCAGTGTTGTGTATGTGTGTGTGGCGTGCGAGTGTAAGGTGTCTACCTGTGTGTCCTTAGTATCGTCATAATCCGCTAGTATAATTTTACTCGTATCTGCATTTTTATTTAAATCTGCATGATTGTGTTACTTGATATTGGTGCTGTTACATGACGGCTTGTTAGCTTTGATACAAAATCAGAGGACGTTTCCTATCTTTAACACGGCAATTTTTATCGTTACCAGTGGCTATCTAAAATTTGGCCTTGGGGGGATCCGGTTAAGTCGGCTTCATACAAAAGGAAAACAGGTTAAGACTAATCAATATTACTACCTTTAAAGTGGTTGAAAAACGTGTGGTAACATCCTTAAATCAGTCCCATTAAAGTAAACGGTTATAACACAACAGAAATACGGGTTATCGAAACATTGTGGCTGAATTGATTTTCTTATAGACTATTTCATATTTCAAACGTGTACGCAAGTGCTGTGCACGTAATATATAAGCATACACAGCTGAAAAAAAAAACAATAAAATAGCGAACACAAATTAAGAGATTAATAAAATTCGTCAAATTTTTCGACCCTCTTGGGGGGGGGTCCCGTAATTATTAATTATTATTTACCGGTAAATACGCCCCTGATCGTTACTGATACAAAATAAGAGGAAAAGTGTGTCGCAATCCAAATATCGGATACAGACTTGCATGTTCTAAGATGTATATTTAAAATCATTTTCGAAATGAAATATTTCCATAGAAACTACTTCTTTCTTCAGCCTTAACCACAGTACTGTGGTCACTAACGTATACCACCTCACGTTAACGCACTCGATTTTCACTGATGATGGCAGTCGATGACACTGGCGAAACGTCTGGTTTTGCAGAAACCATTGGACCACGGCCAAACAGCCCGGGAAGGAATTTTAACAACAAACTACTTCTTTGTTGCCGATAACGTAGTACGCATATAAAAAATTATCCCCTCCCCTTCAACTATCATTTTAATTTATAGAAAATTACCCCCTCCCCCTCCTCTACGCTTTTCATTTATAGATATTTCATCTACCTTTCTACAGTGGATTATTATGACCTTCTTTTCAGGATACTTGGTTTATCAAAATTAAGTACTTTACTTTTGTTAAAACATAAAACGTTGCAGCTAAACTACCCCTTTCCCTTAACCGACCTTCACCAAAATCAAAGACCTTGAGTCCTCTACTACTCAGGAACACATGTGAAAAATTATTTGATTCTGTTTGAATTTGCGGCAGCTATCGTTCGCCATAGAAAGAATTCTACACACAGACACTTTTCGGAAAATGACGTTTTGAGGGCAGTACAATCAGAATCAGCCCTTATCTCCAACACGATTTTTTTCACTATCACCATACTTCCATTTCCTTATGGAACATGGAAGTAAAAAAGAGGTGTGACTTTTTGTTCGTTCACTGGGCAATTGGTTCGTTCATTTATTCGTTACGACAAGAGGCCGCCGCCTTCCATAAAACGCACAAAACCTAGTGACGCATGGAATAATGCATCCTTGAGTCGCACGGTCCGTTCTCTAAGATTACTGTGCCAACTTTGTGACGGTGCGAATCGCGTCGTGTTTAATAACAAGCGATAGGTGTGTGTTATTGCTTTCCGATATCGGAAACAGTTTACAAATCGTGTTTCACACGTACGTATGTGCGGTTCTTCTGGCGAGTAATGAACAGCTATGTATTGCAAGAGATATGCGTCACTTACATTCCTCTTGCGTGGTAGCAATTCTCTCCCGAATGTGACAGTAGCCCAACACTGTTGTTTTGTCCAATCAAAACCTGTGTCAAGTCTTTGTCATATATAAAATTAATTTTAATGCTAAAGAACACGATTAGAAATTATCGTTACGATCATAAATCCGTGTACAGCCTGTCGTGTATAGGTTTCGTCCTTCAGTTCTCGTCTCTTGCTATAACGTTTTGTATTGTCGTGTAATAATTAGGCTACTTCTGCAAGTGTGTTTTTCTTATTATATTTGTATCTGACGCGCGTTTCACAGATTCAGTGTGTATCTTCACATGTTCGTATAGAAACGCGCGCGGAACCACAACGAAGGAAGTTATGAACCATTTTTTTTTTAATTACGTAAACTGTTAAATGGACGCATGAAAGAGAACTTGATTTTCCTGGGTCTATTCATAATGTCTGCGGAGTGGTTTCGAAGACCGATCGTGTACTTTTCGCCACTGTTTACTTGTTTTGGTGTGTTGCGTGCGTGTGTTTGTATGGAAGAATTTTAAGTTTATCGTGAATTTATGCATATCTGAGTCTTTCTTGCGTGTACGCATCGATATTGTAATGTTTTCCGTATGTGTAAGTATTAATAACTTTTAATTTCATTATTAAATAAATTGTAGTAATTTAATTAATTAAATAATTATTATATCTAGTAATTATTTGTATTTTGGGGGAGCTAGTCTATTATTTTTTTTTAATTTCATATGTAAATTTCTTTCTAAGATTTTCGTTTTTGGAACTTGAAAAATACAACGTTTCCTATAACACGTAATGTATGTTTCGTTTTAGTATTCTGCGACGCTAGATTTATCTTACGGTTGGCATAAGGAGAGCTTTCGTGTCTCCAAGGAATCAAAATTTATTGATTTTCTTGTTTTGCCCGTGTGAACTTCATTACCTTTGGCGCATTATGATGTTTCATTATTTAAAAATATGTTAAGTCCCTAAATATTTTGAATCAAATTGTAACTAATATTCTTATATAATATAACTGTTTTCGCTAAGTAAATGTCCTGTCTTATTCTGTATTTTTTTTGTTTTATGAGGGAAGCTACAAAATATAATTATAAAACTGTAACAAAATCTGACTGGCTTGTAAAATAAAATTGTTTTTGGTGCAGTTCATGCTAGAAAATCGTCGACCTTTATTAAAACGTACTTCTTAAAAGAAAACTCAAGATATAATTTAACAAACTTGACATCCAGCCAGAATCAACCGCTCAACCGCTTAAAAAACCGCTCAGAATCAACATGAATTTCAATAGAATAACTCGAAAACGTAACGCTATCAAAATTCATGTGTCGCATCGTAGTAAGAATATGTGTGAATAAGTCCTTCCTAGACATAATTAATTATTACCAGTAGGGCTACATCAGAAACAAGATAGTGTTATACTAATTATTGTGTATAACAGTGCGAAGTGTTACAATGTTTACAAAATGCAAGTAATAGTTGTCTCCAGAAGCGATTTTAGCTAGTTCGATTTCAGTTAAGTTGGAGTAAAAGAAGCGGCCTCGGCCGGTTGCGAGAAAACGACGTTTTTACCTGTTCGTATCCGGTCAACTGCGCCCCGCACTTTCACTTCCAACTGACCGAATCTGTGGCAACTAGTAGAAACGATCCTGTTTCAAACTTCGATGATGTTTCAATTTTGTAAGTTTTTCATTGGTGTTAGTAACCTCTTTCTTCCAATATTTTTATTACGTTAAGTTAGGTTAGGCTAGGCTAGCATTGAATTGATTAGGGATGAAGTTTATTGGGCGAAACTGTATACAAAGATTGGAAATTCTCGTAGAGCATTACCATAGCAGACATGAGTCTTTATCTCTTCACACGTCTTTGATAGAAGCATCTGTGTTTTGTCTAACTGATAGGACGATGTTTTCGATCGTAATTGGCCGGGTGTAGCAATTAACGGGGTTCAGATTTTCACCTCGGTCGCAACTGATCGGTTTTTATACGATTGAGTCGCAACTGACCGCAGTCCAGAAGAAGTATTACAATATTGTTATCAGAGTCATTTGGTCGCATCAATTAACATCAGTTTATTACAGTCATTTACGTTTTTTGAATATTCTGAAGCAGCTGTTTGGTTCGTCGGGCGTTGGAAGCGGGCAACATATTTCATTTTGGCAGAATTAATTAAAATAGTTTTTCAATCGTAGTAACACGTATTGAGTTTCAATACATTGGAAAATCAATCAAAGAAAAATGTTTAATTTAAAATGAAATAACTATTGACCACGTACGTGACGTGAGGCTGTAACCTATAGTCGCCCGAGTTTAATATAGGCCTACGTGTAATTTCACGGTACTCGTTTGTTAAGTGAATAGGCTACCTGGCTCAAACGCGAATACTGTATTTGGCTTTTCCTTGCCCCCCCCCGCAACAAGCGAGCAAAAATATTTATTTCTAATCGCGCCAAGGTAACAGACGTCTCCCGTGGGCGCTTAGCGAAGAGTAAATTGGTTACAGTGTAATTTTGCTTAAAAGCGGAATTGTCGTAACGTCTTGTCGATACGGACGGATGTTTTGGACTGTAATTGCATCGTGACGCAGCAGAACGGTAATGCAATTTTGAGAAACGGACATGTCGCGATTGCCCACTGTCAGTACGAACGTTGTCAAATAGAATTAGCCGTGTTCCAGTTAGTATTGGGGGTTACGTATGTTTCTGAAGTGCTGTATCATGGCCTAATTAATAGACTAACTTAACAGACGACAGTACTCGTGGAATCTTCGTTATAGCAGTGAATTTGTGTTCATTTGTAACGAACTGAGCGTTGCAAATCAATTTTTTATTATTAATACACATACTGTTTCGATAATGTTCATCAAAGCGCGTTCCTCGGTGTATCTGGACTACAGTAGGTGTATTCATTGTATTTTTTTAAAAGACGTCAGTGCTGGGTTATTGATATTGAGTCTACTGGAAGGACGGACTTTTTCAATGTCTGTTTTTTTTTGGAAACCGACGTTTCGGGTACGCAACGAATCCGTAACCGTCTTTTGGCAAACAAACTAAATCATCACAAAAAAAAAAAAGTAAAACAATACTCTGTATCCAGACCTTACTCCGAGGCTGCTTTGGGTACTGCAAGTATTTCAAAGTTTTACATGAACAGGTTACTGGCCTGGTGCACAACCCCCTACCAGGAGGACCAGAGACTCTTCTGTCAGGGTTACCATACCTTAACCGAAAGGCCCTATTTTGGGGCGCAGGAGACTCGCCCTCGCCCTTGAGACGTGGATCGTCCGAGGATGAGATGGGTGCCGGAACTGGTTTATATAACCTAATCCTTGAAGAGGAGTAGAAGAAGAAGAAGAAGAAGAATACTCTGTCTCATAACATACAGACAGTCAAAACATAGTGAAGTGTTTACATAGTATACAAAAGAAAAATAAATACAATAAAAAACTTACCAACTACGGAATCTGTAAAATCCCACACACGCACAAAATTCACATGAACACGCACGCTTCAAGGTCAACTGCAAACTGCGACCTTGTTAAAACGTATTATCTTTGTGAAGTATTGTACGTCCAGAAGCTTATGTGAGTTTCCCGTGTGCTCGGCTAAATCAGTCTGTTTGAGGTCTGTGAAAGCGCCAAAATTTACATTTATTCGAGTATTGAGTAGCTGAGGGTTACATGACACTCGCCGGACACTACGAGTTCAGTATAATATGCTTTTCTTGTCGTTGAAATGTGAACCATTTGCATGGAAAATTCGCACCAAGGTACGGTAGTTGTTATTCTAACTATAGCGCACATAATATTATTATCTGCTGATAGTCTGTCTTTAGAGTTTGATTTCCACAATTGTTTAGACGTTCCAGTAACATTTTACAAACATAGTCCGCTTATTGAACTCTTAGAGATACATATATGCAGTGTAAGGCTTAACCGTATTTTCAATAATATTGTAACGAGAATGCTATCGAACAGCCCAGAACATTCTCCACCCCCCTGTCCAGTGTGGCAGGTGTTGCCTCAGCCAAGGCCGCGTTCAAGTTTGTTCTAGATTCTTCAAGAGGCCACTTGAGATACGCATTAGCGTCAGCATTAAGTGCCGTGCACATTGAGGATGGAACATTTCTAGAAGTCGTGCGCTACCTATAAAATGCCATAGCAGCCGGCTTATCAGTTCAGTGGTGTTGAGCGATTTCTTTAGAGCGACTGGAGTGTTTGTAGAAGTATTGTAACGAAGTGGTTGTTATTAGTGCGGAATTCTTTATAGTTGACATTATTATTGCGATGGACAATTTTTACTTAAACTGTTGTAAGAGACTATCTTGTTGATTACAAACTGTTAATTGTGATAATTGAAGCTGGTTTTTAGTGACTTCATTGGTGTTTTGTATTTCGTTTCCACTGTACTATACGACGATTAGTGAGACCGTCGTAACAATATATTGATCGTAGTGTTTGGCAAGAACTTCGGACAATGGAATCGTCTCTCGGGCGTTATCATTGAATATCTCAACGACGAGTAGTTAATTAAATCTGTACCACTGACAGGCCACACTTTACCAAATTCTGTTGTTGTCGCACGCAATCCTCTTTTCCAGAGCGTTAATTAATTAATTAATTACGAGTCTGAAGTTACGAAGAGCATGTGTCACATATAAAGTTTGTAAGTGAGCAGCGTTACTTCGGATCGAGTTGAAGGATAGTTGTCGTCGACGTTTGTCGCTAACTTTTCACGCTTTGTCGTCTTAATGGAGATTCGAATTTCATTTTGTCAATAGGTTATTTGTCAGTCTGATACAAATGTGTTTCGTATTTAACTTTCAAACTTTGTGAGTTTTAGGATAGCAGATACCTTGCAAACTATTTAAGAGAGGGAATTCGCAAGAAAATAACATACTTGTTAAGACATTAAATTAGAAAATTTCATTGTTCTGTTAGTCCGTGTGCGTATACGTACGTGCGCGCGCACCTGTCTGCACACGCAGAATTCTATTCCTTCGTAACTTTTACTACACATGTTAAAGAAAGTTATCAGCATAGTTATTATTGTAATTAATAAGAGGAGAATCGTGTTTTACAGTAAGTAGTGCTGTTTAAAGACGTAAGCATAAAAAAATTTTCGTTTCACGAAAGGCGACACAGACTGTTTCCATATATAACGTTCTCGTCGCCTACCTCTTCCGATCTGGGGGCGAACGGGACCGGACCACCCCCAGAGGGTTGAAAAAGTTGACGGTTTTTCTCGATCTCTTAATTTTCAAACTATTTTATTATAGCTGTGTATGCTAATATAGTAGTAACTTCTTTTTAAATATACAAACTGGTTTATTACACAGCATTTACGTAGGCCTATATTTTGAAATATGAAATATAGGAAAAGCAGTCCAGTTAATGAGAATCTTCTAAAACAATGTTACAATGTTTCAGTAACGCGTATTTTTATTGTGTTATTAGCGTTTATTTTATTGGGACTGATTTCAGGATATTGTCACACGTTTTCAACCACTTTAAAGATAGTAATGTTGATTAGTTTTTACTTGTTTTTTTATTTTGTATGAAAGCGACTGAACTGGACTCCCCCCCCCCAAAAAAAAACAACAAATTCTAGATACGCCAGTGTTTAAGATAGTATTCTTGTTTAAATTACTATTATTAATTTCATTAGTTTACTAATTAAAATAATGTGTAATGAAATTATAGGCTTTAAGATTTTGGTCGTTAATATAATATTAAAATTTTGACTCTTGGAAATAAATTTGTTAATTAAATTTGTAATGTCTTCAAGTAGGCCTATGTAATAGTGAATCAGCGAATCGATTGAGGAATAATAATTGCGATAAGTGCAGTTTTTGTAGTTGTGATGTAAAACGTAGAAGAGACGCCCGTCTGGAGACTGTTCAGCCACGACCACTCCGCAATTATGGAAATGAAATAAAACGCAACAAAGACACAGGCCGAACTGTGCGCCCCGACAGCTGTGTTTTTAAATTAAAATAGGTGAAAATTGTATCGTTTTAATACGCGTACGTGGGCGTTGGTGCCTCTAACGCCGTTAAACATCACACTTAGTGAATTACTTCGTTACGTGTAATTATTGTTTCACGAATTTGGTTCGCTAAATTGAAACGGGGCCTTCCTTCCCACTTGCAACCAGTAGCAGTTGCGAACAGCGTAAAATTCGTCCCACTTGCGATCATCCTTATCAACAGGGTTATCTTACAATATTTAATGTCCCACTTGGGATCACCGTAAAAGCATAACAGTACGCAAAACATTACGCCAGAACTGAATAGTTTTGTTTTACAAAACGCGTAACAAACTTAGTATTCAACTTGTGATTATAATGCCATTCTCACCCATGCTAAATTAATGATATTAGGTACCGCTTACATAAAACTAATGAACGTACATTTATTGAAAGAGGAGTACGAGAAATGGGGTCTAAACATAAACACTACTGAAACAGAATATCTAAAAATAGGAGACATGCAAGAAGACCCAGATCTGCAAATCCATAGAATCGGAAAAGTGTAGAGAATTCAAATATTTGGAAAGCATTATTTCAGAAGATGGAACAAAAAGAATGACATCAAAAATTGGTTACAACAGGGAAAAAAGGCTATTCGTTTGCTAAACTCGTTACTTTGGTCGAACAAAATGAAACTTCAAACTAAACTGACAATCTACACAACTATTGTGGAGCCTATTTTAACTTATGGCTGCGAATGCTGGAAACTTTCAGATAAAGAGAAAAGGATGATAGAAACTGTGGAAATGGACTTCTTAAGAAGAGCGTGTAATATTTCTAGAATGCAACATGTTAGGAACGAAGAAAGAAGAAGGAAAACAGGGCGCATATTTACAACAGCAGAAAGAATAGAATCCAGACAGTTGCTATGGTATGGTCACGTAATGAGGATGGAGGAGAAGCGATGGCCAAAGAAAGCATTGACTTACACACCACAAAACAGGAGAAGAAAAGGTAGACTGACAACACAATGGAGAACAGGAATTAGGAAAAACATGAGAGATCGAGCTATTGAAGACGATGACTGGAAAGAAATGCGGGAATCGAAAATGAATGGGGATCGAAATGCGGGATGCGGCGTAGACTGTAGGACCCCCGCTAATAATAAATAATACGTACATTTATGAATTTACTAGAATTACCGTGAATTTTTTTAAGTCACCGTCAGGGCACAGCACATGATGTGGGTGCCCACATTACTCTTCTCATTGGCCCTTAAATGTAAAATTAAGTGTTAGGTTTTTCTTAATTAGTCTACTGTCTGTTCTTCACAAATGTCGGAGAGTCTAAAGAACTAATAACAGACACAAACTGGCAAACTGGAAATCTCTTCACAGTTTAACAGTTTTTCATTCAGAGAGAGAGAGACAGACAGACAGACAGAGAGAACTGACTATGCGCGCGCGTGTGTGGTAAAGTTATAACTTGGTAAACGTATTTAGTATTTTAGTAAAAAAAATGCATTGAATGAAATATAAAAGACATACACAATAAAAACATGGCAAAAATAATTGAAAACGTAAGACTAATTTATAACAAGTTAATTGAATTTTAAAAATAATAAAAACAAAAGAATTGCGAAGTGACAAGGCAATAAAGCTGCTTTACTTCAGAGTTCTGACAGGCGATATCAGTTTGTGTACTTGTACAGGAGAAAATGTAAATCATCTTCAGTTTAAGAAGCGTAACTTCAACAACTTCAGGTAGAAACAGACAATCTTCCTCATGTATATACATCGTTGTCTGTGTCTTCGCAAGTGGGACGTACTCTCACGTATCATCACGGGAGGCCGTCACGCAAAATTTAATAACTAGACTACTTTACCTAGAGGAAGCGAAAAGTGTGCTGGAGCCCAGAGTGACAGAATTTGCAATCAACACTCTTGTAACCAGTAACAATTTTTTGTTAGTGCCATTTTCTTTAAGAACATCAATTTAAGTTATCACAAAATGTTTAGTTACACTTTTATTTGAAACAGCTGGAGTTCTGGTACCATTTTCTTTAAGAGCATTAACAAGATGTTTAACCTGAATACCAGGGGGCCAGTCTATTGAGTTGTTGACTGAAGTTTAATAAATTAGAACGCTCCCACCTGTACTTTTGTTGAAGAACTCAAATGGTACCATGTTGACCAGTGTGTCATGAGTTTTGCAGATGATCCTTAGTGTGTGGTGAATTTTCAGCGAGTCTCATTCCGGGCAGATGTCCTTCGGTGTTCTGTAGCAGGAGTATTTCTGGGCCTGACGGCTTCGGGGAGCATCCTGGTGCACTACTCTGCGGATAGTGACCGGTGTCGATGTTACTACCTCTGCTTTTCCTTTCTCCCGGCTGGTGCGGGGACCCTGAAAACTCTTTACTGGCTTACGAAGTCATAGTGAAGATCTACGAAGTAAACCCTGGGCCGTCAGACCATCGAACACTCTATTGGAAGGTTGGCGAAGAAATGAGAGTGACGCGTGAATTCTTCGGTCCCACTATGCTACATAAAATCGACTTGTTTCGATTTGCCGATCATAACCTTTGGTAAGCTGTTCACTAACCGTACAACAAACAGCTGATACGATTGACCAGGCCTGCTAGATTACGTTGCCAGTCTTGGCAATCACATCTTAATAATCGAGTTAGTTGCTACGCGCGTTGGTGGCACTGAACGTTCAAATCACGCCGGGAAAATTCAAACCCCGGCACAGGAGGTGCCACTGTCCGCAACTGGGAGGACACTAAAATTTGTATTTTTTCATGTAGGACAGTTATTTATAAAACATATTACGTACAGTGTAAAAATCTGATATATGAAATCGTTCGACGTACGATTTTGTACGGATTAGCGAAATATAGCCGAGTAAAAAACGTAGTTTCAAGGCATTGAACTGTACGTACTTCTTAAGAAGAGCCTGGGGTGGTTATAAATCGGTAGAGCTCGCCCCCGCATGTGAGAGCCTTTTGAACTCCGGTAAACAGACGGTTCGACATCACTTGACCATAATCCCAGTTGTCTTGAGTAGATATGAAAGAGTAGGTTTGTAGAGAACGAACGCGGCGGTCGAGACAAACATAGGGTGTAGTCGAGTCGAACGTCGGTTGTAGTGGTCCGCACTACTCGAATTTTGATCTTGAGTACTTATCACGTATCGAGTGAAAACTGAGAAGCAACAACTGCCGTAAACATGGACAGAACATTTGATCATTGATACTTGTAACAAGGAAGTGTGTAATTATAATTTTCGTAATGTGTTTTTGCGTTATTATTGTATAAACTGTTGTAGGTGTACTGTTTCTGTTTGACGATCGTAATTAATGTTTTGCAGTCTTTCGCGGTACTTTACATCTTGTATATAAGTAATCCAAGTCACTGTTCTGTTGCTGTGTGCAGTGTTGCCTCATTCCGCGAATGCCACTATCAGAAAGGAGAAGAAATCTATATAATTTATGCATAGAGGATGCAGTAAATAAGTTTAGATACCTGGGTAACATGATAGATAATAATGAAGGGTCCATAAACACGATGGCACATGACAGGATACAAATAGGAAATGGCACAAATTATGCCAGAAGTAGACTGTTGAGAAGAAAACTCATTAGTCGTAACATAAAAATACTATACGCACACCAGTTTTGCTGCCGAGACGCCTGAGGAGCGGAGGCTCTACTGAATGATAGCGTGTGCTTGTGTTGGTGAGGTATTACTGGTTCTGAAAACATTGTTCAGACGTTCACAAGACGTATTTAGTTGTAATTTTGTGTACGTATTAGATTGAACGTTCGTACGTTATATGTAAGTGTAATTTATCGAATACTTTGTTAAAGTGTGTTTTTTATTCGCTACAAGAAATACCTTGTGAGAGACGTATTTTAAATGTGTAGTATTATAGTGATGCGTGCAGTGGAATGGCATACGTCACCACATTCCTTGTTCGGTAGCAACGATGATTTGCTGATATAAGACACTTAAGAAAACATCCATAAGTTGTTACTTATGGAGGCGACACATGGACATTGACAAAAAGAGAACAAGTAACACTAAGAAAATATGCATCGGTGGTGTCTGTGCGTTCGCAAGCAGGACGTGCTCTCACGTATCAAAAATAAATTACGTGTCTTATCTACCCGAGTGTTCGCAAGTGTGACTAGTTGTAAATGCGTTGGCTCGCGCAAATACGCCTCTTTGCGCGTTGCAAAGTCATGTAGCCGCGGTTGTTTACATAAGTACTGAAATACAACGTTGCAACGTGATTATGAAGTAGCCTTTAGATTAGGTAAAGATACGCTCACTTCTAACAGCGATAAAAACAGTAACACTTGGTTTTTAATTGGGCGTGTTAAGTAGTGAAGATGGAAACGCTCGATGCGCGTAATGAGTCGTTCAAAACGTTGTTTCGGTTCACTGGCTGCGCCACCCACGTGTAGGTTACGAACTTTTACCCAGACGGTGGGAGTCGTGTGAATTGTCAGAAATAACAATGCGGTGCTGGGCGATTTGTGAAAATAACTACAGTAGCCTACTTCCAACAATCTCTGAACGCTGACAATTCTTAATTCCCCACTAAAGAGCTCTTTTGTGTCGTGACGAACCTATTTTTGTTAAACAAAACACGACAAAGTTTCTTCCGAATTAATGTTAAAAAAAATTAGACTTGATTGTATTTCATTTAACGGCTATCTCTAGGGATTTTAATTTCTTTGGTTCTAATTAATTTGTTTCGGGTTGAGAATTTCTGTAAATGGTGGCCGTTTTCTAAGAAAAAGCCAGCGTGATTGTCCTCCGATTTAACATGAAAAGTAGGCTTACTGTTGCTGTTTTAATGTACATCTGTTCTTCAGTAATAGTCAATTGTTTGTTACGTAAAGTTGATATTCTGTAGTACTCTGTAGATTATAGACATAGAGTCATATGTATGTCATCGACGTACAGAAACATAGACAATCTTGTGTCAGACGTAGTATCGTCTAGTCTTGAAAGTAATGTCTGTTCATATTATGTGATTTTAACTTTTAATGGTCCATTTAAGACTTTGGTTTGGAGTGACAACTTTATACATTCATTATTCCGTAATGAAAAACTAACGATGTTTATACTCTGTAAGCGGATTTATTACTGTTAACCATTACCGGTAATTAAATTGCTTGTAATTAATTTTAATAAGTTTGTTTTCAGCGAAAGTATACTGAACTTAGTTCAGCGCTTGGCAAATATTACAAAGCGAGGACATTTACTGGTGTTCCAACTTTACTTTCTGTTTTGTAAAAGGCAGTACGCTATTTTGCGAATCGGTTATATTTCTGAGACACGCACTCGAGCAGCTAAACGATTCTTGATTACTAAAGGGATTGTTTTCGATTCTTGAACAATTCCCGAACGTTAATACGATGCTGTAGGTTTTCTTACTACATACAACTTTTAGCATACGCAGATGATATTGATCTAATTGCCGGGACAAAACGAGTACTCAGCACACAAAGTGCTTTTACAGCATTAGAGGAAGCCTCAAATAAAATTGGACTGCAGATAAACTTGGAGAAAACAAAATATACGTATGCTACCAACAAACTACCACTAAACCCGACCATTCAAAACCTTGAAGTAGGCACACAAAAAAGAGGCTGTAAAAGAGTTCATATATCTTGGCTCCCAGATAAACAGTACTAACGACACTAATACTGAAATAAGAAGAAGAATATATCTCGCAAATAAAACATATTATGGATTTAAAAAGCACCTGGCATTTAGCTTCATCTCAAGCAGCACGAAATACAAAAATTACAAAACACTTATCGTGCCGGTGCTGACATATACTTCAGAAACCTGGACGATGACAAAAAATAGCGAGAGACTTCTAGGTTGCTGTGAAAGACGGATTTTAAGAACAATATTTAGATGAGTACAATAAAATGGAATGTGGCGCAGGCGCTATAATTACGAACTATACGATCTTTACAAAGAGCCGGACATTGTCAGGATAATCAAAATATACAAGTTAAGGTGGGTTGGACGCATAGAGAGAATGGAGGAAGGACAACCTGCGAAACATATTTTCTACCAGAAACCAAGGGGTAGTAGATTCAAAGATCAGACAGAGAAGGACCTCAGAGAGCTGAACATAAGAAACTGGAAAGCAAGGGCACGCAGTAGGAAAGAATGGAGTCGACTCTTGGAGCAGGCCAAGACCAACCAAGGCTGATGATGATGAGGTTTTAGGTTCCGAACATTATCAAGTGAAGGTTTTGTTCGGATAGTATAGAGTTTGCCTGTACCATCCAACGTTATTGGCTGTTTCCAATATGACATTGTGTGTTTTATGTTAGTAGTCAATGATTTGTTTGTTGTACGCAACTGAAACGTATAGTTATTGTAGACGCGGATCATTCAGATTCTTCTACTTCCTGAAATAAATGCTAAATGGTGGGTGTTGTTGCCATTTGCTTTAAAATAGGCAAAGATAAATGACGTCGCACAGAATGGAAACGCTGTTGTGTGTGGTGGGAGTCGGACGTGATTAGGCCTTCTACGGAACCGTTTTGACTGAATACTGAATGTGTTACGTCAACGTTTACAGGTTATACCTTTGTTCGAGTTTATAGAATGCTTGAAGGTGTCCAGAACAAAGAAAACAGTTCAGTCAGAAATGTATTACTGAACTACGAGAAATGTTTAAATCGAAAAAATAAAATAACAAAGAGCAAATTGGTCAGCCAGGCTACGTTTGACGTGAGTAGTACACGCAAATTCTGTGGCTGTCTTGAGTAAGATTCCATCGACTAGTATCGTGAACGGATCGATTGTGATTTGATGACTCCATTGCAGTCAGATTTCAGACGTTCTATAACCTCTGTAATCACGAACTGAACATATGCGTAAGAAACTACTCTGTCCGAGCGAAATTAACCCGCGAGTACGAATTTATCTCCAACAAACTTAGCAGATTATTTTGTGGTCCAGGAGCAGCAGTTTTCCTGTCTTTTTTGCAACACGATCGACAAAACTGCAGCTGGTAACAAAACTTTATCGTATTAACGCAACTATTAACAAGGTTATCCCGGTAGCCGACTCTGTAAAATACTTGGGCATCCGCCTAGACAAAAAACTGACTTGGCGCAACCGCATATGGATGAAGAGAAAACAACTGGACACCAAGTTTCGCAAGCATTATTGGCTCCTGGGCAGAAAATCATGACTTTCGATGCGAAACAAGCTGTACTACACTGTCTTCAAGCCTGTGTGGACATACGGCTTACAGCTTTGGGGAAATACCAAGTTTCAGACCAAGGTGTTGCGTGCCATAACCAACGCACCGTGGTTCATCAGCAACGAAGACACCTGGACCTGCCCTCAGTCAGTGAAACCATTGCGATGTTCAGCGAAAGGTAGCCTATGTGAAACGGCTGGAAGAGCACACGAATCCTTTAGCCATAAATCTTCTAGACAACAGCCTACAGACAAGACGTTTAAAGTTAACATTTCCTATGGACTTGCCTAGACTCTAACGCTATAAATATATTATACACAATATGTTACTTTTAAATACTCATACAGAGAATCAGTCAGTGGACTAGTTCTCTTCATGCCATGTATTCTGTGAACAATTATGCTTATTGTTATGTATTAACAGATTGTATAAATAAATGTAACAAAAAATTAACGCAACTTTTCTGAAGGTTGGCAATTTTACGTATTTATTTCATAACATTTTATGTATGCACATTATAAATTAGCTCCGTCAGAACTGTTAAGAAGGAAGTAGTCTACAGTATTGTGTTTGCAGAAGGAGGTACCGAGAAAACGCTCCAAAAGTTATGCGATGATCACGTGTTCAAAGGGCGGCAGATGTTCAGTTAAAAAGTATTGTTTATTGTATTTGTGGAACGTGATGGATCGACCGGCGTCCACAACAGAAAGGTCACTTAACGATTTGCCGTACATGACGTAAACAGCACGTATTGTTGCCAAACCGTGGCTGTTTATTTCTATTTGTTGTGTGGACATTCCCACCACGTGTCCGGCTGGATTAGTATTCATGAATTTGCCCCTCCATTTTTTTTTTATCAGGTCGATAAATAATTATTTTTTCCCAACATGAGTTCCGTTCGGTTTATTTCCATAAGTGTTTGTAACGGAAAATTTTTAAGAATATTTGTTGTTATATACTGTAGGTAGTGTCTCAATGAATTCTGAACAAAAAATCTGTAAATTGCATTTGGGCAAAAAAAAAAACAAACAAACTGAATTATTATTATTTACTCAGTTACTAACCGATATACTGAATCGTGTATAAAAGAAAGTAGCGTAGTTGGAGCATAGTCTTCTCGTTTTGTGTTCCATCCAGATTATGAATAATAATTAGTTGAGAGCTAAAAGATTTCCGATTCACGAAGCAAATATTATCAGATGTTCGAGAAATTTTGCGCAGTCGTCTAAATAGATTATCTGCACATAACGATAGTGACGTATCTAGAATTGTTTTTTTTTGGGGGGGAGGGTCCGGTCAAGTCGGCGCCCTACAAAATAAAAAACAAGTTAAGACTAATTTTACTAACTTTCAGCTGGCAGAAAAATGTGTGGTAGCATCCTGAAATCAGTCTTATTAAGGAAAGTATTATCCTGAAATTTTTTTAAAGTAAACGCTAGTAACACAGTATAAATACCTGTTATTGAAACATTGTTTATAAGATACTCATTTACTGAACTGATTTCCTATATTTCATATTTCAAACGTATACGCTAATGCTGTGTAATAAACCTGTTTGTATAGTAAAAAAGAGTCAGTACTATATTAGCGTACACACGGCCTGATTAAAAGGTTTAAGCGCCCTACGCTAATGAATATTTTGCACCCCTCCGTTTCTTACCGTAGATAATATTTAATAATTTAATATTTAGCGATGAGTATTATCTAAATTTACTGATATAAGGTACTTCCTCCAAATAAAGCCCTTTGATCGTCTTTTATTAAGATAATGTAGATAATTTCGCAAACGTTTTTCAGCATTTCGTAGTTTTGAACATTTTATCTTTAAATTAACAGCTATTTCAATCAACGAACATTCTTTATTTCAGTTGCAATCTGAAACCATAGGTGTGGCCCAATTTGCTGGAAGTGCCTTATTATAGGCTACTACTTATTATTCAGAAACATATGGGTTGAATGGAGAAAAATTTGTCTTTTATCCATGTTTATCACTTATCAATTCTATTATTGATTCTTTGTTAAAATTACACTCTATTAATAAGAATGAATTAACACATAACAAACACAATTTATTTTTTAATTATTTTGTTTTTCTGTTAAAAAAAAAAAACGGTTAAATCGACAACTCACAAAAGCATATTAAAAACAAAATCGGCTCAGAAGGTTGGGTGTTTTTTAATTCTACGTACAAATTAAATAAATTAATTAAATCACAACTGGAAAATAAAGCTATATTTTTCGCTTTAAATGACGTGATTTTGTATTTAAAAAATATATATAATGCAACATGAGTTTTGTTACTTTCTTATTCTCTTAAATTTTTGCGCCACCTAAAAGTTTGCACCCTAGGCTGCAGCTTACTTAGCCTAACGGTTAATAAGGCCCTGAGCGTACACAGCTGAAAAGATAATAAAACAACCTAAAAATTAAGAGATTAACAAAATTCGTCAACTTTTTTCGACCTTCTCTGGAGGATCTGGTCCCGTCCGTTCTCACCCCCTCCCACCTTTAATACGCCCCGGTGGCTTAAGTTTTGAACGAATGCTGGCGGCCGCATGACCTAGTAAGTATAACCTAGGTAATTAACACGCATTTACCAGGCATGTTGTTTAGTGTTGGATGTAAGCGCGTCCCGTCTGATATTTATACCCACCACAATGTAACATAATACGGATGTGTCAGAGATAGTGTTGGCTAAAGTAGAATAGTGAAGTTATTTATAAATAATAAATTTCTTATATTTGATAACCTAGTGGCATCGGCTGTGACCGACTAGTAAATAAAACCATCGCCACGTGTACTGTATACTGCTTTTTGACATTGAAATTACCTTTGTTGTTGTGTGCTTTGATTTCAACAGACGCACTACGAGCCGGAGAATTGCTCTACCAAATACAAGTAAGATCTTCGATCTTATTTTGAGACATGTTTCAGTAGTTTTGGAAGTTTCCTTAAAGTTTTGTAGTTTAAAAAAAAGTCTACTCTTAGACGACATTTTTCCGTTTGCGTCGTTACGATTTCTGCTTTATGGCGTCAAAAATCGATTTAGCCGTATATCGTTATCTAATTGTGATATTTCACTATGAAAATGTACACCTTGTTACATAATACGTATTCGAGATGGAAACAGGATGCAATAAAAGTTCGTTTAGTAGTACTCCATTACGTAAAAGAAAGCCTTTCGTAGGTGAGCGAGGTGCATGTCGAGTTTACCTATGTAGGTGGACACGTGTGTAGGCAGATTCGGCAAATGACTTTGCATTTCGTATGTTACACATTGGAAATTGTTTTTTTTTGTTTTTGTTTTTTTTGCAAAATGTTGATAAGCGCTAAGCAAATAATTGTTAATTTTGCTAAATAATTTTTAGCAAATATAGCGTGTAAAAATATTCACACCGAATGAAAACAAATTTTATTTACATACGTCTGCTTTCTCTCTCTCTCTCTCTCTCTCTCTCTCTCTCTCTCTCTCTCTCTCTCTCTCTCTCTCTCACACACACACACACACACACACACACACACACACACACACACACACACACACACACACACACACACACACAAAATTTATATACTTTTTTTTGTCATCATATACTCTCTTTCACACGTGGCATCTGATGTCCCGGTGGTAAAAGAGTCCGTCAGATGGTAGTTACACTTCACAGGCAGAGGATATAAATAAAGATCAAGTTAGATACGTACAAGTTATGTGTCATCTTTACAATTCAGTGCCATGTTTCCAAATATTACGACAGAAAGCACTGATTCGTGTCTACGCGCAAACTGAACAACGTACACAACTGCGTATCGTCGGAACAATAATCATATTTAAATGTGCTTTCAGTTATGGAAACTGAGAAACGTTGATGTTAACGAAAAATGCATTTCGCAAAGCGATTTAATAACATCGTCGTTGAGATTTTGTCTTGTATACATTTCGTGGACAACTTCGGAATGCGGTGGGGTCGATTTGGCTTCCTCGTGTGAAACGATTATTTCCTGCAGATTCATTTGTCCGTCCGTACGTATTCGTTTGTATTATGTACTGTACATGATCGTTTTCTACCGAAGACGTGCGGTGATCATTGGTCCAGTGGACAACGATATGAGTTCATTTTAAACTTACTTTAGGTGGTACAGTGGAATAGAATACAAAAACTTATACAGGATAAAGGTAAAAAGTTTATATCGTCGAAACTAGAAGATAATTTCCAGACGTGTGTAAACTAAGTCGTTTAAATAGCAACTACTGTTTTTGATTTTGCGCGCGCGCGCGTGTGTGTGTGTGTTACACGAGCGCGTGCTTTTTCTTGTCAAACTTGCGACTAATTTCTCTGCAGTTGTCGTACTATTGACCATATTCGTTACCACATAACGGATATTGTGCGATACTGTGTACCATTTGTACGATATTGTGTACTATACGCTTGTACAATACTCGATCAAACACGCAGGAAAATGCATTGACAAAAATGTTATAATATCTTTCGTTAGTGTTAGGAGTACGATGCAGCAGGCACATTAAAATTAGCGCAACAGTTAAGGTTGTTTTTGACGATGTAATGAATGTGATCACACAAAAAAAATATGTAGCAAAAATTAGCACACAGGATTCTTTAACCTTCGACAAGTAGGGGAAGAATTCTGATGCAGTTGACATTCTTTTATCTACTAATTGTGTCCATAATTGCGATGTGTAAGTTTTAACGGAAAAGGCTTTGACAATTCGCATATGAGCTATGATGCATGTTCACACGTTTCATTACTGTAGATCGCGTTTGACGTGGAAAATATGTAAATCGTGTCTGTGGAGATAATGGTTGTCATAATATACTCTCCGTTTGAAAAATCGGCAATCGATTTTATTAGAAATCGGTTAAACTGACCTCTGATTAAACAATATTGTAAACGTGAAACATCGCACTTAATTCCATGTGTAGAAAAAAAATCATTAACGAAAAATTATTACACGTCGATGTAAACGTTTCTAAGTGTGTGTGTGTCTGTGCGAGCGTGTGATTTAGAATGCTTGGAACTGAGCTTTCAAAATCAGAGACAGATATTAAAATCAAATATGATTCGTTCAACACAATGAAGACTGTGTGTTTAAAGTAACAATCAGAATCAGAGCGAACTGGCAACACATCATCGACTCCTTACACGTCTGTACCTTACCCATAAACGAATGAGTTCACTATGTAACAACCTAACTTTCTATTAGAAGTTCATGAAATTAACTTCAAACAGTTAATTATAACGACATTAATAATGAATGCAGTCGTAAATACATTAGTCGATTTACCAGAGATAAATATAAAAATGTGTTGTCTCTGTGTGAAGAGAAAGACAGCGTACAGATTATGCACTGGACTATTGGGTCACATAATAGGATAGACTATATGGAGGATAAGTTACTCCATTTGACTATTATGATACTCACGTTTGGAACAGTCGAAACCTCGAAACAAAATCGACATATGATTTTTAATTTACTGAATCAGGAATGTCAAAAACAATTGGAACAGTTTACGTTTCGTACGATTGAAATGATACAAATGATTATGTAATTAACAAAAATACTTTTGAAAGCGTTAAACCGATTTTGTGTTACACGTATTTTATCCCATTGGCGTATATATAAATGATTTATTGTTAACCGTTGCGTTTGTGTAAACTAACAATTAACTACAATCTCACTATATGGCTTCAAGAGTGAAATAGTCGTCTATTGTAACGTTTGAAGGAGTAAAGTTATACAGTGCTTATCATCTACTTCCACACACGTTATTAGTATCAGTAAGAGTCACAAGTAAAAGATTATTGATTTTTAAAATAGTTACAAAATTTTATGTTATTTTTTTTTAAACGTAAGCTGTTTACAAAAAAATAAGCGTTTTCCAGAAAGGAATATTCGAGAAGTACTTTGATTTGGTTATCTTTCAAGAAATAAACTGAAATTTGCCTCCTTTTTTTAGTGAAAAGGTAGGGAATACAGAAGATTTTATTCCAAAAAATTAACAATTTTTTTAAAGTAATATGATGTACTGAATAAGTAAATTTAGTTTTAAGCTTTATGACGATATTCATTACTGCGTGTTTATATTTTATATGCTTTTTGACTTTTCTATCTGCTATATTCTATTGCTTTATTATGCTTTTTTTAATTCATCTGAGTTTATCTTTCGTATTTAATTTACACACACATTGGCGTGCATGCACCCGCGTACACCTTTAGTATTCCTTTATAGTGTATTATAAATTTCTCTTTTTATTTTCCGGATTGTTGTAAGTGTTGATTAGAATTTTCATTAAGTTGAAGTCAACAGTTAAATGTTTTTTTTTTGTGATTTTATAAAAACAATATAATTTTTAATATATTTCGTATTATCTCCACTAATATTATGTAATAAATATTATTTTTTAATGTTATTTTGCCGGCTGCAGTAGATAATTGCTAGTTAAACCACAGTATACTCACAGCGTACACGTCCTGTGTAGCACGTGGGTCAGTCGGTAACTTGTTGCTGCCTGTGAGAGAGAACAAGCACAGTTAAACAGGTTGACTGTCAGTGGAGTTTGTTTTATAGGCAGGTCAAACTGTAGGGTTGTGCACGCGCAAACTCCCTTCCACCCCACTATCGTCCATTGACAACTTTGTATGCACACAAGTTGCCGGCGTGCCGTGGTTGTTAGGCCCAGCGTACAGTATTCTTATGGTCTTAGTAGACTTCCAAAGATCTTCATTAAGCGTGTACGGTAGTATCAAGGAAGAAGCGAGTACACAGTCAAAATTGTCCAAAGTGTACAAAGATGTTTTTTGATTATACTTTAAACCTCCCTATAGATGATGCCTGATCTCTCTCTCTGTCTCCTCTCTCTCTCTCTCTCTCTCTCTCTCTCTCTCTCTCTCTCTCTCTCTCTCTCTCTCTCTCTCTCTCTCTCTCTCTCTCTCTCTCTCTCTCCCCACCCTTTCATTCATACTATCCCTTACGTGTCAGCCGAAACTACAATCAAACGCTTACTCTGTTCAAGTGTACTCGTAATTTGTTTGTTGACTGTTTTCCGTCTTTTTTTTAACCCAGTTTTTTTGTAACTTGTTACTCTTCCGTTGTCAGGGGTCTTACCAACGCTGTTTTACCCTGGACTCTACCTTCTAAAATATGTACAACAAATATTTTGTTTTAAATGTCTGGTTTATTTATTGATGTTCTCTGTTTTCGCAGGATCTTCAGTACCGATCTTCCCTTGCGTATTTCTCGGTTGACGATTGTATCTGTCCGGTGTATTTTCAGTGCGAGATTTGAGCACATCTGTCACAATTTTTGTAGGTATTTTAGTTCTTTTATGCCTAACATCAAAATTTCCGAACTACAGCAAATTATAGCCTATTTATTTGTTTATGCAATTTTATTTTACGTTTTCCTGCTAGCAAAGTTGATACATTTGAGCACACATGCAGGTGTGTGTGTGTGCCCTGCGCGCGCGCGCTCGTGTGTGTAGATGGATGTGTATAATGATTTAGCAGCTTAAAATTATTTATTAATTTTAAAAGAGCAAACTTTTACTCTGATCACCGGAAGTTATCATTTAAGTACTTTCCAAAATAAGTAGTACTTGTACTTCTAAGTGACAGTCTCAGCCAAATAAACCATTTGTGGTTTCTCCGATGTAGGGCTACTATCACACGTCTACATGGGAAATAATTTATTTTTAATCGTTTTAACTACAACGTTGGTTGGACGGTATAATCCGTCCTTACACCAAGTTACTGTTGATGTTATAACTTTTGACGAGTACATAAATTTATTCTTACATCCGCAAATAAATTTGCTCTCTCTCTCTCTCTCTCTCTCTCTCTCTCTCTCTCTCTCTCTCTCTCTCTCTCTCTCTCTCTCTCTCTCTCTCTCTCTCTCTCTCTCTCTCTCTCTCTCTCTCTCTCTCTCTCTCTCTCTCTCTCTCTCTCTCTCTCTCAAACCATATGATTTTGTAACATGTTAGTAAGCTGTTTGTTGTTGGTTAATGACTTTTTATATTCGATAGCTGTACTTAAATGAAGATATTGATGACATTATTAGTACGAGAAACTCCTATTAAATATTACCATTAATATTATTATTATTATTATTATTATTTAAAATCTTAGTCTCACACATAGCTAGAAATGTCACATCCAATGGTATAAACTAGGAATGGTTGTAATTTGATAACTTTCATAGACGTTTGGATGTTGGATTTGGTCTTAACTAACGAACCAGTAAACAGGGACTAACAAAACGGACTTATATTCAGTTTGGTCGAAATTGTTAAGTTTGTTAGTACAGTAGTATCGTGTTAGGGACGGGTAAAAGATAGATTTAATTAGAAGATGTTAATTCGAAAACTCGGCAGAACATTTATCTTGAAGTTTTCTGCCAAAATTTTAATCTGGCACCAATAATAGAGACCTTTAATTATAGTTACAAAATTAAATTTAGATTTTGTCAGGATTCCGCAACGTGTATTTAAAGAGGAAACACAAAATTACTTAACTTTTAGAACTACAATAGCGTAGCCTGTACAGTAAGAAACGTATTGGATAGGTGAATGTTACTGATGACGTAACAATGTTCTTGAGTCTAGGTTGTTGTTGAGTGAGTCGGGAATTTTATGTAGGCTTATATATGTCATAAACATTATCTTCACATCGCGGCGTAGGCAAGGTGCTGCCTGTTCCGCCTTTAAAGATCCTCCAGCCATCTCTTCCTGGGCCTACCCACACACCTATGTCCTGTAGGTTTATATTTCCAGACATGTTTGGCCCGTCTTGAACCTGACATTCTTTCTAAGTGTTCTTTCCACATAAACCTTCAGCAGGTGCACGTTATACATGCTTTCTGTTTTTTTTATCAGCGGCTCGAGAAAGATCATTTTCTGCTTTCTTCTTTTCCTTAGAACTTTTTATATGTAGGCTGCAACGTGATCCCAGAAGTGATCGCTTTGCAGCATCAGTCCGATTACATTGTCGGACGTGATCTACCCCATTACATTCTCCAGAGTTTGCCTCTCCTCTTTCCATCTATCACAGGTGAAAAACATGTGATGCACATCGTGTAGTTCCTGCACAAAATGCAGTCTGTTCGGTCTACTTTCCCCATCCTCTATAGGTAAGTCCGGAACAGGCCGTGACCAGTTAGAAATTGGTTTATAAAATAATTGATCTCTCGATGTTTGCGATCAGTCCACTCAGCCTAAGTATAGGCACTGGCCTGCCTGTGAGCTTGTACTCTACTACACGGCTATGTTAACATGTTATCCGGAAAGGGGAAGCGTAGCAGCACCGGCACTGCCAGTTGCGCGGGGTTTCAGTACGTTCCCCTACGCTGCTCGACGTTTGTACAGTGAAATCAAAACTCATACACGACTTGAAAATTTACTCGTCTAAAAATTAAAGTTGAGCATTACATACGAGGCGTCTCGTATAATCCGGGCGTTATGTTGTGTAATGTTTGATATTGTTTAACAAATGCACAGTTTGGATTACTGTGGTATCGCTTAGGGCTTGGTAAAACATTTAAAATGAATTTACATATAAAAATGTGTAAATGTATTAGGAATATTAATATTCATAATAACAATAAGTGCGGACAGTAGTAGTTGGAAATAGGTTGCTTCATTAAGAACAGATTGACAAGTAGGTAGGCATTACTAGGTCTAAACATGATGGTTAACCTTACAGAGAATTAAGATATATTGTTAAAGGGTAGTACGTTATTGTTGTGGATCAGGGAAGTTATTTCTGTCAGAGACAAAATTATTTCCTTGTACACTCCTGCCGTGTCTTTCCAGGAGTGCTCAGTTTTGTACCAGCAGGTTTTGACACGTCCACCTCTTTCCGTTTCTTACAAATTGTGGTCTCTTGACTTTCCTGTTGCAGCTGCTGCTCGCTTTGTCGCGTTGTTTATTGGGTACTTATAACATCCACTGTTCTTTTCTTCATCAAGAAATTCAATAACTCGTCCAACTATTTGGCGTCCTTGGCTGCGAATTGCAGGCCTTTCCCCCTTTCCTTCTTACTTGTTAACTTCTATTTCTGGAGATACTGCACTTTAAGTTAGGAGTTGATCATAAACTGTTATTCAACTCTACGTATTGTCACGCTGTACGCCAAGGGATCCGGCCTGCAAGGGGTCATTGTCTGGCCCGCGGCAACCCGGCCCATGCTGCATGCAGTTTTTAAATAGATCTTCAAAATACCTCAAATATTATAACATTTTACTAAATAACTAAACAGGAAATAAGTTCAGTAAAATGTTATAATATTTTGTACAAGTTGTACGTGGTTAATGTGCTTGTTCGTCTGGCTGCCTTGAATGAATCACGCTTTTCAAAGATATAAGAAATATCTTTGAATGTTATTTTTTCCTTACTTTTATTTACATTATTTTGAATAAATGAATTTGTATTTTTTGGGTGTCTGCTTGATTTTTAATTAAATACCTATTTTATTGAGTTGATTATTTCGTAAACTTAAAAAAAATAAGTTTACAATATATGAGTGTGTGTGTGTGTGTGTGTGTGTGTGTGTGTGCGCGTGTTGTTTTGTTGTTGTTGGCCCGCCTGACTTCCAAGATTTTTCGGCCGCACTGGAATTGCGCTCAGATTAATGTCAGGTAGGTTTGCAAGAGAAAAGGTTACTTCATCCCCTACTGAACTGCGCTCACTGGCCCCAGGTACTAAAAGTAGGAATACTTGGAATCTGCGTTTACTGCTGCCAGGTAGGTACGAAAAGTACGGATACTTGGAATTTCCCCCAAACCCCACTTGGGTACATGAAAATTGAAATTATTTCTGAAATCAGTTTTGTTTGAAACGTAGTCGACGACTGTTAAGTGTGCGACGATGGAAACTATGTTGAGTGAACGAGGACAACCGTTGTTAGTTTTTGAGAATTACAAGTTTCGAAAATATCGAGATGTGAAATCAACAGAAGAAGTTGTATGGAGATGCACCAAGAAGAACTGTATGGCTACAATTTATACGTTAAATGCGGTATTTTCGAAAAAATGTGGCGAACATAACCATGAAGCAAACTAAATAATGTCGTGAAAAGGAAAGCCCAAGAAGATGTTTCAACGAAACCTTCAAAATTAATCCGGTCTGAAATGAGAGCTGAAACTCACTCATTGAAAACATTATCTGTTACGGACACCAAATGTATCAGCAACAACATCAATCATGCGCGACTTCTGTTAGTGCCCAAACTACCAAAATCAACGATGGAAGTGCAACATTTCTTAAATTCTTCAAACTTAAGAACAAGTACGAACGAACCTTCCCTGATGTGCAATGACTTTTTAGACAACATAGTAATTTTCTCATGTGAAAAGAACTTGGAGTTTATGTGTCAACAGGATATGGACGGAAAATTCGAATATTGTACTAAGTATTTCGGCCAACTCTTCACTATACATGAGTATGCAATGAACTTTTATGTACCCGTCGTATTGTGCTTATTACAAGACAAGAAGAAGTCTACGTATAGCAGAGTTTTCCAATTATTAATAGAAAAGTGCACGCTGCTGGGTTATGTTTTAAATCCCAGTACTGTAATAATAGATTTTGAAGTTGCAATTCACGCGAGCCTGCAAGAAATTTTTCCAGAAGAACTCAAAATTATTGGTTGCCGTTTTCATCTTGCTCAGTCTTGGTAAGTTTAAAATGTTATACTTTGTTTTAACTTAAACTCACGATTCTGTCCGAAGTAAAGCGTTCCCGCCACACGTTGCTGTATAACCTGGAGAGTTATTACCGAACGTACGAACGTATGATAAGCTCTAAAAGGTACGTAACCTCAAAAATTAGCGTGTCAAAAACTAGTTAGAGTATTTCATCATCAGAAATACAAATGAAATATTATACGTATATATTTCATTTATAATATATAAATATTAAACATAATATTTCATTTGTATTTCTGATGATGACGTCTCATGACGTCGATTATGTTTACATACCTATATATAATACAGAGAAAACAGTGAGTCTTATTTCAACAATATATATATATGTATATTATAACGTGAAATAACTGATCGGGTTTACGTCTTTTTTAGCCATACGTTGTTAGCGTCATTCTGTAACGTGAAAATTACTAATCGGGTTATTTAAGCCCCACGTTTGTACGTCATTCTGTAACGTCTCCCGTCTCAATCATATATAAATAATAATCCAGAACCACCTAAAATGAATAGCCTAATAAAAATACACAAATTAATCAACCCAATACGTCCAGTACTCAACTTCAAAAAAAGCTCCTACATACAAAATAGCAAAAATAATAGCACAAAAATTAAAGAATAACCATCTAACAAATAACCATCATAACATAAAAAATACATACGAATTAATAGACAAACTAAAAAAAATAAATATAAATGAAAATACATTTTTCACATCATATGACGTCACAAACATGTACACCAATATCCCAGTAGAAGAAACAATAGACATAATAATAAACAAACTTAAAGAACAAAATGAAAACAAACAATATATAACCGAAATAAAAAATAGCCTCCAACTAATACTAAAACAAAATTACTTTGAATTTAATAGCAAAATTTATCAACAGCAAGAAGGTTCAGCAATGGGATCACCATTATCAAGCATAATAGCAGAAATATTCCTACAACACATAGATACCAAAATACAAAATATTATAAAATCACATGACCCAAATGGCATATGGCTAAGACATGTAGATGATGGGCTATATGTATCAAATAACAAAAACACAAATCCAGAGAACATACTGAAACAAATCAATAACATACATCCTAAAATACAATTCACAGAAGAAAAAGAAAAACATAACAAAATCAACTATTTAGACATAACCATCACAAGATACAACAACCACATACAATATGCAATATATAGAAAACCAACTTCCACTAACATCATTATACCTAACAATTCTGACCACCCACCACAACATAAAATGGCAGCATTCTATTCGCTATTTAACAGAATGTACAAAATTCCCCTAAACAAACAAGAAACTGACAAAGAAAGAAATATAATATACCAAATTGGTTATGAAAATGGATACAATAAAAATACTATGAACAAAATAGAAAATAAAATCAAATATAAAATAAAAACTGAACAATTAAGAATTAATCAAAATGAACAACACATAAATAATAACAACAACAAAAATGGGCCACATTCACATAAATAAATAATAAAATGACAAAACTAACAAAACTATTTAAAAACACAGATATAAAAATAGCATACAAAACTAATAAAAATAAATTACAAAATCTAAATAGCTAACACAACAAAGATAATACAACAACTAACGGTATATACAAAATTGAATGCCAAGATTGCAATAAATGTTACATAGGACAAACAAAAAACAGCTGAAAAAACGTTATTTTGAACACCTAAACGCATACAAAAAACCAGAAATATATAAATCCAATTTAGCCACACATGCAATAAACACAGGACATGAATTCCCAGACATAACCAATGTATCACTAATAAAACATATACCACACAAAGGCACCATAATGAACATTTGGGAAAATTTACAAATATACAAACATAAAACACAAAACAAACTAATACCAGAACAAATACAAATCAATACAAAACGTGACACAATATTCAAAGCACTCAACATCGAAAATACACAAAATACAAATAAATATACCACAGTCACACACAATAATACAACTTTAAAATACCAAAGACCAACAAACAACCTTAATATCAACCAGCAGCCAACACACAAATATTTCACCAGACACAAGATCGCAAAGGCTGAGGATGGGAGCACGGGAGCTCTCGAAACATGTTCCAAATAAGGAAAAATAACATCTTGAGGTAAATTTAGTTATAAATATTAAATGTATTATATACATCAAGAAACGGACTGTAGCAGAAAGTGATTGAAAATATATATATATATATATATATAATTACATGCAATGAAAATAATTTTACAGATACTTGCAATTAATAGAGGTTAGAATTAAATTAAAAAAATTTCGACGACGTATTTCACTATTATCAAAATGTTCTTCTAATCTTTAAAATAATCACTCTCACTAACAGTGAGTCTTATTTCAAATATATATATATATATATATATATATATATATATATATATATACCATAGAAGTTTCACTTCTTGCGCGTGTACACAAGTTGGTGATTTTTTGAAAAACATTACAGGTGGCGCAAAATACAACAAATGGGACTAACCCAGGAATATAAAAATGAAGAAAGTTCAATAGGAATATGGCTGAGACATATATTTGAACTACCATTTCTTCCGGCATCCGAGGTAGGAGACTGCTTCGTTGAAGATTTTATAAGCGAAAAACCACAAGACAGTCGAGTGGATCAGTTTTTAGATTATTTATTGAAAAATTATATCGAAAGTGACTCTATATTTCCCCCGACAATATGGGCTGCAAAAACAGCAAGTATTTTAAGGACCACAAATGCATGTGAATCATTTCATTCAAAGTTTAAAAGTGAAAATTTATCATCTCATCCAAATATTCATTCATTTTTAAAAGTTTTATTAGATATGCAGACAGATACCTACATTAAGTTAAATTCTATAAAGAGGAATGCCAAAAGATATGTAAGACGCGAAGTTTTATTACGGCAACAATTTATACAACAAAAAATTGCTCAGTTAGAGATCAAATATCTAGGTATAATTTTGTAAAATGTGTTTCATATAAATTTGGAAAAATTGTGTTATCTTAACTAAAAATAAAAATTTAAGTGTCTTGAAAATGTGTGTTTTTTTTAGTTTGATTACACCATCTTCCCCAGGTATAACACTGAGCGCAGCTCGAGTGTCTCTTCAAGGACCTTCGCAGGTATAAGAAATGGTGAGCGCAGTTCGGGTGTTGGATTAGCGGTCTATTAGGCATGTGTGCGCAATTCAGTTGCACCGGATTTTTCGATTCGACTCTGAAATGAAAAAGTTTGGAAACCCCTGCTCTATGCTGTTCTAAATTTTATATGTCGAGTGTGGTGTTAAAAGTCTGGAAATTACATTGTATAAAAAGTTCGAGTTTAAATACTTCTATCGAGTTTACAAATTTATTGACAAAATACACGCTCAAATATTAATTTCAGGCCTACGTAAATCGACGCTCAAAATACTTACAATTAATGCCATTCAAATGGCAAACTCTGTAACATGAACACGCACAAATATTAGCATATACTTGTAATATAAATCGACGCTCACAGTTGGGAGACATACAACCAAATGACAAACTTGAGTATGGCTGTAGACTGCTCGGTAGTGTGAGACGCGCTTGCGCGTTTGTCTCTGAACTCCTGTAGTTCACAGTTTTTCCGCATCGTTTGTTAATTTTGTCTAGTAGTACCTACTTTGGCCTTCCTCTTGTAAACCGGTTTCCGCTCCTGTGCCAGCAGATCGATTGGAATTATGCACGCGACTACAAGAACTGCGGACTCCGAAGCCGTGCACAGTGGAGCAAGCTACTCCCTACCCCCCCCCTCAAGGGATCGGAAAAGTTGACGAATTTGGTTATCTCTTAATTTTTAGGCTATTTTGTTAGTTTTTTCAGCTGTGAATAAATAGTACACAGTATTTGTGTATACGTTTGAAATATGAAATATAGGAAAATCAATTCAGTCAAAAAGTATCTTGACGGAACGTTTGAATAACGCGTATTTTTATTGTTTTATTACCGTTTACTTTAATAGCATTGATCTCAGGATGTTATCACACGTTTTTTTATCCACTTTGAACTTAGTAGCCTAATGTTGATTAGTTTTAACTTGATTTTTCTTTTGTATGAAGCCGACTCTACCAGAACTGCGGACTCCGAAGCCGTGCTGTAGGAGCAAGCTACTCCGTACCCCCCCCCCCCCCCCCGGCCAGGATCGGAAAAAGTTGACGAATTTGGTTATCTCTTAATTGGTGTTTGTTACCCCCGGGCCAAATTCTAGATACGGCACTGATTTTCAATGATTCTTAAGGCATTCTTTCTTAAAGGTTTTGTAAAATATATAAAAACACTTGGTAAGTTCACAAATTTTTTAATTAACTCTGACAGCTGTTTCGACTAACTAAGCCATTGTCAAAGAGGCGAATGAATGAAAATTACTAAACAACAGGATGTGAGTGGAGTGTAGGTGGTGAACATCTGTTTAGGGCGTATCTGGAACATCTGTGTTGAGATGGCGAGGGGGGTGCAAGAGACAAGGGAAGGTCAGGTGTCTTTAAAAACTAAATACAATTATGAAATCAAAATATAAAATTAACTGAACTAAATATAAACTGAATGCAAAATTTAAAATAATGATGAACATTCAAAATAATATAAAATAAACTAAACTAAATAACAGATTTTAATAAAGGGGATACACAAAATTCAGTCTGTTCATTGGTTAAATTTTTGTTATTTTTTTTTGCTTTTTTAATTTCTAAAATTTCTAACAAATCCATTTTTTTACCTTTTTGTATGTTGTGGAGTAGTGTTATGTTTTTTGTGTCTATGAAGTGATTGTGTTGTAAGCAATGATCTGCAAAACCTGTATTAGATGTATTGGTTAATGTAGGAAATGTAGATTCTTTCTTAATGTAGGAAAGTGTGTTGTTTTTATTTTAGCAGTGCGTGTTTACTTTTATTACATCACACACACATACAAAGGAACTTTTCCGTGTGGGCAGTGAACTTTTTGTTGAGGAAGACGGTGCTCGTGAGCAAACAGTTGTTGTTACACTATTTGTCAAGTGTTTAATTACGCTATATTGCTGCATTGTTGCACTTGTCAATTACACAATTCTTTTTTTTTTATTAACTTTCCGTATGTAGGGTGTCGTTTCGTGAATCTGAAAGCCGTCCTTTTAAAGGTTGATATATGTATGTGGTATTGCATCTTTTACTCGTTTTCTGATCTCGTTTTTCTGGAGCCGTGTGACGTGTTGGTTTCGTCAGGGTTCGAAACCCTGACGAGAGTAGTTCTTCAGGGTCTGTAAGGCAACGTTGCCACAAACACGTTTACGTAAAGATTATGACATGAAAACGTGTGTACCGGTTGATGTATTTTGTGTGTGTGTGTGTGTGTGTGTGCACTGTTCTGAAATGTTTTAATTCAGTGGTTCCCAAACTTTTCAGCCCGTAACTTTAATGTGAACACTGAACTGCTTTTGAACAATTAGCTCTGCAATGTTTGCTTTAATGTCTGATAATTTCAATATTAAGTCATTAAATATATCTGATGATTTAAGTACATTATTAAGCCTTTAGTTTGAAATTACTGTTACTATTACAGTTAGTTTTAACAAAACAAAACAAAATACTGGAAGCTACTAATTGTTTTAAGATTCTAAAATTTAGATTTTAGAGCATAAAAAAATCGGAGAAAATTATGGTATACAGTATTCTATTTTTTCTTAAAAGTGTCCGCGGACCCCCTGAAACATTATCGTGTACCCCCTGGGGTCCGCGGACCCCACTTTAAGAACCACTGCTTTAATTTATTCGTATTCGAGGATCGGTGATTCGTTCAGATCGATAGATCTGTTACTCGATATGCATGTACACATGCATGTTCGTAACTGAATAAGAAGCTGATGGTAGGGAACGAAAATTGTATCGTAGGGAACACTTCGTATACATATATACATAATTGTACTTTCGCTCCTGTATAACGTTTGTTCGTGGATAATAATGTTGTCGTCCTATACGGCTCAGGCTAGTAGTCTGTTCCAGTCTCAATGGAAGTCATCCAACCATCGCTTACGGGGTCTTCCCACACTTCTCTTCCCCCTTGGATGATGGTCAAGGGCTCTTCTTGAAAATCTAGTTGGATCCATTCCAACTTCCACTCCGCTTTGTACCGGGAGATTTTCTAATTTAAGCCTTCAGCCTAGCTCCATTCTAATATGATCATTTCTGATAAAATCTCTCCTGGTACAACCCTATACAGCCCTCAAGAACCTCATTTCCGCTCCATGTATTCTAGATATATCTTTGGCCTTTCTAATCCAAGTATCACTACCATACAGTAGTTGAGATATGGCCATCACATTATAATATTTCAATTGCGTCTTTTTCCTTGTTTTCTTTTTTAAGTGTTTAATGATACTGCCACAAAGCGATTGGAAGAGACTAATTTTGCTTTCAACCTCCTTATCATCCTGGTATGTGATGCTACACCCTAGATACTTGAAATCTGGCATCCGTTCTATTAGCGAGTCTTGTATGACAATATTTGTTATAAAATGATTTACCCCAGAAAAAGCCATAACTTTTGTTTTGGATAAGGAAATTGTTTGATTGTAATCTGTTAAAATGTTAGATAAAACAACAACTTTCGGAGGTCATTTTCATTTTCTTGGATGATCGTCTGCATAGATTAGAATATTTAAATAAAATCCTTTCCCCAAGTATAATCCTTTAGGGGCATCCAATTTCCATTTCCTTATGTCATCATCTATATAGATATTAAATAAAACAGGAGATAGACTGCAACCATGCCGAACTCCTAGGGTTATTCCATTGGGGTCTGATAATCTGTTAGTTTTTATCCGCATCTGCGTTTCATTATATAAACTTTTAATTATCTTTGTTAAATAAATAGAGTATCCTCTTCTCTGTATTATCCTCTGTTCCTCTGTCCAACCTGTCAAATGCATTTTCGAGGTCCACAAACGTAAGATGTGTCTCTGCATTAAATTCAATTCTTTTTTCCACTATTTGTTTTAACATAAACATATTATCAATTGTGGACTTTCCCCTCCGAAACCCCTGTTGTTTTTCTAAAATCAGACTCTTAGCAATTCTCGGTAACCTGTCATTTATTATCTTAGAATACATTTTGTAAGTTGTATTTAATAAACCGATTCCCCCATAATTCTTCCAATTACTTCTATCCCCTTTGTTAAAAACTGATATACTAACATGGGCTTCTAACCAATCTTGAGGAATCCGTCGACATAGCCAGCACATATTAAATAAATATAAAAGTCGTAATTTGAATGAAAAAACTATATATTATAGTTTTAATTCAGTATTTATTCTAACAGAACCTGGCGATTTCCTATTTTTTGAGCTCCTCAGAGTACTTTATAATTCTTCCGTTGTTATTAAATCTACTGTTGTATTCAAATCTGTCTCATCTTCGCTGACTTCGTCTTGAGTCTGGGTATCTACATCATTACACCACTGTTCTTTATAGTATTGAATCCACCTTTTCTCACGTATAACATTTAAATTTGCCTTGTCCTTCTCTTGTAAATTCAGTGTCTTCAAAAATTGTATGCAGTTGTTTGTCGTCCTTGAATATTGTTTTCTCTGACACTGATAAATTTATCCCAGGACTCTTGATGTGAGCGTGTCTGACTATCATCTTTGTTCTGTTCCTTACTTCTTTATATTTCTCGTTACTTTCATAGACTGTGTATTTAAATACTCCAAAAATGCAGTCCTTTTTTCTTTTACAGCATTTACTATTTCGGTATTCCAAACCTTGAGACCCTTTTTCCTTTTGTTCATATTTTTAAAACCTAAAGCTGCTTTATAGCCTGTGGATAATAACATGAATGTAAAATAATAAATTAATAAAATTAATAATCAAATAAAACGTAGAATCCGTGAAAAAATTTACACCTTGTAGCAACAGAAATTAATTCAAAACATTTCTTACACATTTCAACATATTACAAGCGTAAGCATTTCCGTATCTTATTTAAACACATGTAAAACCGAATTTACATGTATTTCGGAGTCTAGTACGTATTATCTGTATAATCAAGTATTGCTAATCTAGTTTTAAGCCGTACTTTTTTATCCTGTCTGTATAAGTGAGTTTTGATGTATATAACATCTGAGGTTGTGATATCTCATATGGAACCGATATTGTTTGGGATAGTAAGCTAACGAAATTTAGACGCATGTGTGGAACGATTCATAGGTACCTGAAAAATAAAACACGGAAGGATACCGGAGTGAAATTTTACAAAACTGTGGCTGTCCCCAAATTCCTGTATGCTAGTGGGACATGAACTCTTGGTAAAAGGAAAGTACAGAGGATTCAGGCAGCTGAAATGAAATTTCTAAGAGAGACGCATGGTTGTTCTCTCCTGGATCGGAAAAGGAACGAGGATATTAAACGGGAATTAAACATTGTATCGTGGCACCTGAAGACTGTAGACCACAGAAGGAGATGTTGTGAACACGTGAACCGCATGCCTGATATCAGTCTACCCGTGGCTGCTTTGGGTTGTCACCCTAATGGGATGAGTGATGTCGGTAAATCGAGGTGGAGATGGGTTCTGGAACAGGTCTAGGGCCTAATCCTTAGAGTGGTGGTGATGATGATGATAACATCCGAGGAACCAATTATTTTAAGCAGTGCAGGAATCAGTTATCGTAAAATGTGTGTATACATTCCACATTTAAGGTAAAAACAGATTTTAGCATCTTGATTATGTCGTTTCTTCTACATTGCGTGATCTTATACATATGTGAAAAGACGAGTACTAGCCAAGTAGTGTAATTAGTCTAACATGCTTATTGTAATGTTAATATTCATTATTAAAGACAGCAGACTGGAACGTTTTGCACATTGCACGGAATGTTCTTGCTGATTGCTGCAGTAAACAGTTTGCTACAATGCACATTCATTGTCTTTTACAGTTAAAGCAAGGAGCGATTGTTTATGATAAGAAAGACGAGTTTCCTGTATGTTACTGTATCGCAGTATTTATTTAAAATGTAATTACGTCATATTTATTACTGTAAACGTACCCAAATATTGAATCTATTAATATTTGTGCGTTTTCCGTAAAATTACTTGTGCGTATGAGCGTGTGAGCTTGTGATTGAGAGAGAATGAGGCAGAGAGATGAGTAGAATGGACTACACGATACGAAGACAGAATTCTAGTCGCGTATTTGTAAAACAAAATCAACGTGACACCGTTGACATCTTCCTGTTACTGGACGCTAGTTTTGGGAATTTTCTTTTCATATTGACGTATTGCGTATGACGTATTAATGTATTTTTATGTACACTGTTCCTTTTAACAGAATTGCATATTTTTATCTTATAAAAATGTACATTGATTTTTATTCAGCTTACATACTTATTATGTACTTGCCATATTGTTCTGTTGACGTAATAATTAATTTTTATTTAGTCAGTCTTCTTCTCCTTTTTAATTGGCGCGACAACTCTTGGAGAGCCTTGGCTTCCTGGACAGTCCAGCTCCAGTCGTCTCGATCTTCTGCTCTCAGTCTCCATCTTCTTACACCGAGCCTGCGCAGCTCGTCCTCAACATCGTCCAACCATCGGTTTCTGGGACGACCCCTCCTTCTTCTTCCACCAGGTCTCCCTGAAAAAATTTCTTCAATGATTTAGTCAGTTTTGCTTAACGTTATTAGTAATTCTGAGAATAACAATACAATGTTCTCACTCCGTGTGCGGTGAACCTCTAACGCATAAACTCGCCAAAACAATATTTTCTCCTCATAGTAGTGGTTTAAGTTCGATATCAGGTCTGTTTTATTTTTTTACGGAATTTTGAGGTCAGAAACGTCCAAACATATTGTGCATTTCATAAGTTTTTTGCCGTGTGTTTGTATCGCGTTTGTGCTGTGCGTAGATGCAAAAAAAGAGGTACCGTATGGCTCTCCGTAAGCATAAGCGTGTACACCTTTTTAGCGGCGACTGACATTTTGAAACACTCAAGGGGCCCAATTCGATTAACAGCCGCGCGCTGAAGTGTTGTATTGTCGTTAATGAAGGTAGATTTTACACTTGGGATTTGCATAAATGCTAATCACTGGAGGCTGCAAAATCGTTAACTGTTACACGCGCATTATGCTGATACAGTGCGGAAATCGAGCGTGTTGGTCGAAACAGTTGACTTGTGAAGGAGAAATAGGATTGTGATTTACCCCTTATAGTTTTCCGAAACCCCTTACCCCTTATGTTAGTGTGAAATAGAAACAATAGTAAAGAATCTCATATGACTGGCAGTCAATTTATAAATAAATTTAGACGTTTTATTAACGTCTTGTGATATTGTTTTATTAACGTGTTTAGTAATTATTATGAAAATATAGTGACATATTTTTAACAGATATGCACCGTAAAAAACACAGTGCAAAGGCGTGACCAGTTAGAAATTTTGTTATAAAATAATTAATCTCTCCATGTTTGCTTTATGTGGCTAGCGGTCCATCTTCCCTTCGTGTCATTGGTTCATATTTCCTGCCACTGAGCCATAGTATGGGCGCTGGCCTCCATGTAAGCTTGTATTTTACCTACTTAGGCCTTCCTCTTGTAAACCTATTTCCGGTCCTCTGACATCGATTAGAATTATTCCCGCAACTACAATAACCGTACCACAGAAGGAGATGGTGTGAAGACTTGAATCGCATGCCTGGTATCCGTCTACCTGTGGCTGCCTTGGGTTATCACCCTACTGCGAAGAGAGATGTCGGTAGACCGAGGAGGAGATGAATTCTGGAACAGGTCTAAGGCCTAGTCCTTGGAGTGGTGATGATGATGACGGTGATGAACTACAAGAACCGTGGACTCCGAAGCCGTGCGGTAGGAGCAAGCCAATTTAAGCGCGCCACTTCTCTGCACTGCTGACATGCGTCGTCTGTATTTCTCGAGTTTGAGTGCATCAGCCCAGATCTCCGCACCGTAAAATACGTAGTAGTACCAATACTCGTGGTATTGAATGCGTAACTGGCATCAGTAATCGTCGCTTGGAAGGTTTCGGCCCGCTGGTGTTAGCCATAATTCTAGTCAGCGCCATGGTCGAAGTTGCAGCCTTACCAACTTCATTTAGTGCCCTAAACTTGAGCTCTGTATCCAGCAGTATCCCAGATATTTAATCGCGGCCTTTGTGGACACAGTTTCTTCCCCAACCGTCATTGGCAGGATGGTGGGTAGATGCCTTTTTGTAAGTAGCACGATTTCTGTTTTTCAGCTGCCAGTTTTAAGTCGTGGTCTGTCATCCAGAAACTAATTCGTCGCTTAAGTAATAATTTTGTTTTGTTTTTATAGAAGGGGAAAAATGCGTAATGCACCGTCAGAGGAGGCAGTGCTTCCTCTGGTGAGTGGGGCTCTCACCCACACAAAAAAGAAACACCTCTAATTCAGGCATTCATATCCATCCTGGAACAACTTAGCGTATTACTTCAGGATGGAGCCTATTGCGCCCTTATCGGGCTCCTTCTCGTTGTTCCTCATCTCGTACTGGCTTTTGGGTGAAAGTTGGGCCTTTTTTTTCCTAGTAGGATCCACTTGAGGCGGCTCAAATGGTAGCAGAGCGTGGTTCCGTATGTGGCAGGACTTGTAAAATTGGGACAGAATTTTCAGGAAGTGATAACAAAAAAAATTAAGAAAATTTTTTAGACCTTGACTATTGCACTTGGCAGGGAGTTAAGAGGGATTCGGGTTCTGTAATGGAAATGTGATATGGGACTGTTGTGCCCACTGAAATTTTATAAATATTATGTGTGATGTTTTATAGAGTTATAATATGTGTTATTGTTATTGTTGTACTATGTATGTTGTGCCCTTTAGCTAATATTTGTGAATCAGAGACAAGCAGGAATCACGCCCGAATATTTCTTTGAGTATTTTGATTGGAGGATGTATGTAACTTACCGGAGGCCTTTGGTGTTTTGTATCCCAGAATGATGGGAGCGACTTAGATACGTGTTAGTTGTCAAGGGGATTTATTCACGAGTAACATTAAGTTAGAATCCTCGATGGGATGCGGTGTGGTCAGACCTGCGTCGTCATTACCGATGATAGTCAAAAAGAAAATATTTATTAAAATGTGGTATTGATGGGTTTGAATAGTAGGCTATATTTGTTGTTGTTGTTAGGTATATTGTATAGTGTGTGGCGGTGCTTTGTTTGATGGTTATGTTTGTAATTGTTCGTGTTGTTCGTTTTCTTGTTCGGCGTCAGGGAAGTTAGCTCGGCATAAGTAGTCTCTCGAGCCTTCGCTCCGCTAGGGAACCCAGAGGTCACTTGCATGGAGGCAAGTCTTTCCTGTCTGTGTTGTGATGTTAGTGTTAGATTGTTGTTTGTGTGCTGGTAATTATGTAAATTTTGCGGGTCAGAGTCCAGACTACTGAATTGAAAAAAAAAAGAGCTGTTATGGAGAGTTGGTCGGCGCCAAGGTGGGTTTCTCAGTTGCTGTCTAGTGATACGGTAGTTTTATTTAGGGTACGTTGTGAGGTCAAGTAAAGAAAAGGTTTTGAAAATGTGGCTAAGGTTGTTCATGATAATGTTATTGCAATCTCGTATCTCAATCGTATAAAAAAAATCCGTTGTTTGTCGTTTTATGGGGATTCTAGATACTGTCCAGCGGAGTTATATTCAGAGTATTTTCTAAGAACAGAGGAGGTGAAATGTTAAAGTATTGACCTAGTAAATTATAAGCAGCTGTATCGTTGTAAACTATACGATCTAGGCGAGTTGGACTCTGAGCCGGTGATAGCCGTCTGCATGGTGGAATTTATTTGTTGTTTTCTTAATCTGATAAACCGTGCTTGCCTCATCTAACTGTTCTATGTTTAATATATCAATTTCACGGCCAACCTGGTTTGTTCATCAGCTGATCTATTATTGAGATTGAATTTTGTTTGTTACATTACCATGCCGCATTCTCGGTTGAATTCCCTGGTGTTTCTTTTCGGTTAAGAGAGAGTGTTGTATAGGCGGTTCAGTAGAGAAGTAACCCCCCCCACCCTTTAGTTACGGTGTGTAGTCGAACTGTTAAATAAGAGATATGGGATTGATGTTCGCGTGCCCTCGATGCGGTCTTCTCTGCCTTGCTAGTCGGGTCCGTCCGCCCTAGTGTAGGGATGTGGGCCAGTCATATGTCAAGGATTGTTGATACCTTGTTTTGCTGCTTAGGGCTGGTAGGTCCACGAGGTGGACAGTTGTAGAGTGGTCACTCACATATCAAGGTCAGTGATACCTTGTTTGGTCCTTGGACGCGTATGTGAGTGGCAGCAGTAGGATTAGGTGGTGGTCACCATTGAGAGTGACGTGTAGGCGCGGTCCCGTGGGGTTGGCATGGCGGAGAGGGGCGTGTGGGGATGGTCGGAGTTGTGTTAAGAGTTGTTTAGTCCTGGGAGGGGGAAAATAGAAAACGGTCCTGGTTAGTAATTGCATTTGGGTCTCAGTTGTTGAGTGTAGGAGGCCTTAGGAGCATTTGAGCCGCCTCATTACCCCTTCTCAAAGTTTTGAGAAAAATGTTTTTTTGAAAAGGGGAAGGCGTCCCATAAAATTTAAAAACTAGGCCAAAGACCTAGACGAAGCTTAAAATGTACCAGGCCCATTGTGACAGGACTTGGAAATGAAACAGCCTTATTAACATGACAAAATTTTATTAACGTTTGATTTCAAGTGGTGTAAAGCATCTCACATACTATATATGCATGTACAATAAAACTCTAACTATACAGATCCTTCAACAATAATCTCACTTGGGCATCCTTGAGTTATCCTTTTTTTTTTTAACCTTACATCTGCTCATAAATTACATGGATGCACGCAATTTTACAATACATCTGAAATAACAATCTACGCAAAACACATAACATTAATATCATACAAATACATCATGGATTTCCATCGCAATAATTAAATACATGTAGTGATATATATATTGTAACCCATAGAAAGATAAATTTTTTTTTGTGTGCCCTTTCATAACAGCCTGACATCTATTATATAAAATAAATTCATAATTATTCATGACCCTTAGTTCTGCATTAATAGAATATGAAACACTTCCATTACATACTGCAGTGACACATATGACCAGCAAGTCAGCTAGCATAACCAGCCCACTATCAACCGAAATCTAAAATTTTCTAACAATTAAATAAAACAACTAAATGGAAATATAGCCTAGACTATAAACGGGAATTTCCTAAATGTAGAGTCACACAGAATTCAAAATGGCCGGACCGAAGCCGCATGCCCAAGCCAGGCTTCCCTTGCACAGACATGACCCGAAAGAGTGAAAGAGACAAAAGAATAGAAAATAATAAATTTAAAGGTTAAAATAATAAGCGCAAGGGTTTAGCGAAATTCACCGCCCAACTGTAAACCAAATCAACATCATTAAAGTAAAAAGAGTGCAACTCAACTGTGCAAGGCTGACATGGTAATTCATGAATGTTCCAGCATGTAGTTCAGACGGACCTGCTTGAATAAAAAAAAATATATTATATTGCAACAAAACACAGGATGATAAGATATGTTATTTATATCAGAGCACATGGATGACGAGCATTTTCTTGTTTAAATTGGTTTCCTGTAATATTTTGTCTTTTAGTCGTAAGTTTTGTATTTAGAAATGGATAAGCATGTAGGGTACACCAAACTCTTCATAAAAAGATGTCTATATTGTCATGTATTTTTTGTGTGAATTTGTGCGCCTGTGCGAGTGAGATAATCTGTGATCGCTATAGCTTCAGTGGTAGTTAACCGATTGACGTGAAACTTTGACAAGGAATTATATAGGTAAATAGCTGCAATTTGTGTATACTCTGAGGTGCATAACTATTTTAGAATTTTTTTTTTAAGTAAAGAAAACCTCAATTGTAACTCTTATCAATGATAGGGTAATAAAATTTGTAGATAATTTCCATGCAGGACTTTGCTAAATTATACAAAGTTTTTCATGAAATTTGTATATCTGTTTGTTCCATCAATCATGTGACTTGGGCTTAGCCTATCAGAATACACTAAATTCAGTGAGATTCATATGTTGTAGAGTTAGGATGGACACAGTCTGTCTGTAGAAGTTGCAAGGGGAAGTTGTGCCGGGTGAAGAGAGTTGTTCTCTTACGAACGTCGAAATATTATACATAAAATAAACCTTGGAAATTCTTAACGAAGTTTCACGTTAAGAACCGACTGGGTAAAATATTTAGATAAAATTTAATATAAGCTTATAATACAGTGCTGTCTCGTGTAAGTTAAGATATCCGCTTAGGGAATTTAAAGACAATTCAAGATATCGTGGAAGGTGTACATTAAACGCGCCGCATTAAGTAATACCCAGATTAATCCTGAGGTTAAGAAAATATAAGATATAAATTAATAATAAACTGTACGAGTGGAATTTATAAGCATTGTGAGTGAACAATTTATGAAGAAACTAATTAATGTTAGCAGTCAAACATAACAACGAGACTCAGTGAAATATCGCCGCTGGAGCCGCCTGACGTAGAAGAGGACGACAAGACGAAGAGGACGCCAGGACGAAGAGGACCCCAGGAAGGAGTGACGCTGTAGAAGAGGACGACGAGACGAAGAGGACGCCAGGACGAAGAGGACACCAGGAAGGAGTGACGCTGAAGAAGAGGACGCCAGGACGGGAGCGACGAATCAAGGAGGACGTTGCAGAAACCAAGTAAAATCGATTTATATTATCGAACCATACAAATAATTATTTATATTATCAATACATGACAATTTAAAATACATTATACATCTTTAAAACAATATTTATGTTTATAATAAATAATTTTTCATCTCCTCCATAATAGACTTGTTCGTGATTTTTACACACTCACTATATCCTTATTAGAATAATAAAATTTGATCTGTTGCATAAGGATATTTGGCGCTGGCCAACGTTGGGCTCGATTTTTGCATTAGTTTGAAAAAAGAAATATTATTTTGAGTGTGTAGAGACTAAATTCATTGAACTATTTATATGTGCTGTTCTGTGTTATCAGGGAGTGTAGATAAAAGTTTGAATACTCTCTCTTATCAGATATTTGAACAATAGTAGTAAATTGTCTATGTGGAGATTGAATTATTATTGGTATTTATGTTAGATTAAGCTTGTTTACATTTGATTGAGAGACTGGACTATAATAATAAATAATATAAACGGACGTTATTCATAATAATAAATAAATAATAGTGCGATTACGATAAATAAACAAATTATAATATTTATTAAATTTATAAGAATAAATAATCAAGATGGCCGAATCAGCAGATTTGCAAAATACATTAGCGGCTTTAATGGCCAATATGCAAAAGATGTCCGAAGACAGTAAGGCCAATATGCAAAAGCTATCGGACGAAAATAAAGCAAATATGCAAAAACTCTCAGAAGAAGTAGCATTAAAGCAAAATAAGTCGCTACAATCACTTCATGATGAGAATAAAAAAATTTATACAGCCAGGCTAAACAAAATAAACAACTTTTAGAGTCAACCGAAAATCGTGTAGGCGAAAAGGTAGAAATAATTCGCAGCATTATTGAGACCGTTGTAGAAGCGAACAATTCTCGCATCAATGAATGTGAAGCTAAAATCACTGGAATAGAGGAAAGAGTAGTTCAACACACATCTACGGTGGGTGAGCTCGTAGCTGAGCAAGATCAGCGAATACAGGATCTGGAACAACAGCTGACCCGACTCCAGAGTACCTCGACAACGGCGAACCAGATCACGTTCATCTATAGAACTTTAGAAGAAAACAATTCACAGTTGAAATTCTTCGGCAGGGAATCCGAGAATCCGCTTCTCTTCCTGAACTACTGCCAAAGAGAAATGGACACAATAGGCGACACCCTGAGTGAGATGGATAAAATAAACTATGTAGTCAGGAGATTAAAGGGTACTGCAGCTGAGTGGTTCACGGTAGTACAAGATAAAATAGTTACATATAAGATCTGGTACAGCATTTTAGGGCGAGATACTGGAACAGCGAAATACAGCGAAAAATACGCGTACAGATGGAGTTTGGTAGGTATTCCAGTTTAAAACGGTCTAAAGAAAATTATTTAATCCAACTCATATCTCGTGCGAAGTATCTTGAACCAGAATTGACAGAGTCAGAGATAGTAAATAAATTAGCTCATCATTTCGGACGAGGTATTCAAATCGCCGTAATTACACAAGGTATTAAGTCATTGGAGGAACTACTATTGTTAACCAAATGGGATAATGTGGACAGTCAAAATAATAGTAATAATAATAGTGAACCGGCTCGTAAACAATTTCAGCCACAACAACCACAAAAACAACAACAACAAAAACAACCACAACAATTTAAAAATAAACCTAATTTCCAAAAGTTCAATCAAAGAAATGTATCGGCAATTACCGAAGCAAGTACCAGCGAAGAGCAAGCAAAAAACGAGTAGGGTTGCACGGCGTGAGTCCGTGCGATGAATTGAAAAATATAAAAACTGTGGATAAAATTACAAATAAAACATACCATAACGAACAGCAGTGTCGAAAATCTTATGTAAACGATAATAGTAATAAGAAAATATACATTGCTTCAGGCATATATCCTGTAGACATTAGAGATGAATTAATGTATAACAATTGTGTTGATGATGATGTGGAAAATGTTAGAAATAAGAATGATAATGAGGTTGTTGTGAGAGCGAAAATTAATGGATGTGTCGGAAATGTATTATTTGATACTGATGCGCAAATTTCTCTAATCAGCGAAAAATTCATTAACAAACATAAACACCAATTAAAAAAAACACCGATCTTACCTGTCAACAATACAGTTGTCACAACAGCCACAGGTGATTCACAAACTATTAATAAGCAAGCACTTATCACAATAAATTCACAAGGGATGGAAATGGAAATACCTGTTTTTATAGTCAAAAATCTTAAATATATGAAAAATATATTATACTAACCGTCTGTGACTTCTCTTTTGATGTCCCTTCTTATTACGACATGTTTCAAGACTCTTGTCCCATTGTCAAGCATAAAATTTGTAGCACATTATCAGATATGTTTGTCAAACGTTAAAAACTATGTCATAATGACCACAAATAACGGATTATTAAAATAACGAACTATACTAATTTGTAACTTGAATACGCGCATCGGGCGAACAGTGTACACTGCACAGCGACCCACCGCGCATTAACATCAAAAATCTTGTGTACGACGTTATAGTAGGCACGGACACATTAAGGAAATTACACGCTACAATTGATGTACTAATAAAACGCTTGAATGCACAGTTAAAAAGACAAAACATAAAATTAAGTTGGGTTATTCTCCTAGGGAAGTGAATGTGACAATACGGTTGACCGATATAGTCCCGTCGACTTAACAGAAGCCAGCTGTTAATCGCTTAGATAAGATAGCAGCTAAGGGTGGTGCGCCTGATAAGGAGATAACGGATGGTCAACGAAAGCATTTAAATAATCTTTTAAATAAATATGAATCGATTTTCAACACACAGCACACAATTACCAACGTTTATGAACATAAAATACAAATTAGCGACGAGAATAAATTTATAAGAAAAACATATCCGATCCCATTACATTATCAGCAACAGGTTGAAGGCGAAATAAATACAATATTAGAGAATAATATTATTGAACGGGCAGATAGTAATTTTTTAAACCCGATGGTGGTCGTTAAGAAAAAAAAAAACGATATACGCATCTGCTTAGATATGCGAAATCTTAATAATATAACACAAAAATGTTATGATTGTGCTCCCAACGCAGAAAATTTGTTTGTAAAATGTCAAGGAGTAAAATACATGTCGCGTCTTGACCTAAAAAGTGGGTTTTGGCAGATTCCTTTAGCCAAAGAATGTCGAAAATTCACAGCCTTTTTATATAAAAATAAATGCTACCAATTTAAGGCTTATTTAATTTAATTTAAGTACCTTTTGGTTTGGTTACCAGCCTAGCTGCTATGGTTAAGTGTCTTGAATTGGCATTAGGGCCTGAGGTCGACGATTTTGTGAGTGTGTTTGTTGACGACATACTTATTATATCGAAGTCGTTCGAGGAACATATGCAGCACCTGGATATCGTTTTCCGCAAGTTAAGAGATGCGAACCTTGCGCTCAACTTAGAAAAATTGCGAATTTGGAAAATCACAGATAAAGTTCCTCGGGCATATTATTTCTGCGGATGGTGTTAGTACGGACCCGGAGAAATTCAGGCCATTACGGAATTTCCAAATCCAACAAAAGCGAAAGATATCAGGGCGTTCCTTGGATTGACTGGATATTTTCCCCGTTTCACACCGGAATATTCAAAAACCATAGAACCGCTGCTGGAATTGTTAAGGAAGAACACCAAATGGAGATGGAAAGAGCGACATGAGGCAGCTTTCAACGCTACAAAAGAATTATACAGCAAGAACTTACACGTGTTCCACCAGGAAAAAGAAGGAATCTATGTACTCAACTGCGATGCTTCAGACTACGCGATCGGTGGTGTGTTATATCAACGAAATAATAAAGGAGAACTGGCTTTACAGAGAAGGTAATTGCACATGTAAGTAGATCTTTAAAAGGTGCCGAAAGAAATTATTTTACGTCTGAAAAAGAGATTCTTGCAATTGTGTATTGTATCAGTAAGCTTAGATATTACCTGGTGGGTCAACACTTTGAAATTCTCTCAGATAATCAGGCTTTATCTTTCATGCTTAATTGTAAACTGGCCAATGCGCGGATATCGCGTTGGATCATGGCGATCCAAGAATATGATTTCAGTATCAAATATTGTAAAGCCAGTGAGAATAAAACTGCTGATACTCTAAGTAGATATCCCCCCATCATCGAAGAACAATACTCAGCGACCAGGAGTGAAATTCAAATTCTAGCAGTCAAGTACACATTACCAGATGACTTAAAGAATAGGTTGAAATTGGTAAATCTTGAACAACAAAAGGACGCAAAATTAAGAAAAATTAGTGAAGAAATATAAAGGCAAGACAACCCGAAGTATAGAATCGACAGGGATGTACTGTATAAAATAATCGACGGACATTGGAAGATTATGGTTCCTGACGATCTCGTAGAAGATTTAACGTGGGCTTGTCATGAAAGTCTTGCTCATGCTGGAGCTTATAAGTGTTATTTGGCGATGAGAGAAGACTTCGTATGGTCGAACATGGCAAGGAAAGTTAAGTCTATTTTGCGAACATGTCACATATGCCAAACAGCTAAATACCCAAATCAACACACCTATGTGGAGATGAGTAACATCATTACCAAGAATAAGAATGATCTACTATGTATCGATTTTTTAGGTCCGCTACCACATGCTGCAAGGGGTATGAAGAACCTGGTTGTTTGCACAGATGCATTTTCTAAGAACGTAAGTGTATATGCAATTGGACGACCTACCACGATGGCAGTATTAAATGTTGTATTAAATAAATACATTCCGAAACATGGTCCGGTGAAGAAAATTCTATCTGACCAGGGTAAGCAATTCACCAACAAGAAGTGGCAGTCCGAATTAGAGAAGCACAATATACAGGCAGTGTTGACAGCAATCCGGAGACCGCAAGGTAACCTCGCCGAAAGGGTCAACAGGGAGTTAGGGCGTCTGTTTCGCACTTATTGTAATACCAACCAGAGTAGGTGGCCAGATTATCTCGAGTTTTTCGAGGCGTCCATCAACGGGAATTACAATGACACGACATGATTTACACCTAACGAACTACAAACCGGAGAAATGCCAAAGCGTGTCTGGGATGGGTGCATCAGGAGGATTGCAACGCAGAATTTGCTTATTCCAAATTTGGTTAAAAAGATAGAGGCCAGGAGACGCATTAAAAAGTGTACCGAGGAACGGACGGAGAAATTTAATGCGGATCACAAACTGGTAACGTTCAAAACTGGCGGGAAGGTACTCTTGCGTGCGTTAAATGTTGGCCACAGGGAAGATAATACTGCAGCCAAATTCTTTAGATTATACAACGGTCCATATATTTTATCGGAACAAGTGGGTAAAAATACATACATTGTCACTAACCCAAATACAAACAGGGTGATATGGAAGTTCCATGCATCATCCTTAAGAAAATATTACGTTAAGGATAATTGAATCTGATATGCCAGGATATAGGTGGAATGACTGGTAGGAAATTGTATTAAAAATATATGTAAAGTAAGAATAATTGTAATCATGTTGGAAATGTTGCTTTGGGTGAATTGTAGATATAGCCGAATGACGTCAGACATGTACATCCTTATCAGTATTCAGGAATGTTTGGTGATATCCAGCCAGGTGCGGTTGTTTGTTTACAATTAGTGCTGTCAAAGTGACAGTTGAGAAATGTTGTTTGATAGAAGCTACTCAGTTATTTTGATTTTTGAACTTATTATGTTATTATTTGGATGATTATGGTTATTGGGAGGAAGTTATGTCAATTTAGGTTAGGAAAAAAAATTTGTATTCCATATAAAAAAAATTTTTTTTTACACGTGGAGGGGTTAATCCTGCAACAGAACACAGGATGATAAGATATGTTGTTTATATCAGAGCACATGGATGACGAGCATTTTCTTGTTTAAATTGGTTTCCTGTAATATTTTGTCTTTTAGTCGTAAGTTTTGTATTTAGAAATGGATAAACATGTAGGGTACACCAAACTCTTCATAAAAAGATGTTCTATATTGTCATGTATTTTTTGTGTGAATTTGTGCGCCTGTGCGAGTGAGATAATCTGTGATCGCTATAGCTTCAGTGGTAGTTAACCGATTGACGTGAAACTTTGACAAGGAATTATATAGGTAAATAGCTTCAATTTGTGTATACTCTGAGGTGCATAACTATTTTAGAAATTTTTTTTTTAAGTAAAGAAAACCTCAATTGTAACTCTTATCAATGATAGGGTAATAAAATTTGTAGATAATTTCCATGCAGGACTTTGCTAAATTATACAAAGTTTTTCATGAAATTTGTATATCTGTTTGTTCCATCAATCATGTGACTTGGGCTTAGCCTATCAGAATATACTAAATTCAGTGAGATTCATATGTTGTAGAGTTAGGATGGACACAGTCTGTCTGTAGAAGTTGCAAGGGGAAGTTGTGCCGGGTGAAGAGAGTTGTTCTCTTACGAACGTCAAAATATCATACATAAAATAAACCTTGGAAATTCTTAACGAAGTTTCGCGTTAAGAACAGACTGGGTAAAATATTTAGATAAAATTTAATATATAATACAGTGCTGTCTCGTGTAAGTTAAGATATCCGCTTAGGGAATTTAAAGACACTTCAAGATATCGTGGAAGGTGTACATTAAACGCACCGCATTAAGTAATACCCAGATTAATCCTGAGGTTAAGAAAATATAAGATATAAATTAATAATAAACTGTACGAGTGGAATTTATAAGCATTGTGAGTGAACAATTTATGAAGAAACTAATTAATGTTAGCAGTCAAACATAACAACGAGACTCAGTGAAATATCGCCGCTGGAGCCGCCTGACGTAGAAGAGGACGACAAGACGAAGAGGACCCCAGGAAGGAGTGACGCTGTAGAAGAAGACGCCAGGACGGGAGCGACGAATCAAGGAGGACGTTGCAGAAACCAAGTGAAATCGATTTATATTATCGAACAATACAAACAATTATTTATATTATCAATACATGACAATTTAAAATACATTATACATCTTTAAAACAATATTTATGTGTATAATAAATAATTTTTCATCTCCTCCATAATAGACTTGTTCGTGATTTTTACACACTCACTATATCCTTATTAGAATAATAAAATTTGATCTGTTGCAATATATATATCATAAGGTACACAAAATTAAGTTACAAAAAAATAAGGGAGCTGGTGATGCCGCTAACCCGCATACAATTTATGACTCCTTATTAATCTACAGTGTAATACAAACAGTGCACAACTGAGCACATTTTCTACGCACACGTCAAGTTCTGTCTATTCATAGCACAATACAACTTAAGTTCAAGGAAAATGTAATTTGATTTATCGAAGGTGCCAATCACGTGTGAATTCTGTTGCGAAACTCGAGCTTGAAATTATGGAAAATGGTCACCTTGTATTCCGTGGTTAGAAGGTGATCAGCTGCCAGCGTGTAGTTTAAGGTCACAGAAGTCCCAGTTACAGTTCATTGCAGATAGAGGGTGAAAGATTCTGGTTCCCAGGTTACATCCTCTCGACGACGAAATTCAGGTGAAAGCTTAGCTGCTCAGCAGATGACCACGGATGGAATTGTGGTCATCCTCATCTCTCGAGCACTTCGACGAGTCAGGAACCCTGGGAGAACAAACTTATGTAGCAACCCTCACAATATTCACGCTTACAAAACTTCACTCGAGCTCTAACACACACACCAAGAATCATATGGATACTGGACCTTCACTTACAACCAGTTATTATTCAGATTGAATAACCAAATTTAACTCACAAAATAAACATTCACTGATGCCACTGCATGATATTTCTTATTTAAATAGTTACTATTAACCTGTTATAACCACAATCGGTTTCGTATAAAGCTTCGCCACGTGGGCCGAATTACATAAGATATTAATTATTAATGCATTGCGGTTTTTACTAATACTTCATCAGCATCTTGCTTTGTAACATTTAATTAAATAACAATTAACAACAGAACCTCTATAATTACTTTCAAAGTTGAAATTCATCATTAAATTCACCGCGTGGTCATTCATGCCTTTCAGAACAAGTCAGCAATCACGCCCGCTTATGTAAAATAATCTCACATACGCCATAAACACATTTAAATTCTAATTACTTTTTACACACTGTTAGAATTATTAAATCAACTTACCAGAGGTACTTTATGGATTAACAATCCATACGGATATAAAGATGAGCACACGAGAAATTTTTTCGCCGCCGAGAGATAGTGAATCGACGGTGGCGGAAATTGAACTGACCTGTCCTTGGCCCAGTCGCCAGTGAACCCACGTCCCTTTTTCAGTCACCAGAATGCGCGAGCATGACTTCAACGCCACTCCGGGCGTCCGAGAGAATACAAAAACTGAATTTACTAAACCGTAAAGGCGCCGTGATTATATACTTTGTGTCACTCACGGCACACTGAATAAATGCAATTCCATTTCCTCCCGTACCAAAGCAGCTCCATTTCCAATACCATCCTGTCTTGCGTATCTGCAGCACTTGAAAAACGTGTGGGAGGCATCTTCATGAGGAGAGTCTTCGTATTCCATGCTGGGCTTTGCACCTTTCCCATTCTATGGAGGTAGGCATTAAAACATAATAAGTAATAAAATATGGAAGTAATAATAATAATCTAAAATTTAATTATAATTAAAAAATATAAAACAAATAAAATTAAATTAACGGTCTAATGTCATAATGAGGATCTGACGAAGGCGTGTGGTTTTATCACGTAAAACAGTAAGTTGCGTGTTACTATTAAAATCTCACTTTTCGCAGATAAAGCGTAGCTGTTAACGTGCAATGTATACAGATTTAAACAGCTGTGTTTTCAAATAATTGTGTTGCACCAAAGTTGTGGCGTCTTTGGTACGTTTCGTCGGATAAGTCCAGGATAGGCCTGTAACTGTGTAAAGGCAGTGCAGAACATCGAACAAAAAGTCTGTGTATCTGTTTAGCTAAGGAAAGAAAACAATTTTGATGTGCACGTAAAGAAAGTTCATCTTTTTATTTGAATTAGCAGTCTCTGTAATTCCAACTTTGTCGTGTTTACTTGCTGAACTGCTACTTGTCATGTTTCGGACGAGGCCTTTCAGCGTTTCCACCATTTTCAAATCCTAAACCACGACGAAGTCCTTCAACCACCATTTTCAAGATAAACTACTTGAAAATTGGTGGAATCACTGAAAGGCCTCGTCCGGAACATGACAAGTAGCAGTTCAGCAAGTAAACACGACAAAGTCGGACTTAAAGAAAGGACTGCCGTATATACGCGTATCTGTGCGCGAGCAAACCAGAGGCTGCTGCATTTCACGCTTTCGTTTAATGAGACAGCTAAGACCTTGATTAAACTTCACCTCGTAGGTTATCGTCCCGTTAATGTCTGCTTGTCTCTGTCTTCCCAATTCCGTACTAATGTTGTTTCTGTTGTGAAGTGAATGTCGAAATATTCATATTGTTACGACGGTCTCACAGATCGTCATATGGTAACAGTGGAAAACAAAACAAATGACACCATTGAAGTTAAAAACCAGCTTTATAATTGCTGTCTGGCCACGATTCGATGATAGAGCATTGTGTAAGGTGGGAGAAGCATGGCCGGGTACTAATGTAGGCTAAGTGGGGGTAAACCAAACGTCTAGTACACATATTTCACCTTACCTCGCTTACAAGCGGCCGCGTGGTGGGGGAGAGCAGCTTCGATCATCTAGTCGCGGCCAGACAATATCACAATTAACAGTTTGTAATCAACACGTTATTCAACAAGATTGTATTTGTATAATAATTTAAATTAATCTGTCCACACAAATAATAATGTCAACTATAAAGAATTCCGCACTATAATCACTTTTCACTAATACACCACTTGAGATGCACTGTGTAAATCGCCCGACATAAACTAAACTAACCGTTGCTGGATGATTATATTTATACTCCGCTGAGATACCAGAATAAGATGTCAGTAGGGGAAAATGACAGTTCTAACGCACAAAGGATGCCGCCTTTCCCACGGTCTAGATCAAAGAGATGCCGCCGTTCCCACGGTCCAAGATTTTTTCCCACGCTCTCCCCACCACCGCTGGACCACAGCATCCCAAAGGACCGCAGCATCCGCGAATTTCCGCGAATAATTTTTTTTATTTTTTTTATTTGATATTTTTATTTTTTTAATTAAATTGATTTGCATATCCGCGAATATATGCCGCCTTTCGCGAGCCTAGATCAAAGAGATGCCGCCGTTCCCGCGGTCCAAGATTTTTTCCCACGCTCTCCCCACCACCAATGGACCCACAGCATCCGCGAATTTCCGCGAATAAAATTTTTTATTTTTTAATGTGATTTTTTTATTTTTTTAATTAAATTGATTTGCATATCAGGGGTGGGTGGTGGGTGGTGGGTGGGGGGTTCCAACTTGATGCATTATAGTGTATATATTAAATATATGATCAGGGTTACCAACTTGCATGAGTTCAAATTTGTTGTGTGTTATAATGTATATTAAATCTATATGATCAGGTTTACCAACCTATGTATGGGTTTAAACTTGATATGTGTGTGTGTGTTATATAGTGTATATATTAAAATATATGATCAGAGTTACCAATCTTGCATTATTGTGTATAGAACAGATCTGCCAACATTTTTCTGTGGTGGGAAATTCAAACTATATGATCATGATTGTTGTCGATATCAATTCTCTCTTTGAATGTAAGTAACTCTCCCTCCCTCTCTCTCTCTCTGTCTCTCTAGACACAGTTATCCATCACGATATAAACTCTCTCTCTCTCTCTCACATTTGAATGTAAGTAAAACTATCTCTCTCCCTCCCTCTCTCTCTCTCTCTCGCACACACATACACATTTAGTAGATTACTGTTGCCTGTTGCATCTCTCTCTGTGTATGTTTATGTAACGGGTCTCTCTCTCTACGCCAATCTCGGTTCTGCCAAGTCTGTGTGGTAAAGTGTTACGCATAAAAAAATCTCCTTGAAATAAGGTATTTTCAAAAGTTTTGTGTACACATACAAATCTCTATCGGACGATGTACGCGCTGCTCACACACACATTGTGTATGTCTCTCTCTCTCGCTGCAAACGTTGACAAGAATTCCCTTATTCAAAGCGATTACGTTGTCACAGTAAACAAACTTAAATATGCCTTACAGACCATTGTAATTTTAAAAATTCATTTTTGCATTAATTAAATATATATCGTAAACAATGAAATAATAATATTTCGTCATTGTAAGATTTTTAATAAAACAATTACCAGTTAAATAATAATTTTCATGATTGTAAGATACAACCTGCAAATTATTAAATTGTCTCTCTCTCTCTCGCTCTCTCTCTCTCACACATTTCTGATTACTATACAAATAATTGCATGCATGTTCAGAGGTTTATAACGAAATAAATTAAAATAAACCATAATTTGTTTTAAATGATTAAATATATATTTACACCACTGTATACAAACTTAAAATATAGTTTACAAACCGTTGTAATTCAAAATACATTTTACATTGATTAAATATATATATATCACAAACAACATTGTTATATAAAATAAATACAATATTAATAATATTGTTTTAAATGATTAAATATATATTTACAACACTGTACACAAACTTAAAATATAGTTTACAAACTGCTATAATACAATTATTCAAAAATACATTTTACATTGATTAAATATATATATATCACAAACAAACATTGTTATATATAAAATAAATACAATATTAATAATAATAATATTGTTTTAAATGATTAAATATATATTTACAGCACTGTACACAAACTTAAAATATAGTTTACAAACCGTTATAATACAATTATTCAAAAATACATTTTACATTGATTAAATATATATATATATATATATCACAAACAAACATTGTTGTATAAAATAAATACAATATTAATAATAATAATTTTGACATTGTAAGATTTTTAAATAATAATTTCACGGCTGTAGATACAGTTCACAAGGAAGTTTATCTGTAACATAACAATACAGTCGGTATTAGAATCACTGATACGATAAATATTCAATTATCACATGCACACACACACACACACACACAGTCAGTGGAAAGAAAGAATCAAATGCGTTAAGTAAGTAAACTTTTTCAAGTATGTGTCATTTTTCATAAGTTAATGTACTTTCAAATAATTTCTAATCAAACCGAATATTATTCACTGGAACTTTGTAAATACTGCTTAGAATCAATGATACATTTATCACATAAAGTTAATGTACTTTCAAATAATTTCTAATCGAACCAACTATTATTCAACGAAACATTGTAAAAAAAAAAATACTAAATAGAATCAATTATTAAAGTGTTAAGTACAGAGAGTTGAAACTACACACACACACACACACACACACACACATCAATAAATTGTTTGTTAACACGATTGCTACTTACGACGTTAGGACACAATTTCCACCTGCGTTGTTTGATTCCTCGTCCCTCGATAGACTAAATGTAGTTCTTTGGGTTTGATATGCCTGAGCTCCTCATTCGTGAAGACACCTGCATACCTCTTGGGAAGATAGACACGATACTGGTGGTCGCCATCCTCCAACGTAGCAAGCACAGAGTTCCCATATTTTGTGTCCACATTTGTTAAGACCATGATGGGATATTTTTTATTCACTGTCAATTCTGAACATCGCTTGTACTCGATAGCACTTACAGCATTAAACTTTACAAGAAACGACATTATTAGAAGAGAGAGAGAGAGAAAGACACTAGTGAACACGTCTGTATCAAACGAGAGAGAACCAAACAATGACAGAATATTCGACACAAAAGGACAGTACAATGTGATAGTGGTGGTGGTGGTGGTAACGTCGTCATCAGAAAAGTCGGTGTCCCACTTTCATTTACAGCTTTGCATGTATGAACATGTCCTACAGACGAAATTAGAGACACCAAAAATATAACAATGTCATTAGGAAAGTCTACATTCCACTTTCATAAGGAAATAGTCACCGCTTACAGCTATGCATGTATGTACATGTCCACAACAGAATTAGAGAGAGATATAAATGTCATCATTCGCTGTGACCTACTTTCTAAATTTGTTACATTAAAAATGTTTGTTTAAAGCAAAAATCATGAATCATCCATTCCCGAATAGCATGCACCTTATAGTTGGCACATCGGTCAGAAGAATTGAAATGTCTAAGACATTCTGTTCCATGAAATAGATACGGTATGTTTTTAGGACAACAAAAGTCATCGAGATTGATGATATTATTGTGTATTATCTTTGATTGTAAAAAACGTTTTTTCTCATAACCCTTCACAAACACATATTTATATATACGTGTATGTGATGTTAACAATGAAACAAGATTGTCGTACGGTGTCTCTCCTTCGCTCCATCTAAGTCCTATGATAATTTGACGTTAACCAGTGGTTTGTCCTAACGTATTTTGGATTCGTAACGGATGTAGCAGGCGGAGTCAAAATCCAATGTCTACCAGCAAATCTCAGAACGTCCATGATTGACAGTTCCTTCACAATATATTTTCCGTTGTCATCGAAAAAGCACTGGAAGTCAATTATAACTGCAGTGTTATCCATAATACTGTAGACAAAGAAACCACACATTACAAACTCTATATATATATATATTATGTTTAAACACACAAATATCGTTGCGATATTAATATGCGAACTTACGTTTACAGACGTCTGGACTGAAGCACCGAGAGACATCAACTGACGAAAGAAACAAGTGTTGAGGGGGTACTATACATGGAGACGAATTTTTTTAGCAGGTGGGGAGGTGTCGTCATCATCGTTCTCCATGTTGATGCGTCGTATTCGATAATGACCGATGCAAGCGTATCACGACCATTGTCTAGTATATAGCGCTTATCATCATACGGTGACAACGCTTGCTTATTTACGCGCATCGTGTACAGCGTATGATGATCGCTACGTAAACAAAGCGCACTAGCAGAAAACTGACAATGATCAGTGAGACACTTGCGATACATATCGTGTCGCAGACTCCTCTTAATCGCAACTCGAGGCACACCTTTACACACACGTTTTTGACACTCTTTGGTAGGATCTTCGTGGGCCACAAGGAACTAATAACATTTCGCTCGGAGACCCACGAATTCTCTAATTGGACGACCACACGTTTCATCCTTGAACAGTCCAACAACCTTTTTGTTCTTAAGGCTATAACAAGGATGAGACGTAGGGTAATCCGATGTGTCAAAAACGTGTAGGTCCTTCTTCATATCTGCATACAAGTCTGATGTTTGAATACTATACATCAGACTGTCTGTATCAGTCATTAACAATTTAACGTTGCGACCGTACTTGGCGACAGCATAACGATAATGAAAGTCGTACATTATTGTTTTGCTAACGTCAAGCACCGTGAAGCCGACATACACGGGACGGGAAAGAACGATGGATTTTTTACGGAGTGAGAGCCCCACCAGATCGTTCGTATAACGAATCATACGTTTTAGCCTAGGTGTGGAAACTAGTTTTTGAAGCCGTCGTTCATCCGAGACTAGTTCAAAGTCTATATGTTTCCGTACGTTCTCCAGCGACTTACCGTATACGGCGTTGTTCATCAGTTTGAAAAGGTCTTTTTCAAAGCTGTTGACGGCTGCTTGCCTCTTGCGGGTGTTGAAATCGATAAACGGTTTCAACCAAGCGCTTTGCTTAAAACACAACACCCTATGAGTCGCTTTCAGCTCTAAACCAAGACTTAAATACAATTTCAAATTTCGATAATGGAGAACGTAATTTTGTTTGTCCTCCAAAGTTGTTAACAACTTCTCTACGGATGACCCTGATTCGTTATACGATGATCTGTATATACTCTCGTGTAACCGTTTGGAAAAGGGAGAAAGGATATCATATGTTACGCGCTGGCGCACAGGTGCAAGCGGGTAGTCGGAATGCAGGTCGTGTAAGGTATTAGGATAGTGTAGGTCGACTTCGAGGATGTACCCGATGTCGGAATCATCACTCACATTACGTACGTCAAAGGACTCGATTTCGTTACGATCGAGCCATCGGAAGTCTGCGTAAGGGAGTGGTTGCGACATGGCTGCACCGTATAAATTGTTACAGTCCGTATACAGAATGAAGGAGGTCGGTTTCGAAACATCGTACTGATCTGGAATCAAAGGGTTGTTAGCGACTGCATGACGGTTGGATATCATCGCGCAGCCTGCGCGGACCCCAGACTCAACGAACAGATGTAGATTTATTTCTGTCAACAGCTCTAATTCGACCCCTGTCATTTTTAGCATCGCGTTCCAAGCGAGTCTGGGAAGCGAGTAAAAATGACATGGGTCCAAGCAGTAATCACGTAAGGCCATGTCTCGAAAACTTTCAAAGACATCGGCCAGCAGCATTACGTCTGTCAACAAATACAAATCATGGTAATCTCCAAACGTACGCAGATTGAATGCACTCCACACGTTTTGTGCGTGCTCGTAATCTGCGTCCGAAATAGACGATTCCATCAACCAGTTATCAAAGTGTTCACGAGCGGGTAGACTTGTTTCGTTGAACCGATCAATGCTGTCAACGTACTCGTAAGGGTATACCCCCTTGCGTACGAGCAGATTGGTCTGTTCGTCGAAACCCCGTCTAAGCATTTCCTCTCTAAGCAAAGGAAATTGGCTCCCGGACGTGGACAGATTGGTAACGAGTGTGTCCAGAGAGCGATTAAGAAATTGAAAAGAGTCTACGAAACGCAAGGGACCCAGGGAGAACGACACGTAACGCTCACTAGATGTTGCAATGCAGGATACGTGTTGGTCCTTATATTTTCCTAAACCCTGCATTAAATGGTGACAGTCGTAGCCACGAAGGTTGTGAAAGAAGACGGGGATATGACGAGGCATCTTGTAGCTCAGATTACAACTATTGTGGGCTGCTCCCAAGAATTTCCCCGTAAGATGACAATGATTGCGTACCTTGTCATCGTCTGTCAAAGGGCGCTCACACAAATGACAAACGGTGGCGTTAGTGAACGCAACATTGTCATATCGGACATAATTAATTGTACGTTATGTCGTACTACCTTCATCATATCCTCGGCGTCTTTCATCAACCACGAGAAGAAAGTGTCTACGACGTTTTCACCCCGATAAACTTTAGCCTCTCTCCAGAGGCTGTGCGTGTGATCGACGATAGCATAGGAGAAACCTGACGGGATATGCATCGCTTCGTATGATGTGGACGATACAGGAGGAGAAGTTATTTTCTGACGGGCACCGCTGCTATCAACTGAGTAGAATTCACCTAACTCGTGCACTGTCGTTGTGACGTTGTTACCAGGTGAACACGATTGAAGCGGAGTGATAAGGGACTCGAAGTCGGCGTAGACAGTAAAGGGTACTTTGAGACAGTGTGCGTAATTTTTAAATGACAAACTTCTCCTCCTCTGTGGGCATTTTGGTTTTCTGTTCACCATAAGGTGTACAGTAGGGGAAATGATCGGACAGACCATGTTCTGTAGTGAAACGATGCAGGCAGTAGTCGCAGTAAAATGATTGACCGTCGTGTTTTGTAAGGGATGATAACAATCTACTCATGTTACTGATAAGACAGTAATGTTTTCGGCTATTTGTATCGGACAGAAGTAAAAGATTAACATGATGTAATCTGTCCTTATTGGGGGTAATTCTTAACGGATAAACCTCATTTTTTGATTCGTTTCTGATATTGTCTTCTATCTCATAGCCGAAAACGTTTATAGAAATGTTGGGATTCTGTGTTTCAAATTTAGAAAGTGAGTTTATAGAAACAGGGTACTCGATACCGGACATATTTATTGTGTTTTTGAATAAGAGGTATTTTGAAACACGTTCTTTATCTCTTACTTGAGGGTGTATGTGGGCTAGAACAGACCATAGAAAACACATTTCATCTTGGGAGTTCTTGATGTTGACTACTGCCCTGGTGAGTGAGAGTTTTCGCGGGGTTGGAAGGTAGGAGGACGCTGCTAGAGGCCGGTACCGTCCAACAACCAGTTCCAGCTTCAGTACAGCATCCACCGACCATCCGCTCCCGTCACGGGTAAAATTGGATATGCTATTAATGATTTTATCGTAGGATTCATCTAGTAGACAGTTCAACTCGTCGTTGTCGTCCGTGAGCAACGTACGACAACGTCCGTGGAAGACGGCGTCTTTGGTTACCTCTTTTTCTTCGCCGCTGTCACCATCTAACACAGTTTTAGTGAAACGTATCCTGCACGCAATATGCCATTTGATACTGCGTAAACGTGCTTGTTCTGCCAGAATATCCTTGCACAATAAAGGTCGCACCTCAGTCATTATCGGTAATATATCTTGATCTCCTGTGTCCGTGTAAACGACAGGTAATTAAATGTTGTGAGGGATCCTCTAATACTAGTGTTTCGCACGATATAAAATCGTGTCATAACTGAAACAATAGAAACACATGTATTAGCTAATAGGAATGATGAATAACACACACACACACACAAATTCATGTTTGTAGTAAATAAATAGATAGTACACGTTAGTTTATTGCAAACTGTGAAGATGGCAGCTACTCCTGATTTTAGCATTGAAAGTGAAAGAAGAAAATCGTTCAAGTATTGGGAAGTGACGTTTGTTAGCCCCGACGAGTTAGCGTTTGCCGGGTTTTACTACTATCCGCTAAATTATGATGTTTGTGGACATAGTATGTCATTCATAGACGATAGAGTTAAATGCTTTTGTTGCGGAATTGAATTAGTTCATTGGAGAGAAGGTGACATACCTATGATGGAACATGAAAAATTTTTTCCGTCATGTCAATTTCTAAACGATGTCAAGAGACAATACATTGGGGAGAAGGTGACAAACCTATGTCAGAACATAAAACATTTTCTCCACCATATCAATTTCTAAACAACGTCAAGAGACTATCTTATACATGTTAGACAGAGTTGAATCATATGTTAATTCATATCAAACAAATTTGGTTTGTTATATAATTATAGAGAGAGGCAATTGGTATTTAAAAAATTTTTTTTTTACCTTGTTGAGGATGTTCCTGTTCCTGCTGATGTTGTTGTTCCGGATTCTGCTGAAGGTCGGACATGATGATGATATTCAGACGAGAGAGTGAATACTGAAAAACAAAGAAACTGTTAAAGATATATATAGTATTTTTAACGCTGGTATTATGTTAGTGTATCTTAAACCATGAACAACGCACGCAAGACTATAGCTCTAGAGCTACACAGAGCAGCGAGAAGGAATTTCATTAGGCGTGCGGTTGAATTGAAGGGTCTACACGACTTGTACCAGGCGGATCTTGTGGAGATGATACCATACGCTCGAGTGAACAAAGGGTACAAGTACATGATGACAGTGATCAATGCGTTTAGCAAGTACGCGTACGCTGTACCATTGAAAACAAAGACAGGAAAAGAAGTAAAGCACGCACTAGAGCCTATACTAACTGCTAATCGAATGAAATATTTACAGACGGACAACGGGAAGGAGTATTACAACAGCACAGTACAAGCGTTGCTAAAAAAGTATAATGTGAAACATTACTCAACCTATAGTGAGAAAAAAGCTTCCATAGCGGAACGTTTTAATCGCACACTGAAGACACACATGTATCGTGCTTTCAGCGAACAAGGACACTACCGCTGGTTGGATCTACTACCTATATTACTGAAATCGTACAACAATACCACACACAGAACCATTGGTATGAAACCGAGTGAAGTGAATGACGCCAACGAACATATAGTGTTGGAACGAATAAGGAAGAACACAGCGCCTAAAATCAGTCCAACGAAACCACCCAAATTTAAAGTCGGTGACCGTGTTCGTATAAGTAAGCACAAAATGACGTTCGCCAAAGGTTATACGCCAAATTGGACTAACGAAATATTCACTGTGGATAAAGTACAATCCACTACCATCCCCGTCACTTATCTGCTAAAAGATCATCTAAACAAAGTGTTGAAAGGTGGTTTTTACGAGCACGAGATTAGTAAGTCCAAAGTCGGTGACGTATACCTAGTGGAAAAGGTGTTACAACGCAAAGGTGACAGAGTGCGTGTTCGTTGGCTCGGTTTCGATGGTAAACACGATGCATGGATACATAAGAAAGATCTAATATAAAAAAGGTGACAGCACGTGCTGAAAACAGTATGCTTTCGGTATTCACAAAGATGAAAATTGTACAGCAAGCAAACAAATTACCAATAAAGGATATGGACTTTTTGGCTGGTGACGAAGGCAGTGCTAAACGTAAACATGGCCCGCTATTACCGAACAGTATTCGCTGTATCATTACAGGCCCAAGTTCCTGTGGGAAATCCAATGTGCTATTCAACCTACTGTTTGATGCCAACGGACTACGTTTCCGCAACGTATACGTGTTTTCAAAATCATTATTTCAACCAAAATACAGAATGCTAGAAACAGTGATGAAATCACTCGCTGATGAAGGTTTAGGTTATCATGCATACAGCGAGAACGAAGAAGTCCCACTACCGAGTGAAATCACTGGTCTCGACTCTGTTATCGTATTCGATGACGTATCGTGTGAAGACAAAACAATATTCGAAAGTATTTTGCTATGGGGAGACATAGCGGTGTGGACACATTCTATCTATGTCAGACATATAGCCAGATACCGAAACAATTGGTGCGTGACAACGCTAACTTGTTGATATTGTTCAAACAAGACGATCTAAATTTACGACATGCATACAATGATCATGTTAACATGGATATGAAATATGATGCTTTCAAAGACGTCTGCACGGAAGCGTGGAAGGATCGTTATGGATTTCTAGTCATAGACAAAGACTCGTCAATAAATGAAGGTAGATATAGAATCGGCTTTGATCGATTCATAATTGTTTCCAGCGAAGTATAAAAGTGGTTGCACTGTAGTAATGTAATCAGTCCTCTTGCTAACACGCGATGGCGATGAATAAGGAGGAACGACTTACGTATGATATAGATACGATAAGCGACAACATAAGGAAAAAATATCATGCATTACAACACGGTATCAGAGAAAGCGACGAGAAGTTCAGAAAAAATTACAGACCGATTCTGGAACCGTTAGAAGCTATTTCACGAAAGTTAAGTGGTGATATGATGGAGGAGGAGGAGGAGGAGGAGGAGGAGGAGGAGGAGGAGGATGAGGAGAAGAAGCAGCAGCAGATAAAACAAGAAGAGCCTACACAACACGTAATAACAGAAAACGAAAGTGACATGCAAAGTCATAACGCTTCTCATTTCAGTGACGAGGACGCCTGGAACCCTAACACTTCACATTTCAGTGACGATTCATTAGCAAACAAATATATGCGTTTGTGCGAATCGGCAGACTGTAAACGGATTATAGATCGTATGTATGGTGTTCGATACGAAGGTGGTAAATTTATGATAGGTGATTCAAATGTAAAAATCGATGATAACGACAACTTTCATGTCAAAGGAAAAATTTACGAGGGTACGCCTAGTCTGTATGAACTTTTGTTTATGAAACTACCGAAAAAATACAATAAGGACGATATGAGGAAATATAAGTCCATACTACTAGCAACCAACGGACACAAACAAAAATATAAACACAATACACGAATAAACAGTAACAGTGGCGTCAAGTACCGACTAGTAATATCTAAATTGTTTGCATCGAGTGCACGAAAACGTACAGGGAGTGGCTATATGGAGATGAAACCGAACACTCCAATCGATTACGTGCATTGGGATGATCCTAATGAGTTGGTTAATAGATTGAGACTGTTAATGGCGTCTCAAAATAGTGGCCATACTGGTCATAGGAATGAAATCGTTTCGATATTGGAAGAATTACGTGTAGCCGGCATTATCATATAAAAGCAGACACACCGTTCTATAACCACCAGTTCTTCATAAATATGAGTGTAGACAAGTTCGGTAGACACGACAGCACTGTAAGAGTGCGAAAAGAAACTCATCGAAGTCTGTGTGAGGATATCGGTTTAGGAGTGACTAACGACGGTCACTTTGATGTGAAAAACAAAAAGATACGCAACTTGGGTGATCCTGAAGAGCTGCACGATGTTGTTTCTTTACAGTACGTAAAGGACGCATGCTTACAGTACAAGAACGACGACGCTACCGTAGACGCAAAAGATCATCGAATAATAATGCTAAACGATCCGCTTAAATCAAGAGATGCAGCCACAAAACGATACGTAGACGAGAAGAGTTTGAAAAAAGATCGTGCAGGTAACGTAATCGTTAATGACTGTCGACTAACGCGTGTGCAAGCGCCTGTTGACATCAAAGACGCAGTGAATTTGGAATTTTTACACGCACACACAATCAGTTTCCAAAGCGATGCTTTCTACGCTGCCGGAAGAAAAATTACGAATATAGCGAACGGTGTCAATGACAAAGACGCAGTCACTGTACGACAAATGCACGAATTAAAATTACATATAAAGACCGAATTGTACAAGGTCACTCAGGTATTTCACGCTCATATAATCAATCTAATAAAGTTTGTCTATAAATATCAAGACAGCGCGACACAGCGTTCAGTCCTGTCTGAATATATTGAAGAGGTGGGACGTTTAATAGACGTTCTCGATACGGAAACGGAAATCAAGGATTGGAGATCTGTTTACAAGAATGCACGTACTTCGTAAGAAAAGAATGGGGCGTGGTGTAATTGGAAAAATACTTAAAAACACTGTGCCCGCTATCGTTTCGTCAGTACCTACTTTGATTAATCGAGCGGTGGACGCATTACCAGTAGAATTACACCTACCCGGCTACCGATTCTGTGGACCCGGAACAAAACTCAAAGAGAGATTGGCACGTGGCGAGCGCGGAATCAACGAGCTTGACGAAGCCTGTCGCGAACACGATATCGCCTACGCAAGGTACAAAGACAACAGTCGAAGACGTATAGCTGATCGCGTTCTTGCCGACAAAGCGTGGGAACGAGTGAAAGGTTGGAATTCCGGTGTTAGTGAAAGAGTGTATGCTGCAGCTGTAGCCGCCGCAATGAAAGCGAAATCAGCAGTGGGTGGAGGGAGCTCGCGTAGTGGTTGCAGAAAAAAGAAGAAGAAGAAGGGTTCAGGAATTAAACGTCAATCCGTGGGCAAACGCAAAACGACCTGCAAACGCAAAACAGTCCCAAGGCATAAACGTAACAATAAAAAAATAGCGTCAGGTATATACCTACGTCCTTACAAACAAAAAAACTAATTTGCATACCAGTGCGTGCATTGTCCGACAGTGATTTGTATGTGTACGCAAAACTTTTGAAAATACCTTATTTCAGAGGAGTTTTTATGCGTAACACTTTACCACACACACGACCATGGAAGAATGAGAGTGCAGTTGTTAATCTGGACAGTGCAGAAGGACCTGGTACGCACTGGGTTTGCTACAAGAAGCGAAACAAACAAGTTTACTACTATGATGCGTATGGTAATATGCAGCCACCTCTTGAGCTGACACAGTATTTTGGAACCGACACTGACATTTACTACAATTACGAGCGTGAACAGCCGCCACACACAGTCATCTGTGGGCATTTATGTTTGGACTTCTTAACGCGTGAGTGATCAGTATGCGACAAGATGTCTTCGCTGTCGGTCACCTTAACAGGTACGAATGCTGCTGCTCTTGTATGTGACTTTTTCCCGCCTCTCGAACTAACAAACGGCGAATGGTATGTAGGTCTATTGGACTTTACTACATACAACAGTATACCGAACGTGGTTGAGGGAAAAAACAATGTGTTTCCAGTACTACGAGACGGAACAACGTGGGACTTGATAACTTTACCTACAGGTGCTTATGAAATCGGTGACATAGAAGCCTTCCTCAAAAAGCAGTTAAGAGACTCAAAGATTAGTCTACGTCCTAACAACAATACACTGAAATGTGAACTGACTTGTGCACTGGATATTGACTTTCAACAAACAGTGTGCGGTATCGGTGATATGTTGGGTTTCAAGGAAAAGCGTCTGCTTGAAGCGAATAAAACTCACACGTCTGACGCCACAGTTAACATTATAAAAGTGAACAGTATACTGATAAGGTGTAATATAGCGCAAGGATCATACAAGAACGGTAAAAACGAGCACACGCTGCACTCATTCTATCCGTCAGTCGAACCAGGATTCAAAATAATTGAATCACCTACAAACGTCATATACCTACCTGTGAATGTGAGTCGTTTGGACAACATAACATTATCTTTACACGATCAGGACGGTGACGTAATAGATTTTCGCGGAGAAGTCATCACTGTGCGTTTACATCTAAAACGACTATAGACATGGGCTTGTACTTTGTTTCTTCGCCACCGCTGCTACCACAGTCGTCAGTAATAAAAGAAGAAGAAGAAAGATCAGTTAGGAAACGCATCATTACTCGTTCGAAACTGAAACGATTAACATCAGTTAACCGTCGTTTCCTGATTTCACTGGGTTTTGTTGTAAACAAGTAACATGGCGAGTGGAATATTATCTGTGGAGCAGCAACCGTTCTTTGAAGACAGTATCACGCACTTTTCATTTCACGCACACGCACCGTACGCAACAACAAGATATGGAAACAATGATGAAATACGTGTGCCAATACAACAACAGGACGTCTTTACACTGCCGTCAGAAAGTTTCCTCTACATCGAAGGCAAGTTGGTTAAAAACCCTAGTGTGGCTGCAGATACTGCACTGAATGTGGAACTGGTGAACAATGCTATAGCATTTCTCTTTGAAGAGATTCGTTACGAGTTGGCCGGAGTGGTAGTGGACCATACCAGAAACGTCGGTGTTACGTCAACTATTAAAACTTTTCTATCACTCAACAACAACACACGTGACGCAATGGAAAACGCAGGTTGGGTGGCGCCGACCACAAACGTATTAAAAGTGAATGATGACGGTGAATTCAACTTTTGTATACCACTGAAAATGCTAATGGGATTCGCAGAAGACTATACACGCATCGTGCTGAACGTGAAACCAGAACTTATACTCCTACGCACATCTACCGACATAAACGCTATGGTTTTAGCAAGCGGACAAACGACTGCTAATTGTGTTCTTGAACTAGATAAAGTTTACTGGAAAATGCCTTATGTACATGTAGCTAATGCGTACATATTACCACTGTTACGACTCATAGAGAAAGACCACCCGATAACCCGATGCCTTTTAGGACCTGGGAGTTGCACGAGTATCCTGCCTTACCACAGACTAAAAGGCAGAATTGGATTGTCAAGACCTCGAGTCAGCTAGAAAAACCACGCTTTGTTGTGTTTGCGTTTCAGACAGCAAGAAAGAATGTACTGACAGCACACGCCGATGAATTTGATCATTGTAATGTGATCAGTGCGAGACTGTTTCTAAACGACAAGTATTATCCTTACGATAATTTAAACTTGGATATTGGGAAAGACCGTTTTGCATTATTGTACAATATGTACGCCAGTTTTCAAAGTTCGTATTACCACCGTTTAAACGTCAGCCCAGTACTGACACCAGAATTATTCAAATCAAAAGCCCCGCTGTTTGTATTCGATTGTAGCAAACAGGACGATGCGCTTAAGTCTTCAGCAGTTGATGTACGTTTAGAATTTGAATCGTCAATGAATTTTCCTACACAGACGACTGCCTACTGTATGATACTACATGATTCGCTTGTAGAATATATGCCATTGTCCAACACAGTACATAGACGTGTTTAAGTCTTATTTTATACATATTTTGTAAATACTAGTTTTAAATATATATATTTTCATATTTGTAACATTATAATATTGGAGCTGTGTGTGTGTGTGTGTGTGTGTGTGTGTGTGTGTGTATGTATTTTAATTGTAAAACTAGTTTAGATATATTTTAGTACTTGTAACAATATAATCTTGGAACTGTGTATGTTTTTTTTTTTAAATTGTAAATACTAGTTTAGATATATTTTCATACTTGTAACAATATAATAGTTTAGATATATTTTCATACTTGTAACAATATAATCTTGGAGCTGTGTATGTATTTTTTAATTGTAAAAACTGTTTAATATAATCTTGGAGCTGTGTATGTATTTTAATAAATGTATATAGTACACACACTTTATTATTATTTGTATAACCCACTCCATAATGTATACTTACTTGCAACAAACTAGCGAGCGTTGTCCACACACACGTACCCTTAAATGACGGACGTTGTATGCACACTGAAGGCTTGCACGCTTAAAATTCAGCTATACCTAAAATATATCTTCAATTAGAAGTGTAATATAAAAATTACAGTAAGAATATATTTTCAGAAATTGTAATCTGATCACACACACACACACACACACACACACACACACACACACACACACACACACACACACACTTATTTGAATGAGTCATGTATTAAATTCAATAAATAATGCACTTGATAATGTTTTAATGTGAATAATTTTTACGTTTAAATAAAATCTATACATACAATAAAATTAATATAAAAATACGGTAAGAACATATTTCAGAAAATTGTAACAGACATAATAATTTGATCACACACACACACACACACACACACACACACACACACACACACACACACACACACTTATTTGAATGAGTCATGTATTAAATTCAATAAATAATGCGCTTGATAATGTTTTAATGCAAATAATTTTTACGTTTAAATAAAATCTGTACATACAATAAAAATTATGCTCAGTTATTAACGTATTCAAAATGTTTCATGTACACTTACTTATTTGAATGAGTCATGTATTAAATTCAATAAATAATGCACTTGATAATGTTTTAATGTGAATAATTTTTACGTTTAAATAAAATCTATACATACAATAAAATTAATATAAAAATACGGTAAGAACATATTTCAGAAAATTGTAACAGACATAATAATTTGATCACACACACACACACACACACATGTATTAAATTCAATAAATAATGCGCTTGATAATGTTTTAATGCAAATAATTTTTACGTTTAAATAAAATCTTTACACTTACCAAACTAGTATGTGTGTTGTCTACACACCCTTAATGATGAAAGTTGTGTATACTGAAGACTCGTAAGACGTACAATAATACAAACAGTCTTTCAACTATTAAAAATGCAGTGATAGATTTCACGATGTATCAGCACACGCAGGCGGTCAAATGAGAAATTGCCACTATAAAAATACGGTAAGAATATATTTCAGAAAATTGTAACAGACATAATAATTTGATCATACACACACACATGTATTAAATTCAATAAATAATGCGCTTGATAATGTTTTAATGCAAATAATTTTTACGTTTAAATAAAATCTGTACATACAATAAAAATTATGCTCAGTTATTAACGTATTCAAAATGTTTCATGTACACTTACTTATTTGAATGAGTCATGTATTAAATTCAATAAATAATGCACTTGATAATGTTTTAATGTGAATAATTTTTACGTTTAAATAAAATCTGTACATACAATAAAATTAATATAAAAATACGGTAAGAATATATTTCAGAAAATTGTAACAGACATAATAATTTGATCACACACACACACACACACACACACACACACACACACACACACACACACACACACACACACACACACACACACACACACACACGCATACACACACACATGTATTAAATTCAATAAATAATGCGCTTGATAATGTTTTAATGCAAATAATTTTTACGTTTAAATAAAATCTGTACACTTACCAAACTAGTATGTGTGTTGTCTACACACCCTTAATGATGAAAGTTGTGTATACTGAAGACTCGTAAGACGTACAATAATACAAACAGTCTTTCAACTATTAAAAATGCAGTGATAGATTTCACGATGTATCAGCACACGCAGGCGGTCAAATGAGAAATTGCCACTATAAAAATACGGTAAGAATATATTTCAGAAAATTGTAACAGACATAATAATTTGATCACACACACACACACATGTATTAAATTCAATAAATAATGCGCTTGATAATGTTTTAATGCAAATAATTTTTACGTTTAAATAAAATCTGTACATACAATAAAAATTATGCTCAGTTATTAACGTATTCAAAATGTTTCATGTACACTTACTTATTTGAATGAGTCATGTATTAAATTCAATAAATAATGCACTTGATAATGTTTTAATGCAAATAATTTTTACGTTTAAATAAAATCTGTACATACAATAAAATTAATATAAAAATACGGTAAGAATATATTTCGGAAAATTGTAACAGACATAATAATTTGATCACACACACACACACACACACACACACACACACACACACACACACACACACACATGTATTAAATTCAATAAATAATGCGCTTGATAATGTTTTAATGCAAATAATTTTTACGTTTAAATAAAATCTGTACACTTACCAAACTAGTATGTGTGTTGTCTACACACCCTTAATGATGGAAGTTGTGTATACTGAAGACTCGTAAGACGCACAATAATACAAACAGTCTTTCAACTATTAAAAATGCAGTGATAGATTTCACGATGTATCAGCACACGCAGACGGTCAAATGAGAAATTGCCACTGATTTTCTTCGCGTATATATTGTACACTGGTAGTGGGGAAAAGCTTGCGTGTCCGTTTTTAGAGTAAATACTTTCTAATCCATAATTAATCCTAATTACTGTCAGCGCTGCTAATGATTGTCAGGTGTCAAATTAGAAAGTAGGTCACAGCGAATGAACATTTATATCTCTAATTATGTTGTGGACATGTACATACATGCATAGCTGTAAGCGGTGACTATTTCCTTATGAAAGTGGAAAGGTGGACTTTCCTAATGACATTGTTATATTTTTGGTGTCTCTAATTTCGTCTGGGTGGGGACATGTTCATACATGCAAAGCATTACAACGGTTTGTAAACTATATTTTAAGTTTGTATACAGTGGTGTAAATATATATATTTAATCATTTAATACAAATTATAGTTTATTTTAATTTATTTCGTTATAAACCTCTGAACATGTAAGCAATTATTTGTAAAGTACATTAAATTATGTGAAATGCTACACCGAAAGATTCAAATCATACCTTATTGGTGCTGTCAACTATTTGTATGTGGGAATTTCTACCAACGTTTGCAGCAGCAGCAGCAATACACAATACGCATTACATTAAAACTATCATGATTATATTATTCATTGATGTACAAACAATTTACATAGCACACACACACACACAATAGGCTAACATTTATGGTTAAGCCGTTAACGTATGGATTTGTCATCTGTAACAGCACACACACAGGTAATTACATTATAAACTAGGAATTTCTTCCGACGTCTGCGAGCGAGAGAGAGAGAGCGAGAGAGAGAGATGTCACATAACACAGAGAGAGAGAGAGAGAGAGAGAGTGTGAGAGAGAGAGAGAGAGTTTATATCGGATCGATAACTGTGTCTAGAGACAAAGAGAGAGGAAGGGAGAGAGAGTTGATACATTGATATCGAAGTCGTCAACAGTCATATAATTTACTATACACTATAATGCGTCTGCTCATATAGTTTGAATTTCCCACCAAAGAAAAATGTTGGCAGATCTGTTCTATACACAATAATGCAAGATTGGTAACCCTGATCATATATTTTAATATATACACTATATAACACACATATCAAGTTTGAACCCATACATAGGTTGGTAAACCTGATCATATAGATTTAATATACATTATAACACACAACAAATTTGAACTCCTGCAAGTTGGTAACCCTGATCATATATTTAATATATACACTATAATGCATCAAGTTGGAACCCACCACCCACCACCCACCCCTGATATGCAAATCAATTTAATAAAAAAAATAAAAAAATCACATTAAAAAAATAAAAAATTTTATTCGCGGAAATTCGCGGATGCTGTGGGTCCATTGGTGGTGGGGAGAGCGTGGGAAAAAATCTTGGACCGCGGGAACGGCGGCATCTCTTTGATCTAGGCTCGCGAAAGGCGGCATGTATTCGCGGATATGCAAATCAATTTAATTAAAAAAATAAAAATATCAAATAAAAAAATAAAAAAATTTATTCGCGGATGCTGCGGTCCTTTGGGATGCTGTGGTCCAGCGGTGGTGGGGAGAGCGTGGGAAAAAATCTTGGACCGTGGGAACGGCGGCATCTCTTTGATCTAGACCGTGGGAAAGGCGGCATCCTTTGTGCGTTAGAACTGTCATTTTCCCCCTACTGATGTCACTTTTGGATGACGTGTTAAACGATTGCCTCTTAAAGGGCAATCTCGAATCCCCACTAGAAAGAGTGTCGTGTCTGGACTTGAACAAGTGCGCGCGGACCGGTGAAGTCTGGAACAGCCTCGGTTGTTGACACGTGATAAGTGTCACGTAATTGTCTTTCATCTCAAAGTAGCAGCAATATGTACTCGCGCGCGCACACACACACACACATAAACATTACAGCTGGGATTTCCTGGGCTAGCCGAGATACTGGTAGAACGTTCCGTATTATGGAACAATATTGTGTCAACCTATAGTCTTTGATGAAACTATTGATATACTTTTGGATCTCCATTCCTGTTGTTACCTCTTCATATGTGCTTAATCTAGCAAGTGCGTAATTCGTTTCAATTTTTGTGATGCTGTGATCTTATTTAATGATCGGCTTTTATTTTTATCTTCTTCTTCTTCTCCGGCTCTACAGCCCTTGGTGGACCTTGGCCTTCTCAACAATCCGCCTCCAGTCATCACTATCCGCCACTCTCTCTCCATCCTCGAACTCCCAACCTCATCAGATCCTTCAACACCTCATCCAACCATCTTATCCTTGGCCGTCCCCTTCGTCTTCCGCAATAGAGTCTTCCCTGCATCATTGTCTTATTCATTCTATCCTCTTCCATTCTTTCCACATGCCCCAACCATCTTATCCTCTGTGACTTGATCAGTTTTACAAGGTCCCTCTCATGTATCAGTTGTTGCAATTCTGCGTTACTTCCTATTCTCCAATTCTCCCCTTCCCTCACTGGGCCATATATTTTTCGTAGGGTATTGCGTTCAAAAATTCTTAAACTTTTTCATCCTTCACTGTCATCGTCCACACCTCTGAGCCATAGGCAACAATAGGTCTTATGAGTGAATGATATATTTTTAGCGTGGTTTCTCTCCTTATATTTTTATTTCTAAAGATATTTATTTGCAAAATACGCTCTATTTGCATACCTTATCCTCTCTTTAATACATTTTTTTATGTCATTATCATTCGATATTGTAGTGCCCAAATATTCAAAGCCTGACACACCTCCAAAGCGCTTCCCATTTATTTCCAGGTCACGAGGTTTTCTTCTGTCCGCAGACTTCGACATTATCATATACTTTGTCTTGCTCTCATTCACACTTAGCCCAATTTTTGTTGCTTCTACTTCCATCACTTCGTATACCTCCCTAACTTTGTTTGCATTTCTTGACAAATAAGAAATGCAGGTCCGTGTCATGTTCATAAAACCTTTCCATCATCTGCCTGATAGCAAATAATTGGTCCACTGTACCAATACTCTTATTTGTATACTAGTTTTGTATTACCAACTCGTGTGTCATTGTACTCCCCACTATGGGCTTGGCGTTGCGATTGTTCAACGCAGTCATCTGTACGTTTCTTTTACGATGGAGGCAGTATCTAAAATTCGAGCGATCTCGTATGTTTATTCTTTGTTTATAAAACTCACTTTTCAGCCAACCCTGTCAGCAGTAATCTGACAGAGTAAGGTCTGGAAATGTTGGTGGCCAGTTAACAGGTTATCCACGACCTATCCATTTTCCATCAGACTGATAATAACGTTTTTAACTAGCGTTATCAAGAGAGCCGGTTCAAATATCTCGGCTGTGCAGTAAGCTATGAATCTGAATATGATATAAGAGGCAAGATAAATAAATTTAGGAATATTTGTGGTACGATTCATAGAAATCTTAGAAATAAAACAAGACACAGCACAAGGATTAAATTGTATAAGACAATTGCAATACCCAAATTGGTTTATGCGAGTGAATCGTGGGTCATGACAAAAAAGGAAAGCGGCAAGATTCAGAGTGCTGAAATGTAGTTTCTTCGAAATACTTTAAATTATACATTGAAAGATAGAATAAGGAATGAAGATATCAGAGCAGAACTCGAAGTAAAGGGCATAAATGAAACTATTTCAATTTACAGAAGACAATGGTGGGATCATCTGCAAAGGACGACAGAGGATCGATTGCCGAATGTGGCTTTGAAGTATAAAGCCATTGGTAGAAGAGACGTGGGTCGTCGGAGGACGAGGTATATAACCTAATCCTTGAAGAGGAGAAGAAGAACTAGTGTTATTTATTTACATAAATTTTCTAAGAACTAAATTCTTTACAAATTTTATTTGCTTAATAGCAATTGAACAATGTTATTGAACACCAAAAAAAAAAGTTTTCTGACTCACTTTTTCGGTTTTCAGCAATTTTTTGGAACTATCAATTTTGTCCGATAATTTGTGTTCTAGGCATTTTTGTATTGCATTATTCACAGCAGGAGCATGGACAACATTTTTAACAGGACAAAATTGAGAACCAAGCGTTTCTCTATCTACGTTTTTATAACATTTGTTTCGTGTTTTAACTTCTAGAATCACACTTGTGAAATAGTATTTCTTCCTTTGTATACGTAACCTTATTACGTTTTGTAACATCAACATGATCATTCCGACGCGTTACGTAAAATGATTGAGATTAATGATACTGGCAAGACACCATTACTGCGCAACAGTCTAGTCAGATAACTGGATCTTTTGTTGCTGACCAGGAAGAAGTTGTCTCCTGTTAATCAAAACTGGGTGAAACATCATTATCTTTGCAGTCCGCTACTTAATAATTTCTTGCACATATGTAAGAATTAGTTTGTAAATTATATTATTTGTTGCGTAAAGTTGAGTTTGATTTGTTGTTGTATTTAGAGTTTCTTGAAGCTGCGATTTTAAGAATGTTTACTTAATTTATGAAAAGTCTGTTGAGGTTAGTTAGGAATCAACGAATCTGATCCATTGTCAGCTAATACAACTAAACCAAAAGAAGTAGCCCGTTGCTCTTTTGGCCACAAACACGGTCGTGGTCGAATCCAGACAGTATATCTGTGTGTTGTGTAATAACTGATCATGAATGACTTATTGAAACAGGTAAAGAGGACGTTTTAATTAACGAAATAGAGCAGTATGCATCTAATTAGTCATTACAATATTACAATCATTACAATATGGTCTCGAGAAAAGTCTGTGTTTGTGTAATGTTGTATGTGGTAATTTGTAATTAAATCATTTGTAAATAACCCCAGTCGTTTCTTATAGAGCCTACTAGAGGGACGGACTTCTTCCGTCAATGGCTTTTTTAAATAAAGCGACGTTTCGACTGCGTAACAAATCTGTAGCCGTCTTCAGGCCAAAACAAACACCAAAACGTCACAAATAAAAAAATAAACAATACTCTGTTTCACAACCGACGTCGACCTCTCCTGGTTCGCGTGAATGAACACAGAATGATTGCGAAAAATTAGAATCACAACACGATCAAGGTTGGCTGAACATGTGTGGTAGGCGTAGCACAAAGTCTTACGGGATGAAGTGAGAGTTAATGTAAAGAAAAGAAATGGCTCGAACGTAGATTTAAGGAAGCTCCTTTCATAACGACTAATAGTAACTGTATTAGTCAAGTAAGCAGTGAAATTCCGAATATCTGGTTTCGTTCCATCACAATAATAGTTTAGGCGTTGGGTAGTTAGGGTAGGTTAGCGTGTGATACTGCATTTTGGGCTTTAGTTGGTGGGCGGGGAGGACTGGCTTCCGGTTGTCTATGTAAAGGGGTGTGACTTAGTGCCGCCTGTCGCAGTTTGCTGTTAACCTTGAAGCGCATGGGTGTTCATATGCTTTGTGCATATATTCTGTGTGTGTGTGTGTGTGTGTGTGTGTGTGTGTGTGTGTGTGTGTGTGTGTGTGTGTGTGTGTGTGTGTGTGTGTGTGTGTGTGTGTTATAAATTTCATAGTTGGTAAGTTTTATTTATTTATTTGTTTGTTACTTATTTACTTTAGTATGTTTTGACTCTCTGTCGTTTGTGAGACAAAGTACTGTTTATTTTTTATTTGTGACATTTTAGTGTTTATTTTGGCCTGAAGGCGGTTACAGATTTGTTGCGTAGCCGAAACAATGCTCTATTTAAAAAAGGCAGTGATGGAAGAAGTCCGTCCCTTTGTAGGCTCAATATCAATAACCCATCACTGACGTCTTTTAAAGAAATTATGCCACTCGTAGTTGGTAAATTTTGGTAACACATTTATGAAACAACAGATAAAATTAAATTGTTGAAATTTGTATAATTTACAAATTTAAAACTTAAGAAAACGTAAGAAATATAAGTAAGTTCAGTTCTCTACCCAGCAGTTTAAAAGTAACGATACAGCAGTCTCTACACTGGCGATCGTTTCAAGACAAAATAATAATGAACGATAGCAAAATAATACAAACGTATCCATTTTTAACAATAGATTCGGTTCGGTCTCGGTGGAATGAGAAACAGAGAGATCGTGGCCCACTAGTGCTGTTGACCCTCGGGGTTAATATTAAATTTCTTGAAGGGTGTAGTGAACGAAAAACAACGTAATACAGACCAAGTCCAACGACGCCCCCCCTCCGCGTATACACGTCATACACGTACTGACGTTATTTCTCTCCATGCCTTGTACAGTGTAATAGATAAATCAAGTGATATGTTACGTATAGCAGTATAATGTCCATACCTATCCGAGGTATGCAATCAGCAACGAACGTGATGTAGCAGAGGCCCAGTAAGTCGTTGCGTTACAAGAAAAAATTTCAAAAATGTGTTCATATATGTGTTGCTGGGGTCAAAAACAACGTTATTTCCTTGCTGTGTAGAAAACGGGGAGAAATCAGGTATACAGAGTACACACAGACAAACAGCAAGTCAGGATTACAGTCAGGCTCAAAGTACTTTGAGTCGTACTCTATAATTCTGAGGGAAATATAAGAACACGTCGATCAAAAGCAATGAACGATAGTAATACTGTAAAAGAAACAAAGAAGAATACAGAGTAATCCGGTGAGGGTGTCGCAAGCAGTGGTGTGACTGCGGGGCGATCTGGGGATCTATCCCCCCCCCCCAAGATCTATTAAAAATTTCAGCGAAATCCCATTATCGCTTGACACAGGCCTATTTCTAAGCCAGTTGCATGCGTTAAAATAATGCTTATAAGTAATTGTAGAAGCACAAGTAATTACAATATTTGTAAATTAATAAAACAAAGAGTTTTCTTAATTATGACAGTTACTCAACATTTAGTAGGCCTGAATAACGTACGTTTAAAAGTTTAAAATTTGTAGCAACTTCAAACAGTTCGAGACGCGAGGAATTTGTAAGATATGATTATAAAATTATTTGAGAAGAATTCTGACTTGTCCTGAGTCCGACCTACAAGCTCGTCTTATCCTCCACCCCACCCCAGAAACAGCTCCTATTTAAGCCACTGATCGCAAGTATTGTACACGGACACGCTCGTGGATGTCGAAGTGGACATCGACGTCACTCACTGTGATTGGCTGACTGCCTGTCTACCTTCAATAAAATCTGTATACCAATCATTGTTATAAGATTTAAAAACCTCAAAGTGTCTGGTTGACTCCTGCAACAAAGAGTATGTTGTATTGTGGAAATCAAACAATTCGTTCGTACCTACGAACACGTGGGTATGCTGTGTGAGCGAACATCCGATAACTAGGGAAATAATAAACTTTTATTGTTTAAATAAAAGTAAATGTTAGAAAATTAACGGCAGCAGATTTGTTGCAATGATCGTAAAGTTTATGCAAAAAAGATTATTTAAAAAACACATTGGTTGAATCTGACAGGCTTGAAAACCTAACTTTTGTGTAATTCTTTCACGTTCGATTTAAACGTTACCACGCTTTGCAAACTAAACTTTTAATTAAGGGGTTTTTCGTGTTAATTTTTTTTATCTCACTTTTCATAATTTTTACTTAGAACTTTTTAATGAGATACTAATTTCAAATAACAACTACACTACACAATATGTTTAAGTTATGCGTATTATTATACAAACCTCGTTCAAGTCTGTTTTTGTTGTAAAGAAAATTTTAAGTTCACTTAGATACAATTATCATTTTCTGCCATGGCGTCACCGCCGTTTCTATTCCAGGCTTGAGTTTTTTATACGACACCGTAGATTATACGTCATCCAGACGTTTCAAACTTCCAACCCATCTCTTTTTGTGTGCTGCCACTGTTTCCTCAGAAACCGTTGCTAGAGTCTGTTGAAACCTTAGAGAAAAACATTGGGTCTTATGGCAATGGTATTTCTTAAGCCTGTTGTTGTCAGGTCGTACTTTAATCCCACTCCATCAGTAACGACTAATGAATAATATCAAATCAGCATAATACTTGACCTTGTGCGTACGGTAGAATGTGACAGTGTGTTGTTCATTAACTGCAGCTTATCACCCTCAGTGAAGCCGATCCGTGTCGTGCCGTCGGTATTTTGCTATCAGTGTAGGCCTTTGTTTAAGTGATACGAGATTGTGTCAACAACGCAGCTACATAGGCGGAGATAAAAGTCGTTAAAATTGGTAAGAATTTTTTGTATAGCTGTCGTTAAAAATAGAGTTCCCTGTTTCATTGTTGAACGATCATACACACGCGCGCGCGCTTTTAATTTACTGACAAATATTGCTCACTGCTTCATGGGCGCACGCGTTTGTGTTGTGTGTGTGTGAGAGATAGTGAGAGGGGGATATGTCTGTGAGTCTAAAGATGTCTCGACCACAATACAATGATGGCGTTACGTTTGTCAAAACTGTAGCCCATAAACACAATGTTTTTTTCATAGGTTTGCACAGACTATAATAATCCTGTTTGTCATCAGGAATTTCCAATGAAGTCCCCTTTATTCTCTTTATAACCCACAGGAGTGTTCTGTCCTCCTTGATTCTTTTGAGCACCTCTTTATTGCTTAGTTTCTCCATGCAACTTCCATCTCCTTCCAAATTCACATACACAGCCCTTCAATTCTAATTATATCCTGTAACTATAATTAGGTGTAATATACATACATCCAGTCTGTGCGGTTAATAAGTAGTACTGTGTTGGTAATAACATGTTGGAGTTTCTTGTGTTATAACAAGCTTGTGTTGTGGGAATATAAATACATTTAAATCGTTTTTATTTGTATTTGGTTTTTCATAAGAGTGTGCGATTATAGTTACTTTTATTCATTCATTTTCTTATATATTTATTTAATCTTAAGCCTTTCTTCCACAAGATGTAAAGTAAAACACGAAGCTATCTGGTTCGGTTCTTCAGGATATTTGCGTGTAATAATGGTGCCACAGTATGTTCTGTACACGCTTTTCGTACTTCGTTCAGTCATAAGTTACAAGAAGCATCGTAAGCGTAATGTAAAGTAAGTATTTTTGTTAGGCAGAACATTGCTATATAAATAAACAATGAAACGGTGTAAAGTTAATGTTATTTTTCTTCTTATGTGACCCTTCTGCCTCTCAGTGCCAGGTTTCATTGAGAAATGAAATGGCGTTTTTTTTTTTTTTGACCAGAACTTTCCGCTAACTGATTCCCAGTAGATAGACTAGAGTAGTTCGTAGTTTATTAACTATAACGAATCTCTTTACAGTATATCTCTTTACTATATAAGTACGACATATGCTTGAGACATTAGTCATCGTGAAACGAAAAGTGGAATATAATTATTATTAAGACACGGCGCAATTGAATTTATATTTGTCAGCAATACACACTCACGTTCTTGTGTTAATATTTTAATCTGCCAATCAGAATCACGTCCTTCTCTGATGTACTCAGCGTTCACACTTTGTTAGAATTTTCAGGCCTAACGCTACCAGAGTGTGTATTTCACTCTTTAATTACAAACCACATTTACAAACCTTCCACTAACATACTGTTACGACTGTCCATTGTTTCCACTGTTAACTGTTCTATCGCACTTCTGACCAACTGTTACGACGGTCTCCTTGATCGTCGTATGGTACAGTGGGAAAACAAAATACAGACACCAATTAAGTCACTAATCACCAGCTCTAATTAATCATAATTAACAGTTTGAAATCAACAAGTTATTCAACAAGATTATACTCGTACAATAATTCAGTTAATAATTTCTCCACACGCAATAATAAATGTCAACTAAAAAGAGTCCCGCAATGACACAATGACACTTCGCCACAATACTTCGAACCTCACTTGAATAAATCGCCACTTAAACGCAATGAGTAATCACCCGACATAAACTGACTGACCGTCGCTGGATGCTTATATTTACACCCCACTGAGATGCCAGAATAATCGGTCACTTTCTGGATGACGTGTAGAGCAAACTGCGTATTACAAGCGCTCTAGAATCCACTATAAACCGTGCAAACTGTCTGGCCTTGAACACTGTGCGCCGACCGGTTGGTCTGGAATAGCTTCGATTGTTGACGCATGATAAATGTCATCGTAATTGTCTTTCATCTCAAAGTAATAGCAATATGTACGACACACACATTACAGCTGGGCTCTGCTGGAGTAGCCGAGATACTTGTAGAACGTTCCGTATTATGTAACAATACGTTTAACTTTATCCTGCCTGCTTAGTGAAATCATGAATAACGATAATTAAAATTTGAATAAAATGGAAATTAACTAAATTTAAAACAAATAAAACCAGACTCAAAACTAATAATCTTTTATAATATCATGTGAGCAAGATGTCAATGATAATGTTAATAAATTTCACGATATTCTGCAACCCGTTACAAAAATGTATGTTGATATTAAAGTGAAATTTAAAAATGCAATAAACAAATCATTGTATTCTACGGATAACAAAATATTATTGGCGCAACTGTAACATATATGTAAATGTATACAAATTCAGGGATACCTTTTACATAAAGCTATCGTATTACAAAGGTAACGAAACACAGGGTATAGAGTTCAGAAGGTGTTTTCCTACGAAAAATAATAATGTTGAGTCTACGATACTACAGTGCTACGATAGACGAAAATAAATATTGAAACAAACGCTATACAAGTTCAAGACTGATAATGGGGGGATAATTGGTAATGAGTTTAAAGAATACTTCAGTAATTGTTTTTACTAAAGCATGCACAAGAACTAAGAATAATTTCGTTCATATATAAAAAGGAAACAAGTTTCAAATTCTTACTTTTTTATGCTTGTAAATGAATTCGATTACGAAAAATTATAAATCTTTAATTAATGAATACTCTTCCCTGCCTCTCTTAAACTCCGTCTTGCGACTTCTAGTAAAATTGTTATGTGTTTGGGAACGATCGTTCTATCTTCAGATGTATATGTCATTCATGCGAGATCATTGAACATTAAAATTTTATTAAAACACAACATATTTCGACAACGACACTCGAATTTCTGTACGCACTTCTCGAACGTCGTATACAGTGGACAGACACTAACTTAAATATCGTGCCCCCGCAACACGTGTCTATCCAAACACGACAAGGTGTACACCGTTCGAGAAGCGCGTATATAAATTTGAGTTTTAATTGTCTAAATGTGTTGTGTTTTAATAAAATTTTAATGTTCAGCGACCTCGCATGAATGACATATACGTCTGAAGATGGAACGATCGTTCCGAAACATATAACAAAGTTATTAAAAGAAGTCACAGTGTGTTACTTGGATACTGGAAATATGAATTTTAAAACTTGAAGTTGTGTCGATGTCTGTTCGTATTTCTAACTATTGCTGGTATTAATTTTATAAAAAAAAACCTATGTGGGAAGACGTTAAGAATTTTGAACCCAGAATTAAAAAAAGGTAGTCTCCCTTCGGTTGTCCCAGAAGCAAAAAAAAAAAAAAAAAATTATTATTAGAAAATTAGTAGAATATAAAAAATTATTCTTCACCACAGTACTGTGGGAACTGGTGCACATCTTGCCAGTTAAACTTTCAATCATGCAACGTTGAAGATGCCTCCAGTGGTGAGGCCGAAACGTCTGTTGTTATAAACAGCATCACACTATGGGCCGGCAAGGAACAACGACTTTAACAGAGTCAGAAAGCGTGTGATGAAGTGCCTGGAACTTAATACATTTTTAACATTTATCAATACGGATTTATTTAAGGAACTTGTTACGATGAAATCCATCATCAGCTTTATGAAGAGACTTATAATTTGCACTGTTATGCTAAGGAGACAGCAGGTTATGGTTACGTGAGCAGCAGGATGACGCAACGCTCTCGCACTTTCTCTATCTGCGTCTTCCACCGGTGGTCAACTTTTTAATTGATGTTTGGGCAATCACGTAGCCTTACTTCCACACACAGACGAAGTATAAATAGCGGTGTGTAGGAAGCAGGCGGCTAGTTGTGAGATACGATTCAGTGTGCGTTGTTTGACCAGCAGTATTTTGTGTGAGGCGTTGACTATGAGTTATAGTGCGCGAACATCTGTAATTGGCACTAATATATTACAATAGTTGTAATACACTTTTAAATAGGCCTTAATAAAAGTTCACGTTACTATTATACATACTACACTCGGCCTACGAGCATGTGAAAAGTAAGAGTTTATCAAGCTAATTTACCCAATGACAATATTAATATTTATAACATACTAATTATCAGCAACAGAATGTAACAATTACTTTAGTGTACCGACTCTTAAAAATTATCCCAGGGCGCCAGTAATAAATAAACACAATTTGACTGTTATTAATTAAGTTTTTAATAACTAATTTGTATTTACATATTACAAAATTTGTAGATCATTACCTTTAATAAGTTTGCTATAAAATTTGTTTGTGCTTATTTCTTGGCTATGAATTCTTTGACTAATTGAGTCACCAAGTATTAGTTACATACATTTAAATTTAATAGACAATAGTACAATAAGTGTTCATTTTATTATTTACTTGCATGTTGAATCCACTCTGCGCCGCGATGTAATCAATTCTACACGTTCCAGGCAGGTCGCCGACGTTAATCGTTGAGCCCTTATCCTTGTTAGTTTTGCACTAATTTATACACTTGTTTCACAGGTATTAAACACCATTCACTTTGACAACTTAGTGATAACTACACATGTGCCGTATGCTAATACACTTGTTGAATACACAGTATATTCTTTTACAAAGCTAAGTGCATCTAACACCAGATTAATAACTGCTTATTGATCGACCGTCCCGCACCATGACGTTGACACATTTAAATCGCTATGTATTTCGATTTAACGATTGATGCTGTGTTAAGTAAAACTTGGATATGTTACCCGATTTTAACTTATCTTCTCTAATTTCTCTGCACGTTATTCTTGTAAACGATTATTAAATGTTTATAATATGTAGCTTTCACAATACTTAATATCGCGTTACCGTGACTGACTTACGTGGCGATTGAAATATATTTAATCAAATTACTGAGAAATTATTATTGCAACTAATACGAGTCTAATATCTGTAATCTCTCCGTTGACTGCCCCAACTTCTTACACTCCGTATTTTTATATTTCGCTAAAACTACCCTCACTCAATATCGACAAACTACACGCCTATTGGTCTGACTTACCGCTAAATTCAAAACTACCCAATCTATTTAACGGAACAGCCCGCGCAAAAAATGACGCTATCCGCTATTCGTCCACAAAATGCGCGTGAACACGTGGTATGAAACTTCGCGTCACCTTCCATTTCACACATACTCTCTCTTTTGTTAGGTGCACTTAACTTTTACAACCTTAGTAAATGTTTCTTACACCCAAGTAAACAATACAGTTTTATGACGGTCCGACCCGTCCGTGACAAAATATAAATTCTTAGCCGACTTACTGGCGTCAACGCAAGGTCGTCTTTTGAATATCTATCGCTCTTTACTACATATTTTAATGTTTTCTTACTTCTAAAGAAAACCACCGCTTTCTATAAATTTACATTTCTCCCTGGGTACCATATGACTTTGTCCCCGTAAAATTGTTAAGAATACAATTTTCCGTGATATCGTCCCCCGATAGAATCATATCAAAATTTTAATAAAATTTGGGATTGATTCTATTGATGCGTCCCTAATCCCCTGCTAAAATTTTATATTACTAACAATAATTTGTTTAACCCTTGCTATACTCTAGATTTGTTTGTACATCACATTATATTAATTACTTTTAATTTATTTAACATAACATGGTAATATTAGTTAGTATACGATCTGTTGTTATACCCTAAGTGTCAACGGCATTTCAAGGTTTGTTTACATACAGACTCTCCGTCCCACCCTTGACAAACTGGTCAAACAACTACTTTTAAAATATTTTGCTTTACTCTCCCTTTCATCTCAACACATGTTACAATGACATTTTGCCCTAACATCTGTTTACGTTCTACTTCCCTTAACTTACTCTTACAATGTAGTACATTCATAATAACTACGCTAATATCTTTTGGAATCCTTATACAATTTAATAATTAACAATGATTATCTTATTTATTACAACAGTATTCGAATCTTACAATTATTACATATGTAGACGTTGTGTGCTATTACAATCTGTTTAGTATCTATGTAGTATCAGTGTTCATGTGTGTAGTAATGGGTCCTTGCTTTTCTGGCATATTTGACAAGTTTTCGTAATTAATTTGGTAATCTTATTAACTGAGTTCCCCGTGAAATTTTCTTTGAACAGTTGATATGTACGACGATTTCCCACATGACTGTATGCCTGATGTAGTTCAGCAATCATATTGTGGCAAAGTTCATTGGTCAACATAAGTTTCCATATCCCTTTTTCGCTTCGGTATAATTTGTCATTGTGCCAACTGTATTTTTGGGCAAGTTTATGTTGTTTATTGGCTCGTATTACGTCGATAATTTGCTTCAATTTCATGTCGGCTAGTTGATAACTTCTTATATTCTTGAGCTGCTCCTTAGCCTCCTTACTGATGCGGATGTTGATAAGATTGATCTCTAACTCCTCGGTTCGATCGATTGGTTGTTCCTCGTCCATGTCTTCAGGATGCCTGCTCAGGATGTCCGCCACGATGTTATCTCGCCCTTTGCAGTGAATGATGTCGAAATCATACTCCTGTATAGCGAGAATCCATCGCGTTATGCGGGAATTATTTAGGTGGCACTTTTTTATGAATATTAACGCCTTATTGTCAGTAATGATTGTAAAAGGCTTACCCAGTACGTAGGTCCTAAATTTTTGCAAACAGTATACAACACTCAGTAGCTCTAATTCTGTGGTGAAGTAATTACGCTCAGCTCCCCGTACCACGCGGCTTGTGTATGCGACTACTCCAATGTCGTTATTCTCGTCTAGCTGGTAAAGCTGGCCTCCCAACGCATAACGACTCGCATCCGTCTGTAGGTAGAAACGCTTGTTGGGGTCAGGATGCTTAAGAACCACTGATTCGATGAATAATTCCTTGACTCTCTCAAAATGCTGATCCATTTCCTTTGTCCATTTAAACGTGGTATTCTTTTTTAATAAGTTTAACAACGGTCGCGTCGCTTCGGCGTATTTATTGGTGAATCGGTTGTAAAAATTGGTTAAGCCCAGAAATCCTTTAAGTTGTTTTTGATTCTTTGGCTTCCGAAATTCCTGAATGGCTCTAATCTTATCTGGTGCGGCGGTAATACCCTCTGTTGTTAAGCGATATCCCAGGTAATCAATCTCTTTACGAAACAGCTGCGATTTTTTAAAGTTGACAGTTAAATTAGCTTGTTTGATGTCACGTAATAATAATTTTAAGTGCCGTAGGTGCTCTTCCACGCTATCCGAGATACATAAGCAGTCATCTACATATAAGATCGTAAATGCCTTCACTTCTTCCGACAATACTCGGTCCAAACCACGTGTTAAACTTGCTAGGCTAGTCTTCAATCCGAACGGCGTCACTGTGTACCGATAGCACTTGCCTTCGTACAAAAACCCAGTAAAATCTCTACATTCCTGATGCAATGGGATTTGCCAAAACGAGCTACGGAGGTCAATTGTGGACATGACTTTAATGTTACCACATTTTGCCAGTATCTCGTTAATTGGAATGGCTCCCTCATGGTCTGGAACTGTTACTGAATTCAGCTTACGGGCGTCCAAACATAATCTAACCGTCTGGTCTTTCTTTACGACAGTAACCATAGGGTTGACGTATGGACTCTGGGCCCTTTCAATAACACCATGCGCCTCCATTTTCTGGATTTCTGCCTTCACTGCTTCCTTGTATCTCATCGGAATCGGCCAACCTTTCTGACAGTAGGGTGTCCGATCGGTGACTTCGAATTTATGTTGATACGAGTTAATCCTACCTGGCGTATCCCGGAATACCATTTTATTATCCATCAAAATATGCTTTAGCTCGTTCCGTTCAGCTTCGGTTATGTCTGTGATAGTTTGTACCTTCTGTCCAATCAATTCTTCGATCTCTTCATCGGCAGATGCGAGTTCTACTCGTAGTATCTCCGCTGTAGTTCCTTCCTGGTTTTTGTCTCCCTGAATGATTAATCGTTTGTTGTTCAGGTCGATCACACACCCATTTTCTTCCAATAACCCTATGCCTAAGATACAATCTTTTATTAATTCTGGGACAACTACGAAGACACTATCGACTCTTAAACTTTCGATTTGGACAGTTAATAGGATTTGTTGTGTAACCCTTTTTGACTTATTGCCGGTTGCACCCTTAATTACGGTATTCGACAATTTTAACATTTCTAGATCACCCAATTCCTTTTTATTGTCTTTAAACCACTGTTCTGAGACAGCGTTTAATTGGCTCCCGGTGTCCAATAAGGCGCATGTAGACACACCGTTCAACGAGACACTTACTTCCGGACATTTATTAACTTTACATGTTATGTTGACATCATCATCATCCATTAAATCATCTCTTAAATCTAGAAAAGTAGTGTTAATATATTTACTAATATTACTTAAGTCTACTTCATATTTACAGAACTTAGCTAGTTTCTTGGCATAACGGTATTAATTTTGTTACCGTTCGCACCGCTGGTCGATGGAATAGGTTCGTTCTCATTTTTAAACTTGTTTGTTCGTTTGGGGTAGTGTGAAGTGACTGGCCTACTTTCACTTTCATTTGCGCGCCCGTGCTCAGCTGGTCGCTCTCTCTCCTCTTCACCCCTCGTCCATGATTTACGATCTCGCCGTCCGTCATAGTACCCTCGGATCGCCTCTCTGGTGTCACTTCTCAGACTCATAAATTCTAACAAGACCTGCTCGAATTCATTGATTGTCACTACACCACGAGTAATTATCGCAACTCTTATTTCATGCGGATAATGTTTAGTAATTTTTCTAATTAAATACTTATCAGGTATTGGCGGAATTAATTGACGGTTTTCTAACAGTTTACGCTCTAAATACTGGATCATGTTCATTCCATTCTCGGCGTGATACCTTCCGAATTCCAGTTCATTGCGTACTCTCTCTTGGATGACGTCATTCCAATATTTACTTATAAATGCGTCAGTGAAGTCCACAAAATTGTTAATGTTATCTTTTACTAACCTCCACCACACTGCTGCCTCTCCTTCAAGATGTCTTGCTATCCACTTGATGTTTCCAGCATCTTGATAATGTTCTCTGAATATTTCATTCAATTCTTTAATAAATTCCATCGGGAAATCACCCGTGCCATTATATTTTATGTCCTTCCCCTGTTCGTTTGTCAGGCTCCGATTACATGGTGTGTTGCTTATTGACGCTAGTTTAGTTCGTACTTCCTGTTGTATTTGTTGTAATTTAAGGTGTGTCTCGTCAGACTTGCTGTTGATTTTAGTTTCCAACTCTTTCAGTTTTTCGACCTTTAATTCATTTATAGCTGCCGTGTTATCTGCACATCTTTGATTGTTTACACTTACTGTTTCAATAATTATTTCAAAATTATTATTGTATTTTTCGTCAAGTTCTTTAATTTGTTGTTTTGTATTGGCACTAATTTCGATACTAATCTTATCACAATTTTCTTCGATCTTATTATCAATATCTACTCTAAACTCCTGGAGAATTTTTTGGTTATTTGCTCTCTCTTGATTGAGTTGCGTGAATACTTCGTTTCTTAGTTCCATATTTTGTTTGTGCATCTGCTCTGATAATTGTTGCATTTGTTGTTTGTGTTGTGTCGCTTGTTGTGTTAGCTGTTGTGTTGTTTTTTCCGCCAGTTCTTTTATTTGTTCTTTTGTTTCTTTCGATTGTTGTTCAAGTCGTTGTGTTTGTTGTAATAGTTGTTCTTTTGTTTCTTTCGATTGTTGTTCAATTCGTTGTGTTTGTTGTACTAGTTGTTGGAGTATTGTACATATATCGGTGTCTTTGTTTTTCTCTGGTAATGTCTGATATACTGGTCTCTCTCTAACCTCTACTAGTGTTTCTTGTGTAATATGTTGTGTTTCTGCATTTTCTTCGTTCAGTCCCCGCGTCCTTGACTCTTCATTCCCCATTGAAATGTGTGCGATCGTCTGCGAATCTCCTATCTGATTGTTTATATCGAAGTCCATTTCGTTACCGTGGGATGTTGTTTCTGTATTCATGTTATTGTTTTTTCCGTGCGTGTTGTTCTGTGTGTTAATGTTTTTCCTACTCTTACTCCGCGTAATCATACAACTATATCTTATATTATTGTTATTCTTAATTCTATTTGATTCTTATTTTACTATTCTATTAGTGACTCAATAGTCCCACGTTCCGGGCGACAGAATGTAATACACTTTTAAATAGGCCTTAATAAAAGTTCACGTTACTATTATACATACTACACTCGGCCTACGAGCATGTGAAAAGTAAGAGTTTATCAAGCTAATTTACCCAATGACAATATTAATATTTATAACATACTAATTATCAGCAACAGAATGTAACAATTACTTTAGTGTACCGACTCTTAAAAATTATCCCAGGGCGCCAGTAATAAATAAACACAATTTGACTGTTATTAATTAAGTTTTTAATAACTAATTTGTATTTACATATTACAAAATTTGTAGATCATTACCTTTAATAAGTTTGCTATAAAATTTGTTTGTGCTTATTTCTTGGCTATGAATTCTTTGACTAATTGAGTCACCAAGTATTAGTTACATACATTTAAATTTAATAGACAATAGTACAATAAGTGTTCATTTTATTATTTACTTGCATGTTGAATCCACTCTGCGCCGCGATGTAATCAATTCTACACGTTCCAGGCAGGTCGCCGACGTTAATCGTTGAGCCCTTATCCTTGTTAGTTTTGCACTAATTTATACACTTGTTTCACAGGTATTAAACACCATTCACTTTGACAACTTAGTGATAACTACACATGTGCCGTATGCTAATACACTTGTTGAATACACAGTATATTCTTTTACAAAGCTAAGTGCATCTAACACCAGATTAATAACTGCTTATTGATCGACCGTCCCGCACCATGACGTTGACACATTTAAATCGCTATGTATTTCGATTTAACGATTGATGCTGTGTTAAGTAAAACTTGGATATGTTACCCGATTTTAACTTATCTTCTCTAATTTCTCTGCACGTTATTCTTGTAAACGATTATTAAATGTTTATAATATGTAGCTTTCACAATACTTAATATCGCGTTACCGTGACTGACTTACGTGGCGATTGAAATATATTTAATCAAATTACTGAGAAATTATTATTGCAACTAATACGAGTCTAATATCTGTAATCTCTCCGTTGACTGCCCCAACTTCTTACACTCCGTATTTTTATATTTCGCTAAAACTACCCTCACTCAATATCGACAAACTACACGCCTATTGGTCTGACTTACCGCTAAATTCAAAACTACCCAATCTATTTAACGGAACAGCCCGCGCAAAAAATGACGCTATCCGCTATTCGTCCACAAAATGCGCGTGAACACGTGGTATGAAACTTCGCGTCACCTTCCATTTCACACATACTCTCTCTTTTGTTAGGTGCACTTAACTTTTACAACCTTAGTAAATGTTTCTTACACCCAAGTAAACAATACAGTTTTATGACGGTCCGACCCGTCCGTGACAAAATATAAATTCTTAGCCGACTTACTGGCGTCAACGCAAGGTCGTCTTTTGAATATCTATCGCTCTTTACTACATATTTTAATGTTTTCTTACTTCTAAAGAAAACCACCGCTTTCTATAAATTTACATTTCTCCCTGGGTACCATATGACTTTGTCCCCGTAAAATTGTTAAGAATACAATTTTCCGTGATATCGTCCCCCGATAGAATCATATCAAAATTTTAATAAAATTTGGGATTGATTCTATTGATGCGTCCCTAATCCCCTGCTAAAATTTTATATTACTAACAATAATTTGTTTAACCCTTGCTATACTCTAGATTTGTTTGTACATCACATTATATTAATTACTTTTAATTTATTTAACATAACATGGTAATATTAGTTAGTATACGATCTGTTGTTATACCCTAAGTGTCAACGGCATTTCAAGGTTTGTTTACATACAGACTCTCCGTCCCACCCTTGACAAACTGGTCAAACAACTACTTTTAAAATATTTTGCTTTACTCTCCCTTTCATCTCAACACATGTTACAATGACATTTTGCCCTAACATCTGTTTACGTTCTACTTCCCTTAACTTACTCTTACAATGTAGTACATTCATAATAACTACGCTAATATCTTTTGGAATCCTTATACAATTTAATAATTAACAATGATTATCTTATTTATTACAACAGTATTCGAATCTTACAATTATTACATATGTAGACGTTGTGTGCTATTACAATCTGTTTAGTATCTATGTAGTATCAGTGTTCATGTGTGTAGTAATGGGCCCTTGCTTTTCTGGCATATTTGACAAGTTTTCGTAATTAATTTGGTAATCTTATTAACTGAGTTCCCCGTGAAATTTTCTTTGAACAGTTGATATGTACGACGATTTCCCACATGACTGTATGCCTGATGTAGTTCAGCAATCATATTGTGGCAAAGTTCATTGGTCAACATAAGTTTCCATATCCCTTTTTCGCTTCGGTATAATTTGTCATTGTGCCAACTGTATTTTTGGGCAAGTTTATGTTGTTTATTGGCTCGTATTACGTCGATAATTTGCTTCAATTTCATGTCGGCTAGTTGATAACTTCTTATATTCTTGAGCTGCTCCTTAGCCTCCTTACTGATGCGGATGTTGATAAGATTGATCTCTAACTCCTCGGTTCGATCGATTGGTTGTTCCTCGTCCATGTCTTCAGGATGCCTGCTCAGGATGTCCGCCACGATGTTATCTCGCCCTTTGCAGTGAATGATGTCGAAATCATACTCCTGTATAGCGAGAATCCATCGCGTTATGCGGGAATTATTTAGGTGGCACTTTTTTATGAATATTAACGCCTTATTGTCAGTAATGATTGTAAAAGGCTTACCCAGTACGTAGGTCCTAAATTTTTGCAAACAGTATACAACACTCAGTAGCTCTAATTCTGTGGTGAAGTAATTACGCTCAGCTCCCCGTACCACGCGGCTTGTGTATGCGACTACTCCAATGTCGTTATTCTCGTCTAGCTGGTAAAGCTGGCCTCCCAACGCATAACGACTCGCATCCGTCTGTAGGTAGAAACGCTTGTTGGGGTCAGGATGCTTAAGAACCACTGATTCGATGAATAATTCCTTGACTCTCTCAAAATGCTGATCCATTTCCTTTGTCCATTTAAACGTGGTATTCTTTTTTAATAAGTTTAACAACGGTCGCGTCGCTTCGGCGTATTTATTGGTGAATCGGTTGTAAAAATTGGTTAAGCCCAGAAATCCTTTAAGTTGTTTTTGATTCTTTGGCTTCCGAAATTCCTGAATGGCTCTAATCTTATCTGGTGCGGCGGTAATACCCTCTGTTGTTAAGCGATATCCCAGGTAATCAATCTCTTTACGAAACAGCTGCGATTTTTTAAAGTTGACAGTTAAATTAGCTTGTTTGATGCCACGTAATAATAATTTTAAGTGCCGTAGGTGCTCTTCCACGCTATCCGAGATACATAAGCAGTCATCTACATATAAGATCGTAAATGCCTTCACTTCTTCCGACAATACTCGGTCCAAACCACGTGTTAAACTTGCTAGGCTAGTCTTCAATCCGAACGGCGTCACTGTGTACCGATAGCACTTGCCTTCGTACAAAAACCCAGTAAAATCTCTACATTCCTGATGCAATGGGATTTGCCAAAACGAGCTACGGAGGTCAATTGTGGACATGACTTTAATGTTACCACATTTTGCCAGTATCTCGTTAATTGGAATGGCTCCCTCATGGTCTGGAACTGTTACTGAATTCAGCTTACGGGCGTCCAAACATAATCTAACCGTCTGGTCTTTCTTTACGACAGTAACCATAGGGTTGACGTATGGACTCTGGGCCCTTTCAATAACACCATGCGCCTCCATTTTCTGGATTTCTGCCTTCACTGCTTCCTTGTATCTCATCGGAATCGGCCAACCTTTCTGACAGTAGGGTGTCCGATCGGTGACTTCGAATTTATGTTGATACGAGTTAATCCTACCTGGCGTATCCCGGAATACCATTTTATTATCCATCAAAATATGCTTTAGCTCGTTCCGTTCAGCTTCGGTTATGTCTGTGATAGTTTGTACCTTCTGTCCAATCAATTCTTCGATCTCTTCATCGGCAGATGCGAGTTCTACTCGTAGTATCTCCGCTGTAGTTCCTTCCTGGTTTTTGTCTCCCTGAATGATTAATCGTTTGTTGTTCAGGTCGATCACACACCCATTTTCTTCCAATAACCCTATGCCTAAGATACAATCTTTTATTAATTCTGGGACAACTACGAAGACACTATCGACTCTTAAACTTTCGATTTGGACAGTTAATAGGATTTGTTGTGTAACCCTTTTTGACTTATTGCCGGTTGCACCCTTAATTACGGTATTCGACAATTTTAACATTTCTAGATCACCCAATTCCTTTTTATTGTCTTTAAACCACTGTTCTGAGACAGCGTTTAATTGGCTCCCGGTGTCCAATAAGGCGCATGTAGACACACCGTTCAACGAGACACTTACTTCCGGACATTTATTAACTTTACATGTTATGTTGACATCATCATCATCCATTAAATCATCTCTTAAATCTAGAAAAGTAGTGTTAATATATTTACTAATATTACTTAAGTCTACTTCATATTTACAGAACTTAGCTAGTTTCTTGGCATAACGGTATTAATTTTGTTACCGTTCGCACCGCTGGTCGATGGAATAGGTTCGTTCTCATTTTTAAACTTGTTTGTTCGTTTGGGGTAGTGTGAAGTGACTGGCCTACTTTCACTTTCATTTGCGCGCCCGTGCTCAGCTGGTCGCTCTCTCTCCTCTTCACCCCTCGTCCATGATTTACGATCTCGCCGTCCGTCATAGTACCCTCGGATCGCCTCTCTGGTGTCACTTCTCAGACTCATAAATTCTAACAAGACCTGCTCGAATTCATTGATTGTCACTACACCACGAGTAATTATCGCAACTCTTATTTCATGCGGATAATGTTTAGTAATTTTTCTAATTAAATACTTATCAGGTATTGGCGGAATTAATTGACGGTTTTCTAACAGTTTACGCTCTAAATACTGGATCATGTTCATTCCATTCTCGGCGTGATACCTTCCGAATTCCAGTTCATTGCGTACTCTCTCTTGGATGACGTCATTCCAATATTTACTTATAAATGCGTCAGTGAAGTCCACAAAATTGTTAATGTTATCTTTTACTAACCTCCACCACACTGCTGCCTCTCCTTCAAGATGTCTTGCTATCCACTTGATGTTTCCAGCATCTTGATAATGTTCTCTGAATATTTCATTCAATTCTTTAATAAATTCCATCGGGAAATCACCCGTGCCATTATATTTTATGTCCTTCCCCTGTTCGTTTGTCAGGCTCCGATTACATGGTGTGTTGCTTATTGACGCTAGTTTAGTTCGTACTTCCTGTTGTATTTGTTGTAATTTAAGGTGTGTCTCGTCAGACTTGCTGTTGATTTTAGTTTCCAACTCTTTCAGTTTTTCGACCTTTAATTCATTTATAGCTGCCGTGTTATCTGCACATCTTTGATTGTTTACACTTACTGTTTCAATAATTATTTCAAAATTATTATTGTATTTTTCGTCAAGTTCTTTAATTTGTTGTTTTGTATTGGCACTAATTTCGATACTAATCTTATCACAATTTTCTTCGATCTTATTATCAATATCTACTCTAAACTCCTGGAGAATTTTTTGGTTATTTGCTCTCTCTTGATTGAGTTGCGTGAATACTTCGTTTCTTAGTTCCATATTTTGTTTGTGCATCTGCTCTGATAATTGTTGCATTTGTTGTTTGTGTTGTGTCGCTTGTTGTGTTAGCTGTTGTGTTATTTTTTCCGCCAGTTCTTTTATTTGTTCTTTTGTTTCTTTCGATTGTTGTTCAAGTCGTTGTGTTTGTTGTAATAGTTGTTCTTTTGTTTCTTTCGATTGTTGTTCAATTCGTTGTGTTTGTTGTACTAGTTGTTGGAGTATTGTACATATATCGGTGTCTTTGTTTTTCTCTGGTAATGTCTGATATACTGGTCTCTCTCTAACCTCTACTAGTGTTTCTTGTGTAATATGTTGTGTTTCTGCATTTTCTTCGTTCAGTCCCCGCGTCCTTGACTCTTCATTCCCCATTGAAATGTGTGCGATCGTCTGCGAATCTCCTATCTGATTGTTTATATCGAAGTCCATTTCGTTACCGTGGGATGTTGTTTCTGTATTCATGTTATTGTTTTTTCCGTGCGTGTTGTTCTGTGTGTTAATGTTTTTCCTACTCTTACTCCGCGTAATCATACAACTATATCTTATATTATTGTTATTCTTAATTCTATTTGATTCTTATTTTACTATTCTATTAGTGACTCAATAGTCCCACGTTCCGGGCGACAGAATGTAATACACTTTTAAATAGGCCTTAATAAAAGTTCACGTTACTATTATACATACTACACTCGGCCTACGAGCATGTGAAAAGTAAGAGTTTATCAAGCTAATTTACCCAATGACAATATTAATATTTATAACATACTAATTATCAGCAACAGAATGTAACAATTACTTTAGTGTACCGACTCTTAAAAATTATCCCAGGGCGCCAGTAATAAATAAACACAATTTGACTGTTATTAATTAAGTTTTTAATAACTAATTTGTATTTACATATTACAAAATTTGTAGATCATTACCTTTAATAAGTTTGCTATAAAATTTGTTTGTGCTTATTTCTTGGCTATGAATTCTTTGACTAATTGAGTCACCAAGTATTAGTTACATACATTTAAATTTAATAGACAATAGTACAATAAGTGTTCATTTTATTATTTACTTGCATGTTGAATCCACTCTGCGCCGCGATGTAATCAATTCTACACGTTCCAGGCAGGTCGCCGACGTTAATCGTTGAGCCCTTATCCTTGTTAGTTTTGCACTAATTTATACACTTGTTTCACAGGTATTAAACACCATTCACTTTGACAACTTAGTGATAACTACACATGTGCCGTATGCTAATACACTTGTTGAATACACAGTATATTCTTTTACAAAGCTAAGTGCATCTAACACCAGATTAATAACTGCTTATTGATCGACCGTCCCGCACCATGACGTTGACACATTTAAATCGCTATGTATTTCGATTTAACGATTGATGCTGTGTTAAGTAAAACTTGGATATGTTACCCGATTTTAACTTATCTTCTCTAATTTCTCTGCACGTTATTCTTGTAAACGATTATTAAATGTTTATAATATGTAGCTTTCACAATACTTAATATCGCGTTACCGTGACTGACTTACGTGGCGATTGAAATATATTTAATCAAATTACTGAGAAATTATTATTGCAACTAATACGAGTCTAATATCTGTAATCTCTCCGTTGACTGCCCCAACTTCTTACACTCCGTATTTTTATATTTCGCTAAAACTACCCTCACTCAATATCGACAAACTACACGCCTATTGGTCTGACTTACCGCTAAATTCAAAACTACCCAATCTATTTAACGGAACAGCCCGCGCAAAAAATGACGCTATCCGCTATTCGTCCACAAAATGCGCGTGAACACGTGGTATGAAACTTCGCGTCACCTTCCATTTCACACATACTCTCTCTTTTGTTAGGTGCACTTAACTTTTACAACCTTAGTAAATGTTTCTTACACCCAAGTAAACAATACAGTTTTATGACGGTCCGACCCGTCCGTGACAAAATATAAATTCTTAGCCGACTTACTGGCGTCAACGCAAGGTCGTCTTTTGAATATCTATCGCTCTTTACTACATATTTTAATGTTTTCTTACTTCTAAAGAAAACCACCGCTTTCTATAAATTTACATTTCTCCCTGGGTACCATATGACTTTGTCCCCGTAAAATTGTTAAGAATACAATTTTCCGTGATATAGTGTTGATTAGATGATAGCATTGTTTGCTACTTTGGTGGATGTTGAAAAATCCGAAACTTGAAGATTTGATGTATACAGGTGTCTTTTTTTTTACTGTATTAAAGTTGTGAGTAGCGAGTTCTCTGGTGTTCAGTTATTTATTCAACTGTGTAAAGATGACGATCCGTAGCGACCGTCAATGTGATCACGTATTTACACGAAAAAATATGATCGTGAAACAATTTCTTTACGAGAACTAGATTTGACGATATATTTAGTGAAGCGTAAAGAGCAATAACTACCAAGAAAGAAAGTGATATAGTTACTTCTATACTTTAGAGGACGAGATCCTCTCTCGTTAAAATGTTCAATTAGTATTATTATTATTATTAAATTCGTATATGTGTTGTGAGTTCGGTTGTAAGTTGTTTAATTGAAATAAATTGACTCTTCACTTGTCGCTGAGATGTACCTAGAGGTGTGCCCCTTCACTGAAAACACATAAGTATCGTTGGTATAAAAATACTTACTTATGACGGTTGGATACTAGTAATGTTGAAGTGTATTACTAGTAAGAAAGTGAGAATCGTTCAATTCAAATTCTTGCCGCCGCTGCTGTTACCAACCATTGCTGTCGTTCACCTAAGCTGTAAGTCTTATTCTAATACAATGATAGTCAAACTCGGTTATCGGTTATGAATTGATTTTTTATTTGTCGAACTCATTATTAATAATTGCCATGGTACAATAATATTGTTTATTTTCTTTTAAAATTTTAATATTGTGGATGGACTTTTTTAAATAAATGAATCTCAGGGTAGCCAGACTGCGTCTAACCATCGGTCGGTCTGTGCGTAAACAATTTCGTTACTTTAATTCATAAATAAAGCAGGTTCTTTTAGTCTGCACGATACACATAAGTTAATAAAATGCAATACTATAATAGTTAGTATTCGGAGAGTGAAAATATTATTAGATTCTTTAACAAAACATAAACATTTAACACATGATTATTATTGAAGTTTTTAGGTTAACTAGGGTTCATTGTAACCTAACTTTCTTAACATAAAAAAATTTTCTTAACCATGCTAACATCTCCGTGTACTACGGTTATACATGTAATCTATTGAGGGACTTCATCACCTATCTTCTTGGATTGGCTACAAAGTTAACAGGTTACTGAAAATGACCTCTTCTTATGGGGGGATTGGTATACATTTAGCTAGAATCTTAAGGTTAATCACAATATAATACTTAATCTACTATAGTTCAATGTTTCTCTCAAGTTCTCCGTTGACTGTTTAATGTCTTTGAATTAGACAAGTTCCTTGAATTAATTATAAAAATTTTATCTTTGTTGTTACTTAAATATTTCACTTTTAATGGTTTAGTTCAATAATTAAAATAAGGTTCCAATCTCTGTTGGATTGCTATTTATTCAACAATAATTTTTAATTCATTTCGCTTATAGCGTTCTTTAATTAGTAGGTTACTATTTTAAAATATTTTTGTTATGTTCACTGATACTTGCGTATGACGTCGTTCTAGTCGTATCACTAAATCACAAAATTTTCTTCTGTTATTTGAATGAAATTAAATTTGATTTATTTATTCCCGTTCACTACATATGCGCATATACTCCGTTATAGGTCACTGATTAAATAAAACTTCACTTTCCCATATACCCGACCTAACCTCAACTTTGTGTTTCGAGGTTAAACGCTTTCGTCAGCTGTCGGCTTGTCGATTCAGTACTTTTTGGTTATTCTGACCAACGTGGAGTCTGCGTCGAAGCTTGAGATGGACTGATGATCTTACCTGTATCGAGATCCCGTACCTAGTAATTAATAACGGACCCTGATTGACTAATTGTTCTAATTTTCGGGTACTCTCGGTATATGTCGGCAAAACAGACGCTTAGGTTGGCGTCAGTCTCTGGGTTGGAGGCTCCGGTTTTCTGGTTTCCCTTGTACGCCGACGGGCTTGTAATTAATTCTTTTATTTATAATTTAAATGATTCACTTATACATGCACTGATGTTTTTTTCAGTACTCTCATCGTTTTTATCTTTTTCCCACGAGTATTTTGACTACCCTCACCATATAGTTCTGCTAGGGATTAATAAAATAAATTTCTTACGAACTAATTACATCTCTTATTTTCTACCTTATACTATTTACATTGTTCATTTTTTGATAATTAATTATCATGCTTATTGAGTCATTATTTATCGCCCCTCCTCGTTAAAGTTTTAGGTGGTAATTAGCTAAAATTGTCACCTTTCGTTTAGGCCTACTGCCAGATTTTTCCATGTTTTTATCACTTTCTTATATTAAAGATTCTTATATTTAATACACCATTTTTCTTCACTTTTGTCCTTCGTGATTACTTATCAGTACTGTACAATATTTTTCTCATATCATTATTTAGTTATTACTCTTAATTATCTATTTCCCTTTGACTAGACTCTTGGTCTGTTGTCATTCTGAGTGTTTATTAATTAATTTATAATATTAGGGTTTTGTAACACATCTTTGTTGTGGCCTATCTATAATGAACTTATCATTACCACTCCTGATTGTATCAGCCCTAGCTATTATTGTTTTATTTTACTTTAATCATATTTTCTCTGATTATTTTTCAGTATACTTGAGTGTTACATTTTCCTTATTTGAATTTTTTCACATTTATCTCTTTATTACTTTTATTTTATCTTAGTGTTCTTATAGCAATTTTAATACTTGGCAGTGTTTGGTTCTGCTTTTATATTTTGACATTTGGTTGAATTTACTTAAATTTCTTGCATCTAGTATCAGTTAGGGTTTGCTTATAATTTACATTATTATTATTAATTTGATGGCTATAAGCATTGATTTGCCTCACATGAACTTTATTATGTCTTATTTAATATCATGGGTTGAGTCGCTTTCTTTTATTACAGTTTTATGTGTGATTTTTGCTGTCCCAGGTACCCATTCTATGTGGTACACTTGGTCACATTAATTTACATTTATTCTGTACTTAAGTTCCTTTATACTATGATTTTTGTACATGGAATGCTCCTTATAGTCTCTAGTTAGTTTACCCTCCAATACATTTTAATTTAACATCATTCCAGTCATTGTTTTTACTAATTTATTGGAAACTTGTTGGCCAGATTAGGTTATGTCCTATCTTGGGTTCTCAACAATGGCTGAATCTCAGATTCTGTTTTCTACACATTGTATGATTATTTACTTTTACTTAAAGCTGATTTTTTATTGTTTATGGTTATTTTTCTTTTTTGATGTCATCTCAAACTTTATTATTGAGTAATAGTTGTCTTTGATAATTTTATTTCTACTTCACAAATTTTATTAGTCCTTTGGACATTATCTGGTTGTCATTTGCATACTTTATTTAATTATATATTTACAATTCTTGTACTCACTCTCCCTCTTAATTTCTACTCTCAATATTTAATTTTTGAGTTCTGTTTGTACCGTCAAGTCATTGAAGTCATTTTATTAATAAGTTTATGTCAGTGTCAAGTCACAGCTTAGGGTTTTAAATCAAGTTTTTTAACTCACTTTTATTTTCTTTATCATTAACAATACTTTTATTCTTATGGTTTATTTTATCCTTGTCTATATTATTTCCTTTTGGTATCTGATTTGATTTGACTTTTCCCTAATTGCACTGATTCTTCTATCATACTTATAAATTTCTTCTTATTATGGTTGTCATTGTTTTCTTCTCACTGTCTGATCTGTTGGGTAATTGGGTACGTGGTCTTGTCTTTAGTCGTGTCTTCGCTTCTTCAATTATACATTTACTTATTAATTATAATTTATTTTATTCCCCTATTTTGATCATAATTCATTCTGTGTTCATGATTGCATGTTCATCTTTTGTTGATTAATTTGTTTTGGATAGCCTTTTAATCCGTGTGTTATACATTGGGTTCTGGGTGTGTTGTATGTACCATTACAATATATAATTAAGTCATTAGTTACAGGCTGCACTTGTTTCTGTAGTAGTGACACATTAATGTAACATTTTGTTTAAGAACAAACAATCACGGAAAGAAAGCGAAGAAAATCTTTTTAAAATAGTACGCAGTAAGAAAATAATGATTTTTGTATCGCATAACTGTTATAGGTGTAATATTTATAGTATTATTACGACAGTCTAACTGATCGCCGTGTGGTACAGTGGAAAACAAAATACAAGATAGGGCTACTACTGAAGTCACTAAAACCAGCTTAATTATCACAATTAATGATTCGTAATCAACTCGTACAATAATTCCAGTTAGATTTGTCCGCACGCAATAATAATGTCAAATAATAGAGTTCCACACAATTATAACACAATAACACTTCACACAATACTTCGACAAACACTCGATCCGCGGTGAGGAAAATCGCTCACGTAACTGACTTGACAGCGCCAGACGCTCTTGCTTTTATAGGTCGCGCAGAGGTCCGGTATAGCTTCCCCTGCTTACAGCACGCCGGCTTAATGCGTATCTCAAGTGTTCTTAAACACACTAGAACCCACCTGTTAGCGGCCCGGACTGAGGCAACACCTGCCACACTCTACGGGGGTGGGGGTGGAGAATGTTCTGGGCTGTTCGATAGGCTTCTCGTTACAGTATCATTTAAAGCAGAGCCAGTATTCAGTGTTAAGATTCTCCTTAATTTAATGTGAAAGCTACATGTCATGATGGTACGTGTATCCCGAACATCAGTGCACCCAGTGGAGGGAGTTTAATTTTGTTGTTGTCGAAGACTTAAGTTATCTAATATGAAAAACTCTACTTAATTCAGCATTAATTGGACTGACTGGAATCAGACTGACGTCTAGGCTAGTAGTCTTGACTTTAAGAACTTTTGTTATTCAGTGACCCACGTCACTATACGGGACAGAAAACCTAACCTTCTTCGGGCACGTAAAAGCAGACTGCAGGCCAATAAAACGAGATTTCTGACCGGACTAGAGGAATACGGAGAGACCGAATCAGGAGACAGTTCCAACAGGACTCAGTCGTGAATATAGTGGTGCGGAAAGCGCCGCAGTGGTCTGGCCATTTAAAAAGGGTAGATAATGAAACCAAACTGACACTTATCATTTAATAATCTACATAACGCTATCGAAAATTCGAGAGCGTCATTCTACACGTTTCTTGACTGGAACAAGCGAGTGCCGTGTCTATGTCAAGGTCGTGCACTGACGTAACCTTTAGACTGTTCGAGTTCTTGTGACTACGCAAATTATGTCGGTACGCCGCCAGGAGTATGGAAAATTATTCTGGAACTTCTGCGGGGTTAGAAGTCAGTTACACCTGGAGATATTGCAGAGTGCGGACCAAGTAATGGTTGCGGATTATGAGAACGTGATTATTGTGTAAATTAGTTGTGGTACTTTAATAAGATAACATTATTATTTCGTGTGGACCATTTTAATTTGAATTATTATGTGAAAGTACCTTTCTTTTTTTCAAATTGTTGTTTGTGACTAATTAAAGTAGATAGTTAGCGACTTCATTGGTGTCTGTACTTTGTTTCCACTGTACAATACGACGATCCGTAAGGTCGTCGTAACAATATGTATTATAATGATAGGAATATAACATGATATAATACAGTATCAACGTACATTTCCATTTACGTTATGTGCAATAATGTTCATTAAAAAGAAAATTAATTTTCGCCAAAACGAGATACATTTTGTAATCGCTTTCAACACCAGGATTCCACGTTACTTACGCCTTTTTTTTGTAGTCAATGAAATTTATGTTTTCCGTTCATAACTTCGATATTCAGTTTTTCCATTCTCATCTTTCATCCGTATTTGAAGTAGATCTATACAAAGCAGTGTGGAGCGTTATATTCAAGCCGCAGAAATTGTGTTTATGAATCGTGCCCCCTATACAATAAGGAATTGATGTATGTGTTTACAATATGTAAGTTTTAGGTAATAGCTATTGCGCCTGAAATCGCCCGCATTATCTAGTAGTAAAAGTTCCAAGACAATTGCGCCATCTGACGGGCAGCAAGATAAATGCGTCACATTATAAAATTGCCTGCGATAAAGCTACTCCGTTCTGCTTGCCGGGTTGTGGAGGGTTCAGGGATGATAGAGTTTTGTAGCTGTAAGACATCGATTGACATCTATACCAAATTGTAGTTTTTCAACGTGCAGAGATAAAGGCTGTTTCTTCATTTGTAATATTCGTTTTCCCGTGTTGTGTGTGTTACTTCTCGTAAGACTAAATACGCTCGTTTTCTACGTGATCGAAAAACCCGGCCTGTCTATAAAATGGCCATTAGTTACACAATGTTCTGTGAACCTCATCGGTATTTTGTCGTGCTTTATGTGGTCAGCAAGTTACGTAACACCCCCTGCACTACAACTTATATATTCCAGTCTTTTCGAATTAATCTAATTTTTCCTAGATATAACCTCTCATCCAACACAAACTGTATTTTATCATCATCATTACCGTCAAGGCTTAAACCAAGGACGGTTTGTTACGGTCCCTAACAGGCAAAGCTGATCATTAGAGCTGGTCATTCCAGCGCTTCCTCTCCGTCCCCTCGGCTTATAGTTTCATAGTTGTTTGGGGATGCGGCAGTCATCCATTCGGCAAAGATGTTCCCACCAATTCAGCCGATTCTCGGCGATCCTGTCGAGTATACGCATAATATTCAGTTCCTGCCACATATCTATGTTTCTTCTATGATCATGGAGAGTATATCCTGCCACGTGCATGAGAAATCTCATTTCAGCCGCTTGGATGCGACTGGCCTGACCTTTCGTTAAAGTCCAATTCCCAGACCCATAAAGAAGTGTGGGAAGGGTCATCACCTTGTAGAATTTTAGGCGTGTTTCTTTACTTGCTGACTTAAGAGTTCCCCGCACATAAGGTTGAACTTATGCAACTTATTCACAACGTCGTTGCATGCATTATAAGACACATTGTAGCGCAGGTTTTCAGAATTGCTAACTTGTTCCAGGACAGTACCGTCTATAACAATTTTTTCCCGTACGGGGTCAGTTCCACGAAAAGCCATCACCTTGGTCTTGGTATGGCCAAACTGTATTTGGTAACGGAAATTTGATCGCCTTAACCGACTCCCATGAATTTTGTTAGTAATTTCAGGTTATAATTTGTAAAAAAATGTTAATTACTTAAAAAAACCTACTCCCAGAATAAAACCGATTCAGTATAAGTTTCCATTCTTATTATTTCTTTCATGATATTTCAACTAACCAGGATAAGGTGCAAATGTTGATTAAAGATGGTGGCCCCTTCAGTGGCGTAACTCTTTTTCCTGGGCTCCTCCTCAGTAATCCTTTGCGGGCTACACTACTATCCTTACTTAATTCATACCAATATTCCCTCTAGAATACTGTAGCGTGACAGAAAATCCACTACTTATTAATTCAATTAAGATAATAAACAATAATTACATTACATATACTACTATAATATCGAATGAAATTTAATGAATTCAAAGGAAAAAACCACAAAATATTAAAGACCATATTTACATTATATAAAAACCACTATAAAAAAATTAAAGAAATAATTAAGAGTAACTCATATTATAAAATCAGGAATCTACCCAGGAAGTTAGGAGCAGTAAACAAACTAGATACCACAAAATCAAGAAGAAAGAATCAGTTTAGGAGTGGTGAAACAACAAAATACCCCAAACACAAGAAGAAAGAAGAGTAGAGTTTATTATCAGGAAGTAAACAATACCCTGAAACCTTTAACGAAGAGCAAAGTCAGTATCAGAAAATAAATTAGATACTCCAAACCAAACATCAGTCAAGATGACACGAAGTACCTTGGTTTACCCAAGAGTGAAGACAAGAAGAAAGACAAGAATGAAGACAAGAAGAAAGACAAGAAGAAGGACAAGAGTGAAGACAAGAAAGAAGACAAGAAGAAAGGAAGAAATAGTATGGAAGAAACACCATTATAAAACCTATTATTAACTGCCATAAACCCCAAACCTATAGAGACAATTAAAGAAAGTATAACATCCCAAAACCCTATAAAATTATAATTATTAATAAACCAAAAGTGTTGTATTATATGATAAGAGGTGCACCAACTGAAGTTATTGTGTGATAAAAAAAATAAACAAGTCTTAACAGTCCATGATGACTAAAGGTCTGGTCTGAGATAATAAGACTCAAAATATCAGAACCACCAGTGAAAGTGAACTAGTGCAAGTGTTTAAGGAAATACAATAAACTTAAAGTTGTAGTGATACTATGACTTAACAATATGCTAGATAACAACTTTTATATTCAATAATTCACAAATCATAAAATACTAAAATGGAAGATTTCCAATATTTTATTATTTTAATGTCACTTTGTTATTACAAGACATTTGTAGAAATGACCATAACTAAAGTATGGGTGGAATTGTTTACTCAATAAGGGGATAATAAATAATAATGGTTTCGACCAGAAAGGACTGGAATTAATTTAAGTGTTCATAGTTTTAAAATGTTTAAAATGGCTATTTATTCACAGCCATGAACTCCATATGTGTGAAGGAGTTCTTAGTTAATAAGATTTATATGTGTTTAGAATTTATTATATTTGTTAAATAACAGCATACATACCATTTAAAATGTTTCAGTAGGTATGCTGTGTTAATTAAAAAAAAGAGTTAAATGTATGTTTTCAAACAATGTCAGCAATATGTTCAAATTTTTAGAATGCTGAGTAATGTTCATTATTATTTTTTTTATAACAGTAGTATTAATTAGATGCTACACATCACAATAAGTTTATAAACCATTTTATTTTTATGTCATAATAACTGTTTAAAGTCAGAGGAGGAGTAGGATTAAATTTATTTGAGAAAGCCAGAAATGTAAAATTCTAAACTCTAGGCCAAATAATGAATTCACAGAAACTCACTATAAACCAGTTAATTCACTTATAAATCCTGTAAACTGGCAAGATTTAGGTAAGGTAAATCAGTTAACAACTAAAGTGAATGAACCTATGAGTTAAAATGATAATATGGAAATATACCTTAAATTATTGTAAATTTTTGAAATGTATAAATTAATTATTTTAAAAGAGGAGTGTTAAATTCAGAGATTATCACTAAAAACCAGTTCAAATGTTCAATTTATATGTAATTAAGGAAAAGAAAAGAAATATGACTATTTGAAATTTAATATAATGGTATTAATAGCATTTAAAATGGCAGAAAAAAATATATGAAGGCGGAAACCAGTTTTTGAGCCTAGATTTCCAAAAAAGAAAGAAATTTGGTAATTTTGACAATAATGTCAACAGATATGGACTATAATATATCAATTTAAATAGAATGAGATAATTAAACCAATGATAAGGTTAATAATTCATGAAAGTGAATAATAAACTAAATTAATTCCATATATAATGTATTTTTGTATCATGTATATGGGAAGTCGAAATTATTTTAACAATACTTTTCAAATATTAACTGGGCCAGATTTTGACTAACGTGAAGGAAGTGAGTTTAGTTCTTTGTTAATGATCAAGCTGAACAGTTTAAGTAAGATTGCGTTCCTTGAAACCGAGAAAAATGGAGTACTAAGGTTACCTAATAAATTCAGTGAAACGAGAGTTACGTAAATTAAACACTTTTCCAATTAAAACCACAGAAAACTTTAACCACAACAGTGAAAACAACACCAACACTACATAATACCAGTGCATAAAAACAGTAAAACGACATATTTGTGATAATTCAATCTTCAACAGTATAACCGTTTTTTGCGTAGCGAACAAAGAGAAGTGAACACCAAAAACATATAACATAATTAACACCAGTGAACACTAAACATTCTTCCAGAATACACCAAACGACATATTAGACAGATTACACAAGTTCGGGGACATTTAAAACATATATGAAGGTAATTTTGCTGTGAGATTTTAACGCGACGACATTGCAATTAACCTCGTCATCTTTTTGAGCGGACATCTTGGAAATGCCAACCAGTGCCAACAACATCGCCTGACTACAGAGCTTGCAGAATTGGTTTGAGAACTCAACTATATTACATATTTTATAAAATTTATTCACCTTTTGTTAGATAATAGTTATTGAAAACACTTTATTTGTAAATGTTATACTTTCTCGTTTACCCTTCTCTGACTATTAATAATATAATCGCTACAAGAACCTTTTCTGATACTTGTAATAATTTTTAACCTGTATGAACAAATCGATTATTTCCTGAGACGGAGTCGACAATTGCTCAATATCGATTAAACATCGATCATTCTTTAATTTTGTTAATAAATCAATTTATTTCAATTGTTTGGATCTATAACTTATTTCACATGCTAGTTTAAGGTTTTATTATTGCAACGAGACTTCCTGAAGAAGAAAATATTTATAGGAAGTGAGATATTGGACCAGCACAAAAAATCATGACTTTGTTAAGATCTTCAAGAAGTGCTAAATAATTAATAATTACCTTATTAAATTTTAGAATTTCCATCAAAACAATAAAACTGAATTTATTCTCAGTCATAGACATTATAACAAACATAAAATTTTTTTTTGAAAATTTTTTTTAATAATAAAATTTTTTCTTTCTTATCTTTATTTGTAACGACTGCATACAGGGTCTGGTTACAAATTGACGCTCGCAACAGTGGGGCTTAAAAGAGTCAACAGCGGTTTGTTACCAAGCGACACTACCCACAGCGGAGCGAAACCTTACTAGCGTGAAGGTTTATTTAAACGAACCTTTTATTTTATTTGTAAGAACGGTTACAATACTAACCCCTCGTTACAGCTGTGGCAGCTACTATATTATGTAACGTAAACGAATACGTTTTCCTCAAGACTGTTTAAACTCTCTTCTTCTGAGCCTAGGCCAGTTGCATTGGTTATTTATATAAATCCTAAAACATTTTCATTAATTTTTAAGTTTGTGTGCCTTCCTGCTTCGTCTTAAAAAATTGAGACATAGTATCTGATTATTTGACTTAATTGATGTTTTCTGTTAATGTCTTGTGTAGTTGAGCAGATTCAGTCTGTTTCAAAATATTTTCACCTTTTTAGATAAAAGCTGATTGACTTCGTTTTGAACTTTTGTACTCACATTCTTCTCCCTGTTCTTCGGACCACTGATTATTTCTTGCAACAATGGATCGTATTTACTTAAAAGGTCAGTAATTGGCAAAACGTTTCCTCTGTAGGCCAGGCCTATTTACTATTTATGGCCTCTAAAGGCTAATTTTGAAGCTGCTAATGTCAGAGTAACATTTACAACGCGATCCAGTACTTTGGCCCATTTATTAGTTTCCTTTCAAAGCTCATAACGAATGCCTGGCCGGCGGCCTCGGTGGATGCTTAACTAGAATCACCGCTCTATTGTCCAGTTAACCAAGTAACGTACTGTATACTCTCAAAGTACATCATTAGGTAATGGTAAAATAACAGTAAAAAGGTTGATTTACTTGTTATTGGTGTAAAATGCATACGGGGAAATTCGGTTTTACGTAAGTTCAATGGTTTATACCCATTCGTAAAAAATTAGGGTAATGTATGCGCGGGTTCGTCTGGGCCGCAGCCCTCCCTGCATTGCGGGTCCTATGGCCCCGTCTGTTACGCCACCGGCCCCCGTTTTCAATAGGGTTTTGTTAGGTATAACGGTGCAAAAGTGTAAGATGATGCAACGTGTATCAGAACTTGCTGATGCAGTATATGTGATAGTTTTGAATAACTCTTAATAGAGTCTGGGTGTTAATTTCATATTTAATTTATACATTCATAAATGCTCAAATTTTTCGTGTTATATTGCGATAGAACACAGGATCATGATAAGCAATGAACTATGTCTTATGCATGGATGACGAACATTCTCATGTTTAAATTTGTTTCTTGTTCAAAATTTTTTTTTTAGCTATAGTTTTTGTATTGTATTACCGATAAGAATTTAGAATAGGTCAAACTCTTAAAAATTTTATTCGTAATTTTTCTATGTAATGTGTTTGTGAAAGTGTGCGCGGGTGCGCGAGTTATTAACAATTTTCTCTATTGTGTCCGTTATAATTATCCGATTTACATGAGACTTGAACAAGACATAAAAGTTAATATTAGCTACAATTTCCCTATATTCTGTGATCTTCAAATAACTGTTAAGTGTGAATGTTTGTTATATGAAATCTCTATTTAAAACTCACTCAGGCGTGAAGTAATAAAATCCCAGATAATTATCTGTGCAGGCTTCGCCAATTTCATGCAAAGTGTTGCATGAAGAACTATTAGTGCCGTGTGCATAAATTATCATGTGACCGATATTTGGCCAATTAGAACGCAGTAAAATCATTGAAAATTGTCTTTTGCCATGAGCAGATCGAGTTAGTTCATCTTGAGCATTCGTCTAGTAAACGTGCGGTCCGCGTTCAAGAAGTTTCTCTTGCGTGAACACGTAAACAGTGCGAAAGGTGTACGAAAACTTGGAACTCTCTGTGAGTTATTCTACAGACCCAAGTAATTCAGTTTTAATAAATAATATTGTGATTTACAAGTATCCGTGTTAGTCAAGATATCCTCATAGGGAGATCTACTGACCGCGGTAGATCTGTGTGACGCTAGGACACTTGAAGACGTGCCGGAAGGTGTACGCCTATACACCGTTTTTCATTAAACACCCACGTTACACCTTGAGATACGTAATTAAACTATAACAATATTAAAACATTTTAAAAACCATTAACAATCAGTGTTATCGCAGCGCGGCAGTGTTGCAGTTCGTCGAGCAAGTTCAGCGTTTTTATCATCAGGACACCATCCCAGCAGAATCCACGAGGGAAGGACATGTGAGATATACGCATCGCCATCAGCCATCTCGCCGCATCAAATTGGAATATCTTCACTCAAGTAACAAATTCAGATCTGAACTTTATATAAACTGTTTTCAAACAATATTTCAAAATTCATAACATTTGTGTATGTTTAAAAATATATCGTATGAACTATTATTCAATTGGTGTGCAATAAATAATTATAATACCTCCAATATAGACTTGTTGATTTATAAAACACACACCATATTCCTATGCGCAAGAATTAATTCAATTGTGTTGTCGCAATATATTTTATATATCATTATTAATAATAAAACTTTTTACAAGAATATATTTTATTTTGTAAATTACAGTGTTTCAGTAGCATTCAGCTGTCATCATCAGATATAATTATTAATAATTAATTATTAATAAATTTAAATTTTTGAATGAATTGTTCAAAACAGCTGTTTATGTGAAGAATAAATTTAATGTTTTATATGTGTATACAAATATGCTATATAGGCCTAATTAACTGTAAAAATATAATCTAAAAATATTTATCATTTTATTAATTTAGTAATTTTAAAATATTATTATTTTTCGTATTAATCTGAATTTGTTCTGGTAATAATTTATTATTTGTTTTATGTTTAAATAAAATTGTATGTTTTTTTAAATTTTCCCATAAGGTCATTTTTGGACCTTTGGATATGTTTTTTAATAAACTGATATACTGATTATATTTAATAACTGATTTATTTATTATTACTTTATTTAGCTACACACTCGATAAAAAACGAACACGCATTTCCAAATTTAAATAATATCAGTTTATTAAAACAAATTTCCAAAGGTCCGAAAATAACCTTATGTTTAAATTTAGAAATATTTAAACATAAACAAATAATAAATTAATACCAGAACAAATTCAGATTAGTAAGAAAAGTGAGAATATTTTCAAAATTACTCATTTAATAAAATGATAAATATTTATATATAATATTTTTTACAATTAATTATGTAACATATTTATGTACACATATAAAACATTAAATTTAGTCTTCATTTAAACAGCTGTTTTGAATAGTTGATTTACAAATTTAAATTTATTAATTATATCTGATGATGATAGCTGAATGCTATTGAAACACTGTAAATCGTGTTATTTGAATTAGCAGTCTCTGTAACTCCAACTTCGTCGTGCTTGTTTGCTAAATTGCTAAATGTCATGTTCTGGACGAGGCCTTTCAGTGTTTCCACCATTTTCAAGTCCTAAATCACGACCTTCATATGTGGAGTTTACCAAACAAACACGACGAAGTTGGTGAAACACTTTAATTTACAAAATAAAATATATTCTTGTAAAAAGTTTTATTGTTAATAACAATATTAACTTATACAGGAATTGAAAATGCACAGATGTCGTGGTTTTCCCATTTTAGATTTGAAAAATCATAGGTGTTATGTATGTTTTAACTGATTTCTAATAACATTTTTTCGGTGGCGCCTGGAACCTTCTTCAAGTTAATACCACTTTGTACTTTATGTATCGTTATCACCAACATCAGTTGCATTTATGTGGCCACTTTTGACAAATGCTGCCTTAGTCAGCCTCCTGAAAGCTTGTTCATTGTACAGGTTACTGTACCCGCAGTACTTTACATGTGATGTTCATTATGTAATTATGGAAAACAGTTACATACCATTTAATTGTTATTGTTCATCATGTTATTATTCCAAACGTACCCCTTCCCATGCTTCTCTGTGCTTATACTTTGTTATTCTCGTGATCGTTATCCTTGTTTCTGATTCTTAAGTCGTTCAGAAAGTCGCGACGCATATCGGAGTAAAAATTTTCGTTTTTAAAAACTATCATTTTTAATATTGTCAGTTCCCCTTATCATTTTTCATAATATTGTTCATCTTTTCACCATGATCATATTCAGTTGGTAATTACTGGAAACCGCATTTACATTGTTTGTTATTTAATTCCATATACATCTATCAATCACTTAGTTCCTTGATGGAACGTTGATAATAATTACCACCTATATGGTGTATAACGCAGTAAATCTTTCCTTCTGCGAGGACACATTGATTTTCCGTTCCAAATTCCACACCCTGAGCAGCCTGCACGAAGTTTAGGTTTTAACCTCAATGGTGTTGCACGTTACGAAAAGACTAGCAATTGCGGGGAGGTGAGAAACTATTTTCTCAAGACTTCTCAGTCGCTACTACTGATGAGTGCCTTTCCAGTTTAAGATTGTTTAGACGACGGTCATCGTAAAATGACATACGAGACTCACATATGGTCACCGACGATATGCAGTTTGTAAGGTTAGTGTCGTCAGTCATTAGAAAATCGAAAACATTGGTTCTCACTACTGGAAGCGACAATGGTTCTCATTACTGGATGAGGCAATTGTTCTCATTACTGGAGGCGGCAATCGTTCTCATTACTGGAGGGAGTAATGGTTCTCATTACTGGAGGCGGTAATGGTTTACATTACTGGAGGCGGTAATTGTTCTCATTACTGGAGGCGGTAATTGTTCTCATTACTGGAGGCGGTAATGGTTCTCATTATTGGAGGCGGCAATGGTTCTCATTATTGGAGGCGGCAATGGTTCTCATTACTGGAGGCGGTAATGGTTCTCATTATTGGAGGCGGTAATGGTTCTCATTACTGGAGACGGCAATGGTTCTCTTTACTGGAGGTGTTAGTGGTTATCATTACTGGAGGCGGTGCGATCTTTTTATATATATATATATTCCATGTATATTTATTACGTTGTATACTCAAACTTTGGGAAAAACTTTGAGTATTTTGGTATTTTACTAGGTGTTTTCTCATCTGGTAGTGTGTATGAGAAAATCTAAAAAAATCGAACTTTTCAAAATTGGAACGTTCCAAATTTTTTTAAAAAAGGTTTTTAAATCGAGGTGAACATGCGCCATATATATAGTGAAATGCAGATTTACGCAACCTATTGCTGGTATCATTGATATATTCTGTCGAAAATTGCATATTTGGAATTTAAAATTTATTTGTTAAATATTGTTTATTACAGATTCAAAAAAAAAATATATATATATATATATCTAGTACATCCTGGAGAGAAACATTTATACATTTGAACATAATTGCTGTATTCCGATCCGTTGTATACCTAATGTGAACACAAGAGATGTGCTGTACAAATGTATAAAATTAAAAGGAAAAAAAATGGAACGTGGGCCGTTTGGACATTTACACATTGCACGTGTCTCCTGGAATGCAGAGAGGGCGCACGTTTACCCCGATCCCCGACCGCTGTTGACTTAATAACACCGACGCGACGTCAGAAAGGCGTACTTGTAACAAAACCCATGTTAAGAATACATTTTTTTAATTTTAGATTTTCAGTTGTAATTAAAAGCTGTTATTAAAGTGTGACAAAAAGAGGTATATAGAAATGCAATGTATAAGTGAATCTGAGTAATGTTACGACGATTAAGCACGCTGTATAGAGCAATTTGTGTGTAGGCCTAAATTGTACAGTCCTGTTATAGCAGTGGTGTGTGCAAATATAGGCGTACACCGAATGCAGTATTGAAGAATACTTACAGAGATGTGAGTGTGACGCACCCGCGACTGATATTATTTAACAACAAAAACCATATAAATATAATATGGCCAGTGACTTACGTAACGTAAAAGTTCACACGTTCGTTTTCAAAGCTTCCCCCATTTTCTTCGCCGCGCATTGTAACGCAGTTATTTGAATATCGTGTCCCTAGCGGTTTTCCCTACGGCGGCGGCGTCATACGTCCACTCCCACCCACTCTTTCCTGTTTTCTGGTTGTTAATTCCGTCCATCGTCAGTTGTAAAACTGTAAGTTAAGAAAGAGCAGAGTTGTGTGTACGATACAGTAGCAAGTCATTGTGGTACTTTCACAACAACCATACCCACGCTCGTCTTCGATATTTCGATTATGCGATTATATTATTGACATCGATTGTTTTCCGTTGACATATTTTTTACGAAAAACGATTCTGGCAATAATATAGGTGTGATGTCTTCCTGTGACGCCAAACGTTGACGGTATTAAGTTAACGTGCAGATTAAAAGTACACATGGAAACCAATATGACTTTAAAACAACACTCGCTTTTTGCGAAAACAACGTAAAAGAACCATCTCGAAGTAAGGCGAGCGTGTTACTATACATGTCTCCCTACTTGTGCCAGAACTCATTTCCCACTAATACTCGGTTTTTGTGTAGATCACTGGAAAACAAATAATGGCAGCTACTGTCACCAGAGATCAACGTTTCTGATATACTTTCTAAGATTGATTGTTAAATAACAATATAACAATGACTGTAAAAGATTTACTTAACAGAGCATTTCTTTTGTTTTTAATCATATGAAATCTAAGAACTAATTTTTGTTAATAAATCGTTAGTTACATTATAGCATTGATATCATCTTTCCTAGTGCCTATTGCGAATATCTTAATCATCAAAGACTATTGGAAGAGGCAGTGATTAAAAAAATGTGTGTGTGTGTGTGTGTGTGTGTGCGCGCGCGTGTACTCTTTATTATCTTCAAATAACAGAATGTTTTTAAATTGTTTAACCCAGTGGTACATGGATCGCAGGATAACCAATTTATAACTGTAAAATTTGCTTTAATATGCTTTTATTCTCACCGTTGTAAGTCCTTGTACATAGGCTTTAATTTTTAATCGGTTGAGTTTTCGTAGAGTTTCATATACTTCCACAAAAAAAAGTCTATGTTAATGTGCATTATTAATGCCATACCATTATTAACACTGTATCCCGAGATGGGCTTTGGTTTCTACTACAATTTCCCTCCATTCTGCTGTCTCCAATGACAACCTCTTCCAGTTACCCGCCCTCAGTCATGCTCAAGTCGTTCTCTACATCATTGATCCACGTTTTCCCCGATTTTCCTCTCGTTCTCTTTTAAAAAGATTCACAGTGTGAGGTCTTCTTTGCTATGAATGTTTGATCTATTTCAGTGCCATCCACCCGTGCAAGTTTTTGTCCTGTAATGAGTCTACGATGTCTTCAGTCTTTGTACTCTGGCTCAAATCATGGTTCTTCCTCGTTCCCCAGAATCATCCTCTTCTCCTACTGGGCAATATATTTTTCAGATATCCTGAACAGTCGCGTTTATCAGCATTTGTCTAGATCTAGGCTTTTTTCCATAAGTGACAACACTGGATTTAAACTCTTATATTAAATATTTAAGCTTTAACAAAACATCTATTAGTCTTTTAAGTTTAATACTATTACTAAAGAGGAACGATTTTATTTGTGTGAATAATAACAGATATTTCCACATTGAATTCGGGGTTTTACTTCATTTGGCATGCAGTTTTGCATTTATTCACAATGTGACCCAAATAAGGTAACGGTATAATACACCAGTCACCAGTTGTCGAGAACGAAAGTAAAGTGACTTTTCCAAGCTAGATTGATTTTGTGTAATATTATAAAACGTGTGAAACCTATGTACCAATGCTTTTCTAATCTCGAATATCGCGTTTTTGTTATTTAACTATTAATTAGTTACATATAAAAATTACATTAAAGAAATTAAAATTCTGAATTCATTTAAATCGATTTAAAACAAAATACCTTAAAACGTATTTTTATTCGTATTAAACCAACGAAAACGACTGCAGGCCAATAATAAGAAATTAAATTTTTATTTCAATAAAATTTCGCTAGATAATTTTTTTTGCGAATGTTATACTAGTTGATCACGTGATTGTTAAACATATTTTAACTTTGTTATTAAACTTTCTAATGTGTTTATTTTCCAAGGAAAACTTGTAGTTTATTGAATTTGTGTATGTGAGTGCTGTATTTGAAAATGTAAATGCTTTAAAGTTGAGTATGCTCTATCACATTATTCGATCCAAGGAGTTGTGTCAGCCATGCAGATAAGAGCGTAAAATTTACAGAAATTTCCGTAACTTGGCGGTTACTTGCGTAAGTGATTGGAGTGCTGCACATTTTTTAACCACGGATGTTTTTTAAATATTTAATAAGTATTCACTTTGAAAACTCGTTTGCATTTTAGCCAGTCCCGCGTTTTCACGGATCCTAAGTGCGTGTGAACAGTAGCTGTTTATGTGGCGATTTTTGTATAAAACTTTAATGAGCGTCGTCGTCGTCGTCATCTTCAAGGATTAAACCAAGGATGGTTTGTTCCGGTCTCAAACACCAAAGATTAGAGCTGGTCACTCCAGCGCTTCCTCGGACGTCCCACACCTCTCCGTCCCCTCGGCTTATAGTTCTATAGTTGTTTGGGGATGCGGCAGTCATCCATTCGGCAAAGATGTTCCCACCAATTCAGTCGATACTGGGCAATCCTGTCGAGTATATTCATAATATTCAGTTTCTGCCGTATATCCATGTTTCTTCTATGATCATGGAGAGTATATCCTGCCACGTGCCTGAGAAATCTCATTTCAGCCGCTTGGATGCGACTGCCCTGGCCTTTCGTTAGAGTCCAGTTCTCAGACCATAAATAAGTGTGGGAAGAGCCATCACCTTATAGAATTTTAGGCGTGTTCCTTTACTTGCTGACTTAAGAGTTCGCTTGATGGTCCCGCACATGAGGTTGAACGTATGCAACTTATTCACAACGTCGTTGCTTGCATTATAATACACACTGTAGCCCAGGTATTCAAAATTGCTGACTTGTTCCAGGACAGTGCCATCTATAACAATTTTCGCCCGTACAGTTTAGTTCAGTTCCAAGAAAAGCAATCACCTTGGTCTTAAGTGTGGATATTTGCAATCCAGGGTCTTTGCAGATTCGATTTAACAAATGTAACTTTAATGATCAATAGTTAATAACAGATCTACGTATTTTTGACTATCGTGTCAACCAGCGTTTGAGTGCAAACTGTCACGTATTGGTGTAAAGAAGCTGTATAATACCGTTTTACTGTATGGTAAGCGAAATCTGGTGCATGGTCAAAATCAGAAAATCATGTAGTGGAGGCTATGTGGACACTGGTGAAGAGTTTCCTATGGATTTGACATAGATTTAGGGGACCTACCAAGTATTAAAAAAAAAAAAATCATCTCGTTCAGGGGCGTATTTAAAGGGAGGACGAACAGTGCCGGACCCCTCCCAGAGGGTCGAAAGTTGACAAGAATTTTTTTTAATCACTTACTTTTTAAGCTGTTTTATTAATTTCTCAGCTGTGTACGCTAATACAGTAGTAACAGTTTTTTAAATATAGGTCTACAAACAAGTTTATTACAGAGCGTTTGCGTGTACGTTTGAAATATGGAATATAATAGGAAAATCAAGTAAGTCAATAAGTATCTTATAAACGATGTTTCAATAACGGTTATTTTTATTGTGTTGTTACTTTAATGGGATTGATTTCAGTATGTTAAAACACGTTTTCCAGCCACTTTAAAGATTGTAATATTGATTAGTCTTAACTTGTTTTTTTCTGTTGTATGAAGCCGACTCGACTGGACCCCCCACCCCCAAGACCAAATTCTATTGACCTCGTTTAGCTTAAAAGTGCAGCCGTAAGCATATTGCGCATGCAAGAGTTACAGCGCCCAACAACAATATTTCTGGGTTATCTATTCTGTTACTGATAAAAAAATAAGCAAAAAAGTTGACCGAAAGCAAGCGACGACATACAGATGCAACAGTGAGACATGAAACAGTTCGCGCAGATCGTAGTGGAGTCAGGGAAAGCCGCACAGGAAGTGTGGTGTGAAGTGACCAACCATGACACACAACCGTGTGATACATCTTCCATGCCGAAGTTCTGAACACAAAATAATTGGTCCGAAAACAAAACGTCCAAAGCTACGCATGCGTAATGAGCTCTTTTGACACAGCGGAACCAAACAGCCCGTTTCATGTTTAATTATTTTAGCTTACGATTTGTTTTTTGCTGCAGTATCAGCCCAAGAATTCCACAAATGTGAACTCTAAAACCACTTTAATAATTGATTTGAAGAAGGCAGTGACAGCCACAGTTGAAGGCAGTGTCAATCACATAAGAACATTTTAAAAAGTGGTCTTTACACGCTGACAAGGTTTTTTTTAAATTACCTTTAAGTAAAAACCAAATACCATAGTGCCAGGAATGTCAGAGTAAATCTCCAGCGTAAAAATGATTAATGTTCGAGCGTAAATTGTCTGAATTTAGTGCCCTATAAATCGTGGTGTCAATTCAACGTTAAATTCCCCGATTTGTTTTAACACTATTATCAGACCCGATGTTAAACAGGTATCAAGTTTCTGGTTATTTATTGTATTGTGACAAGTGTGTGTTGTAACCCCCCCCCCCCGCCCAAAACTGATATCTGATACAGTGTGTAGAGTTAACGCTGTAAGTGTACCCAAACCAACAACCAAGCGTATTAACACGATTTTTAGTGTTTACTTAGAGAGAGAGCACTGTAGGAATAAAATGTGTTAGGTTTTAGTTCATTAACACGTGGTTCTTCAGGATCGCTACCGTGCACAACTATTGCTACTATGCTAACTGAAAGTATCTTCTGGAATCATCAGAAATGAAAACGTTGATGTTAAGAGACTAGTTGACAGATGTTATCCAGAAAATATTTTTTTCTTCGGTAATAACACAATACAAACTTAAATAAAGCTGCTATACGTAATGTGAAAAATTGTCCATTGTAGGTCCTTATTTAATTAGCAAAATGTTTGTAAATTCGAATTCACACTGTCGAGTGTTTATTCAGAATTTGAGTTACGTTCGTTATTTTAATTGTATATTCAGTGTGCAATTATAAAATTATTAATAATAGATTGGCTTTAATGTATTGCTTTACCATAAAATATTGACAGTTGGCTGTTAAATTGTTAATCATGTGCAATCAGTTAGTTGTTTATACTGTACGTGCTACATATTTTGGAAGTAAATCCTTCAAAGTGAATCTTCATGAACATATAAAACAGACAGCCGTTCGTTATTTGTTCATTCATGGAATTCTATTAGTAATACCATACCGTTTGTTATTCGTTCTTCATACTGTCTTTAATACTAGGTGTGATCAAAAAGTATCAGGATTGATGTTATTTACAAAAATATACAAGAGTTAAAAGATTTGTAAATTTGTCTCCTTCAAAATAGTCCCCTTCCGCAGCCACACACTTCTTCCAGCGCTATTCCAAATGCTTGAAGCATGTCTTAAAGTCATCTTCTGTAAGAGACTTAAGTTCTCTCGTCGCATTTTGTTTATCTCTTCTATATCTTGAAATGATTTCCCTCTCAATTGATTTTTTATCTTTGGAAAGAGAAAAAAAAAGTCACAGGGAGCCATATCTGGCGAATATTGTAACATGACATAAGATAGTGAAAATACACTAATGATTAATAAACAAAAAAGCTGAAAGTAGGAAGAAATGTTAAAAAACTTATAACTCAAAGATTAATGACCAAATTACGAAATGACAATTGACTAAGGAACTGACGATGACTTGACCCAATAGATTGGAGAAAAACAAGAAAAATAGATTGGAACAAGAAAGAAGGAACCAGAAACCAAATGTAACCAAGAGATAACAACAATTATTGTAATCCCCAAAATATGACTAATATATGTATGTAAAACAATGCACTAAAACAATTAGGACATAAATAAGATGTAACCATGTAAACAATAAAAAGTAAGATAGAGATATTATGTATATTCTGTGAAAGGAGAAGAAACATGTACTTATAAATATAAGGTAGGAAGTTAAAAATAACAATACCCAATTAATAATAAACATAGTAAAAGATACATTGAGCCTAATGAAGGCAATAATTAATAACAAAAAGTGATCAATGTGAATTGAAAATAAAACAATTACTAATGACCAATAACTACACAGTGATATTAAAATAAGTAGACAAACAGTGTGAGAAATATCAAGTGAATGATATAAATAAGTGTATAAATATAAGTAGGTGATAACCAGCTATGAAAATAGCATATGATAAAAAGTGAAAGTGTTAACAAATAAAGAAACCTTCTATGAAGGGAAAAGTGCAGTGAGTATAAAGTATAAAGTACTTAAGAAGCAGACTGTAGTAGTACAGCTAAACAGCCTTTGATAGAACTTAATGTTATTAAATAAGAATGAACAAATTGTACCATTAGTAATTTCTAATAATATATAGTAATAGTATAGTAATAGTAAGTAAGAATGACCAAAAATAAAATGAAAATTAAGTTATTAGAGTGGAAGATAAGAAAGACAGACACTGTGTCTTAGTGAAGGAATTAGTAAGTGAAGTATATTGTGTAAGGTACTGTTTAAAATTATTATTATAAGAGTTTCGTTATTGTTTAAAAAACCATAGAATTTATTAACTTATAAGATAAGCAAGATAGAAATAAGAAACCAAAAACAGTTAGAAGTTGAATTTCAGGTGTGAGCCTGGTAAGAAAATGTTTGTTTTTATAATAAGAGGTGTGGTTAGAAGCACCAATGTTTTATTATCTGTTTTTATAACAAAGTTATTCAATGTACTAATAAATAAAGCTAATGAGTTATAAAGAATGTTAAATAGTAGTATGGGGAACTCTAGGCTCTAGGCCTAACATTTAGTGAAGGAACTTTGTAAGTTTAAAAAGAAAACAAAAACCCAGTATCAATTAGAGTATATCAAATGTTTAAGCAGTTAAGTAAGTGTACCTAGTACAAAAATGTATAATTAATATCCAGTTTAAAAATAACTACATAAGAAATATAAATAAGAAATTAAGGAAATGTTATTAACTATTCAAAAGTAATCATGAGGGATATCAAAATAATCTTTAACAAAAAAGAAAAGCAATGGTGTTCATATAATTAATGTTACTACTAATATAAGAAAGAAATCATAATTTGAAGATATTTTATAAATTTAAACCAAAATAAAACGTTAGAATATAACAATGTCATAAGATATTGACCAATGAGAAATAGCATAATTCGAAAGGTAACCATGACAACTGACGCTTATTACAAAAAAAATACCGTTGGAATTCTAATGACTTCATTATTGACTAACGCGGAGGGCGGATGTATGAAGCTCTCGACCTAAAATTTACTTTAAAAAACTTTAAATTTTACTAAATTTTGAAAGAAGAAGTATTGGAGAAACGTCTAAACTACAACTGATGAGATGAACAACTATTAAAATAATTACACCATAAAAATCATGGTAAAACTATAAAGATATCAAATTAAGTAATACACGACCTATCCCGAAGGAAGAAGTGGATTTACCTAACTCAACCTGAGGACATCGAACATCTAGGCGAACTGATGGAAGCTGAACTTCGAATTAAAACCATTTGAACGGGAATTTCGGACAATCCAAGGAAGGAGGGACTCCTAGAGGTTTCCTGAAGAGGAAGACGATCATCGAAGAAGCCACGTCAAGAAATCGATGAGTATAAAATAACAACCTCACTTCAAAATAAATTTTCAATTATCCATAATAACGAACTATAAATATTTTCACTTCACTGATCACGAAATTGACTCAATAACTGAACGTAATCAATATATCACTCTTAATAAAACATAATCAATCAATAAACTTTGAGATTAAATTATAATAATTTTCAAAAAACATAACTTGCTGACAAGAATTTAACCAAACCTATTCTAATTCTCATTGCCAATAACTTACTTCGTATGTCTTAGTATAACAATTATTGTGTATTTAGTTTTAAGGAACGTTATAATTTTGTGCATTTATTAGCCGATAATCCAACTTCTGTAGTCGAAAGGACATACTCCCTGAGACAAAAAATTATTAATTGTAAACAAAATATGTACGCCATAATGGTTTCCTTACGTACAACTAAGCAAGCCTAGCGATACCAACTGAGCAATTTGTAAACGCCGGTATTAACAGAAATATATGTATTATTCATTAACTGTAATTGAACAGGTAATACCAAGAAGGGTTAAATAAATTTTAATATTCCTCAACTGCTGTATGTTTGATTCTTGTAAAACAAGGTAATATAAAGAAATATTGAAAACAAACCATCACCATACTACAGTTAGCGAAGTCGACACTGCAAGACAGCGTGAGCCAACCAGGTGACGAGGCGGTAAAATTTGAATTGAGCGACGAGAGATACGGTTAGCCAGTAAGTATTGAGAAAAGGCATAAACCGGCTCGCAAAACACGACTAATTTTCACAAAAGTAATTAACAACATAATACCAATTAATCGACCCACAATTACACGGTTATATTACGAATTGTATACACGAGAACAAAAGGGGGACATTTCTAATAACACCCCGTACAAAAAGGGCTTTTACAATATGGAGTTGCTGAAGCAGTGGAATATTGTGTTTAGCAGTGGGGACGTGTGGGCAGATGCATTGTCTGATTGAAGCTGATTCACCGCTCTGATACAACTGTGGCCTTGTTCGACGAACTGCATTCCTCAACCGCCTCAAAACAGAAGTGTAGTAATCTTGGTTTACTGTTTGGCCTGCTGGAGCATAGTCATGGTGAACAATCCCCTTGTGATCAAAGAAAACCGTGAGCATGGTATTGACTTTGCTTCGACTCTGTTTTGCCTTTTTTGGTCATGGAGAATTTGGCATCTTCCATACTGAAGATTTGGCCTTAGTTTCAGGATTGTATCCATAAACCCATTTGTACTCATCACTCGTTACAATCGATTTAATGAAGTTCTCATCGTTTTTAGCACATTCAGGCAGGTCTTGAGCGACTGACACCCGGGCATCTTTTTGATCAGTTGTGAGCAATTTTGGTACAAACTTTACAGAAACACGTCTCGTTCCCAACTCATCAGTAATAATGTATTGAACTGATTCAAAACTAATATTTAAATCATCTGCTAGCTCAGGAATGGTGATTCGGCGGTTTTCTCGCACAGCAGCACGCAAAAGCTCAACATTGCGTCAGGCTTGCTGATTAAAGCCCTTCCTGAACGCTCAACACTTTCACGCCCATCTTTAAAACCCTTAAACCACTCGTAAACCTCTGAGCGACTCATACAATCTTTGTCACAAACATTCCGACAAAATCTGATACAAATTCTCTGATCAATTTTTCTGACATGGTAACTGCCTCAGATGAGATTAACACACGACACAACAATGGGCGTTTGTAAACAAACCAGATCAGCTGTTGCTATAAAACTTATGCTGAGTATTTGCTGTACTGTAAGGTAAACGTGTCGTTTTTTTTTGGAGCCAAGTCAGCTGACTTGACTTGGCATTGACAGTACCAATCCGGATACTTTTTGATCACACCTCGTACTTAGTTAACAATTTATTTTTACTTTCATGTTCCATAAGGAAATGGAAGTATGGTGATGGCAAAAAAAAATCATGTTCGAGATAACGGCAGATTCTGATTGTACTACCATCAAAACATGAAAAAAAAGTAATTTTTCGAAAAGTGTCTGTGTGTAGATTTTTTTCTATGGCAAACGATAACAGCCGCAAATTCAAACAGAATCAAATAATTTTTTGCATGCAGTCCTGAATTGTAGAGTTATCAAGACTTATTGTTTTTGGTGAAGATCGGTTAACTGATAGGGGTAGTTTACCTGCAACGTTTTGTGTTTTAACAAGGGTAATTTTTTTCTATGGCAAACGATAACAGCCGTACAACCAAACAGAATCAAATAGTGTTTTGCATACAACCCTAAATTGTAGAGGACTCAAGACTTATTGATTTTGGTGAAGATCAGTTAAGAGAAAGGGGTAGTTTACCTGCAACATTTTATGTTGTAACAAGAGAAATTTTTTCATGACGAACGGTAACTGCCGTAAATTCAAACAGAATCAAATAATTTGTACATATGTGCCTGAGTTGTAGAAGATTCAAGGCCTATTGATTTTGGTGAAGATCGGTTACGGGGAAAGGGTAGTTTACCTGAAACATTTTTTGTTGTAACAAGAGTACCGTAAAGTACTTAATTTTGATAAATTAAGTATCCTGATAAGAAGATCTTAATAATCCACTGTAGAAACGTAGATGAAATATCTATAATTGAAGAGGCTAGTTGAACGGGGTGGGGGTAATTTTCTATAAATGAAAATTATAATTGAAGGGGGAGGGGATAATTTGTATATGTGTACTACGTTATCGGCAACAAAGTAGTAGTTTGTTGTTAAAATTCCTTCCCGGGCTGTTTGGCCGTAGTCCCATGTTTTCTGCAAAACCAGACGTTTCGGCAGTGCCGCCGACTGCCATCATCAGTGAAAATCGAGTGCGATAACGTGTGGTGCTATACGTTAGTGACCACAGTACTGTGGTTAAGGCTGAAGCAATAAGTGGAAAGAAGTAGTTTCTATGGAAACATTTCATTTCGTAAATGATTTTAAATATAAATCTTAGAACATGGAAGTCATGTATGGTTCTCCATACCGATTTTTATCTGGACGGCGTTATGCAAAAGTTCATATACTGTTAAGTGTATGTTTTCCAACGAGGTTTCATATTCCAGAGTATCATAGTCTCAAATGTGTTTATATGGACTGGACTGCTGTTATTTATTTGAATATATTTACGTTTAAGAATAAATATATTGTTAAATATGAAGTATGCGTGTTAACCAAGCCGTGGCCTTACAGTTTACAAGCATAGGCTTATTATCTTTTGAAGACGGGCTGGTCTGAAAACGGGAAGCACAACACTGTTAACTTGTGTCGCTGTTGTGCTCCCCGCTTTTGCCCTCGGACAAAGTAAGCAGCATTTCTTCTTCTTCTTCTTCTTCTTCTACACTTCAGGTATTAGGCAGTGTGACTGTTCCGAATTCAGATTATCAGATCCATTTCTTTCTTGGCTTCCTACATCCCTTCTTCCAGAAGGATTGTACTTCTTTACAATTACTAGTATTCTATCTTCGTCCATGCGACTTAAATGCTGTCTCCATTTTCCCATGTATTCCTCAATTTTCTCACTTAGATCATCTATATTTAAGTCTTCCCGTATATCTTCATTCTTATATATGGTCCCTTCTTGTGCATCCTTTAACCCTCCTGATTGTCTGTTGCTTTTATGACAGCGTTTCCTCGTTTTATATATTTTTTCTGTGGTTGTGTTTAAATTTGTAAGTAGGTGGTTTTTAACAGTATTTCTTTTTTGAGGGTTACCCTTCTTAATAAATGAATCTCGGGTAGGCTTAAGTTAGTATCTAATGTATTAGTTTCATTTACAAATACATGTGAAGACGACCACATAATGTTGTAGTGGTCGAAACGTTATGGAAGTAAATTTGACGGGCTACGTAATGACGGACCACCGTCGTAGCCCGGCCACTCGTCATGCACTGCTCTCGTGTAACCTTATTGTGGTGCAGATGTAGTACTGTACAATCATAGCGCACTGTTAAGTATATTCGCCTAAATAGTGTTAAGCTTCAGTCACAGTTAAGTTATTGTAATTGCGTATATTCGTAATTTCGTTTACCGATTTAAATTATATACATCCAAAACAGAATTATAAAAATCTCATCACCAGAGTCCCGTCATTGATGTTTTATTTGTATGTTCTTCGGAAATACACAGCTTACAAGACACTTAATTAAAATTTAATATATGCAAAAATGTTTTCGAAGTGCAGCGGCATATGGTAATAAAAACAAAATGAAATAAAGTTAATAATGACTGTCTTAATATTTTTTAAGCCTTTCTTTCGCAAATGTCGTGTTACTGATAATCGAAGATCACGCCTGAAAGAAGACCGGACGAACCATGTGCAACAGAACAAATATGCAAAGGAAACGATTGCGTTTACTTCAACAAATACTGCTACCAGTAAATAGTATAATAAAATTTACATACATACGCAGCGTCTTTCACCGTGAATAAACTCGGTCGAAAGTGTCGAATAATAAAAGATTCCGGATGACAAGGTTCCAGTTAAAAAAGATTTTACATTAATAAGTTTTAAAAAGTATAAAATGTCAGCAGTGATTTATATTACTATTAGAAATAGAATGGAGCAAATTGAACGAACTGTACAACATGTATATACTCTGACTCATACCAGGAAGAGACCACTATTTAGTAGTCTTTTAACTTAATTACATAATTACAATTCATTGCGAAACTTTCCTACCTGTTGTAAAATTAAACCACTGGGTAAATGTTGAAAAGATGTACACCTACTCATTCTTATAACTTAACTTATCGTTTCTGTTTCTCTTTTTTGTATCCGTATGGATTTAAGATTAGTTGAGTTGGTTTAGAAAGTATCTACAACCTTCCAATATGACGGAATGCGCTCAGTCTTCCATACTGGGTGAAATATAAGTTAATTTTTTTTAACTTACCTTATACCGTAGGAAAATTTTTATAAATAATGGCGACGTATAGGCATGGGCGTGATTGAAAAATATGGTTGAATCGATTTAGGATTCCCTTACGGCAAGTATTGCTTCTGAAAACTGGAAGTGGATGCTGTTGTTACGAATCATTAGTTTTCACTAGCTGTATCTCGCGTGACACGGGAGAGGGCTGAACAGGAAGCATTGAATTTTGAAGTTCGTGGGCGTGGTTGGCGAAAATACGGACCCGTAGGTGTGACAAACGGTAAACTGTCACAGTAAGTTATCCTGTTGGCAAGTTACGCTGCTAGATTATTTGATCATCAATCAAATCAAAGACAGTATTCTGTTGTGTGCACGCGTACGAAACTTTTGTAAGCCGGTGAATAGATAACGCTCGCGGAAATAAACGTAGGCTATAAAGCGTTGCAGGTGAGCTGTCAGCGTGTGTTGTGCTGTATAAAGTTTAACAGAACACATGCCACTCGCAGGGGAATCCGTCCGCGCTGACATAAGGATTGCACGAGACAGCTCACTGGCGTATATCAATCATGACACAACAATTACTTTATACCGCTTTGGATGTAGCCAGGTTTTGTATAACATCATCTGCTATTATTGTTTAATTATTTAAACACTGAATACTATGCGAAGAGAGTTTGACTCCATTTCAGGGATTACGACGACATCCAATTGGATTTTGTGCGCACAACCCTATCAGTTTGGAAGTCGCGTGCTCACTATTGTCGGGTACCGTTCGGCTTAAATAGTGACGAAGTTTAACATTAAGGAAGCTGGAAAAAAATTTGGCTTTGTCACTTCTTTGTGGCAAATCACATTCGCAAGTAATTTACGATTTCAGAACATTCATACGTACATTCACATTTAAACATCGTAAAATTTAGCATTTAAATTGAAGAGCTTGTTATCATAAGACGTAATTAAATTTTCTATATTGACATGTTATGGACATTGTAAATACGAGTAGAGAGAAGGGGGAATCGGTATCAACGCAGGCGACAAATGGAGACTATAGAGAATTAGACCAGGGGCAGAACAAGGACAATGCGGGATGATCAGGTCTTTCGAAACATAAAAGTTTCCAATTTTTTATAGATTGGAAACATAAAGTTCCCAAGCTCTTATGGATCGGAAACATAAAGTTTCCAAACTTTTATAGAGAAAATGAAAAATAAGAGGGAATGGATGAGGCTAGCGTGTAGCGTGTGAGGGAAGGAGGCACATCAATGGGTGAAGATGGACTGGAACAAGAAATAATGAATAGGCGATTCTCTATAGCCTAGCAGAAAATCGTCAGGCTCTAGGTGTAGTAATCGCCAACGTCCGAGCAAGGCACATAGAAGAAGAAAGTATGGCTTTCCTTCTATGAGTGAACTTTCCGTGGCAATAATTATGGATACCTGGGCCGTAATTTAGTAAGCCTGTCAGTTAAATTACAACACACAAACCGTGAATGAAGTACAGCCATTACTGAGTTACAGAGCATTAAGCGCGGCTTTAATTTTATTGGTAGTACATAGGCTATGTCTTGCAACGAGAATCCTATGGAACACCCTAGAACATTCTCCTCACCCCCTCCCCGGCACAGTAAGGCAGGTGTTGTCTCAGTCAAAAACCATAGCAGCCGGTTTGTCAGTTCAGTGGTGTTGAGCGATTTCCTTAGCGCGGATCGAGTATTTGTAGAAGTATTGTAGCGAAGTGCTGTTGTGTTATAATTAGTGCGGAATTCTTTATAGTTGACATTATCATTGTGTGTGGACAAATTTTACTTGAATTGTTGTAAGAGACTATCTTGTTGATTACAAATTATTAATTGTGATTATTAAAACTTGTATTTTGTGTCTTTTCCACTGTACCATACGACGATCTGTTAGACCGTCGGCGTCGTAACAGTATATAAGTAGAGGTGTATATAGTATAGCCTATATGGATAAGCCAAAAGCAGTAGGTATGAACAATGCAATGTACTATTCATTACGTTACTTTTTAAAACATTAATAGTACTGTTTTGTTTGTATATAACATAGTTCCAGTAAGTCATTATTAGTAATATTTATTTATAATTCGGCATTCGGCGTGAATTATAGTGTATATTTTAGCGTAAACGTCTTTTGAACACTGTAAGATCAGACTGGCACGAACAGTTATTGCAATATGTGTCCTGTAGCTCGCCACAGTTTCAGTTTCTATTGTTAACGTTTTTCGTTTGTTTCGTGTTCTCGCACTTCACGGTTTCTTCCTGGTAAGAAAACACTGGGGGCGTTTAATTTATTATTTTATTAATTTATTAGCGAAACGTCAGATTCAAATTTTTTTAAACATTATTTTCATCTGTATTAATTACAATTTTAATTACATGAATCAATACGAACTTTGCGGGAATACTTATAAATCTCCCGTGTTAATAACGGTCTTCGTGCCAGCTTGATAAGAGGTGTTTCGTTTAATAGACTGCTTATTTGAAACCGTCGTAAAAGTTTGTAAAAATATTAATTACATGTTGTTGTGTAATTAAACCGAAACGTTGTGAAATTTACGATCCCGTTCTTAGGAATGTGCACAGGTGATATATTACCATAATTTCGATACATATATTTTTTTATACTCATAGGCTCTTATTATATACGTTACGCAATTTTCCCTTTTTCATACGAGAAACCGTTTAAAGCTTTCAATATTCGTTCACGAAGTTTCAAACGCCATTTTAAATTTAAGAATCGAACCATACCATAATGAATTTAAGAATTTAATTATTTGCGATTCTATGATAATGAAACACGCGTATATAGTATTCGTGGGTCCAGTATTCACCAGCGAACAGTTATTGACAACCTAACCTTTTTCAATTCGCCTTGTAATCTCTTTTTATATATAGATGACGCGTTTCAAACCATATCCTTTATCATCAGATCATAAAATGCGTTGTCACTGTACTGACAATGGTACAGTGGTCGACCAAACTTGAATAACTGCCCACCTACTAACGCGTATACAGTGCACAATGATACTGGATTTTTAACTAATAACGATGATAAAGCATATTCTTTGAAACGTGTCATCTATATATAAAGAAGAAGTCACAAGGCGGATTGAAAAAGGTTAGTTTGTCTATTTAATTATTTATACAAGTGACGTGGATACCAAATATTTAGTACCAAGCCACGTGTTGTTCAATCAAATATATTGCAACTTACCGTCTGCGGCTTCCAGAAACAACGTCTTCACAAAGTTGACATGTTTCGGGACACTTGTCCCATCATCAGAACTTAAAATAATCGTGTATCATTTAAGTTGATACATTTGTCAATTAATTAAAATATTAAAATTCAACATGAAATAAATAATTTAAAACAACATAAATACGTAAATGTCTAAAAGCGAGCGCGAACGTTTAACGATGTACATCGTACGAAACATGTCAACTTTGTGAAGACGTTGTTTCTGGAAGCCGCAGACGGTAAGTTGCAATATATTTGATTCGTTGCAAACATGCATGCTAAAACTGTCATTGAACAGAGCAAACAGTGAGAGGAATTTAATGGCAGACATTAAATGCAGTAGGACTGCTTATTTGAGGCATTTATTGCCTGGTGGGAAATAGGCCTACAAGATTTTTCAACTTATTCTAAGAGCACTGGAGTAGAGGTAGAAGACGAACGACCTCTTTCAACAGCATCAAAGAGTGGACTGGAACAGCTCTATCGCCTAGCAGAAAATCGTCAAGCTCTAGCTGTAGTGATCGCCAACTTCCGGAGGACCGGGCAAGGCACGTATGAGTGAACTTCCCTTGGCAAATGTGGATACCCAGATTCTGTTATTTAAATTACAACACACTAACCGTTACGTCACACTGCGTGTTACTTGTTTCCTGTTTTATCTTTGCAACTGACGTCAACATTTAACGTGTAATCTCGTTGAACTTAATTGATTTTTCGAGCAAATATGCAAAACGATTTTCTTAACTTATACGGGGGCAAAAAATTGGCCCATTAAAATACTTATTTTGGTAATGAGGTGGAGCTGTGACCCATTACTTACAGTGTATTTAAAAACAGTGTTTGTATTACGAAGAACTGCTTTCTACCCTTGGCGTGGGCGACTACCAGGGGCGTTAAGTTCGAAGTTCGTAAAGTGTGGTGTACACGTCCTATTCTTAACATCGACATATTCCCTGTGCTCTCTCTCTCTCTCTCTCTCTCACCCATTCAGTACACCCTTAAGTTGGGTCCCAGTGTTCAGCTGTTGGTATTCTAAATACATTCTTTTATTAAATGTCACTTTTATTTATTTACTGATTTATTATTATTATTATTATTATTCACAATATTTCGTATATTTTTTCTGACATCAGTTTGTCTTTTTTCGCAAGAATACACATTTTATTTTTTATAATTGTTTGTCTTTATTCAAGTCTTTATAGTTTGTTGTGCTTACTTATGTACATTTTGTTAACTTTTTGTCCAGTATCTTTACAGCAAACTGGGAGGTTCATTTTACAATGTCAAACAAAATAACATGTGCTTTGAGAAAAATAATATAACCACCAATAAAGTTTATATATATATATAGGCTATATCTATGTATACAATTTTTGTTATGTACAAAATTCAGGTATCTAATTATTTTATATTTTGTATGTGTAAATTCTTTATTGGTCTATAATGAATATAAGTGCTTAACTTTTTAATGTACGTATAAAATGAATTACAAAATTTTCATAATAACGCAACGCGCGCTCACAGATTAGTTCGAAGATTTTAGCTATGTTAAACTAACCATATACGTTTTAAGTAAAGAAAGATAAACAGAATTATCACTGTTGCACACCACTATAGAAAAATTATTCCGATTAGCGCTTTCAAGCTTCTCAGGAAATCGTCATATCGGAAATCAAATCGGATTTCCGATCTGCTGAGCTATTAATAGTGATAATTCTGTTTGTGATTATAACCACTAACACAACTTTCTTAATTAAACTTCTGTAAAGAAAGATAGATGATATTGTTTTTATCGTACATGAGATATATACGATATAATGTACGTGTAATTTGTACTCGTATGTTCGCAAGTACAGACTCTCTGCCTGTCTGTCTATCCGTCTCTCTCACACTTACACACGCGCGCCCACATGCATGTGTCACTCAGTTTATTGCTTCATTGTGTCAATCCTTAAGGCGGTCGAGTTGTCAGCTAAGTTGTAACGAAGAACATTAAATAGGCTAAGTAACAACCATATTTAGATTACCGCGAAAAGATAATTCAAACGTGAAATCCTCTTATCAGAGCTACGTACTCATTACTCGCCAGTGAAGCGATCTACACCTCGTAGATATTAGCTGAGCGTATTGTGCGTGCGACGCGCATTAACCCTGTACAATTAGATGTTGTGTTTGGTCTGTAAACTATATTGGGGCTAGAGACACATATGAAGGGAAAAACAAGCAAACACGCAGCTTATTGGAAAGACGTTTTCTCGGATCTGAGAGAAAATTACTGACCTGAAGGCAGTCCTTCGCCGCCAAATCAAATATAGAATGTCTCTTCACATACACTGGGCATTTATATCCGGCCCAAGCGTATGTAAATAAGTACATTATTGCAAAGTAAAATATTAGCTTTCAGTTCATTCTTTCCCCGTCTATCCGTGTATCATCGACATCATCGCATTATTTTGTATCACTTTTATAACGCCAAAATCAGAAATTTTAAAAATTTCTTATTTTAGTAGAGAATTATCATTAAGCGCCGTGACAGGGAATTGTTGTGTGAAACGCAGAGGTGATTGACAGGCAATAAAAGCATGTAATAGCCCCAACGCGCTCACGAAAGCAAACAGAGTTCATCACTCCCCATACTAAGAAACGTTAGTTTTTGACAACTGCCTCAAATCCTTAGAAAAAATGTACAAACGTAAACGAACCCATTTGAAGAGCAGATTTAAGTATTAACAACAGACCAAACTACGTATACACGGCAGCTGCATATAGCGAAACAATAAAGGGTATATATTATTGAAAGACTCAAACGGTCAGCGACAGGACTTCGACCTTACTGAGAAGAGAGAAAGCTCGGGTGTAATGTCCGAACTCAAGGAAGAGTTGATGGAAACATAGACAAAGAAACGGACGTACAAAGGAAGTTTGGTGAGGCCTTTAAGTAACAATAGTTGATGCTATTAGAACGACCAAGTGTAGAAAACAATACTTTGACGAGAAAGTTAAGGGTTACTTTGTATACTCCAAAAAAGTGGCAGGCAAGAATTTATTGCTACAATATCTAGCAGCGACAACGACCTCAGTATAGTGACCTAGGGAAGAAATCTGGTGGGAATCCAAAAATAGGTGGTCTCTAGATCTGAAGGGTGGTAAAGTAGAACCAATTAGAAAACAGCGTAAGAAAAATCAGAAATTACTGGGAGAAACACGGAATTCGATATAGGGACATGAGAAAGACGCGCTCGCGGAGTCTAACTAAAAATTTTGACGGAAACGGGAGTGTAAGTCCGCGACAGAGATTTCATAATTATTGGACTTAGAGAAATTCGGTACGATGGTTAGCAAAGTAATATCGGACTTAAACATTTCAGTAAAAGAACTGTAATTTTATTAGTGACATACAAGTGAATTAGTACAACACGAATGATAATTAAATAACGCTGTAATTTAGTTTTGCAAGTACGCAACAATAACTTTATTTTAAAACATTTTTGTTTGTTAACGGTCCAAGTCACGTGTTTTAATTTCTTATTTTCTTACCTTTGTTAGGTCCGTCTTGTGACTTTTATCTTTATAATAAAATTAGTGTGACGCGTTTCGGGTCATCTGACCCATCCTCAGACACTTGCTCGAAAAGAGGTCGTCATATATTAAAATTCAATTAAAATAAAATAAACACACACATATGTAAATTCATTGTCAATAATTAAATGATCAAAAACATGAATAACACTGTTGTCGTGGTGCACCACGCGATTACCGATCGATACTGAGTAGTGTAACTTTTCAACGTTTTGTTTTTGCGAGCGCTAGTATTGCTGTATCATATAGCGGGTTGCTTTTGAAATTCAATTTATCATTCAATATGTTGTTCTTATATAGAGGGTTGTTATGACCCCTGTATATTTCAAATTCTTCAAGTGCATTCATCCTGAGTCCTTTGTCACAAAAATGTAGGGGTATGAAGTTTGTGTCAAAACTTCTATATGAGTGATTATTATCTATCAGGTGTCGAGCATAATTGGATTTAATATTATCTAGGGAACCGATATTTTTACTAATTGATTTGTGAGGGGTATGTTCTTTAAATCTTTTTATAAATGGGCGCCCCGTTTGACCCACATAGTAACAGTCACAATCGTCACATGTTAATTTATATATACCTGTTCTTGTCTTAGTGGGGACATGACGTTTATGTCGTATTAGATTTGATATTTGATTGCAGGTCTTGAAAACTATATTATATCCTATTTTATGAAAAGTAGGAGTTAGTATTTTTGGCATTATTTCTGTGAAAATGGTGGAAACATATTTGGTTGTTGGTTGTATACTATGTGTTTTTCTCGATAATCTGGTTTTTTGTTTCTTGACAATATTATCTATAATATGATGATCATATCCATTTTTCGTGGCTATGTGTTTAATTATATCTAGCTCAGTGTTATAATCATCTTTTTCAAGAGGAACGGATAGTAATCTGTATACAAGACTATTGTAAGCAGCTAATTTTTGTGGATATGGGTGATGTGACTCAGCGTGGATGGTTATGTCAGTAGTAGTAGGTTTACGATATATTTTAAATTTCAGGTTATCTCTATTTTTGATGACTGTTAAGTCTAGAAAGCAAATTTCATTTTCGGTCTCGGTTTCCATTGTAAATTGGATATTGTTATTTATTGCATTTAAAACATTCTTCAAGTTGTTCAATTGGCGCAGAGAACCATTAAATATTAAAAATGTGTCGTCTACGTATCGGCCGTAATAAATGATATTATTTGCAATTGTGTTATTATTGAAAAAGAAATTTTTTTCATAATAATTTAAATTCATAATAATAATTGTTTTCATAAATTTCAATCACATTTAATAATCACTAGTCTATTCACGACTAAATCAAATAAAATAATATAATAATATATTCTTGGGATGGTTCACTCAGTTTAACTTCTCAGATCTAAATATTTCTTTCCATTGATTCTTACAGATGTTTATTTTCTTGTGGCGATATTAATAACATTTTTTATTTTCAATTGGTACTATCTTCTTTCCTTCTTTATCAGTACTGCTTAATCTTCATTTTTCATTCACTATCTTTATTCAATTAAAACATAACAAGTATCTGTATCTATAGTTGTTGTTGATTCTCTCACAATCATGATAGGTTATTCGTAGTAAATTCGTTTCTAGTTTTGTCTTATTTTCATCGTAGATTGTCTACATTTGTCTTTTCTTATTCATTTTATAGCACTATGGTTTCTTCTGATTCATGGATGTTGTATCTTTCTTTTATATTCCAATAATAAGTTCATAATTATATTTAATAAGAGGTGCTTATTTTGTTTAGAATTTGGAAATTTATTCAAATTTGTTTATTCACTTGGTTCAAAATAACATTATCAAAATGTACTGTAAGTTGTCCTTACTATTTGTTTGAATTTTGAGATTTATTCAAATTTGTTTATTGGGTTCATAATACATTTTTAAGGAAACTTGGTTGTATGTTCCCTTAATCTTTTTTGTTTCCATATCACTAATGACATAAGTATTATTGTTATTGTTTTTTACAACAACATATGGTCCGTTATACAGTAATAATAGCTTTTTTGCTATTCCTTCCTTAGAACTTGGCAATTCGCGGTTTTTTAATAATACTTTGTCTCCAATCTTGTACTGGATCATTTTCTGCTGAATTATATTGTATTTTTTCCTTCTTTTCTCCGCTTGTTCATTCAGTTTGCTGTGGAATCTCACGTTGTCGAACTGGTAAGCTGGGTTGTTTGGGAAGTTGATTATTTCACTAATTTCTCGGGGTGGTAGTCTTTCATGCATTATGGTATATGGAGTATCTTGTATTGATTCATGGTAAGCTAAGTTGATAAAACCTTCTGTTTGTGTAATGTAGTCACTCCACTTCTGGTGTTTATCAAAACAATATGTCCTGAGGATACGGCCGACCTCCCTCAGTACTCTTTCCGCCGGGTTGCTATTTGGGTGATAGACAGATGTTTTATATGTCTTGACACCTAGATCTAACAAAGTCTCCTTCCAGACCCTTCCTCGAAACTGAGTTCCGTGATCGGTAATAATTGATCTTGGAGCTCCTAACTCTGGTATGTATTGTTGGATCACTATTTGCAAAATATTTTTTGTAGTTGCCCGATTAATGGGGTATAGTTTTGTAAATTTGGAGTAATGGTTGAACATGATTATAATAAACTTATATTGTTTTCTCCCTCCACTACGAGGTAATGGTCCACACACATCTAAAAATACTCTCTCTAATTTACCAGTTGATGTAATTGGCTGCATTATTCCTTCTGTTTTTTTGTTATTGCATTTTGCCAATTGACAGATGTGGCACTGCCGAATACATTCTCTAACTCTCCTGTTAATATTCTTAATGTAAGTGTGTTCCTCAAGTGCTTTCATTACTTCTAATGCACCCATATGCCCATATCGACTATGGTAGTCCAGTATTAATTCTGTTTCTAAAGCTTTAGGTATCACCACCTTCCATGATCCTTGGTTATTATTTGGTTTGTAAAATAATATGTCTTCATGTAGACAATAATATGCGGTAATTTTTTCATCCTGTTGGATCAGTCTTTGCCTAAATTTGTTGATTTTTGTATCCTCTGTTTGTTGTTGTGCAATTGATTTCATGATGTTTTCCAAATCTGATTTGTTTTTTATTATAGTATATACCTTGACGATTGTTTCTTTTTCCCCTTCAAAAGTTTGCTGTTCTATGTTGATCCGGGACAATATATCTGCAGCAATATTCTGTTTTCCTGGAACATACTCCCAATTTATATGGTATTCCTGTAGTGCGAGTATCCACCTTGCCAATCTTCCATGGTTAATCTTGCAATTTTTTAGGAAAGATATTGATTTACGATCGCTCCTCACAGTTATCGGGTATCCAAGAATATAGGTTCTGAATTTTCCACAAGCGAATACAACGCTTAATAACTCCTTTTCCGTTACACTATAATTGTGTTCACATCCATTAAGTATTCTGCTTGCAAAACTCACCACCTGATGGTCTCCCTCACTATCTTCTTGATATAATACAGATCCTAAACTTATATCACTGGCATCGCAGTTCATAAAGAAAGGTTGGTTGAAATTAGGATGTTTTAATATAACTGAACTTAGGAAATTATGCTTGATCATTTGGAATAAGTTGTCTTGTTCCTGTCCCCATGACCATTTGTTCTTAGAGGATAATTGTGGAGAAAACTTTGCTGTCATTTCAGAATAATTTCTCTGAAACTTCCTATAGTAATTGCAAAGTCCCAGAAATGATTGAAGTTGCTTTTTATTTTTAGGACTTGGGAACTTCTGGATAGCTTAAATCTTCTCATTGGATGGTGTTATTCCTTGCCTTGTTAGGTTAAAACCCAGGAATTGGACTTCACTGGCGATAAGTTTGGATTTTTGAAGCTTTAGGGTAACATTATTGTCTGATAATTTTTGTAATACTTGCCCTACTCTGTCACAATGGTCTTCCCAATTCACTGAAGTAATCAACAAGTCATCAACATAGACTATGGTAAATGGAATAGTATCTGGACCTAACACCTGGTCCATACATCTTACGAATACAGCTACTGAGTTTACCAGTCCAAACGGTAGTCGCTTGAACTGGTAGTTCCTCCCTTCGAAAATAAAGGCGACGTACTTTCGACTATCTGGGTGTAACTCCACCTGCCAATACCCACAAACAGTATCCCAGGTGCTGATAAATTGTATGCCATTAAGTTTTTTCAATATCTCCTCAATCTCTCCGGGAGATGTTCTGTCATTAACTATGATCTTATTGATCTCTCTAGCATCCAAACAGAGTCGTACTTTGTCATCTTTCTTGGGAACGGCTATTAACGGACTGGTATATGGGGAACAGCTATACTCAATAATATCTTCTGCTATCATTTTGTCTAGTTCAGTTCTCACTGCTTCTTTTAATGCATAAGCAACGGGATATGATTTTTTATTAAAATTCACAGGCTCCTTGAATTGTAGTGTAAATTGATAATCTTTTACTTTGCCAGGTATATCAGAGAAACATAGCGGTATTTATTATATATTGATATTAACTTTTCTATTTGTTGTGTAGTTAAATTACATTCATTTTGTTCTGACCGAAATTGTCGGATCTCTTCTAATTTTTCCAACCATAAACTGTCTTCACTCCCGAAGTATTCCCTTCTTACATTACATGACTCATCTTGATTATTATTGAATTTTCTTATACTATTGCATGAAGGTACATTTTTATTTTCTACTAACTTTGCTGTCCATTCTATATTATCCATTTTTAACGACACTATGGCCTGTCTCATGTCAATTATTGCTGAGTATTTTCTCAAAATATCACAGCCTAACATATTACCATATTACCATATTAAATGGTAGATTACTAGCTATTAGAAAAATCATAGGTATAGCTACATTTCCGCTGGTCACTGCTAATGATACCTGTTTTCTTATTGACTTGTTTTGCCTTCCGGTGGCTCCGATTAAAATTATATTCTGGATTGGTAGAGTCGGTAAGATGATCTTACTAAATTTTTGAATTTTGAGGTTTATTCATTGTTATCGATTAACGACACGTTTGCGCCCGTATCTATCATGAATCTTGTGTCTAGTCCATTCACTTGGGCGATAATATAGGCGATCTCATTATTCGAACTATTGTGCGTTATCGTATCTTCGTTTAGCAGTTCTTCTCTCACATTTTTTAAGAAGTGATTGTGCACTATCGTTATTGTATTGTCAGTCGTTTTGTCTCGTCCTAGTAAGTACCCAAATTGTCGGTTCAGTGATGGGACCTGTTGATTTTTCACTGCCGCGGTCCGTTTAAATCAGGGCTGATCTCCTCAGTCCTGTTGTCTGGTTGACCGGGTCTGTCTCTATTTTGTAACTCTTGTACCTCAATGGCGTTATTATTGAACGACACTGAGTTTCTGTTATTCCTGTTATCGTCGCAGCTCCTACTCCGTCTATGTTCATCCCGGTAGTGCTGGTTATTCTCCTCCTGAAACCTTCTCCCACGGTTCCCATTGTAATTCGTTCGTCCCTGGTACGAACGTCTTCCCACATCTCTATCGTCAATGCTCACATAATTCACATGTCTTCGATATGTTTGGTTTTGGTTGTTATAATTGCCATTATTATTCTCTCTGTATCGGTTATCGTAATTGTTGTTATAACCTCGGTTGTTCTGGTAATGGTTGTCTCTATCATTGGCACGCTGGTACCCATTATTATTATTCGTAGGAGAGCTACGGTAATAGTGGTTGTTGTTATTGTTGTTATTATTTGCCGCATTATTTCGTGGATAGTTGGTATTGTTATTGTTGTTTTGGTAACCACGTTGATAGTGGTTACCGTTGTTGTTGTAATTATTGTTCGGTCTTTGCCCGTTGTTTTCATATTGGGCGTCGCGGCGACCATTATTTCTATTTATTTCATCGGTCCTTCGTCTGTACTGGAGGAAGCTCTTCTCCTGTTCCATCTCCGCTAATAATGTCGACATCTCCTTGATGGTTTGTATACGTCCGTTTATTCGGCCTCTCGTAATTTCTCCACCATAGTGGTAAGCTAATAGCCTCACTAAACATTCGGTAGGAATTGCAGGCTCTAAATGTCTGGCTATGTTTATTTTACCAAGAAAATATGCCGTCGGAGTTTGTTTGCCGTGTAGGTCATATCGGCCCAATCCTATGTCACTTCTTATCATATGTTGCGTGGCGTCAGACCAATACTTAGATTTAAATTGTTTTTTAAATTCTTGGAAGTTATGTATACTCGCCGCATCGCCGTCCACCAATTGTCATAGACTTTTCTGAACATTTCGTCCAGCATACTCCTAATTACAAACCATCTGTCTTCTCCGGTTTTTGCTATTTTTTCCTCTACCCGTTCTAGGAATAGCATGGGGTTTCTTCTGTAGTTCTGGAAGTCGATAACTTCTCGGTTTTCCTCACATGTGGTATGGGCACCGGTACATTGTCTGTTTTTTAGAGAGTTAATTTCATCTCTATGGGCAGTTGTTTGGTCTTGTACTCGATTAAGATTAGTACCTATGCTTTCTAATCTTTCTCCCATCACTGCTTGGTTGGTTCGTATATTTTCAATTCGTCCATTCGCTTCTTCCCGGACGCTCAGTATCTCTTGGCTCATCCGCTCACATTTTTCCTTGGTCTCGGATCCTACCCTTTTAATTTCAGTCACCGGTTCTTCTAGCTTCTTGTCCCATTCTTCCTGCAATTGCCGGTTATTAATTTCCATCTTGTTATTCCACTCTTCTTTTAATGACTCTTTATGTTCATCCAATTTTTTCATGGTCTCGTGATAATTTCCCTTCAATTCTTCCCTCAATGCTTTATTATTTTCGTCCATTTTCTCCTCCATTTTCCTGCTATTCTCTGTCAATTCTCCCATTTTTTCTTCAATTCTCTTATTAGTCTCTCCCAATTTTCGGCTCAATTCCTCCATAGACTGTTTATTGTCCTTCATTTCGTCCATTAGTTTCTTATTACTCTCCTCCGTCTTCTTACTCAAATCTTCCTTTAATTTTTCTAAGTTCTTATTACTGTCCTCTTTCATTTCTTCCATTTTCTTACTGAAGTCTTCCTTCATTTCGTCCGTTTTCTTACCAGATTCCTGCATTAATTCCATCATACGTTTAATCATTTCTTGCGTCTTCTCGCCTTCTGTTTGTGTGGGTTCTTCTGGTTGTTTCTCCTGAGCCTTCCTTATTATAGTTTCTACTTCCTCGACCGGTGTTGCTTCCTTGTCTTCCATGTTTAATTCGCCGACTTTCTCGGTTTCGGCCGCTCGTTTGCGCGATGTTTCTCGCTTCCTCATTTTTGTTTATTTCTGGTTGTTTCTTTATAAATTATAATTTAATTTATCGCCTCACACGTTGGTTCGCCAATTTGTTACTAATTATAAAGTTACGAGATGAGGGAACGTAAATCATATATGCCGCACGTTGGAAGCGTCAATTTGTTACAAATTATAAATATGTTTGTGTACTTTCGCCTCACACTGGAGTCGTCAATTTGTAACAGTAATAAATAAATGAGATGAGGTCTCGCGAGTAAACAATATAGCAATTTGTGTTGAGATACGGGTTCTTATGCTCCACGTAGCATGCGTCAAATTTTTACAAATTCAATATATATGTATTAAAATTATTCAACCACACCGTTGTTGTTGTCAATCTGTAACCATTAATATGATATGTTGAACGGTAGATTATTTTGTATTCTGCCCCTCGCTCCCACTATACGTGCAGTTCCAATGACGTCACCCACAGTTGCCAACCGTTGTGGTGTCCGCTGTGCATGTTAACTTATTTTTTAAATGAAACAGCAATAATAATGACGCAAATATAACACCAAACATATATCTTTATAGAAACCATTTATTCAGTGAAGCATTGGTTAATTATTTCTCGTTTTCTTTTCACGGTAATTACAATTGTGGCAAAATTATGCGTCTTCTTTACCAGTTGGTACAGTAGTTGTAAATATTATTCAGTAGTCAGCCAGGCCAAAATAATGACGACGTTTATTATTTCTATTAAAATAAATTATCTCAGGGCGTATCTGGTTCGGGGATTACGTTTAAACAAATAATACTATTCTTTAAATCAAAATACAAATTTCACAGTACAAGGATATTACAAAGTTTTAGTGTGTAAAGTGCATACAGGCAGTCGTGTATTGGTTGCTTGTTATTAGAGGTTATGACCAGTTTATGTGCTTATTAGTTATCGTTAAAGGTTCTTATGGTGTTCAAAAGGGTGTAAAGCTCAATTCGTGTTATTTGTGAGTGTTCTTTAGTGTTGGTGTGATGTAGTGTCTGTAGTTTTATTTTGTTTAAATTCCTAGAAAGTCGTGTACACAAATGTTGGTTTTGACACATAAGATAATAAATTGTTCAAATTCATCAGATCCTCTTCTTTAAATGATTCTAGGACGAAGATAGGGTCCACGTCTTCTTCGGTTCTTCTCCCTGGATCTCAATTCTTCTATATTAAATGCTGGATGTTCCTCTCTTGATTATAATATTTTGTATTATGTATGTCGATTTGTTTTACTAAGTCTAGTACGTGTTTTCACAGTTTAAAGTATAATTATATAAGACGTTTTACTAACGCGTCTGTATTCAATGACCGTTGTTAAAGAAGTCCCATTTTATTTATCTGAAATTTTTGGTTGCTAAGGTAAAACTTGAAATCTGGTTGGTTGATTCAGATATACATTGTCATACAAATTCATTATTTCAGTGTTTGAATTTGGTCAAAACTTTTAAATTAGTATAACTTTTCTGTACTGATTGGGAATTTAAAACTACTAGCATCATTATTTTGGTCTTTACATTTGTGACATATGGACACTAAACATGCTTCTTCACTATCCATAGTCTTCATTAAATCTGGTACGATATCAAGTTGTTCCAAATGTAATGTTACAATATGTATGTTTTAACAATACAAATCACAAGCCTATTTGTTTTTTACTTCCATGTTCCTTAAGGAAATGGAAGTATGGTGATGGCAAAAAAAATCGTGTTCGAGATTATTGCAGAATATGATTGTACTACACTCAAAACATGAAAAAAAGTCATTTTTCGAAAAGTGTCTGTGTGTGTGTGTCTGTCTGTCTGTGTGTCTGTCTGTCTGTGTGTGTGTCTGTCTGTCTGTCTGTAATTTTTTTCTATGGCAAACGATAACTGCCGCAAATTCAAACAGAATCAAATAATTTTTTGCATACAGCCCTGATTTGTAGAGTACTCGCGACCTATTGTTTTTGGTGAAGATCGGTTGAGGGAAAGGGGTAGTTTACCTGCAACGGTTTTTTTTTAGCAAGGGTAATTTTGTTTGTTTGGCAAACGATAACAGCCGCAAATTCAAACAGAATCAAATAATGTTTCGCATACAGCCCTGAATTGTAGAGTTCTCAAGATCTGTTGATTTTGGTAAAGATCGGTTATGGGAAAGGGGTAGTTTACCTGTAACGTTTTATGTTTTAACAAGGGTATTTCCTATGGCAAACGATAACAGCCGCAAATTCAGACAGAATCAAAAGATTATTTGCATACAGCCCTAAATTGTAGAATTCTCAAGACCTATTGTTTTTGGTGAAGATCGGTTAAGGGAAAGGGGTAGTTTACCTGCAACGTTTTTTTAACAAGGGTATTTTCTATGGCAAACGATAACAGCCGCAAATTCAAACAGAATCAAATAATTTTTTGCATACAGCCCTGATTTGTAGAGTACTCAAGACCTATTGTTTTTGGTGAAGATCGGTTAAGGGGAAGGGATAGTTTACCTGCAACGTTTTTTTATCAAGGGTATTTTCTATGGCAAACGATAACAGCCGCAAATTCAAACAGAATCAAAAGATTATTTGCATACAGCCCTAAATTGTACAGTTCTCAAGACCTATTGTTTTTGGTGAAGATCGGTTCAGGGAAAGGGGTAGTTTACCTGCAACGTTTTTTTAACAAGGGTATTTTCTATGGCAAACGATAACAGCCGCAAATTCAAACAGAATCAAATAATGTTTTGCATACAGCTCTGATTTGTAGAGTTCTCAAGACCTATTGATTTTGGTGAAGATCGGTTAAGGGAAAGGGGTAGTTTACCAGCAACATTTTAGGTTTTAACAAGGGTATTGTCTACGGCAAACGATAAGAGCCGCAAATTCAAACAGAATCAAATAAGTTTTTGCATACAGCCTTGATTTGTAGAGTACTCAAGACCTATTGTTTTTGGTGAAGATCGGATAAGGGAAAGGGGTTGATTACCTGCCACGTTTTTTGTTTTAACAAGGGTATTTTTTATGGCAAACGATAACAGCCGCAAATTCAAACATAATCAAATAATATTTTGCATACAGCCCTGAATTGTAGAGTTCTCAAGACCTGTTGGTTTTGGTGAAGATCGGTTAAGGGAATAGGGTAGTTTACCGGCAACATTTTATGTTTTAACAAGGGTAATTTTTTATATGACGAACGATAACTGCCGTAAATTCAAACAGAATCAACTACGTTTTTGCATACCTTTTTGAACTAAAGAGAACTCAAGGCCTGTTGATTTTGTTGAAGATCGGTTAAGGGAAAAGGGTAGTTTATCAGCAACGTTTTATGTTTTAAAAAGGGTAATTTTTTATGACGAACGATAACTGCCGAAAATTCAAAGAGAATCTAATAATTTTTTGCACACTTTCCTGAGTTATAGAGAGCTCAAGGACTGTTGATTTTCGTGAAGATCGGTTAAGGGAAAGGGGTAGTTTACCTGCAACATTTTATGTTGAACCAAGAGAAATGTTTACATGACGAACGATAACTGCCGCACATTCAAACAGAATCAAATATTTTTTTGCATGCATCCCTGAATTGTAGAGGACTGAAGGCCTATTGATTTTGGTGAAGATCGGTGAAGATAAAGGGGTATTTTACCTGCAACGTTTTATGTTTTAACAAGAGTAAAATACATAATTTTGATAAACAAATTATCCTGATAAGAAGCTCATAATAATCCACTGCAGAAACGTAGATGAAATATCTATAAATGAAGAGGCTAGTTGAACGGGGTGGTGGTAGGAGGGGCGAAAATTTTATATGTGTACTACGTTATCGGCAGCAAAGAAGTAGTTTTTGTTAAAATTCCTTCCCGGGCTGTTTAGCCGTAGTCCAATGTTTTCTGCAAAACCAGACGTTTCGGCAGTGCCATCGACTTCCATCATCAGTGAAAATCGAGTGCGAAAAAGTGAGGTGGTATACGTTAGTGACCAAAGTACTGTGGTTAAGGCTGAAGCAATAGAAAGAAGTAGTTTCTATGGAAATATTTCATTTCGAATATGCTTTTAAAAATAAATCTTAGAACATGGAAGTCATGTATGGTTCTCCATACCGATATTTAATAATAAGACAGTAACTCATTTTCTTTTATGCTAATTACCAGGTATGTAAATAAAGAGGTGTCATGGACGTAAATATGCGTGAATTAATTTGGCAACACGAATCTAATATTCCTTAATTCACAGGTTCCAGTTAAGTGTTTTGTTACGTTGTATTTTTTAATTAAATATATAACATTTTGTGAATATTATGGCAGCCTGTTTAATTGACCGACGTCAATTAACCAAGCTCCCGAAGTTATAAGGGCGATAGTATACAGAAGTTATAAAAGATAGTATACAGCCGTTATACAATGTGGATAAGATCCAAGATTGATCCAAAACCGTGTTTAATCCGGAAATTTTTTATAAGATTCAGGTGTGATAAAAGTTAGTTTATGTTGTTTGAAGGAACGATAAACTTTTATTTATTGTTAGGACGGTCTTACGGATCGCCGTGTTGTTTAGTGGAAAAAAATAAAGTCAATGAAGTCACCAACTACCAGCTCTGATTAGTCACAAATAACAGTTTGAAATCAGCAAGGTACTCTGGTAGAATAATTCAAGTTAAATTTGTCCACACGCAATAATAATGTCACGTTATTACAATACCACACCAATTATCACAATAATGGCTTTCCTCTAATCCTCAACATTCACTTGATCCGCACTCTACAATATCGCCAGGTGTAACTGGTCTCTAAGCCGGCCGTAGACGCTTATTTATACCCCGCAGAAGTTCCAGAATAATTTTTCATTCTTTTGGCGGCGTGCCGACATAATTTGCGTAGTTAAAAGTGCTCGAACAGACTGGATACTACGTAAGTGCACGGCCTTGACACAGACGTTGCACGCGGGGCTAGTCGAGAAACGTGTACAATGACGCTCTCCGACTTTTCGCAACCGTCACGTAATTGTCGTAGCATAATAAACATTTAGTACTTACATTGATTTACAACGATTTTATTTATTATAGAAAAATGTTCACTAGTATAAATCCAAACGCTTGTGGAGTAAGGTACTCGAGCTGTACTTTCCTTAAATAGAAATGACTCAAACGAAATAATTAAAAAAAAAGACAATTAAACAATGGAATATAATGTAATTTTACTTCCATATTTCTTAAGGAAATGGAAGTATGGTGATGGCAAAAAAAATCGTGTTCGAGATTATTGCAGATTCTGATTGTACTACACTCAAAACATGAAAAAAAGTCGTTTTCCGAAAAGTGTCTGTGTGTCTGTCTGTCTGTCTGTCTGTCTGTCTGTGTGTGTGTCTGTCTGTAGATTTTTTTCTATGGCAAACGATAACTGCCGCAAATTCAAACAGAATCAAATAATTTTTTGCATACAGTCCTGATTTGTAGAGTACTCACGACCTATTGTTTTTGGTGAAGATCGGTTAAGGGAAAGGGGTAGTTTACCTGCAACGTTTTTTTAACAAGGGTATTTTCTATGGCAAACGATAACAGCCGCAAATTCAAACAGAATCAAATAATTTTTTGCATACAGCCCTGATTTGTAGAGTACTCAAGACCTATTGTTTTTGGTGAAGATCGGTTAAGGGGAAGGGATAGTTTACCTGCAACGTTTTTTTATCAAGGGTATTTTCTATGGCAAACGATAACAGCCGCAAATTCAAACAGAATCAAATAATTGTTTGCATACGTCCCTGAATTGTACAGATCTCAAGGACTTTCAATTTTGGTGAAGATCGGTTAAGGGGAAGGGGTAGTTTACCTGCAACCTTTTACGTTTTAACAACAGTAAAGTACTTGAAAATTCATTTAAACTTTTTCAAACAATGGTAATTGTTAAAAATAAAATAATTTTGTTGCCAGCCAATAAAATTATAATTTTTTCATTTTAATGTAAATTATGTGAGTTAATAAAATAATATATCGTTCCTGGCAGGTAAGCATATCTCAGTTATGTAATGTTTACGTTTCCATCAGCAATAAAAAGGCAGGGAAGACACACACACACACACACACACACACACACACACACACACACACACACACACACACACACACACACACACACACACACACACACACACACACACACACACACACACACACACAATTCGCGTTATTTCTGGCCTCGCTCATGTTTATTTTATTACATTTGCACGCTTTTTAAATGGAAAGTGCCGAAACCCACACCAACATAACGCGTGCAAGCCGAAAAAATGGACATCAATTTGCTTCCTGTGGATCGCTGGGCAGTGGTAACTGCACGTGTTTACAGAGGAACGATTCATAGACAGACTTTTCGTCTTTAGGGAATGAACCCTCTGCAAGATGCTGAGGATCCATGAGTGACTTCGGAGCGCTCCTTCTTTTTCGCGTGTTTGTTCTGTGAAACATACACTGTAGATTGGCAACTTTACTCTAAGCAACGCTCAATAGGAAATGTTGAAAATTATTGTCCACAGTGTACCCTCATTCACACTAAACCTGCTCTGATGTTTTAATTACGGACATCATAATATTAAAACTTTGGAAACTTGAGCACTACTTAATGGAGATCAAGCATTAACTTATACAAGCCATTGATTTTATGCATATTTTATATATATATATATATGTGTACAACGTTATCGGCAACAAAGAAGTAGTTTTTGTTAAAATTCCTTCCCAGGATATTTGGCCGTAGTCCAATGTTTTCTACAAAACCAGACGTTTCGGCAATGCCATCGACTTCCATCATCAGTGAAAATCGAGTGCGATAACGTGAGGTGGTATACGTTAGTGACCACAGTACTGTGGTTAAGGCTGAAGCAGTAAGTAGAAAGAAGTAGTTTCTATGGTAATATTTCATTTCGAAAATGATTTTAAATATAAATCTTAGAATATGGAAGTCGTGTATGGTTCTCCATACCGATATTTTAATTTGTTTAAACGATCTGTTACTAATATTTTTATTGTTCGTCTTCATTCCTTTTATTTTTAATCCATACACTAAAAGTATTTTCTCAAAATTAATAAATCAGCTGACTAACTGTCCCTATTTTCTTCTAATACACATACCCATGAAACCTCAACTCAAGGAAGTATTGTTTTGCTAGAATATAGTATATTATTTTTTTCATAGTAATCTGCCTGTTTTAAATTATTTTCTTGAATTTTTATCACATTCTATCTTCAATGATTAATCTATGTGTATGACGGCGCCGTAGTCGAGTAACCGCCCTCAGATAATCGGCTGTTCATTATAATTTGGATGTAAACTCGTATCAAAAAATATATATATTATAACAATACAAGTACCATATTTAATGTAATTTAAATATGTGGAGACCCACGTTCTTTGGGACGCCAAACTTTATACAACGATACCTTGTATGCATAAATTGGAGTTCAGGTGTAATTATAATAAGAGTAGTCCTTTTAGGAATCGTAATATGTTTTCATTTATTTATTCAAAAAAAAAAAAGAAAATAATATAATAATAATATTTACTTCGCCATAAAATATTCATTATCATGGTTTCAATATTTCTTTGGTTGCCTTACACTCATCATAAAAATAGTTTTTATATCTTATATTAGCAATTCTACGTAAAACATTTCTTTGTTATACTATAACTTCTCGACTACTCAGTCTGAATGTATGCTTTATAAATTTGTTAATATTTACATTCTTATTCTATACTTGACATACCTTTTACGGCTTTATAATCATTTTAACGAACTAATTGACTATTTCCAATTACTTTACTTTATATGCTTTCGATAAAAAAATTTACTTTATAAAATCAATTGTTAATTCTCCAAGCAAGGATTTAAATTATCTTTAAATTGACTGTTCATCATTAAAGAAAATATCATTAAAGAAAATTCTAATTACAAATAAATTACATTCTCTTATCTCTATCTACGTAGTTTTTCTTTAATTTAAAAATGTTTTTATTAATGTTTTTCAATGTCTTTATTTTTTTATAATTATAAATTGGGTTTTCGTCACCTCAATTCTGCAGATTGTCCCATGTCCTCCAGTGATCTGTCGGTCTTCTCCTTCTGGATGTCCTCTTGCGTTCTCCGGCTCCACTGGTCGTCCTCCCGTCTCTCGTCTTTATAGTCCCTTCGGCTGGCTGTAGAATGGAATGACTGTTGCTCTGGATCGGCTGCTGTTGCTATTTAAACCGTCTCTATTGCTCTGCGTATCGTTCCTCTGCTTGATGTTCTCTCGCCATCTGTCTAGAGTTGATGTTCGTAGTTGTAGACTGTTTGTAGACGTCCGATGATTTTAGTTACTGTTCTTTTTTTTTATTACTACTTGAAATAAAACATTTTCCGTAATACTTCACAGTTTATAATAGAAAAATCTTGTCGATGTTAGACATAGCGTCTAACTTTGTCTGAAGTAATTAAAAATTCGCGTCTCTGACGGACATAGCGTTCCGCCACGACTGAAGACTGTTTGAAGAGTAAATTTGGCTCTCCTGGGCTCGTATTTGTATTCACCAAGAAAACCACACCTGTTGGCTCAGGAATCTGCATGTCAAAAACTGTCCGCAGCGTCTGTGCCTCCACTCTCGTCTCATTTCACATATTCGCACTATTTCGCCAATTGCAATGTCTAATGCGGATTTTAAGGTGATCTAATATTGTCTAATTTAATTACACATATTATATGTAATTATCATAATGATCGCATCATTATTGTAATTACTATGCTTTAAAAATCGCACAGAATTCGCACTGATCGTCAGAATTACATAGAATTCGCACTGCACATGTGTCTGATTTTTATGCATTTTTAGAAGTTTTTACACTTTTTCTAATATTTATGGTTTGCTTAAAATTAAATAAAATCTTAATTTAGCATTTATTTGGGATGAGATTGCAAACTTTCAGGCTCGAACAGGCTTCACGCACACACTCTATTTACTTGCGTACACGCTCTCAGCGGTAATCGCGTGATGTTTCCTGTTGATTCCTGTTTATAAGCCAGCTTCCAATTTCACACCTGCTCGTCTATTACATATTATTAAAATTAATTTAAATATTTATTTTATTTCATATATGCGCATTACAGCATATGCTTGTATTGTCGCAATATATTATTACATATTAAACAAATTCTTGTTACGAATTAATTCAAAATGTTTAATAGAACAAATATTATTAATAAAATGAAATCGAATATTGAATAAGCTCATGTTCATTGACAAACTCGGATTGTCTTAATGGTAAAAACAACTTGCATCCTTCTACTTTACTATACGTATTCTGTTTCAATTTCAGAATTAGAAATATTGCTTCGACTTTATTCTCAAATTATCGTTTCATCAATCCTTGTCTGTGTGCAGCTTGTTATGGAGTAATTTAAGCATATTTTTCATTCAATTTTTATGACGTATAAGTTTGTTCCGAGAACAGTGGCAAAGGTATATCAGATAATGAAAAAATTAAAACTTGTATGACGAAACAATGAGTTTTAATATTATTCTATAAACACTGAAAGAAATTCACGAATTTCAACTTGGCAAAGTGCATTAAAAATAAACAATAGATCAACAAAATAGCAGTGAACGTATGTCACACGTTCAAAGCCAGATAACAGCACATCAAACGTAATGTGAGGTATGATACCACCACACAGGCGGAATGAAACAATGTGATTCCGTATAAATGCAAAGACATCGAACGCACATTGTAACCTTGTAATCTACTTACAAGTTCTCTGAACAAACTTACGAGTCTCTTTCACGCTCGCGGCAAAATTACTAGATTTAAACGAGGTTAGTTAATCACGAAGAGCCCTCGTGTGAAAGTGTAAATTTTACTCACACACACACACACACGTTTCGCGGTAAAGAAACAATTCCAACGCCTGCTGGCAACATGCTACCAACGTAACGACATCTAAGTGGCAGCGGTCAATCCGCAGAACCGAGCCCGTTGTAGGTGTAGGCCATCAGTCGCCAGGACAGATCCTTCCTCTGGGAGAAAGCTTTCACGGGTTCAATTTCCTTAACGTCATTACCCGAGCGCCGCAAAAACACGTGTCTGCTGTAATAACACGTTGTGTCGGATGTAACGCGGCACAACTGATGCGCTACATTCCACAATTGTTCGTCTATTTCACGTAGGCTGTAACGCGTAATTAAAAGAAAATGTGGACACGTTAATTTCATAAAACCAAACTGTCACGTGATCGTGTGATAAAGAAATTAGGATTACAAGACAACGATAAACAATTTTGGTCCACTGTATAGCGTGCAAACGTATACGATGTACCGACTATTCGCTCTTAAAATGTATTTGAATTACGCGTAAAGACTTCAGAATCTTCATTTGCCGTTACGAATTCGTGCAGAAGTGTTATGCGTCAACGGCCAGTAACAATCTGATTAACATTTATTTATTTCTGACAGTGAATGTTATTTTAAATACAATAAATGAAAATAAATTATCCGAAGTTTACCTTGGATTCGCTTCTGTGCAGTAGCGGACTAAAAGGGGGGGCGTGGGGGCGGACCGCCCCGGGCCCCACTTAGTAGGAGGCCTCCAGATTTGGAAAATTCAGGTTTTTTATTAATGTTTAAAATTTATTTGCAAATGTTCTATTGTCACGTCCTGTAACGCAACACTAGGAGAGGTCCAGGATTTAATCTATCGATTCCAAAGATTTTTTCATATTATTTTTGAAATCTGTCTTACAAGCCTTCCTCATAAAGTGTTTACAGATATTAAAAAAAAAAACTTATAAAGGTAAGTTTATAAGTATATTCATACAAATGTAGCGTCAGTTGTGCGTGGCGTCAATGCCTCACCACGCAGTCGGGAGTCGCAAATTGAACCCCAAGCAGCACGGACGGCCACGACAGCCTCGGTACGAAAATGTAAACGGCGGAGTGAAATACCGGGCGATTTCACCTACACTAAAAGAGATTTCACCAGTGCAAAATATTTTACATTTCAGGACTCCCAACAATTTATTTAAAATCTCTCATCAGAATTTTTAGTGAACAGTGGATAATACGGCGTGCGGAAATCTGGTCAGTTACTCGAACGAACGAGTTCACAAAAACGTGTATCACGTATTGTGTTCGTGAACAAACTGCTGTGTTAGTGACATCGAAGACAACAGGACGAACAGCTGTACAGATATTATAAAGTATTGTAATAAATTTAATGCATTCTATAAATAAACTACTTCTGTTATATATTTAATCTTTATATTTACAATATGAAAGTGGATTTTTTTTTTCAAACATTACTACAGCTTCTTATAAAGTTTCCTAACTAGATGTATCAATAGAGTAATTAATCAATAAATATATAACAGTAAAGTGTTTTTGCTATGTATTACTTAAAGATAAATTAGATTAAAAACACCCGTCTTATGGGAGGGGGGACTCAGAAACAAATCCGCCCCGGGCCTCCAGTGGCCTAGGTACGCCACTGCTTCTATGTATTTCAAAATTCAAGAGTGCACGGAACACACTATGAAAGTCTAGCTTGCGATTCCCGCTTTCCGCACACAGTGCATCTGCCTATGCATGAGACAATCCACGTTATAAGCGCTGTGTTCCTCCACGAAGCAGAAAATAATGATTATGTTACTGCTGCGTGGAGGTAAATTGCCACACCGTTGCAAGAATCTTAGAACTATGGAGGAATTGCCACACCGGCCAAGCACGTAGGTAAAGAGTCAATCGCAAGCGAAGATCTTGAGTAAATTGTCACACCACGACCGCGTAGGAAGATAAAGGACCTTGGACGTTTGCGGTTATACTACGGTTACGTGCCATTCGAGAGTTGTCAGTGATTTAGTTTTAGATATTACAATAATTCTATCTTGCTAAAACTTTCCTTTCGTTTTAATGCCTCACATACATTTTCACAAAGTGAGCATCAAAAGCTGATAGTGCCATCGATAATATTTTTCAACAACTATCACAATTGTAATCAACAAGTTATTCAACAAGATTATACTCGTACAATAATTCAAATTAAATTTCTCCACACACGATAATAATATCAACTAATAAGAGTCCCGCACAATAATCACTTTTCACTAATAGCCACTTGAAACGCATTGAGTAATCGTCCGAAGTAAACAGAAAACTAAGCGGCAGGTGTTGGCTATTTATAGTCTGCAGGGTTCCATAATATGCGTCCTTAACAAGAACTCGAAATTCTAGAGGATTTTCAGAGAGGCCTTGGTAAAACACACACCGGCTAGGCTAGTTGAGAGAAGCTTGTAGATTGACATTATCGAACGTACAAGACTGTTCCGTATTACGTAACAATATTAACTTGGGCATTATATTTTTTTTAATTATGTTTTATTAATTCAAGTTTCTTATCGTAAAGCAAAAAATCTCGTGCACGAAAGACGATATACTTTTAATGTTATCATACTAAACGTTCTCTTGTCAGTCTCTTATTCAGGTATTTATTATAAAATTTTGTAAACCATTTAACTTTTTCAGCATTGTTGTAAACTTCAGTACTCCAGGTTGTTGTTGTTGTTGCTTAATTTAGGTGACTGAAAATTGACTGAGATGATTTTTTAGAATTCTTGTAAACGGTGGATCTAATATAGCAAGAAATGTTTTATTTCTATACCCGCAGTCAAAATATTAATACGTTTTCTGTTAATCAGTATCGAAAGACTGAAATTTGCGAACATGAAAACGCAGGTTTCAGTGAGACTGCATTTAAAAAATACAAAATAATATACGAGGCTCTATTGTCTAATGACACAAATGGCATTGTGTTATGATACTTGAAACTTAATTCAGTGCCACTGGCCCGCAAGTGCTATGACGCTCTCCCGTCGTGTAAAAGGAAACAAGGATAAAAAATTACAGTAGAACCTCACTAATTCGTCACGTACGCGAACCGAAGGGGTGTCGAATTAGTGAGGGAGTAAGAAACAAACCCATTAAAGACAATATAAAATGTTTTATTACAACACTAGCCATGTACTAATGTTATGCTCGAGCATATTTATTGCTGGAAATTTTCAAATTCAAACAAGTTAAGCACTCTAATTCAAAAAAAAATTGTTTAATTATTGTGAAAGGAATCTGTAATTTTCTTCTGTTTTTTTTCCTGTCGACCATACTCTTCAAGAGCCAAATTATGTATTTGGCGCAGTGAAATTATTTTAGGCAGTTCTGCTTCATCTGGGCCTTCGTACCACTTTATTGTTGTAGTCAGTGATTGAATGGTATCCTTATGAGTGGTTGCAGGTTTTATTGGCTGCTCATCTTCTTCACCATTAGCTTCTGTAGATTGTGTGGATACGTATCTAACAATTTCATCATCACAAAAATTTCATAGCCTACATCCGGTATGTCTATTTCACCACCAATTTTTGACGTCGTCTTTATTCAAACTGTTAAATGCTGGTAAGGATTGGCAGATATATAACAATTCCGATGTGAGGGTCAAGACCTGGTTCTATAGACGCTGGTTGTAATTCAGATAGCCGTAACTTATTAAAAGCAGATTTTAGAGTGTTTTTCCGAAATACTTTGCCAGGCATCAGCAATCCGACTGAGTTTTCGGGAACGTATTACGCTGTAACAACACAACACAGCACTTATTGTGCCGTGTACACAAGTACTAAATACCCATTCTCGGAACCAATACCTTCCTCAATCCGTTCTCCTGGCTGTTATTAGAACCCCGGCCACAATCAGCACATCTTTGGTTTATCCCAGCATTAATTAGAACGTATAATATGTTACTCGCTTATTAATAAAGAAAAAGAAAAAAAGCTTGAGTGGGTGACGAATTAGTGAGGTTCCACTGTACTAATGGATATTCTCTATATTTCACAGTAGCCTATATTTAAAATTGATTTTATAAGTACACTTCTTCCAAACAGTCCCACGCGTCCTCCTGACCTTTCTTCTCTTCGGCGGATTTAAAAACGTGAATTAGTAATAAATTGGACTCCAAAGGAAACGTGAAAATGACACGTCTAACTGTATTTTCAATTTAACCTCCCTTCTCTCGCAGTTACCCTCGTCTTCTACACTTTTGTACAAAAATACTTCTGTACTTAATTATTCAAAGGATTATTCATAACCTTCTGCTACCTCTTGTCGTGTAGGTAATATTGCTCAGAATCAGTCCAAACCATACTACCCTTGAGTAATAAACGTTAGTCACCACGGACCGTTTGAAAGTTATTACAGGAACCCCCCCTCACCCCTTACGGTCACAATGTTGTTTCGTTCGAAGTGTGTTTTCGACGTATTATACCGTTTTAGCGAATAAATATTTTTAAATTTTGTTGCCAAAAAAGTATAAAAAGTATGGCAATAAAAAGTGTAAAAGCGTGTGGTCTTTTTGTTGCTGACATAATTGACGAGGTGTAACCTTAATTTAAGGGTCGTAGAAATGAGCGAAAGTGACTGGTTCAGATCAACTCTTCATTGATAATTTTATCAGAATTTTATAGAATAAAAATATAAATTTCTCAATCATTCAGCGACTGGTTTTTGTTTTAAGCAGAGGCAGGAAGTCAGCATGATTTTTGCCTCGTGTGTAACCCGTTTCATCTTCGAAGCAGTTAGGTGGTAACAGTGTGGCATGTAACTGTGTAAGAGTAATATATGAGAAAATATCATTAATGCGCTTCGTGATTTATGAAAATTAATTTCAAAAATCTGAATATTTGAATTTATTTAGCGTAACTGCGTTTGCAATTAGGTTTCAGATTTTTCAACGTTGACTCACCGTGTTCTACTTGTGCATCACAACGTTTTCAAATAACATAAATATCAGCACCAACAGTTTTGTGACGATTGGATAGAATTTGGAGAATCTTCACAGCTTAGGAAATTGTCGTGGCAGCTCATAAAGCAAAAGGAAGGTAATGCAAGGAAACAGAAAAACATTCTGGTATACCTATTGCGTTTCTTCGCCTTCTATGACTGATATCGTGTGCTGTTCGGAAGGACTATTACGTATACATACGCCTATTAAAACTATCGGTATGGAGAATCATACATGACTTCCATGTTCTACGATTTATATTTAAAATCATTTTCGAAATGAAATATTTCCATAGTAACTACTTCTTTCCCCAGCCTTAACCACAGTACTGTGGTCACTAACGTATACCACCTCAAGTTAGCGCACTCGATTTTCACTGATGATGGCACTGCCGAAACGTCTGTTTTTTCCGAAAACATTGGACCACGGCCAAACAGCCCGGGAAGCAATTTTAACAACAAACTAGTCTTTGTTGCCGATAACGTAGTACACAGATAAAAAAAATATTCCCTCCCCCTTCAACTATCACTTTCATTTATAGAAAATTACGCCCTCCCCCTCAAATACCCTTTTATTTATAGATATTTCATCTACGTTTCTACAGTGGATTATTATGACCTTCTTTTCAGGATACTTTCTTTATCAAATTAAAGTACTTTACTCTTGCTAAAACATAAAACGTTGCAGGTAAACTACCCCTTCCCCTTAATCGATCTTCACCCACATCAATAGGTCTTGAGTCCTCTTCAACTCAGGCACATATGCAAAAAATTATTTGATTCTGTGTGAATTTGCGACAGTTATCGATCGTCATAGAAAAAATTACCTTTGTTAAAACATAAAACGTTGCAGGTAAACTACTCCTTCCCCTTAACCGATTTTCACCCAAATAAATAGGTCTTGAGTCATCTATAACTCAGGCACATATGCAAAATATTATTTTATTTTGTTTGAATTTGCGGCAGTTGTCGTTCGCCATAGAAAAATTCTACACAGAGATAGACAGACAGACAGACAGACACTTTTCGGAAAATGACGTTTCTTCATGTTTTGAGGGTAGTACAATCAGAATCAGCCCTTATCTCGAACACGAGTTTTTTCGCTATCACCTTACTTCCAATATGGAAGTAAAAATGTGTGGTATCTAAAGCAATCTTAGTGTAAAACCTAAGTGACTGACCGTGAACACTGAATGAAAATTATTCAAAATATTCCAAGTGCTAAGTTCGAAAGCTATAAATAAGACAGCAGTGGCCGGCGAGCGAATTTTTCTGCGTAGAGTCCCCGTCCTGCTCGATATTAGGTGACTACTAGTTAGTCATCATCATCTTGATAACACGGCATAGGCAAGGTGCTACCTGTTCCGCCTTCAAAGATCCTCCAGCCATCTCTTCCTGGTCCTACCCACACTCCTGTGTCCTATAGGGTTGTACTTCCAGACTTCTTTGGTCAGTCTGGAATCTGACATTCGTTCTAAGTGTTCTTTACACCGTTGTTTGTAATCTTGTATTTTTAATTCAAATTAAAAACTTCTAACTCTTATGACCTCATTCTTTATAAGGTCAAGATTAGAAAACCTTTTAACTCCTCTTAAGAACGTCATTTCCAAGGTCTGTATTTTACTGTCTTATTTCTTGGATGTTGTCCATAATTCACACCCATAGGACAGTACAGGAACTGCCATATCTTTGCAGAACTTTAATTTTGTATCTCGACGTACCTTGTTTCTAAAAATACGGTTGATTGTCCGACAGGCCGTCTGGAACTTACCTAACTTAACATCAATTTTATTTATTCGTGTCATACCCAATATAATTTCCCAAATAATTAAAGTGACTCGCCTATTCTAGATGTCGATCACTAATCAGTATTGACGTTCTTATTAGCTCCTTGCCTCGAAATGCCGTTACCTTTGTTTTTTATAGCGAGGTTTTCATATTGTATTGTTTGAAAGTCTGGTAAAGCACTATTTGTTAGGACTATCATAATATGTTGATTACTACAGAAACTTATGGACCATACGGCGGATCTAATATAGCTGGAAATGTTTTATTTCTATACTTAATGTTAATGGAGCCAAAACTCCTATGCCCTAAAGAGCGTTAGCTACGTAATTATGTGATGTGGCTCGCAGCACTCACCTCTGCTATAAATGTGAGACGTATCAATATAAGCTTCGAGGAGACTGCGGTATTGCCATGTCGCTTCACTCCCCGCCATTGCCTACGCATAACCAAGTGTAACGTGCGACAACGCTGGAGGGCGAGGGGCGGGGAAGAGCTGTTACTGTTGCGGAACCTCGAAGCTTACAATGCTAAGTCCCGTACTATAACTGGCACAAGCATAGGTTTTCGTTACACGAAAGCATTTGTTCAATTAGAAGAAACGTGAAAGAGTTATACGATGCCGGATAGGGTTTTCTCATGTTATGACGTTCATTTTTGACGTCATTACAAACTGTTCAGATGTACCACGTACTTCTGTACACTTATCCGGCCAAAGCAATGCTAAATTTTGTAATATGAACGTGGAATAGGTTAACCGAAACAGGTTTTGTAGACAATGTCAAACAGTGGACCCAAGTCCAAACTTATGACTTGCACTGCGCTGCCCTCTCCATGAAATAGTCAACAGACATGGGACTTTTTGTACACTTTTATGTTGACCTACGAATATTCTCAGTTTTTATACCCGAAATTAAAAATCGCGCATCTAGTACGTATCTTTAAACGGCTTAAAAACATTACCCTCTTCGGCAGTAAAGAAAAGTAATTTTCGTCAATCTGGAAAACCTTTTCCATTTGAAGATACTCTACAGTATATATGCATAGTATAAAATGCATTATATATTATTCTGAGTACTTAACAATTTCCACCGCTAACAAATAATATTCAGTCATATTTTTTCCTTAATGCCTTCTGTGTCCTGTAGCGAACTGTTTGTATATATCACGTGTAAATGTTTTTGTCGTTTCTGAAATCCCTTGCCGTCGTAACAATTGCGCTGTTAACAATAGGATATAAACATTAGCATTATATCCGAATGTACTGTGTAAGTTTTTCATTGTGTTTTGAGATGCACATGTAAAATTTATTAAATTATTTTCCTTAACGTTTGTGCTCGTTTTCCTGTATAAGCTACCGTGTGTTGTCCGTATGCTTATTGTGTTGTCGCTCTGTTCATGCTATAGTCGCTTTACATCGTGTTTACCACTGTGTGAACATTCTTCTTTGTCGCCTGTGTGTTCGTTACGTTTGACACTGTGATATAATGTGCCCTTGTGTGTCTTACGAGACCTGTATTGTGCCGGTTTGTATACACAGAGTGGGGTGCGTGCCAAAATGGCCTTTAATATTATTGTCTAATGCTTAGGTTTAACGCTATATGTCGGCTCTTTACACTATAAAACGGACGTATAACTAATTGTATTTGAACGCCTTTAATTACGCTACTCACTTTTTCTTTTTCGACATGGCCTTCAGCTTCCGAGGACTAGATAAATTTATTTCCTGGTTTTACGTTTCAAGTCTGTCAGAGTTTAATTTGAGGGTCGACCTTAAATAAAAAATATTCTTTGCATGGTTCTACTAGGTTTGCAGGTGCGTGTTCCTCAGTGGATATGTTCGTTCCCCAGTATCCTCGCATTTGTGAATATTCGTATTTGTGAACGTAACGCAGCATGCCAGAACTCAATATTTCGGTTTTAACATAGTACCTTACTTCCGACGTTATGATCACAAGAACACACTTTATGAAGTAGATGTCTCAGTTTAAGTTAAGTTCATATTTTTTATAGTTACGTTTTAGTAATTTGAGGCTGCTTTGGTTACTACAAGTATTATAATACTTGTAGAAAGTAAATAAATTATAAATATAAATAAATTAAATTATATTATATTTGTAGTATTATACAGTAGAAAGGTACCAGGACTTTATAAATGTTGAGTTAATAAAATATGGTGGCACACTATTGCATTTACAGATTCTCCATTTCCTAAATAACATTTTGATGGAAAACAAAATTCCGAAAGAATGGAGGCGGGCTAAAGTGATTTCGTTATATAAAAACGAGACAGAACAGACGCAAACAATTACAGAGAAATAAGCTTCCTGGACGTACAAAATATATACAAGAATTCTCAATTAGAGATTAAGATTCATTACAGATGGATTACTTCTTGAAGAGCAACTGGATTTTAGAAAGGGTATGTCGACTGTGGATCCATCGTTTGTATTACGACAGATAATAGAGAAAAGCGGGAGTATAACCAGGAAACACATACCGCTTTTGTTGATCTGGAAAAAGCATTTGATAATGTAGACCGTCAAACGTTATGGAATATTATGAATAGGAGAGCATTTAATAAATTCCACAGCATTTAATAAATTCAGTTAAGATCCTTTACAAAAGTACACCTGTATTCCTGGATCTGAGTGGTAGGCTCTCAGGTGACATTCCAATAAATAAGGGAGTGACGATGTGTTTCCCCAACCTTGTTTAATATATACATTGACGACGTGTATATATTAAGCATGGAAATCCAGAGTGACTTCGGGAATACATGTTTACAAATCAATTTGTATGGGTTCACTGATATATGGATGGCATAGTTCTTATTCAAGAAAATGAGGATGATTTACAAAGAGCTATGTTTCAATTACAAGAAGTGGCAAGAGAGTACTTACTGACAATTTCAGTACGAAAGACCGAAACCATGGCCTTTAAAGCTAAATATCCAGTGAGGGTTAAGACAGTTATAAACAACAGCACTTTAAAACAAGTAAGCCGTTTCAGATATCCTAGCTGTGCAGTAAGCTATGAATCTGAATATGATATAAGAGAGAAGATAAATAAATTTAGGAATATTTGTGGTACGATTCATAGAAATCTTAGAAATAAAACAAGACACAGCACAAGGATTAAATTTTGTAAGACAATTGCAATACCAAGATTGACATATACCAGTGAGGGGTGGGTCGTGACAAAAAGGAATGCGGCAAGATTCAGAGTACTGAAAGGCAGTTTCTTCGAAATACTTTAAATTATACATTTCAAGATAGAATAAGGAATGAGGATATCAGAGCAGGAACTCGTAGTAAAGGATATAAACGAAATTATTTCAATTTTCAGAAGACAATGGTGGGATCATCTGCAAAGGATGACAGATGATCGATTGCCGAAAGCGGCACTGAACTATAAAGCCAGTGGTAGAAGAGACGTGGGTCGTCCGAGAATGAAATGGGTGCCGGAACAGGTGTATATAACCTAATCCTTGAAGAGAAGAAGAAGAAGAAAACGTTTTAGTAATTCATTTTCCAACCATTGGTAACGTAATTATGGGCATTCAGTCGAAAGAAAAATTAGTACGCTAATCTGCTTCTAAGGATAACGATGCACGTACTGATAACTCAAAAAGGGAAGCGAGTTCTCTCAGTTTTGCTTCGACCATTTGGCATTTCTGTTTGTTTTATGCTCACGATAACGTCTGAACGCATCGACCAATTTTCGTAAGACTTGACACGCGTGTGTCCATACTTCCACCCTACAGAACCCTATTGTTTTTTTAGATTGATCCCTCCACAAATAGGGGGGCGGGAGGAAAAAATATGAGGGTCAAAATTTTGAAAATAATATCAATAATCTGTGTGAAGTATCAAATTAAAGGAAATTTTAACCAAATTATGAATTTAATGCTCGTTTTCGAAATTTTAGAACGCCAGGGCCCAAAAATCGGGGCAAAAGTTTGGTAAAATTTCAAATCCATGTGGGATATAAATTTAAAAAGAATTTTAACAGAAATCTGAATATAGTTTACAGCTTTAGAAATTTCAATATTTTTCGATCCTAGGGACCAGAAGTGGGATAACAAATATTTCAAAATTGTAAAAATTCAGCCGTGTGTCAGACTAAATAGAATATTAACATATATTCCGTAGTTTGGAATGTTTAGCGTTTATTGTATGATTACTCTACGATTGTTACTGTACTAAACAAAAATTAGTAGGGTTTATAAAGATTTTTCTATTACTTTTGATAATTAAAAAATTATCTAATATCAAAATGTACCTAATAATAAATGTATACCTACTTTGTTCTAAATAGTGAGCGATTTCTGCAGCTGTTGGAGCATACTAGCATTAACTGTGAACACCTATCTATCGTGCAGTCAAAGAAATGAGGAAAGACTTTTACAAAAGGAGTGTTGTTTCTCCCGAGGATTTTTTTTATCTTGTTTCTGTTTAGCCTGTTACTACGTCCAAAGGGTTATTATGTTTGTTCGACATGAACTTAAGCCGACTTACAGTTAAGCCGACTTAAGTTGTCGCTACGGTTGATATAAAGATAGAGCTGCTCGATATACGCATTTGGCGACTACTCTCCTATGTCGCGATTTCCATTTCAAAAATAGTTTCACATGGTCGCGACAGCGCGAACCGTGTGACGACTCTGTATGTAGCGTGGGCGGATGTACGTTTCCAGTGAGTGAATTTCCTTGTTGATTTATATGTAATACTGGAGAATCTTTATAAGACTCCGACGTGTACACAGAGCGTGGTTTTTCCATGTTTCTGGTACAGTTCATTATCAGAATAATCATATTGCTTCAGGCAAAAAGTATTGTTCTCTTTAAACGTTTTTCCTTATTTTGTGTGAGCATTACTCGTTACGTAGGGTTGTGCCATGCCGGCTCTAGTAGGTCGGAATATTAAACGTTGCAACACTGGAACCAGCTGATATTGGAGGCCGACTAGACGATCTCTTAATTTATGTGTTTCAATAATCAGATCGCGTAATTTTTAATTACCGGTTAACAGCAGTTTTGTAACTCTTAGTTTTTCAAATTAAAAGTTTATTATGTAAAATACTGTTATATTATTTAAGAAATATACTAATTAACTCATTCGTATAATAAGAATTCAATAATTCGAACAAAATTAATTCATTAGGCCTAATACTAATTCATTAATTTTTTCAACTTAAACGTACTAAGTGCGCACAGAACTATAATTTAGATTTAGCTATAAATAGGCCTACTCATGATTTTAGTAATGCTATGAAATTAAATCAGAATATAACATGTTTACTTTAGCTATTTTATTACACTATGCTTATAGGCTACAACGTTGCCACGTTTAATATTCCGACCTTCTACTACAGCCGGCCATGGTTGTGCGTATTCGCTGGAGCAGCAGAAAAACATGTATTTACGAAGAATCTAATGGCAAGATATTTAGAATTCTAAACGTGGGTTCAGTGATTTTAGGCGCAGTAATTAAAATGTTTGCTATTTTCACGCAGTCATGAAATGCATTAATACGTATAAATCTTCTGGCAAAAATTAGCCAGTATTTGAACAGTAAGTAAATTGCGCCATTTCGAAGGTTTAAATACGTGATTGCTAATTTCTTATTACAGATGTGGCACTCGGAGAAGTGTAAAATAAAAACATTCTACAACCATTTTTATTTTTTGTAGGAAGAAATTTTTGCTATAGAAAGCGAGGAGATCGTATTCACTTTACTTAGCCAGTAAATACATTCACGTGATAACTGTAGGCTTTTGAAAACAGGTAAGTAAGATTGGGTTCAGAAGATACAAATAGTTGCAGATTGTTACTCTGTATTGTGGTCTGTATTTGTTACTGTCAGAGGCGTATTTACGGTGGGGGGGGGGGGAACGAACGGGACGGTATCGACTCCCTCCCAGAGGATCGAAAAAGTTGACGAATTTTGTTAATCTCTTAATTTTTAGACTATTTTATTATTTGTTTAGCTGTTTACGTTAATATAGTAGTAACTTTTTTTTTTAAATATACAAACAGGTTTATTACACAGCATTTATATATACATTTGAAATATGAAATACAGGAAAATCAGTTCAGTCAAACTTGTAAACAATGGTACAATAGCGCGTACTTTTTTTATGTTATTACAGTTTAATTTAATGGGGTTGGGATTGGTTTCAAGACGTTATCATACGTTTTTCAACCACTTTAAAGACAGTAATGTTGATCAGTCTTAACTTATTTTTTGTTATGTATGAAGCCGACTCGACCGGATCCCCTCCAAGGCCAAATTGTAGATACGCCACTGGTTAATGTATGCAAATGTATAAAATAATGAGTGCATTTGTGATATTAAACGGGCCAGTACATCCAGGCCGACCGACCGGCCGATTCTGAAGAAAGAAACACATAAAGTGGGGTTGTGTGACTACGACTCATTATTTCTAGAGTTCGATAAAACTTTGAAATATATATTAAACAACTTTAGGTTTCGTTTAAGGTTTTGTGTATTATGTGGTGTATAAGGTTGTTAATTTTGGAAAACGTTAAAATATAAAATCTAAAAAAATGTTCGATTCGGTCTTTAGCTTGTTGTTTAACAGACATTACCAAAATACATTTAACCAGTAAAATTAAAACGTTTGTACGAAAGAAAAAAAGTTGTTTTTCAAATAGATTAAAAATTTTACTTCATCATCATCTTCACAACACGGCATAGGCAAGGTGCTGCTTGTTCCGCCTTCAAAAATCCTCCAGCCATCTCTTCCTGGGCCTACCCACACACCTGTGTCCTATAGGTTTGTATTTCCAGACTTGTTTGGTCAGTCTGGAATGTGACATTCTTTCTAAGTGTTCTTTCCACCATTGGTTGTAATCTTTTAATTTTTCATTCGAGTTAAAAACTTGTGATTCCTTACTTATGGCCTCATTCCTCATACGGTCAAGTTTAGAACACCTTTTAACTCGCTCTTAAGAACGCCATTCCCGAGGTCTGTATTTTACTGTCTTGTTTCTTGGTTGTTGTCCGTAATTCACACCCGTAGGACAGTACAGAGACTTTGTAGAACTTTAATTTTGTATCTCGACGTACCTTGTTTCTAAAAATACGGTTGCTTGTCCCGTAGATCGTCTGGAACTTATAACTTAACATCAGTATCATAAGTCCTATCATAGCCAATATAATTTCCCAAATAATGAAAGTGGCTCACTCGTTCCAGAATTCGACACTAATCATTATTTTTGTTCTTATTGGCTCCTTGCCTCGAAATGGCGTTACCTTTGTTTTTACAGCGGAGATTTTCATATTGTATTGTTTGTAAAATTGTACTTAATTTGGATATTACTGGTAAAAATCGAATTTCCGCTAAATCCGAAAAACCAAAACGAGACGTTGATGTGATCAGGCCTTCAGCGGTGCATAATCAGTCGGATTGATGTAACCTTGCTGGTATGGTGGATATTCACTGAGTAGGCAAGCCTGTATGGCACGTTACGGCAGGTAGACAAAAACCAAGCACCCGTGTCTCCTTATTGCAGAAACGGCCGGAGAAGATTATTGCAAGCAGACCCTCATGTTGAGACCATTACATTAAATTGAACGAGATAACTATTAGACGGTACAGAAAGATATTGCAAATGACGTGTCACGCCGCTATTTGCATACAGAGCAGGGGCTGTCAGTCCGTATATTTTACCTATTGCACCCCGATTTCGTGCTTCAAAATTTTACCTGTTGGTCCAGCGGTTAGCTGAAAAATGTCCTTTTGTCTGGATGGTTGCGTGGTCTAGGAACTGACGCAATATCGGATGCTTGAGTACAGAAATAAACACGGGGTAAATACGTATTACGTAAATAAATAGTTTTATTAATGACAATGAGGAAAAAGAACCATTGAAAACTTTCACCACAAAACTGCGCTGTAAAACTGTTAGCTAGAAAATAATTTCTTTTCATAATCTGTCCGCTTTGTATGGTTTTAAACAAAGTAATTATTATTTTTCTTTTTTTTTGTTTACTATTTGTTTGATATTGGCCGAATGTTACTACTCTAACGGGGGAAGTAATAAGTTTAGTTCGTCTGAAATGTAAAGAGAAAAAGAACCATCTTTGTAATTTTTTTTTTTTAGGAAGTGAGGACATTTTTAGTTACGGGCGACGTTTATAATTCGGCAGTGAACTTTCATTAACACCAATAGAACTCATTTCTTTCACGGGCAAGAACAAGTGGATTGGTGTTTCTTTTTTTTTAGCCAATTTCATTTCGTGTGTTGTTCAAACCCTTTGCCGCATTAACCCATAGCTCCTTAAATGCATTAACTTACTAAATCGAATAGCAGATGAATATGGATTTCAAATATCAGCAGACAATACTAAAACAATGGCAGTCAGAGGGAAGCAACTGGTAAGAACTAAGATAGTTATAGATGGAAAGATTATGGAACAAGTCCAGCATTTCAATTACTTGGGATGTTACGTTACATATGGGACAGAAATTGATCCGGATGAAAAATTAAACAAATTTAGGAATATCTGTGGAGCAAATCGCAGATATCTTAAAAATAAGAAAAAGAAGGAAACAAAGATAAGCTTTTTTAACACTGTAGCTGTACCGGTTTTGATGTATGGCGATGAAGCCAGAGTTATGACAGGAAAAGACAACGCAAAGATTCAGGCAGCGGAGATGAAGTTTGTGAGGACTACTCTGGGCTATAACATTCTCGATAGAAATGATAATGTAGATATAAGGACGGAATTGGAAGTCGACCCATTGTTGGAATAGCTAAGGAGCAACAAAAGAAGATGGTGTGAATATTTGGGAAGAATAATGGATGACATGATTCCAGTCCTAGCAATTGAATATAGATCGGTGGGGAAGAGAGATGTAGGACGGCCGAGAGCGGAGTGGGTCCCGGAACAGGTTCACGATGAACCTAAGCCTTGAAGTTGATGATGATGATGATGATGATGATGATGACATGCATTAACTTCGTAATTTTGTAATTCATAAATGTAAATTGGCGTGAATGCTGAGATGTATAGCGAAAAACGAGTACTCGTATTTGTGACATGGCATTTGGTTTCACAGACCCCTCCCGATGTTGTGGGCGAGTAATATCAGAATTCACTTGAATAATTATGGCGCTGTAATGTGTTCGTACAGCCACGTGTTTAGCGATTTATCATTTTAACTGATTAGTGTTTCCCAGTATAACCGGTGTAACTCTAATGTATGTTATACTTATTTTTGGCAGCTGATTATTTATAAAACGTGATGGACGTCTACTGAATAATTAAGTGACTGTTTTGCCACACGCCTGAAAAACAGGAACGATAATTTTCTAGTAAAGGGGTCGTTATATTTATAAAAGGAAAGCGCTTTGTGTACGATAAAAAAAGAAGAAAAAAATCTAGGCATTCAGGGACATTCAGGCTGTATATGAATCCCCGACAACCAACTTAGCCCCCGCCTGGATCTGGATCTCAGGGGCTGCAAAATTGAGACTTCAGACAGGCAAAACATATCCGTATACCAGAAGCCACACCGAACTGGGTGTGAACAATCAGTGTTGTGTTATTGTGATGTACACATTTTGTACGTATTGAAGGAAGGGGTGGGGGTCATCCACCGCCACCGCTGTACGCCGCGCGTTTTGGTGAATTTTGGGTGTTCGTCATCATCATCATCATCATCATCATCGTCCTCAAGGTTTAAACCAAGAATGGTTTGTTCCTGTCTCAAATAGGCAAATATTACAGCTGGTCACTCCAGCGCTTCCTCGGACGTGCCACACCTCTCCGTCCCCTCGGCTTATAGTTCCATAGTTGTTTGGGGATGCGGCAGTCATCCATTCGGCACCGATGTTCCCACCAGTTCAGCCGATACTGGGCGATCCTGTCGAGTATACTCATAATATCATGGAGAGTATACCTTGCCACGCGCCTGAGAAATCTAATTTCAGCCGCTTAGATGCAACTGGCCTGGCCTTTCGTTAAAGTCCAATTCCCAGACCCATAAAGAAGTGTGGAAGACCCATCACCTTGTAGAATTTTAGGCGTGTTCCTTTACTTGCTGACTTAAGGGTTCGCCTGATAGTCCCGCACATAAGATTGATCTTATGCACCACGTCGTTGCTTGCATTATAAGACACACTGTAGCCCAGGTATTCAAAACTGCTAACTTGTTCCAGGACAGTACCATCTTTAACAATTTTTGCCCGTACGGGATCAGTTCCACAAAAAGCCATCACCTTGGTTTTAATTGTGGATATCTGCAGTCCAGAGTCTTTGCAGATTCCATTTAACAAATGTATACACATCTGCAATCTGTTTTCAGAGTGGTATTTGGGTGTTCATGATAATGTAAAATGTAGTACAGTACTTATAAAGGTTAGCACTGTCTGTCGAAAAGATAGAATTTGAACTTCCTTCCTGCACCCGTGTTTAATGAGTCCAGAACCACGCCACAAACTTCTTTGTTGGCATTGAATACTAGTACAGTTAACTGATAAAACATTGGACGTGGAAAGGGGGATTAATGGCACGCCGATTCTACAGATAATAGACAAGAAACCTTGCCTGATTCCTGCACTTCCTGTTCGTTTACTCACCCCCCCCCCCTCGACTTTACAGCTTTACAATTACGCCAAGTGTTAAAAGTGAGAATTGTTAGTTATCATCGTTTTGTTGTTTTTCTATGAAGTAATAGGTTATTTAGATCTTAAGCTATCACGTCCGACGTCGACATTATTCAAAGCATGATTAGCCGGGCTGTTAGGCCGTGGTCTGTGGATGTTAGGTGCAGACGTTAGGCCGTGGTCTGTGGATGTTAGGTGCAGACGTTAGGCCGTGGTCTGTGGATGTTAGGTGCAGACGTTAGGCCGTGGTCTGTGGATGTTAGGTGCAGACGTTAGGCCGTGGTCTGTGGATGTTAGGTGCAGACGTTAGGCCGTGGTCTGTGGATGTTAGGTGCAGACGTTAGGCCGTGGTCTGTGGATGTTAGGTGCAGACGTTAGGCCGTGGTCTGTGGATGTTAGGTGCAGACGTTAGGCCGTGGTCTGTGGATGTTAGGTGCAGACGTTAGGCCGTGGTCTGTGGATGTTAGGTGCAGACGTTTCCGCCTCGCCGTCGCAGGCTATCTTTAGTATAAAATTGGTTTTGGCAGCAGTTCGCCAAATAACCTCAGTACTGAGGTCGTTCGGCAAATTTTGCACTGAAGATGGCCTCCGATCGCGAGACCGAAACGTCTGCACCTAACATCCGTATACCACGGCCTAACGTCTGCACCTAACATCCACAGACCACGGCCAAACGTCTGCACCTAACATCCGTATACCACGGCCTAACGTCTGCACCTAACATCCACAGACCACGGCCAAACGTCTGCACCTAACATCCGTATACCACGGCCTAACGTCTGCACCTAACATCCGTATACCACGGCCTAACAGCCCGGCAAATGATACATTGAATAATCAGTTATTTAGTTAAAAAATTAATTTGGTTTTTCACTTTCGGAGTATAGTAAATATAATGTATTATAATACAATTTAAATATAATTTGGAACGTGTAACCGTCGTGGTTAGCGCCGCGACCGAGTCTGCAAGCGGGTGCATTTGGTATTGTTTATATTGTTTAATATAGAATACAATTTATTATTTATAATATAATATTACAATTCACGAAATAGTGTAGTCGAGTTAGATAGCGATTCCTCTTCTAAGTTTATCCAAATGCAAGTAATCCCCCGTGGTAATAGTTTATTTATGTTGCTGAGATAAATTTGTAATACTGTACGCTCTGTGTCACCTACGGTACTCGAGAGGGCTGAGAATAATCCGTATCAAGTACGCGCATACTCGGTGCGTACAAACTTGATTTGTGAACTTATTTCCATACGCAAGGTGCCAGTTCAACTGTGGCCAATTTGGAACTCTGCTCTATAGGTGGGCTACGCACGATAGGCCACGTAGAGATTGGTAAGCGGCCAGCACATGCTAAAGTTGTCGGGCTCACATATAGAAAATGGAGGGTGAAGGGCAGATCTGTGTCTAACATTGGGACTTTGACGTAGGAAGAAGGAACGGTGGAAGACATGTGAGTCTTTATCTCCCTTTATTTGATCTTACCCAGTTGAATATTCATTTTCCGGGCTTTGTTATAGGCAGTATAATTTAATTTCCTTATACGTCTGTAACGTGGTTGGCGAATTTCCAGAAGTTTGCTGGTTTCCTCAACACTTTCTTATCTTGTCCGAAGTGTCAAACTACCCCTTGTAGGGGTGGTGTGTGATTGACCTAACATAGTTAGTTGACGAATGCCTCGCGTTTCTAGAAAGGGGCGAACCATTATGCTAACGGGAAATCTGTATCGTAACTATACTCAAAATTATTTTGCAGAGGGTTCATCATTTTCAGCAGGGGCGTCCAAACAGTATGATTTTGTTCTTCAAATATTTATTATCATAGAGACTCCGTAATTCAATGTACGTAGCTCATTAGAGATTACAAAGTTAAATATAAAAACTGTACATTTTTGTAAGTCACAGTACATGCTTTTGAAATTAATGCGAACTGTATCATTAGTTAAATGTAGGAGTATATAACATATACGAGTTAAATGTATATTCTATGGCCGGCAGAATAAGGGAAGGGCAAATAAAATGTAGGCAGCATATCGAGAGAATAGATACAGACCTCAAGGAAGACGAAATATATAGGTAGACCAAGGAAGAGATGGCTTCAGTGAAGGCGGAACAGGCTGTAAGCCTATACCTTGACGTGGAAAAGAAGAAGAAGATGACAAAATGTTTAGAGTGAATCCATTACGGTTATATATTCCAAGCGTTAACCTCGATAAGTTCGGCTTAGAAGAGTAAATGCATTTCATGTGGATCAGATTTTTTTTAAATTATTTATAGAAAAACTACGCATAGAATGTGCTTTTTATCTGTGCATGCAATAAGTGCAGGTCGTGAATTCCCAAACATTAAGAATACGGTGTAAAAAATGTTGTACACTGTACAAAAACACTATTGTGAGCATAAAGAAACTTACAAATTTTCTAGTTTCAAAACTAAATGCCCTTATGTTAGCAAGGAAAGTTCGTAATCAGCCGTGGTTTTACAAACACTTTACCTGGTTATGAACAGGAACGTTGGATTAGAGTTTGGTGCAAGGTGAAGCATCCAAAAGTAAGGAAGGAAGACAGGAAGTAGTTAAATGCATACACAACTAAATTAGAATACACGGTATCAGTTACAGCATTAAGAAAATAAAACGTTACGAGGGTTGTTCGAAAAGTTCTCAGCCTGGCAGGAGTTCGAAGAGTCACCGCTAGGAGTGGCTACTGTTGGTTTGATGTTCGACCTGTCAGGTGGCGTACCATAACTTTTTAAAGAGTTGAATTTACTCGTACTGTGATTGTTGTGATACGGATAGCATAGTATACGGATTTATCTCAGTAATGACCTCTGTATTTAAAGTGAATTGTCTCTTCAGGTTCGGGAACAGGAAAACGTCACTAGGGGCTAAGTCTTGCGAGTTCGGTGCATGTGGCAGTAATTCGTAACGCAATTGATGAAGCTTTGTGACTGCAATTGAAGAAATGTGAGCGTGTGCACTGTCTTGATGGAACAGCACTCCTCCTCCTCCTCCTCCTCCTCCCCTCCTCCTCCCCTCCCCCTCCTCCTTCGTTGTGAACACGATCTGTTGAGATGTTCGCAATGCCAGCAAGCTCAGCATTTTCAGCGTCGATCATTTAACACGACATTTTTTCGATGCTACCGTCAGTTGTAACCGTTTTGGGCTACCTGAACATTCATAATCAGAAATGGAAAAATTACCACGTTTGAATACAGTCGTTTTTACTTCCATTCTCCGTAAGTAAATGGAAGTATGGTGATGGCGAAAAAAATCGTGTTCGAGATTAGGGCTGATTCTGATTGTACTACCCTCAAAACATAAAGAAAAGTCATTTTCCGAAAAGTGTCTTGTGTGTAAAATTTTTTCTATGGCGAACGATAACTGCCGCAACTTCAAATACAATCAAATAATTTTTTGCATATGTGCCTAAGTTGTAGAGGACTCAAGGCGTATTGATTTTGGTGAAGATCGGTTAAGGGGAAGGGGTAGTTTACCTGCAACGTTTTACATTTTAACAAGAGTACAGTACTTAATTTCCATAAATAAAGTATGCTAAAAAGAAGGTCATAATAATCCACTGTACAAAGGTAGATGAAATATCTATAAATGACAAGGGTAGTTGAAGGGGAGGGGGTAATTTTCTATAAATGAAAATGATAGTTGAAGGGGGAGGGAATAGTTTTTTATTTATGTGTACTACGTTATCGGTAACAAATAAGTAGTTTGTTGTTAAAATTCCTACCCGGGCTGTTTGGCCGTGGTCCAATGTTTTCTGCAACACCAGACGTTTCGGCAGTACCATCAGCTGCCATAATCAGTGAAAATCGAGTGCACCAACTTGAGGTGATATACGTTTGTGACCACAGAACTGTGATTAAGGCTGAAAAAGGAAGTTGTGTCTATGGAAATATTTCATTTTGAAAATGATTTTTATGTTAAGAAAAATTTTAGAACATGGAAGTTATGTATGGTTCTCCATACCGATTTTTTGTTTCCATTGGCGATAAACCTTTTGTAACGAAGTATTTCATGATTGCGCTACATTCGATTTATCAAATTTTCGAAAGACGCCAGGCGTGTTTACATTATTTGAACACAAGAATCAGACTAGTAAATACTCTTGTTTTATTGTAGCACAGGCTATTTAACGAACCAGTCTTGCGAAAAATCAGCTGTTTAATACTCCTGGCGCTAATCTCGATGTCAGGCCGAGAACTTTTCGAATTAAGTAACACTCGTATGTGGTCAGGACTCTTGGCTTGATGAAAAGATGGCTGTGTGGTTGGGAAGGTTGGCAGATTGCGGGTCAAGAGACTTAGAACGATCTCTTTATAGAACTGATCTGCATGAATAGGGAGAATGGCTAGGGCTGAGCAGTGGCAATCCATCATTGCGTAATGATGATGGTTATACGTATAATAGTATCTATTATTTACACGGTGTTCCACGAAGCAATGGCGATATTTACAGGACACGTTCTATGGGTGAAAACAAAGAAAAATGTTCACGTACAAATAAATATGAAAACGCTTTGTTTTCAAGTTATATCCTTTAAAAATTTAGCCCTTTTAACTTAGAAGCATAAATTTTAGTTTCAGACTTTACGTTTGTATACTAATTTAATGACAAATTAATTATTATAGATTTTAAAACGTCAGGAAATTCAGATACGACGTCCTAAACCTATAATTTAATGTAAAAAAAGGCTCCCAAGAAGGCCCATTTAATGTTTAATGTTAAATAGTTGTAAACACCCCCCTTGAAATAGATAATTTTTTTACGGGCTAAGAAAATTAAATTTCAGTCTGTTTACATGAATAAATTGACTGAGTCAAGCCTATTACTGCAAAAATTCAGCTTTTATTTCAAACAAACAAATATGTATATTAGAAAATTGTAAGTGTGAGGCTATCACTTATTCAGTCACTCATACCATTTTGTGCTGGCGAAGCCGGGTATTTTAGAGATCGTAAAAGCGTTTCAAGATCTATGTTTATATGATTTTTTTACTTCCATTTCCTTGGGAAGTATGGTGATGGCAAAAAAAATCGTGTTAGAGATTATTGCAGATTCTGATTGTACTACACTCAAAACATGAAAAAAAGCCATTTTTCGAAAAGTGTCTGTAGATTTTTTTCTATGGCAAACGATAACAGCCGCAAATTCAAACAGAATCAGATAATGTTTTGCATACAGCCCTGAATTGTAGAGTTCTCAAGATCTATTGTTTTTTGTTAAGATCGGTTAAGGAAAAGGGGTAGTTTACCTGCAACGTTTTATGTTTTAACAAGGGTATTTTCTATGGCAAACGATAACAGCCCCAAATTCAAACAGAATCAAATAATGTTTTGCATACAGCCCTGAATTGTAGAGTTCTCAAGACCTGTTGTTTTTGGTGAAGATCGGTTAAGGGAATGGCGTAGTTTACCTGCAACATTTTATGTTTTAACAAGGGTATTTTCTATGGCAAACGATAACAGCCGCAAATTCAAACAGAATCAAATAATTTTGTCATACAGCTCTGAATTGTAGAGTACTCAAGACCTGTTGGTTTTGGTGAAGATCGGCTAAGGGAATAGGGTAGTTTACCTGCAACATTTTATGTTTTAACAGAGGTAATTTTTTCTATGACGAACGATAACTGCCGTAAATTCAAACAGAATCAACTACTCTTTTGCATACCTTCTTGAATTATACAGAACTCAAGGTCTGTTGATTTTGTTGAAGATCGGTTAAGGGAAAGGGGTAGTTTACCGGCAACGTTTTATATTTTAACAAGGGTATTTTCTATGGCAAACGATAAGAGCCGCAAATTCAGACAGAATCAAATACTTTTTTGCACACAGCCCTGAATTGTAGAGTACTCAATACCTATTGTTTTTGGTGAAGATCTGTTAAGGGAAAGGGGTAACTACCTGCAACGTTTTTTTATCAAGGGTAATTTTTTTCTATGGCAAACGATAACAGCCGCAAATTCAAACAGAATCAAATAATGTTTTGCATACAGCCCTGTATTGTAGAGTTCTCAAGACCTGTTGGTGTTGGTGCAGATTGGTTAAGGGAAAGGGGTAGTTTACCTGCAACATTTTATGTTTAAACAAGGGTAATTTTTTTATGACGAAAGATAACTGCCGTAAATTTAAAGAGAATCAAATAATTTTTTGCATACGTTCCTGAGTTGGAGAGAACTCAAGGGTTGTTGATTTTGGTGAAGATCGGTTAAGGGAAAGGGGTAGTTTAACTGCAACATTTTATGTTGTAACAAGAGAAATGTTTTCATGACGAACGATAACTGCCGCACATAAGACAGAATCAAATATTTTTTTGCATGCATCCCTGAATTTTAGAGGACTGAAGGTCTATTGATTTTGGTGAAGATCGGTTAAGAGAAAGGGGTAGTTTACCTGCAACGTTTTATGTTTTAACAAGAGTAAAGTACTTAATTTTGATAAATAAAGTATCCTGATAAGAAGCTCATAATAATCCACTGTAGAAACGTAGATGAAATATCTATAAATGAAGAGGCGAGTTGAACGGGGTGGGGGTAATTTTCTATTAATGAAAATTATAGTTGAAGGGGGAGGGGAGAATTTTGTATACGTTATCGGCAACAAAGAAGTAGTTCTTTGTTAAAATTCCTTCCCGGGCTGTTTAGCCGTAGTCCAAAGTTTTCTACAAAACCAGACTTTTCGGCAGTGCCATCGACTGCCATCATCAGTGAAAATCGAGTGCGAAAACGTGAGGTGGTGTAGGCCTACGTTAGTGACCACAGTACTGTGGTTAAGGCTGAAGCAATAAGTAGAAGGAAGTAGTTTCTATGGAAATATGTCATTTCAAATATGATTTTAAATATAAATCTTAGAACATGGAAGTCATGTATGGTTCTCCATACCGATATTTATTTATTTTGACCTGTAGAACATATGCTGGAAGTATTTCCATTACTTTATGAACACCATGTAAAGTGCACACATATTTATCGTGACACGTATATGATGGCATGTAATAATGTATATGATGAAGTAGCCTACATATATAATAATTATGTATAATGGTGTGATATTATGTGTTTTGTGTGTGTGTGTATATATATATATATATATTGCAACGATACTCTTAAACACTCACTTTTGCACATATGCTATTGTAACCCCTCCTCCTCCTCCTCCTCCTCCTCCTCCTCCTCCTCCTCCTCCTCCTCCTCCTCCTCCTCCTCCTCCTCCTCCTCCTCCTCCTCCTCCTCCTCCTCCTCCTCCTCCTCCTCCTCCTCCTCCTCCTCCTCCTCCTCCTCCTCCTCTTTTTTTTTTTTTTGACTAGGCAGAAGGCCTAGAAGAAGCATAAAATGTGCTGGGTCCAGTGAGACGGGACTTGCAATTAAAACTCTCTATTAACCAACAATAACAACTTTTATTCTCTCATGTACTTTCATAATTCTCATAATTATGGTAACATTTCTTAAACCATATCTTTGTATTGCCATTATATTAAAATATCACATAAATATAAATAAGAATATAAATTGTGTAAATATCCCCTTTCTATACGCCTGACTTAAAGATAACACATGATTTAACATAATTACATATATACATATAAATCACAGACAAAGTACAACATATTAAGCCTGGCAGACAGCCTGTATATTCTTATCCAATACATACATAAATGTGGAGAAAATTTAGACTTGCCACAATAACCAGAAACTACAATTATAAATTTAAGTTGCCAGCACATTTTGTATAATTTTATAAAATATTGCAACCTCAACTCCATAAAAATATAAAAGAATTTTAAAGAATCTGAATTAATCATAAGAACAAGAAATTACAAATTCAAATTGTCAGTGCAGCCTGTATAGTTTTATAAGATACATTCAGAAATTTAAAATAATCTGGCTTGACCATATTAACAAGAAAATCTAATGGCAAACTTGGCTGTCAATGCAGCCTGTATAATTCGTCAAATTACAATTTATAATTTTTAGAAAAATCTGGTTTGACCCATGATAGCAAAAATACCATTACAAGTTAACGTGTCATCACAGCCTCTATGGTTTTATAAAAATTGTAAGTTTTTTTTTAATTTTATAAAAATGAAAAATTTTAAAGAAATCCGATTGGAACATAACAGCAAGAAATACCATAATAAATTTAAGTATCAGTACAGCCTGTATAATTTTATAAAAATTGTAAAAATTTTTAAACTTTATAGAAATATAAAAATTTACAGAAAATCTGAATTGCCCCGGCCGCAGACATGTGCCAGTGCCTGATCCAACATAAGATAACATGTCCGGTTCCTGCATAGATCTGCACCTACAGGTGACTGCCTCAGGTTAAAGAGTGAGAACCGGCCTAAAACCAATTAAACAAAACTTCCAACCCATTTTTGAAATATATATATATATAATGATTAACCAGCAAAAAATACCCAAGATTGTAATAGGGACCCGACCAGCCGGTCTAGCCCCCAACATTTACAAACTGCACCCACCTACTTCACTAAAATACAGATTCCCCACAAACTTTTACAACCCCCATTCAGAATCCCAGTAAAAAAAATAAAGTATAAAATTAATGACCGCCAGACACCTGCCTGCGACCAAGGCTACAATTAATCTGGAGCGTAATTACATTATGAGAACTATTTTAGTGAAAGTTTGCAGCCAAAATTCTGTCCAGCTGGACGTGAGCACAATGAAGTATAACTTAAGTTTTTTTTTATGGTTAAATTCACAACACATGGTGTTTGCTGTAGCGGCCTACTGTAGTAAAAAAAGCTTAAATGTCACCTCATTGTGGTCCAGATTGTTCCCCGTTGGTACTGTGGCATGATATGCAGTAGTTCCTCCTCTGGCAGCCAAGAGACGAGAGTCTAGATGTTTTAAGTCATTGTGGACGTTGTGATTACCACATGCGGAGGGGCACGTTTCCGACTGGATCGGGAACCCTGGACATTAATCATAATTAACTGACTGACCCCTAAACCATAACACATATACCAATCTCACTTTATTCAGCATAACATGTTTAACATTTTCACTTTTGGTTTTTAAATTCCTAGACCACACACAAGGCCTCGATGCTTCATAATTGGATATAAATTCATAACGAAATATGAATGTTGTAGCGTGACAGATATAAGCATAATATTGAATGGCAATTGATCATTAGAATAATGAAGTTATAATATTTAAAGTTGGAAGAAAGCATTAAGTTTAATATAAATAGATTAATTCATAGCAACTGTGGAAAGAAATCATTATTATAAAGAAAATACAAGTTAAAATAAAAGGAGTTACTAGTGATGAGTCATCCAAGACCAGTCTCATAACCAAAGTTTTTCAAGGTGTAACCCAGGAAGGTAAAATAGTAAATAACAAAGCAGTACACAATATGACCAAACCCACAACGAGGGAGAATAAATAAAAGAGAAACCCTAAAATAAGCCAAGATCAACCAATACAGGTTGTGTATTTCTGAATTAAAGAAGAAGATGGAGAAGATCCCAAGAAACCCGATGGCATCAAGAACAGATGGAGAAGATACCAGTCCCAGAAGGCAGGAGAAAAGAAGACTGAAGAAAGAAGAAGAGGGCAGCATCCTGAAGAAGACGTCATGCTCTTATAAAAGACACCCAAATCCCTATATCCCCAAAATAAATATCTAAAAACAAAAGTATAACGAAATAAAAACCACATGTATATAAATTTAAGAGAGAGGAGTGTATAAAGTAAAAGTTTCCTGTGAACTGAGATGAAACAATAATATAGTACCCATGGAACAAATCTCCATTGAAAAACGCTAACCAATTTATTATGTTGATAAGACTATACGACCATTTAGCATTAACATAATATATAAGTGAAAGTGAACCAGTGATAGTTTTGGGTATTATAAAAAATGAACCTTGTGTTTCATTTTTGGCAATCACAAACATTGGATGCAATGAAATATGCATTTTTCAATGACTTAAAATGTGTACGGTGACAATATGTTGTTCATAAGACATGAATCTGTTTAAAATAACATTTTTGTTTTACATGAAAAAAGAAAAACAGATTTCATAGTGCTTTTTGAACGGTTCATACTATTTATTTGTTAATGACAGGGTACAATTCCCCAAAGACAAGGTATAAAAGACTGTATAAAAACTGTAGAATCCTACTTATAATAATAGTTAGAAATAAGAATATAGATATAAGGTTTTAATGTATATAGTACAAGAATGTTTAAAAATGTTTTAGATATAAGGCCATTTGTTTGGGTCTGAAACAACTAACATCAGAACTATAAAAATAGTTACCACTTGTAAATAGTAGAGAGTAATTAAGATGTTAGTTAGTAAAAAACCTTTGTTGTAAACCATATTTCCATGTTGGAAATGGGAATTTTGTTGCAAAATGTCTGATTTGAAGACAACCATTTATTTAAAAAAAAAATTCTTTATTCTGTTTGACTATTGTTTGTATTGTGGCCAATACTAGTTGTTTTTGTGTAATTTGAAAGCATGTTTAATTTATAATACTATTTGTAAAAGTCAGAGAGGGTATCACACATCATATATTGTTTGTAAATTATTTTGTAAGAAAAATTGTTAAAAAATCATAGGCCAAAAGAATGGAAACCAAACTTCATCAAAACAGAGAAATTGCTCATTTAAATGCAAATAAACAAAAGGGGTTTAGACAAAATAAACTTGAGATCATGCCATATAATTGCACATACCATTTAGAGAGATTTTAATAAATTATATTCAGAATTATAAATAAAAATAAAATGACTAAACTCAGAAATTTAGACATGGGAGTCATATATTTCAGAATAATGTTTCAGAATACAACTAATTCAATTAATTACCAGAAAATAAGGGAATAGGAACCTTTTAATACAATATAGGATTATTAATATTAAATATAACTGATAAAATGGCTGAATTTATATAATGACAGGAAGTAAATTTTGATGTTTTGACTCTTCAGAGTATACTCAAACTGAAAGTAAAATTACTATTTTTTGGACAGAAAACACTATAAAATGGCATTATTTAATCTGAAAATAACCAGAATGAACTGAAAGATTAATTTAAATCAAATCTAGTGAATAAAATTGGCAAATAACCAAAGTTTAGGCATTCATATAGTGAAATAGTAAAATGTACACAGGATGTGAGAATATTTTTGAACAATGTTAAGGATAATATTATATGGGCTAAGAGTTTAATTGAAACTGAAGGAAACAGTTAGTTAATTATTGGTAGTTGAACAGTTAACATGACATACCTTTGAAAACGTGAATAACCTAACCTATAATCGTCATACAAAGCGAGTGTATAGTGAGTTATTGTGAAATCGCGAGTGACTTGTAAAATACTTCTGAAACTATCATATTATAACAGAAACGATCAAGTAACACTCCATAACACAGAACAATATAAATCTACTCCGAAAAACACCATAAAACACTAGAAAACTGTATAATACATTAAACCAAATTAGTGACGGAATCGGAGAAAGTGTTTGAACTAATAATTATACAGATACACTAAATACAACCCAGAATCACTACACCAGTCACTACACAACATATAACAAGAGATTTGCGGACACGAGAACAGAAATATTGCGTCAAAATACATTATTTGGAATGCAGCAGCAACGAGCAACATTTTCATCGACTTGACGGCGGCCATTTGCTTTGACAGTTCCAGTGCCTCTTCTTGGTTCATCACAGCTGTTTGGTGAAAACAATTATTATATTTACAATTTATTATTCAATGTCTGTGTTTATTAATAACTATTAATTTGATTGTAACGTTATACTTTTTAAATATAAGCCCGATTTCTCTGACTTTGGTAATAACTGGCTGTTTAAAGAACCCTATATAATTTTTATATCATATACTTGTAACTTTTTTCGATATCCTGAGAATCGATACTAATCGATAAGAGTCAATATTGCTATTACTTAATAAAATATTAATACTTTTCAATACTTAATAGTTCTTTATTTCTTCAATAATACTAATTACCAATAATATAATTCTAATTGATAATCTACAAGGACTTTACCACCCGTAAGTGAAGATAACCTAAAAAATAGAAAGGTAAACAAATATCGATTGGTTTACAGACAGTCTTATGAGTGGTGACAGATTATTTAAATTATACTAAAACTTTAATAAAAATTTTCAGAAGAGCATTACACTGTTTCAAACTTCACAGCCCTATATTAATTAATTGATCCTAATTAATTAATTAATAAAATTAAAATAATTTTTTTTTATAAACATAATTTTTTTTTAAATTTCCTTCAAAACAATAAATTTTGTTTTGAAACGTTCGGCGAAGCCGAGCATATATATTTCTTCATCAACTTTACGCTGCTCGACCGGTCTTGCTGCCATTGGGACTCGACCAGCTGGGAAACTTAAGGAAGTGTTTCAGGCCAGTAAGACGTCGAGAGCCACACCAATTACACACCAATTAAACACCTTACAACTTACAGATTCACACATCAATCTTATTTATTTTATTACAAATTGGCTAGTCCAAACAGAGGGGCTTGATTACATCGGAGTCACATACTCCACAATAGCTTATTATCATCAACACAACATCATTTTATAATTTTATTACAAATTGGCGCACAACTTTAGGGGCTTTAATTAGCGATTGGAAGGCCAATAAATTCTGCCCAATCACTAGTTGGAGCTAGGCAACAGCTACAAAGCCAAAGAATTTCAAGGGAAAATGCAACGACGTGCGACATCTAAGAAACGGGCGGCGGAGGCCGAGAAAGAAATAGAAGTAGACATGGACAACAAGGAGGCGACGCCAGTAGAGGCGGAAGAGGTATTACCACCGGTGTTGTCCAAACAAACCGAACAACCGGAGGTACCCACACAGACAGGGGTAGTCAATGTTCCAGAAAAGGAGAGACCGTCGCAAACAGAGGACATGACAAACCAAGAAATGTTCAGGCGGATGATGCAGGCAATGAATGAAAATAATAAGAACCTAGAGTCCAAGATGGAGGATAATAACAAGAAGATAGACGAAAACAGTAAGAAAATGGGGAGTGATAACCAGTCCTTGAAAGAAGAATTAAGTGGGATGAACAAGAACATGGAAGAATTGAAGGAAGACAACCAGTCCCTGGGTAAGAAGATTGATGAAACCAATAAGAAGATGGAAGAGAAGATGGAAGAAAACAGCAAGAAGATGGAAGAAAACAGCAAGAAGATGGAAGAAGAGATGGGGAAGAAGTTAGAAGAATTGAAGGAAGACAACCAATTGTTCAAGGAAGAATTCAAGTCGACCAAAGAAGAATTGATTAATAAAATTGAGAACACCAATCAGAAAATCGATGAAACCAGGAAGAAGATAGAGAAGAACAACCGACAATTGAAGGAAGAATTGAAAGAAGATAACAGGAAATTGGAAGAGAAGATGGGGGAGAAATTGGAGGAATTGAGAGAAGACAATCAAATTCTAAGAGAAGAGTTAAGGGAGGTAAATCAGGAGAACTTGGACAAACTGGACGAAAGAATGGAATTGTTGCGAGAAGAAATGAATAAGGAAATCAAGGTTAACAAAAAAGCGATGGATAAGAAGATGGAAGAAGAAAATATAATGGTCAATCGACAGATTCGAGAGATTGATGGAAAGTGCAACCAGACCGAAAAGGAGGTGAATGAGTTTAAAGAAGTGGTGAACATCAAGTTCACAAATATCGAAGAACATAGTCGTAGGAAGGTAGAAGAACAGAGGAAGGAGAATCAAGAAGAATTCGGAAAAGTACGCAACCAGGTCACAGAACGATGTAATGATATACAAGAGACCATGGCCAATATCACCGGTCAGGTGCGACAAAGCCGAGAGGAGATGGAAGCGATTAGAAACAGACCGACTCATTTCACCGGATTGCCCGTCAACGAAAGCCGAGAGTGGCTCAACTTCCGGCAGTACAAACGTAAGCCGATGGAGTTCCTGGCTAGGGTAGAAGAATATTTAACCAAGCATAAAATTACCCAATGGAGCCATAGCAGGGAGATATTCGACGAGTCTTTCCGAGACATAACAGATAATTGGTGGATGGCCAACCGGAGTGAAATTTCCGACTACCAACAGTTCCGGAAAATGTTTAAAACAAAATACTGGTCTGAGACTACCCAGAACTTGATACGTGACAATATTTGTAACGGAAGATACAGGTCACAATTAGGTAGCAGTATGACGGCATATTTCTTGGGGAAGGTGTGTATGGCAAAGCACCTTGAGCCAGCAATCCCAGAAGAATGTTTAGTGAATAAGATATCTTATCACTATGATGAGGACATTATCAGGGCCCGGAGAGGTAGTCAGATCAAGATGATCCAGGGAATGACTGAGTTATTGGAGGGATACGAGAATGAAGAGTATTATCGGCAGAGCAGGAAGAGAAATGAGAGACCAGAAGCAAGGCCGACTACTTACCCCAATAACGGCAATAACCATACAAATAACCGGAACCAGCCCAGTAATTACGACGGCCATAACAACCAGCCGCGTAATAACCAGTTTAACGGAAATTTTAACGGCGTGAGAAATAACAACCCCTACCCAAATAATCGAAACCACTTTTATCAACAAAATAATAATGTTCCATACAGTCAGAGAAATCCATATCCCAACAATAATGGTAACAGGCCTTACCCACCTAACCGAAATTACTATAATGATAATATTAATAATAATAATAATAGCAATAGTAATAACCGAGTGTCGCGCCCTAGGGTAAATTTTATAAGAGCAGAAGATCGCGGACCCAGGAGATATTATCAACCGAGGAGGAGCAGCTTCCACGGCGCTGACCGAAGATGGCGGAGTGCGGAACGAGACGGCCCAAGATACGAACAGGAAAGACGAAGTACCAGCCTGGAAGATCTTGGCAGACAACCGAACAGGGCGTTAAACATCAACCAGGGTACAGAACGTCAGGAAACAAACCAGAGTTTCCCGAACGATGCCTCGGTCAACAATAACTTAAACAATGACCAAAATGCTTTAAACGAGAGGAGGCAGTAATCAACAACGATGACCCGTTACTGCTTATACTTCCTGGGTTAGAAAAGGATGATTTGCAACAAGCAAACAATGATAAAAACATCACTATTATCAGTAACCATTATTTGAAAGACATACGAACTGAACTTTTGGAAGAGAACGAGAAGAGTCTCAGCAACAGTAATAATGAGATAATTTATATAACAGCGGAGGTGGAAGGAGTTCCCGCTAGAATAATGATAGACACAGGAGCTAATATTTCAATAATAAACTCCAATGAGTTGGAGAGAATACAGAGTGCATGTGGTAAAACTTTGCCAATGTTACCAGTCAACAACATTGTGTTGGTAGGTGCAACTGGCCGCCAAAATAAAACCATCAGGAAGCAAGTTTCCTTAAGTGTCGTTAGCCGTGATATAGCTTTAGACATGGAATTTTTAATCGCCACCGGATTACCATTTGACATCTTAGTCGGTTGCGATATTCTTCGTAGATATTCGGCAGTAATCGATCTTAATCTAAATAAAGTATCACTTTTCCCAGACGGAGTAACATGGACCGCAGATCTGGTAGGAAGCACAACTATACTTCCCAGCCCTATACATCAACAACTTCGTAAAATAAATGTTATTAGAAACAGCCCTCTTTCTAAACCCATAATATACAATCATGGAGGAGACGATTTATGGTCAGTTAAGATCCAAGAAATACGGAATTTCCAGTGCGGAAACGATAACGAGAAAATACCAACACATCTGGCTGATCGTCTAATCGCTATATATGAGAAATACAAGGCGGTGTTTTCTGATGAACCAGGGAAGGTAAAAAACTACCAGTGCCAACTTCGTTTTAAAGAAAACGTAGAGTTTAACCGGAGGTCATATCCAATAGCGCAATCGCTCAAAGAAGCCGTGAGAACAGAGATAAACAAGATGATAGAAAATGACATAATTGAGATTAGTCAATCACCTTACACTAGTCCAATTATTGCTGTTCCGAAGAAAGACGGACAAGTCCGGCTCTGTTTAGATGCACGTGAGTTGAATAAGACAATTGTGAATGACAGAACTTCTCCCGGTGAAATAGAAGAAATCTTAAAGCGTTTTCATGGTACTAACTTTATTAGCACCTGGGATACGGTCTGTGGTTATTGGCAGGTAGAGCTGCATCCACAAAGCCGCCAGTATGTAGCGTTCATTTTCGAAGGGCGCAATTACCAGTTCAAGAGACTGCCCTTCGGACTTGTCAATTCTGTCGCCATATTTGTGGCATGCATGGACCAGATTTTGGGACCAGAAGCGCTCCAATTTACCACCGTCTATGTTGACGATTTACTAATCACATCCGGAACCTGGGAGGAGCATTGTTACAGAGTGGAATTTGTACTAAACAAACTAGCGCAGAACAACATAACACTGAAGTTGGAGAAATCCAAATTCATAGCGCGCGAGGTACAATTCTTAGGCTTCAACCTAGACGACAGAGGTATTACCCCATCAGCAGAGAAAGTGGAGGCAATTCAGAGGTTCCCGCAACCAAGAAACAGGAAACAATTGCAATCTTTCCTCGGACTCTGTAACTATTACAGGAAGTTTCAGAGCCGATATTCCGAGTTGACCGCCAAGTTTCAACCACAGTTATCTGCCAAAAACAAATGGATTTGGGGTGAAGATCAAGATATTACTTTCCGATTGATAAAAGAGAAGTTTCTGGAGAGTGTGATACTTCGTCACCCAGATTTTAAGAAACCGTTCTTTCTAAACTGTGACGCTAGCGATCTAAGCTTAGGAACGACCTTATACCAGGAAGATGAGGAGGGACAACATCTGGTAATAAGCTTCGCTAGTCGCACACTGAACCAGTGCGAAAAGAACTACAGTGTGACAGAAAAGGAATTGTTGAGCGTGGTGTTCGCATGCAGCAAGTTCCGGACGTACATTCTCGGATATCAAGTCACGGTACGAACTGATCATAAATCCATCTCGTTCCTTCGTAGGTGCAAATTGAGTCACGGCCGATTGGCTAGGTGGGTACTCGCCCTACAAGAATATGACCTGAAATGGGAATACATTCCAGGAAAGAAGAACGTGGTAGCGGATGTGTTGTCACGTATAAATCTGGAAGATCAGACTTTCGAGGGAGAGAAGGAGAGCTTAGTAAAAATTTATAACATATTCACGACCAGAGCCGATTTACAAGCTTTGTTAATAAATATCCGAATCCATCAGCAGTCTGATCCTAAGCTGAAAAACATTGTGAGTCGTTTAGAAGCCAATGATGAAACCATTTCTAAATATTACCACCTTAACAAGGGAATTTTATTCATAAAAACCGCATTGGACGATGAGACATGGAAGGTGATAATCCCACACCAAATCGAAAAGGAGGTCATCATCGATTACCATGTCAGGTATGGTCACATGGGAGCGTTAAAAGTGATACAAGCTCTAGAGGAAAATTGTAAGATCAAGAATATCAACCGCAAGGTGAGAACATACATCAAGTCCTGTAAGATCTGCCAATGTGCAAAAGTAAACAATGAAAAGACAGAGGGTATCATGATACCAATAACTTCCAACACAAAACTGGAAAAAGTGTTTTTTTGGATATATGCGGGCCATTTCCCCGTAGCGGTGGTCGGCACAGATATAAATACTTGGTAATCATAATGGATCACTACACCAAGTATATAAAGCTATATCCGGTTAATCGGGCAACGACAGCAAAGGTTTTGGCGGTGATTATTGATTTGTATATCCCAGAGATCGGTAGACCATTTTCTATTATTACCGACCATGGTACACAGTTTAAGGGGAGGAGATGGCGAGACACTTTATTAGCACTTGGGGTCAAAACATATAAGACATCAGTCTACCACCCAAGTAGCAATCCGGCTGAGAGAGTACTAAGAGAAGTGGGTAGGATATTGCGCACGTACTGTCACAACCAACAGAAAAAGTGGCAAGAGTACCTAGCAGCGACAGAAACATTCCTAAATTACGCCCACCATCCAGCTATAGGAATTCCACCGTACTCAGCCATGTATGAGAAGCCGACTCCCCGAGACATTGAACAAATCATTGAATTTCCAACGAACAACAATAGGAAATTCAACCAGTTGAAGTTTTACAATAAGGTAGCAGAAGATCAGGAAAAACGGCAAGCCAAATACCAGAAGGCAATAGGGCGAATTGTAACATATAAAGAGGGTGAAAAAGTCCTCCTAAAAAATAGAGAGCTGCCTAGCACCTTAGAAGGCATAACCAAAAAACTACTATTATTATACACTGGACCATATGTTGTGGTAAATGATAAGCATAACAATACATATGAGTTGAGGGAAATCGTTTCAGGAAAAATCAAAGGAGTGTACAATCAAGCTTCTATGAAGAAATATTATGAAGAATGAGTTGTGAGATTTAGAATTTTTATTATAAAAATTTAAAAATAATGTAAGTACATCTTACAACCTAATATTTTGAAAAGAACATTCTGGAGAATTAAAAGAAAAAGAATTTTTAATAATTTATAAAAATTTAAAAATAATGTAAGTACATCTTACAACCTAATATTTTGAAAAGAACATTCTGGAGAATTAAAAGAAAAAGAATTTTTAATAATTTATTAAAAATTTAAAAATAATGTAAGTACATCTTACAACCTAATATTTTGAAAAGAACATTCTGGAGAATTAAAAGAAAAAGAATTTTTAATAATTTATTAAAAATTTAAAAATAATGTAAGTACATCTTACAACCTAATATTTTGAAAAGAACATTCTGGAGAATTAAAAGAAAAAGAATTTTTAATAATTTTAAAAATTCAAAAATAATGTAAGTACATCTTACTACAACCTAATAATTTTGGAACAAACTTTATGGAAGAAAGAAAAAGAAAGACTTTTGAATTGAAATATAATTATAAAAATTTAAAATTGAGTAAGTACTTCTTACTACAACCTGATAATTTAGAACAAAACTTTATGGAAGAAAGAGAAAGAGAGAGAATTTTGAACTTAATTTTACAAAAAAATTTAAGAATAAAGTAAGACTAACTTACTATAACTAAGTTTATGAGAAAACTTTATGGTAAATAATTAAGAAGAATTTGAATTTGGAGAAATACCAAAACATTCAGAAATAATAGTAAGATCACAGTACTATAAACATTTCTGAATGAAACAATTCTGGGAATAAATGAATTAAACAGAATTTGAATGTTGATAGAACGTCAGAACTTTGAAACAAGATAAGATCAACATATTACAAGGATTTATGAGAAATATTTTTCAATTAAATAAAAAGAATAGTTTGAATTTTATATTAAAACTAACCAAGTTCCAAAAAATAATTATGGTTCAATTATGATTGAATTGAGAAGAAAATAAAGTGGTTAATTCAGAAAAGAGAATTAACGTTAATCCAGAATAAATGCTAACATTCACAATAGAATTTGAAGGAGTAGAGAAGACTAACAAAAAAGAGTGTAATATGCCAGAGAAGGAAAAAATTTGGAAGCAAAGAGACTAATTACCTATGAAACGATAATGAAAACAGTTAATTAAGAGCAAAGAAGAACAACTCATACCAAACATATGGAGAAGATGATTTTGAACCAATGATAATAATAAGACCTATATGAAATGCAAAGAGAAGAAATACCACATGAAATATAATATAAATGAATTAATGCTAATGAATGCGAAGACGGATTAATAACTTTCTAAGAGAAAGGAAAGAACCAAAATGTTTAAATAAAATGATCAATATAACAACCTGTATATCTAATGTAAAGATACAATGTTAAAAAATTAAATATAATATAATAAGACCATTCAAATAATGAATAAGAAAGACTATATATAGAGACCATGCTAATACTATGAATAACCAGAAGAAAGTATAAAGAGAATTCAGATGGAGAAGAAAGAGAGTTACACTGTAAACAGTAACCAGAATTATTAAAAGAAAGGTTTTCAACCATAATTAAATTAAATATATCAGACAAGTTAAGAGTTTGAAAAAATATATATGTAATGAGTATAATAATGATTATGAAGATTTATTAAGATAGAAAATGTGAGATAATCTGAGAGACTACGAAGTGGAGAATCCGAAGATATTTTTATTAGTCGAAAATGAGACTACTTTTTATTTATTTATTCGATGACTGACTGAAGATAATTCCAGCAGCATTATGTTTTTTGAGCAGGGATGGATATGCCCCTGTACTCAATTTATAGAAGTGGTGTATGGCCAGCAGAGAAGTAGCGTACAGTGCCCCTCTGATCTGCCCCAGCCCACGTGATAGGGAATGTTAGGGAATTAATATCCCAAGGATACAACACGAAGTTGATATAGAAAGAAAATGTATTACAATTATAATATATCTCAGAAGACACTAACTATCCGAAAAGGATCAGTAGTAAGACAAGTAACCATATATATAAAATTAATAAAACTCTAATATAAAAAAGTCGATATAAAAATGGAGAAGAAAATGAATTATAAGAAATGATGAAATTATCATAAGAAATTATTTCATCCATAAACATGTCTGAAATAATTACTTCTGGAGGAGAGCAATCTGTAGCGTGACAGATATAAGCATAATATTGAATGGCAATTGATCATTAGAATAATGAAGTTATAATATTTAAAGTTGGAAGAAAGCATTAAGTTTAATATAAATAGATTAATTCATAGCAACTGTGGAAAGAAATCATTATTATAAAGAAAATACAAGTTAAAATAAAAGGAGTTACTAGTGATGAGTCATCCAAGACCAGTCTCATAACCAAAGTTTTTCAAGGTGTAACCCAGGAAGGTAAAATAGTAAATAACAAAGCAGTACACAATATGACCAAACCCACAACGAGGGAGAATAAATAAAAGAGAAACCCTAAAATAAGCCAAGATCAACCAATACAGGTTGTGTATTTCTGAATTAAAGAAGAAGATGGAGAAGATCCCAAGAAACCCGATGGCATCAAGAACAGATGGAGAAGATACCAGTCCCAGAAGGCAGGAGAAAAGAAGACTGAAGAAAGAAGAAGAGGGCAGCATCCTGAAGAAGACGTCATGCTCTTATAAAAGACACCCAAATCCCTATATCCCCAAAATAAATATCTAAAAACAAAAGTATAACGAAATAAAAACCACATGTATATAAATTTAAGAGAGAGGAGTGTATAAAGTAAAAGTTTCCTGTGAACTGAGATGAAACAATAATATAGTACCCATGGAACAAATCTCCATTGAAAAACGCTAACCAATTTATTATGTTGATAAGACTATACGACCATTTAGCATTAACATAATATATAAGTGAAAGTGAACCAGTGATAGTTTTGGGTATTATAAAAAATGAACCTTGTGTTTCATTTTTGGCAATCACAAACATTGGATGCAATGAAATATGCATTTTTCAATGACTTAAAATGTGTACGGTGACAATATGTTGTTCATAAGACATGAATCTGTTTAAAATAACATTTTTGTTTTACATGAAAAAAGAAAAACAGATTTCATAGTGCTTTTTGAACGGTTCATACTATTTATTTGTTAATGACAGGGTACAATTCCCCAAAGACAAGGTATAAAAGACTGTATAAAAACTGTAGAATCCTACTTATAATAATAGTTAGAAATAAGAATATAGATATAAGGTTTTAATGTATATAGTACAAGAATGTTTAAAAATGTTTTAGATATAAGGCCATTTGTTTGGGTCTGAAACAACTAACATCAGAACTATAAAAATAGTTACCACTTGTAAATAGTAGAGAGTAATTAAGATGTTAGTTAGTAAAAAACCTTTGTTGTAAACCATATTTCCATGTTGGAAATGGGAATTTTGTTGCAAAATGTCTGATTTGAAGACAACCATTTATTTAAAAAAAAAATTCTTTATTCTGTTTGACTATTGTTTGTATTGTGGCCAATACTAGTTGTTTTTGTGTAATTTGAAAGCATGTTTAATTTATAATACTATTTGTAAAAGTCAGAGAGGGTATCACACATCATATATTGTTTGTAAATTATTTTGTAAGAAAAATTGTTAAAAAATCATAGGCCAAAAGAATGGAAACCAAACTTCATCAAAACAGAGAAATTGCTCATTTAAATGCAAATAAACAAAAGGGGTTTAGACAAAATAAACTTGAGATCATGCCATATAATTGCACATACCATTTAGAGAGATTTTAATAAATTATATTCAGAATTATAAATAAAAATAAAATGACTAAACTCAGAAATTTAGACATGGGAGTCATATATTTCAGAATAATGTTTCAGAATACAACTAATTCAATTAATTACCAGAAAATAAGGGAATAGGAACCTTTTAATACAATATAGGATTATTAATATTAAATATAACTGATAAAATGGCTGAATTTATATAATGACAGGAAGTAAATTTTGATGTTTTGACTCTTCAGAGTATACTCAAACTGAAAGTAAAATTACTATTTTTTGGACAGAAAACACTATAAAATGGCATTATTTAATCTGAAAATAACCAGAATGAACTGAAAGATTAATTTAAATCAAATCTAGTGAATAAAATTGGCAAATAACCAAAGTTTAGGCATTCATATAGTGAAATAGTAAAATGTACACAGGATGTGAGAATATTTTTGAACAATGTTAAGGATAATATTATATGGGCTAAGAGTTTAATTGAAACTGAAGGAAACAGTTAGTTAATTATTGGTAGTTGAACAGTTAACATGACATACCTTTGAAAACGTGAATAACCTAACCTATAATCGTCATACAAAGCGAGTGTATAGTGAGTTATTGTGAAATCGCGAGTGACTTGTAAAATACTTCTGAAACTATCATATTATAACAGAAACGATCAAGTAACACTCCATAACACAGAACAATATAAATCTACTCCGAAAAACACCATAAAACACTAGAAAACTGTATAATACATTAAACCAAATTAGTGACGGAATCGGAGAAAGTGTTTGAACTAATAATTATACAGATACACTAAATACAACCCAGAATCACTACACCAGTCACTACACAACATATAACAAGAGATTTGCGGACACGAGAACAGAAATATTGCGTCAAAATACATTATTTGGAATGCAGCAGCAACGAGCAACATTTTCATCGACTTGACGGCGGCCATTTGCTTTGACAGTTCCAGTGCCTCTTCTTGGTTCATCACAGCTGTTTGGTGAAAACAATTATTATATTTACAATTTATTATTCAATGTCTGTGTTTATTAATAACTATTAATTTGATTGTAACGTTATACTTTTTAAATATAAGCCCGATTTCTCTGACTTTGGTAATAACTGGCTGTTTAAAGAACCCTATATAATTTTTATATCATATACTTGTAACTTTTTTCGATATCCTGAGAATCGATACTAATCGATAAGAGTCAATATTGCTATTACTTAATAAAATATTAATACTTTTCAATACTTAATAGTTCTTTATTTCTTCAATAATACTAATTACCAATAATATAATTCTAATTGATAATCTACAAGGACTTTACCACCCGTAAGTGAAGATAACCTAAAAAATAGAAAGGTAAACAAATATCGATTGGTTTACAGACAGTCTTATGAGTAGTGACAGATTATTTAAATTATACTAAAACTTTAATAAAAATTTTCAGAAGAGCATTACACTGTTTCAAACTTCACAGCCCTATATTAATTAATTGATCCTAATTAATTAATTAATAAAATTAAAATAATTTTTTTTTATAAACATAATTTTTTTTTAAATTTCCTTCAAAACAATAAATTTTGTTTTGAAACGTTCGGCGAAGCCGAGCATATATATTTCTTCATCAACTTTACGCTGCTCGACCGGTCTTGCTGCCATTGGGACTCGACCAGCTGGGAAACTTAAGGAAGTGTTTCAGGCCAGTAAGACGTCGAGAGCCACACCAATTACACACCAATTAAACACCTTACAACTTACAGATTCACACATCAATCTTATTTATTTTATTACAAATTGGCTAGTCCAAACAGAGGGGCTTGATTACATCGGAGTCACATACTCCACAATAGCTTATTATCATCAACACAACATCATTTTATTATTTTATTACAATGTATTATATTATAATTCATAACATACTGAATGTATGAAAAGTTAACATTCTCTAACAGGCATAAGCAGATAGCACCACGTGCTCACTCAGACAATTCAGTAAAGTTCCCCAGTTCCACAAAATTACATAATAACTTTTTCTTTTACGCCCCTTTTCACATGTACAATTGGTAATTATAAAATACAAGATATTAGGCTGTATGAGTGTTTAAAATAAATCAAATACGAGACAATGAATACACTTTCGGTCAATACGCCACGAGGTAAGCTTCAAACCTTTATCAATTCACATCGAAGTTAATTATCAACTAAATTTAAATCTTTTACCATAATGAACAATATATACATTTAACCCACTTACCGGAGATCGCTTAGCGTCTACTCAGGCATGAAGAATAGAATTTACAACAATTAAAGAAAGCTCAGCTCTGCCAAAGGAGGACGGCTATAGACGTAGCTGCTGTTCAGGACCGACTGAACAAACACGCACAAAAGCTTCGCGTCGAAAAACATAATCACTCGGCTCCGTCATCAGATGGCGTTGGCGTTCAGTAAAGCAACGAAACGGTAACACAGTACCGACGCTTAATTACCATAATTAATTAATTCGGCGGTTAAATATATTGATAATTCTCCTTTATAGAAACGCCGGATTCTCGAAAACCCGGCACACTATTACTCATTTGTGTGCACATACCCACGTCTCGAAGGTATACTCTTCTTCTGCAGTATTTACCTTGATGTTTCCAGCTAGGTCGCAGGCTTTGGTAGTTAATTGAGGGTGGATAAGCACGTGAATATCGTTACAAGTAAAGAGTACAGAGGATTTAGTACTGGTTGTGAAATTAATACGACTTTGTTAAGAAAATTATATTCATTTTGTTTATTAATTAAAAACTGCAAATTGTCATGTTATTAATTAGTGTGTGGGTTAACTAATATTGAAACCCTTATATTCACTTATACGAATATCGTATAATTATAACGTGGCAAAATCTTATCTCTTATAGTCTAAGACACATTATACACACAAATAAGACATATATGACTTGGAATATTTACACAGACATATAATACATAACACATATATTCTTACAATGCGTGATTAACACATACGAAATTGAATATTAATATTGACTTAGCAAGTGTGGTTTTTTATTATGTACCACTTAATTAAAAAAATAAATAATTAAACATTTATAAAATTCTAATAGAGACCATTCTATTATTTTATTTAACTATACTCCTAATGTCTCAATTAATTAAAATCTACAATTGAAGTAAACTTTCGTACTTGATTTTACGTTACAGTTACTTGATTTTAATTATATAATAAAATATGGTTTCTCTAATTACCATTTATTTATGAGATTAATAAGTTTTATGTTCTTTGTTATAAATTATTATTCTCTGAACTTTTATTAATTATTCATTATGCAAATAAAAATAATAAAGTTTATGTAAACTTGTATATGTAATCTAGAGCCTTCTTTTGATAGACCTCAGGGTCATTTATAAGATTGAATAAATGTCTGACTTCACCTGCATATTTCTGCAACCATTTAGTTCTTGTTACCGTCACCTGGACTCTCGAGTTTTTGGGAATCCCTTCCGGTATCACCTTCTCTGTCTCTGCGTCGTTTGGAATTACTCTCTCCGTCTAATGGATGCTGAGTTCTGACATGGACCTCTGGTCGTGATGATGTACGGCTGGATGTAGCTGCGTGTGGCTGTCCCTGCGTCCTCTAGTATATTGCTCTGTTTCCTCTCCTCTCCTCGTCTTTTCCCTCGTGGATGTCTCGAAGTTCTACGTGGACTTCTTGAAGTTCATCGACGACGTTTCGACTCCTCGTAGTTTACAGTATTATTGTCTTTTAAATAACTCGTGTATATCACTAATTACTTTCACCGACGTACTGCCGGTTCCATCGCACTTTAAGTTCCGTAATTCGATTTAAAACATTACTTAAACTTTGTAAAATTTGCGGTGGCGAGATGCGTGGATTTCACGTACTGTCTGTTAATGATCTGAGAAAGCGTGTGTCGCTCGCTGGGGTTTTATACTCCAGCCGGCGTTCAATTCCTGTTGGAAACTGTTCGGACAAAGTTGAACAAGTCAGCGCGTCGGTTTATTAACTAATTACAACCTACGCGTCTTTCTATGAAGCGCACACTTTTTTATAAATATTCTTTGACAAATCGTTAGGTACATTAATAAACTTAACGTATGCAAATTATGAACATTAAGGTGTGTAAACTATGGAAGTTATGGCAAAATTTCACACGGTAGCTGAACGGTTCCCACGATCATAGACCTCTTGGTATTGAATTGTAGCGCCAGGCGCCAGCTGTTTTTCTACATATGTCTCTGATTCGTGTGACTTCTGGTTTTCGTTCAGCACTTAAAAAACGGTGTAAAATTTTCCACAATCGTATACATAATTCAACTTGTTCTTCATTTACACACTAAAACACACACACAAACTGATACACACGCGGTTGCCTGTCGCCATGACGTCACAGCTGCCGGTCGGGCCATGTTTCGTCTCCCTTCGCTACGTTTAAAACCAACAAGGCTTTGTAATTCCATATGCATGTTCACTTACAATTATTTCCTTATTTAAAATTAATTAATACGTTTGTTTCTTTTATTTATGTCTTATTCCTAACGCTTAATTATTACATTATTTACATCTTTTACACGACTCATACGTGCGTTCGTATGTTCTCATACCGCAGTCAGGGGTTGATACGGAGACTTATGCTAAACGTATCGTTGTAATATATATATATATATATATATTGTAACAACTTTAAAAATGTGTTACTTATTTATTACGAGTGTAATACGGTTACGGGTTTATCGTTAATTCAACCCACGTTGAATTCACCAATTTGTTACTAATTCACTCTGTTTATAAGAAAAAATATTTATTATATAGTTGATATGATTCGTATGTGGAACATAGACCTGTGTTAATTAATTATCAAGTGTTTTACCAGAGAAAAACGCTATATTACGGGTATTATAGTGAATAATTCAGTAATTTTCTCCAACCCTAGTCCGTCTGTATTATTTAAATTGAACAAAGAGTGGCGCGGAGAATAAGTTAGTTCTCTATTCTCCCGTATTCACCAGCTGTCTGCAACGAGCGCTGTTATTAGTAATTAACTCGTTCTTATAGGTTAAGTCGTTCCACTTGACGTTTTTATCACTTTCTTTCTCTGTAAATTACTCCCTAATCGAAATACAATAACTATTCTACAATAACACAGAACATCATCACATACAAGAAGGATTCTTTATTTTATATTATTTTAAATTTTCAACAGTTGTCTTCTTCGGTTATTAGATCATAATATCGATCATACAATACTGAATCGATTTGTTAGTGAACTAGTGGTGTATGTTACAATTTAAGTATAGTGTTCAGTTTATCTCTCATCCCAGATGAGAGACTCACGTGAGTCAAGAGTCACTGGCTTATGGCCAATTATTACAATTTTAAATTCCTGATTTCATTTTATTATTATTATTGAGTTTATCATAGAACCCTTCATCGGTTTTTAACATCATTATAATGACCACTAGACAATTTATTTACAATTATTGTCTTCCTGGCCAAGTTTACAAATATTTTCTAAGACATCTTCGTTAATTATTTAAAGTAAATACCTTTAACATGATACCATACATAATAAACACACTTGTATTTAATTACTTAAATACAAGTTTAACATGAATGAACTGAGTACCCATTACTTAGTATTTCCTTAAAGTAATGGCTCCACACCTACTACATACAAAATACAAAATAAATATCATGTAAACTCAATACCATGATAAAGCACAACAACAGGTACATCTTTATAAAACATTAAATATTAATTAAACAGTTTATTATATTTGAACTCATCCACAGTAAACTCATCTCACTAGACACAGTGTTTATAGTTTACATCTTACTCTAATCACTCCATATTTTATAATTGGCTACATTTTACTAATTTATTACTTAGTAACCTTACTTAGGTATCGTCAATATATTTTTTTTGTTTGGGTGAGATTGGCCCTCTTGACCTTAATTATGGCATGCCTTGGACATTGTTTTTCGCTATGTTGACAAAGTTTTTATGTAACGTCGGGAACCTCAACTTTGTTACGTTACATAATACTCCCCCTCCGAAAGAAGTTTATTTTGGCTGAATAAAGTTTAGTTAAAATAAACTTATAGTTCCTTCATACTTTGGAATATTTATTTAATAAAATTATTAATTTATGATGGTTTCAGACTTTCATTGTTTCTGTTTTAATCCGCAATTCAATGGGTTCTTTGGGGTTTATTTTCTCCTTCTATTCCTTAAACTTTTAATTGCACCGGAAAACTGTGTTGACACTCATTGTGTATCTGGTCATTAATTCTATACTGGTACCTCCCTCAGTTGTAGACCTGTCCTTTTCTCTGGAACTCATACCTTCTTCTAGCTTTTTACGCTATCATTTCTTATTATCATTTTTATATTTAATTACCTCTCTTGGTGTATAATCCCTAAAATACTATATTTCCCTAACATTTTTCCCTAATATCATAGTTGGTACGGAATCAGGGGGGCACTATTGGCTTCCATTACTGTGCCGTTTCCCTAACTATATCTTCTGAGATCAGAGGAACTTCATCTCTGTCCAGAAAAAAAAAATAAACGTTGCACTATCACAACACAATACACATAATTATTATCTATAAGGTAGCTCCTTTGCTACAAACTTATATTCAAGGGATGATTACTATTATTTCTGAGGTATCCTAATACTTTTCTTAAATTATTTATCTCGTTGTTCTGTAGTTCCATTTATCATATTATTCACGAGTATAGTAGTTAAAGCTGTTCCATATTCATTTTAAATTCTTCTTAGTTCCGTGCTGTCAATTAATTATTCTTTAGCATACGTATTTTACTATTTTTAATTCACTCCCATTTACTTCTGCAATTAAACACTGAATCTCCTCCTTATCATAAATTGTATGGCATATTCTTCCTTCATCTAACTCCTTTCTAACCCTTCTTTCTCTTTTTTTATGTTTATTAGTTTAAAATAATTTCTTCTGAATTATATAGTAAGGTGTTCTTACTTATTTTTGAATTTTTTGATTTTAAAATTGATTCCACATAATTTCTCTGAAGTATTGCGTAATTAGTTTATTTCATTTAATAGTTAGTTTAAAATAATTTACTTAGTTTCTCATTATTTTCCTTTGATTTGCTTGATTCGGTATTCATAAAATCCGTCCCTTTTCTCTATATTCTGTTTGGAATCTGTTTAACCGTGGTCCATTATTTCCTCTATACTGGTTGTTCGGATTTCTCTAGCGTATAGAATTATTTCCGTCCTTGTGACGTGTCTCACTATTATCTGGTTCTTCCATCTTGTCGCTATAAAATTTTCATTTATGTTCAAGTTTACCATCGTCTTTCGAACTGATTCTTCCGTATTGTTACTTAATCGTTCTAATGGTTCATACATAATTTCCATAAGTCCTCCATGCTCCTCGGTTAGTTTTGGCTTTTTCGGTCCTTCCAATCTACCTAGGAATTCAATTGTGGTTCGTTTAGAGTTTCTTAATTGCCTTACTTCTCTGTGTTCCGTAATTGGTATATTATGTATCTTAATTAATCCCCTTTTAATCATCTCCAATCCTTCCCGTGTATTCATTAATTTCCTTTGACGTGTTTGCCTTATTTTCATTGTGCGACAGGAAAAGCCACATACATTAACAAACGTGCCCCCCGGTGGAACTTTAGAAAAGCCGACTGGAGCGAATACGGCAAGATAACAAATGATATTATACCACACGAAATAAACTGGAAATCACCTGAAACAGCTATAGAGTCCCTGAACGATGCTATACTGAAATCTGCTCTATTATGTGTACCAAGGGGTCAAGTAAAGGGTTTTCGACCGTTCTGGAATAAAAGACTTTCATCCCTCAAGAAAACAAGAGACTCTCTGAGAAGGAAAGCAGAGAAATCTAAAGAACTATCTGACTGTATCCAACTCCGAAAATCCCAGGCCATACTACGTAAAGAAATTAAACAATCTAAAAGATCGGCCTTCAAAACCTTCCCATCGGAGCTGGATTTCCGGCGCGATGGAGCAAAAGCACATCGTTTTGTCTCAAGGCTAAATAATGACACTGAAGCCAGAGGACAACAACCTTTCAAAAACAGACTCAATCTTATCACAGATCCCAAAAAAATAGCTAACACCTTTTGCAAGTACTACGCAAATATAAGCCGAACCCGAAAGACAAGAAACGAACACAGACACCTGAATAAAAAACCTCTAATGCAATGCCTCAACAAAACCGAACAAAAAATTTGCCTAAGCGATTTTAGCCTCTCCGAACTTGAATTTGCACTATCAAACACAAAGGGCAAGAAGGCAGCAGGAGCCGACGCAATCTACCCAGAGCTCCTAAAAAATCTTGGTAACAGCGAAACTAGCCTTGCTCAATCTCATTAATCTAACGTGGAAAACACGCGTCCCCCAGCAATGTAGGAAAGGGGAGATTATACCCATTACCAAGAAAGGAAAGCCAAGTGATACACCTGAGGGCTACCGCCCCATCACATTAACAAGTGCTTGCTGCAAGGTTGCCGAAAGAATGGTTGTGCGGCGTCTGAACCAGTTCTTTGAAATGAATGCCGTTATTGATGAATGCCAAGCAGGTTTCCGAGCGCACCGATGCACCATGGACCAAGTCGTCTACTTTGCACAAAGTGTTAAGGATGGGTACCACAAGAAAATGTCCTCCCTGGCAGTAATGGTTGACCTAAAAAACGCGTACGACACAGTCTGGAGACCCATGTTGCTTCACAAACTTGCTTTGAGTGGCGTCGCAGGTAACCTTTTTAACTGGATAGCGTCCTTCCTGAGTCAAAGACAAATTCGTGTCTGCTATAATGATTGCCTTTCAGAGTACCGAATTCAACGCCAAGGGCTACCCCAAGGTGCCGTTATCAGCTGCAGCCTATTTAACCTTATGGTCAATGACATTCTGGTGGCTGTTCGGTGTGTGCCGGGAGTACAAGTGCTCCTGTATGCCGATGACCTTATCATCTGGGCAACTAGCAGCCATATCATGGGTCTTGAAACAACTATTAATAGTGCACTTGTTAAACTAGAAGAGTGGGCCAAACTAAATGCCATGACGGTAAATACCACCAAGACGACATACCAACTTTTCTCTCTATCAACAAGGCGGCCTACGGTCAATCTGTGCTACTGTGGATCGGAACTCGAAGAGGTGAACATGTCTAAATACCTGGGTGTTAAAATAGACACCAGAATAACGTGGAAGCACCATATAGAACAGTCTGCGAACAGTGCGTCTAGGCGCTGCCGGCTACTTAAACGACTCACTGCGACTACATGGGGAGCAAATCAAGATGTTCTGACAACTGCATATAAGAGCTACATTCGGCCGCTATTGGAATATGGCGCAGAAGCAACTATTACTGCCTCCAATGCGGCATGCCAGAAACTTCACTTGGTCCAAAATGCAGCCCTTAGAACGATAACTGGTGCGCCGAAATCAACTCCTATACTTGCCATGGAGTCACAACTGCAAGTCGAACCTATCCAAGTAAGACGAGAAAAGCTGTGCCTCATATCTTGGGAGAGATGTAAAAGAGCCTACCAACAACGGTGGAATAACTATAAAACAGCGACAGAAAGGCTAAAAACTCAGAAATGCCCGATTGCGATCTATGAAGAACTCCAACGCAAATATGACATAGAACCAAATGAGGCAGCACCATTTATACATCACCGTGAATTCTTTAGCCAACTCCCAAATGCTAAATTGAAACTCTTCGACCATAATAAGACAAAAACAGAGTCGAATGAAGCCGAGATTCGTCAAGCAGCCTTACACACTGTACAAAAACATTTTCCCGCTGAGCAGTGGATACGAATCTACACAGACGGATCCTCTATACCATCTACAGGGGCAACAGGGGCTGGGTTCTACAGCTCTCTATTTGCAGGCCACCTCGCTGTAGGAGGCCGGCTAAGCAACTATGATGGAGAGGTAGCAGCCATAAAGGCAGCATCTATTGAGCTTGCCAAGATCTCACCACCTAACAAAGCCGTCTTCCTCATAGATTCGACTGCAGCGATTCAAAACGTGACCTCAAATGGTGATACAAACTGCTCCCTGACAATTGAGTGTAGGCGAGAACTGCAGAACCTTGTACAATTAGGCTGGCAGATTGAACTGCAATGGGTACCCAGCCATGTCAACATCATGGGAAATGAAAAAGCCGACATCCTCGCCAAAATGGGCGCAGCACTACCTCAGCCGGAGACCCCCAGCTCATATGCATCTGCGAAAGCAAGAATAAACTCCTCAGTAAGCCTATGGCTAAAAGAAAAACAATTAAAAGCCTGTGTGGGAAAAAGATGGGCAACATTGGTTACGGATGGCCCCATCAACAGAACTCTACCCCGAGCAACTAGTGTTGCTCTTTTTAGAACTACAACCGGTCATGACTACCTGGCCTCCCACCTGCACCGCGTTGGCGTGTTGTCGTCTCCTGAATGTGTTCTCTGTGGATACGCTTCCATGAATGCGGATCACCTAATTGCATGTCCAGCCTTGATCTAGACACGCAAGTCCAAGACGAAGATGGTACGGCAAGGCTCTCACGTCTCTACTGGTCAGCGCGCCGCCTAATGGCCCAACAGCCAAGGGTGGGCGTTGGCTAGTAAGTAAGTTATTTTCATTGTCTTCATTTCATTGTTAACCCGTTCTATTCTTCCGGCTATGTTGATTCGTACTTCGTTTAAATTTTCTTGGGTTTTCGCTTGTACCTCCTTTATTCCAACTTTGTTATTATTTTCTACCTGATCTATTCTAGCATCTACTTCTATTCTGGATTGTACAACTGTTTCTTCAGTTTTCTCCAGCCTGTCCTTTGTATCGGCTATCTGCTGTCCAACTTCCTCCGTACACTTGTCCATCCTCTGGCTAAGTGTCTTACTGACGTCTTCTATCTTCTCATTGAGAGTTTCCCTTAACTCCTTGTTAGAGTTCTCAATTTTCTTATTAATTTGCTTAAAACCTTCCTTAATACCCTCTTTAATGCTGTCCATTTTTTCATTCATCTGTCTTAAACTTTCTTCATTTCGTTCAAACTTTTCGTTTTGTTTTGTAAAGTTCTCATTATTTTCTTCATTCAATTGTCTTAAACTCTCATCATTCCTGTCTAATCTTTCATACATTTGTCTTAAACTCTCATTAGTTTCATCTTTATTCTGGTCAAATTTTTCCTCCATTCGTTTAAAATTTTCGTTATTGGCTTCAAATTTTTGATTTAATTCTTCCTTCTGTTTCTTGGAATCTTCTTTAATTAATTCCCATAGTTTTAATAAATCCATATCTCCTCTGGCTTCCTCCTTGTCACCCGCCTGTTGTTCCTTTTCAATGTCTGTAACTATTTCTGCTTCTTCCTCCCGTCTATCTTCTTCCGTTTCTTGGACTTTCGCCATCCTTTTAGAAACACCTCTCGCATGCATTCCTGCCTACAACTAATAGTTCCTTGCTCCAGTTAAGTAATAGCGATATAGTCGATTTTGTTTTTTACTTAACTAAAAGCCTACTCGTTGAGCGCCAATATGTAACAACTTTAAAAATGTGTTACTTATTTATTACGAGTGTAATACGGTTACGGGTTTATCGTTAATTCAACCCACGTTGAATTCACCAATTTGTTACTAATTCACTCTGTTTATAAGAAAAAATATTTATTATATAGTTGATATGATTCGTATGTGGAACATAGACCTGTGTTAATTAACTATCAAGTGTTTTACCAGAGAAAACGCTATATTACGGGTATTATAGTGAATAATTCAGTAATTTTCTCCAACCCTAGTCTGTCTGTATTATTTAAATTGAACAAAGAGTGGCGCGGAGAATAAGTTAGTTCTCTATTCTCCCGTATTCACCAGCTGTCTGCAACGAGCGCTGTTATTAGTAATTAACTCGTTCTTATAGGTTAAGTCGTTCCACTTGACGTTTTTATCACTTTCTTTCTCTGTAAATTACTCCCTAATCGAAATACAATAACTATTCTACAATAACACAGAACATCATCACATACAAGAAGGATTCTTTATTTTATATTATTTTAAATTTTCACCAGTTGTCTTCTTCGGTTATTAGATCATAATATCGATCATACAATACTGAATCGATTTGTTAGTGAACTAGTGGTGTTATGTTACAATTTAAGTATAATGTTCAGTTTATCTCTCATCCCAGGGTACAGGTAATTCTTTTAACGATTAGTAAGGCCAGGTAATGCAAAATTAAGGTTACTAAGTATTACAATTGTTATTAACTCTTAATATATAAAATTAAATATAAGCAGGTTTGTTACCAAACTGGGCACGATACTTAAGGTGGCCGTGTCTGTTTACAACGGAGTGAAGACGGAATGGTTATGCTACTCTTGACCAAAAACAGCGTCCAGATTCTCAATAAAGGTTTAGATGTGATGTCCCGGAGTGTAACAGAAGTTCAGTTCTGGTCTTCGTTCTTCTTCACGATCCTAGCAGTTGCCGGTCCCAATTGAATTGGTGTAGTATTACGACTTCGTTGGTTTATTGGAAGTGAGGTTTAGTACTTAAATACAAAAGTTCTTCGTGTATTTTTTAATTTATATTTCAATTAATTTTGACTTCTTCTGCTATGGATCATCTTTGTTTAATGGTAAATCATTTTCATCATCATTCTTTTACTGGAAATATGTTGGAAGAGTATTTATTAATTCCGTGAACTTTAAGGGTAAGTAGATTTATATTTACTGAGATATAGTTTCAGGAATTATTACTCAGTTCTTTTTAAATGGATTTCTTTAAGACATTTAGTTTGTTTAAATTTGATTCATTTTATTTGGTTCTCTTTTTTTTTAATTTGTCTGCTGAACTTTACCCATTAGCATATAACAATTGAATGTCTAAATCAACAAGATTTCTTGCATTTCTGCTACCCTAACAACCATTACTTTTTCTGTCATTGGATAATATTTGATATCCTAGAGCCAGAATTAGGAAATATTACTACTCTTATTTAATAAAATACTCCCTGCTTGGAATTACACTAAATCACATAAAACTTTCACTTAATCTGCCTTATTAAATCGTATACATTTTACTACATTTTCATCTGAATGGACTTATTAAAAAAGGTATTAATTTCCTTTTACAAATACTAAATTTAGGCCTATTGGTTTTATTACACATGTTATAATCTTTTTTTGTTTTTAATTTAATTTTTCTTACCTGACCTACTGTACAAAGAGTCACTGGCTTATGGCCAATTATTACAATTTTAAATTCCTGATTTCATTTTATTATTATTATTGAGTTTATCATAGAACCCTTCATCGGTTTTTAACATAATTATAATGACCACTAGACAATTTATTTACAATTATTGTCTTCCTGGTCAAGTTTACAAATATTTTCTAAGACATCTTCATTAATTATTTAAAGTAAATACCTTTAACATGATACCATACATAATAAACACACTTGTATTTAATTACTTAAATACAAGTTTAACATGAATGAACTGAGTACCCATTACTTAGTATTTCCTTAAAGTAATGGCTCCACACCTACTACATACAAAATACAAAATAAATATCATGTAAACTCAATACCATGATAAAGCACAACAACAGGTACATCTTTATAAAACATTAAATATTAATTAAACAGTTTATTATATTTGAACTCATCCACAGTAAACTCATCTCACTAGACACAGTGTTTATAGTTTACATCTTACTCTAATCACTCCATATTTTATAATTGGCTACATTTTACTAATTTATTATTTAGTAACCTTACTTAGGTATCGTCAATATATTTTTTTTGTTTGGGTGAGATTGGCCCTCTTGACCTTAATTATGGCATGCCTTGGACATTGTTTTTCGCTATGTTGACAAAGTTTTTATGTAACGTCGGGAACCTCAACTTTGTTACGTTACAATATATATATATATTGCAACGAATCACAGGATCATGATAGGCGGGGCAAGTTCATATATTACACAGACAATGGACATTCATATTATATTGGTAGATGGTTAAGTTTGGTTGTTATCAATTGTATTTAGTAAGGTTAAGGGTTTAGTTTAAAAAAACTGTGCATTATTATTTATGGTTATTCATGTACTGTGTTAGTGGAAATGTGCGCGCGTGCGTGAGTGGGAATCGTTTCCCGGGCGGTGCGTGAAGTATTATCGTTGTTTTGACATTAGCTGAACTGAGACATGTGTATCGCTACAATCCCTATACCTGTCGGACTATTGTTTACGTTCTTGTATATTATTAGTATGTAGGCAGTCATGCATGAGATACGAGTAGTCTGATTACCGCTATGCATGCTGTTACAAAGTAAATGCACTCTACTGCATGAAAAGTGCATGGTCACTTTTTACTAACCATGTGACTTCCATCCACCAATAGAATGCTGACTGGTGGTTGGAAATTTTCTTAAGCCTGTCGTTACACAGGCAGTTCTTCTACGCCATCTACCGCGAACGGGTCGTGCACTCCTTGTACAAGAATTCTACCGCTTGCAAGGTGTTGTAAAGACTATTCGTCGTTAGTGAAACGGGAAGGCTCAGAACTGTGTATGTAGTACATCTGCACACAGTAGTGTTTAAACGCATTACGCGTATAATTACGATAGTTCTACGCCATCTACCGCGAACGGAACGTGCACTCCTTGTACAAGATTCTACCGCTTGCAAGGTGTTGTAAAAACTATTCGTCGTTAGTGAAACGGGAAGACTCAGAACTGTGTGTGTAGTACATTTGCACACATCAGTGTTTTAACGCATTGTGCGAAAAATTACAAGCAGTTCTTCACTGCTGCTACCGCGAACGGTACATACAATCCTTGTACAAGACTCTACCGCTTGCAAGGATCTGTTAAGACTTTTCGGGGATAGTAACGTGTGTGACGCATAACAATTGATTTTATATCTTTACACACGATATTAATATTGAAATATTACGTGTGTAAGAAGTGAGTGTAACAGTATCATTAATTGTTACGCAATAGTTCCATCAAGACGTTTCCGTGCTAGTGCAAGATTTCCTCATAGGGTGGTCTGCTGATCGCGGTAGACCTTCGTATTCGCGAGAACACTTGAAGAAGCCGGAGAGGTATAAGCTCAATATACCGTTATTAGATTAAACTCACTGTCACCTGAGATATTACTTGGTCGTAAACTCTATATAAGTTTTGCGAGAAATAAAATCCGTAGTACCGTCGTGTGTGCGAAGTGTCGGATTCATCGTGGGAATTACAGGACATCAGCCCAGCTGTTATAGGACACCAGCCCAGCTGTTATAGGACCAGCCCAGCTGTTACAGGACGCCAGCCCAGCTGTAAACGTTTCTGGTGAAACGTCTGTCATTTGTAAGCCACACCTGACGAACCATCTATACCGCAAAGACCGGCCCTTCTCTTCAACAACATCATCGTGGGAGTCTTCTTATGTAACGTATCACGTCTTGCGTATGAACATTATTTAACATTTTAAAAGAAAGACTCTATATCAAACATTACATTCTGTACATTTCAAATATACCATATAAACTATAACTTGTGTTTGTACAATAAATAATCTTAAACCCTCCAATATAGACTTGTAATTTGAAATACACATACTATCATATCCTATGCGCCAATAGTTTAGTAATTTGTGTTGTCGCATAGAGATATTTTGGCGCTTAGCAACGTAGGGCTCGGAAAATAGCGGAAATTTTACGCTATTATATATTTGTCTATGAATATAAAATTTGTTGGAAAAATCCGACGTATAAATATAATTAACGTAATAATTGTATGTGTATTGTTCATATGAAAAGCTGAGGATATAATTTTTCAAGTGTGCATATTCTCTTGTATATCATATATGAACAGATTTTATCAGTATATTGGAGGTTGATTATTAGTTGTTGTATGTTAGATAAGGTATTTGCATGTTGATATTTTGAACTGCTTTTTCTGTGTGCTTATAAACTGGTTACAATACGTTCTAATCTTGTTGTGATAATAATAACTTGCTTGGCGTATAAATCAATAAATTTAAATTTACTAAATTTTAAATTAAATTTTAATCATTATGGCGGATACTGCTGAAATCAAGAATGCTTTAACGGCCTTATTAGCGAAGATGGAAACCATGTCCGAAGAAATGAAAGCCAATAAAGAAGAGCGGAAAACTGATAAAGAGGAAAATAAAGCCCGTCAAGAGGAGGTGAAAATGAGTATACAGAAGCTTTCAGCAGAAGCCGAGAAAAGAAGTGCAGAAGCCGAGAAAAGAAGTAAATCGATCCACGACGAAAACAAAAGAATATATGCGGCCGTCCAGGAGCAATCTAAACAAAGCAAACAAATGATAGAAGCGGCAGAAAAGCGTATTAGCGAGACCGTGGAAGCTATGAAAGCTGATATAGAGGCGAGTTTGGAGGTTAATAAGTCACGACTTAATGAATATGGTGCGAAACTCGCTGGAGTGGAGGAGCAGGTAATACAACACAGATCCACGGTGAGTGAATTAATGGCTGAGCAAGACGTGCGAATTCAAGAGCTGCAACAGCAAGTGTCACGATTGCAAAGTACCTCGTCACCACTAAACTGTACTACGTATGTATATAAGACTTTGGATGACGTTAATTCACAGCAAAGATTTTATGGACGGCAGAATGAAAACCCCATGGATTTCATTCAAATTTGCCAGCGGGATCTGGAGCAAATTGGTGATACCTTAAGTGAAGCGGATAGAATTAATTTCATAGTGCGGCGACTTAAGGGTACCGCTGCGGAGTGGTTTAGTATCGTCCAGGATAAAATCAACACGTTGGAAGACCTGGTAAGACATTTCAGAGCTAGATACTGGAATGAGGAGATCCAGCGGAAGATACGTACGCAGCTGGAGTTTGGAAAATATTCCAATACCAGAGGTCCTAAAGATGCATATGTGATGCAGTTGATATCCAGAGCTAGATATCTTGAGCCTAGCTTAACCGAACCTGACATGGTAAGTAAACTTGCGCACCACTTTGGACGCGGGATACAGGTGGCCGTCCTTACGCAAGGAGTTAAGTCGTGGAATGAGCTACTCACATTACTTGCAAAATGGGAAGGTATCGACAACCCGAATATCAATGGTAACAGTAATGAAACACCGCATAAAAGTTTTCAATATCAAAATCAAACCAAGCAAACACAGTCGCAACAACAACAACGACCTAAGATGTCTAATAGAACTACCAATCAAAAATTTAATGCCAATAAAGTAGCAGTAGTAGCGGAAGAGGATTCCGAGATAGAACAGTCAAAAAACGTGTAAGGCTGCACGGCGTGAGTCCGTGCAACAAAATAACTAGTACACGTAAAGGTAGGAATGAAGTTTCAAAAGCCCGGTGTAACTATAAAAAGCAGTTCAATAAATCAAATGTGAAAGATGTTAATTATAAGAAAAAATTTGTAGTGTCCGGCCTATATCCTGCCGTAATTAGAGATAGTTTAATTTGCAATAACCATAGTAAGGAAAATGAGAAAGGTATTAGTGTTGAAAATGACACTGACCTCATTGTCAACGCGAAAATTAACGGATGTGTCGGCGAAGTTTTATTTGACAGCGGCGCAGAAATCTCGTTAATGGATGAGCGATTCCTAGAGAAGCACAGGAAACATTTTAAAAAAATTCCGATTCTGCCAGCAGCCCACAAAATCATAAAATCAGCGACGGGTGAATCTCAGAGGGTTGACCGTCAAGCTATGATAACAGTATCCATTCAGGGAATGGAAATAGAAGTCTCTGTGCTTATTGTCAAGAAACTTGTGTATAATGTTATTTTGGGAGTGGACACATTAAATAAACTGCACGCGAACATTGATTTTCCAAATAAAATACTAAAATGTACTATAAATAATAGTAAACACGATATCAGGTTAGGACGCAGGAGGGGTAAGACGGGGTCTGATTGTGAACCTATTACTATAACTCGCCCAGCGGTTCAACTTGCCGATAAGATAACACATAATCTGCGGACTCACAGCAGGCAGATAACGAGCAATGAGCAAGATAAGCTGCAAAGTATGCTTGATAAATTTGAATCTGTGTTTTCCAAAAATCCTACCGTCACGAATGTTTATGAACACAGTATTCAGGTCACTGATGAAAATAAATTTGTACGGAAGACGTACCCCATCCCCCTTCACTATCAACAACAGGTTGATGCCGAAGTTAAGAGTATGCTTCAGAATGGTGTGATTGAACGAACTGATAGCAATTTTTTAAATCCTATGGTTGTTGTTAAAAAGAAAAATAACGACATTCGATTATGTCTCGACATGAGAAATCTAAATTCTATTACAAAAAAATGCTACGACTGTGCTCCGAATGCGGAGAACCTATTCATAAAATGTCAAGGTGTTAAATACATGTCTCGCCTTGATCTCAAAAGTGGATTCTGGCAGATTCCCCTTGGCAAAGAGTCGAGAAGATACACAGCATTTCTATATCGAAATAAATGCTATCAGTTTAAAGTAGTTCCATTTGGTTTGGTTACCAGTTTAGCGGCCATGGTCAGATGTTTGGAGTTAGCTCTGGGACCCGAGGTGGAGGACTTCGTCAGCATATTTGTTGATGATATTTTGGTCATATCCAAATCATTTGAAGAACATCTTGAACATCTCAAGATTGTATTTCAGAAATTGCAAGCCGCTAACCTGACTCTCAATCTTGAAAAGTGTGAATTCGGGAAATCGCAAATTAAATTTTTGGGACATATTATCTCAGCGGAAGGTATAACAACGGACCCGGAAAAAATACATGCGATCATGGAGTTCCCGAAACCCACAAAACCCAGGGATATCAGAGCGTTCCTTGGATTGACTGGTTACTTCAGACGTTTTACTCCAGAATATTCTGGGACAATTGAGCCGTTGTTAGAACTACTTCGTAAGAGTACTAAATGGAGATGGGAGGAGCGTCATCAGCATGCTTTCGACGCGACTAAAAGTTTGTATAGTAGGAACCTGCACGTGTTCCATCCTGAGAAAAGGGGCACATATGTCCTGAATTGCGATGCTTCGGATTACGCCATTGGGGGGGTACTCTACCAACGGAATGAGAAGGGTGAAAACAAAATAATTGCGCACAGCAGTAGGTCACTAAAAGGGGCCGAACGTAACTATTTCACATCGGAGAAAGAAATATTGGCTATTGTGTACTGCATTAGTAAATTTCGTTATTACTTGGTTGGACAACACTTCGAAATCCTTTCGGACAACCAGGCCTTATCGTTCATGTTGCGCTGCAAGTTGGCGAACGCTCGCATATCCCGTTGGATCATGGCCATCCAAGAGTACGACTTTACCATTAAGTACTGTAAGGCAAGCGAGAACCAAGCAGCTGACACGTTAAGCCGATACCCTCCAATGGTGGAAGAACGTCATGCGTCTAATAACCAGGAAGTTCAAATTCTAGCTGTCAAATATAAATTAGAAGACAGTCTCAAAAATAGGTTAAGAAATATTGGTATGGAACAACAGCGGGACACAAAATTGAAGCGGATATGTGACGCTATCCGGATACAAGAAAACCCTAAGTACAGAATATATAAAGACGTAGTGTATAAAATTATCAATGGCGGATGGAAGATTATGGTACCGGACGCCATGGTGGAAGACCTCACCTGGATGTGTCATGAGAGTCTGGCTCATGCAGGGCCTTATAAATGTTACCTGGCAATGCGGGAGGATTTTGTGTGGCTAAATATGACCAGGAAAATAAAGGCCATACTCCGCTCATGCCACATCTGCCAAACAGCGAAATATCCGAACCAACATACCCAGGTTGAAATGGGTAACATTGTTGTGCGTAATAAAAATGACCTTGTATGCATTGATTTTTTGGGTCCACTTCCTCGGGCGGCACGTGGAATGAAGAACCTTGTGGTTGTTACGGATGCCTTTACCAAACATGTTAGCCTATATGCTATTGGTAGACCTACTACGTCGGCTGTCATAAACATTATGCTAAATAAATACATGCCGAAAAATGGTCCCGTAAGGAAGATACTCTCAGATCAAGGTAAGCAATTTACGAACACCAAGTGGCATTCCGAGCTTGAGAAACACGGGGTCCAGACGGTCTTGACTGCGATCCGGAGACCGCAAGGTAACTTGGCCGAGCGGGTCAACAAGGAGTTGGGACGGTTGTTCCGTACGTACTGTAATACTAACCAGAGTAAGTGGCCGGAATTCCTAGAATTTTTTGAGTATGCCATAAATGGAAATTATAATTCTACTACTGGGTATACTCCGAATGAACTCCAAACCGGAGAAATGCCAGGCCGGGTCTGGGGTAAACACATTGAAAGGATAGCGACGCATAATATGCCTATACCAGTTGAGATAAAGAAAATCGAAGCTAGAAGACGCATTAAAAAGTGCGCCGAGGAGCGCACGGAAAAATTTAATGCGGAACATAAACTAGTCAAGTTCAAGACTGGAGAGAGTGTGCTTTTACGAGCATTAAATGTTGGAAGAAGGGAGGACAACACAGCCGCGAAGTTTTTTAGGCTGTATAATGGTCCGTATACCCTGTCGGAGCAAGTTGGGAAAAATACCTTTATCTTAACCAACCCAAATACCAACCGTGCGATTGGTAAATTCCATGCGTCCTCATTGAGGAAGTATTATACAAAGGATCCGTAAACTCAGAAATAAATGTCAGGATATAGGGGTAAGAATGTGTAGTGATTTAAATATGTCAATTCAGGTTTAAATGTTGTATGTAAGATGGCTCTGTGAATGAACAATAATCTAGTTTTGATAAGGAATGTTGTCTGTGTACCCTATGACCCTGCATAAGATGTCGTTATCTGTGTGTCAAGAACATGTGTGTTTGTTTTGGTTTGAAGGTTACCACGTGTCTTTTGATTTGATGCTTCTGTCAAAGTGACAGTTGGAATTGTTAGTATTAATTGAGGATGTTTATTTGATTTTAGTTTGAGGGTATTGTTATTATTTCTGGATTAGGAAGTTGTTTTGGTTATATTGAAAAAAAAAATTTTTTATTTTTTGTTAGTTAACTAAAAAAAAAAAAATTTTTTTTTTATGCGGGAAGGAGTTAATCCTGCAACGAATCACAGGATCATGATAGGCGGGGCAAGTTCATATATTACACAGACAATGGACATTCATATTATATTGGTAGATGGTTAAGTTTGGTTGTTATCAATTGTATTTAGTAAGGTTAAGGGTTTAGTTTAAAAAAACTGTGCATTATTATTTATGGTTATTCATGTACTGTGTTAGTGGAAATGTGCGCGCGTGCGTGAGTGGGAATCGTTTCCCGGGCGGTGCGTGAAGTATTATCGTTGTTTTGACATTAGCTGAACTGAGACATGTGTATCGCTACAATCCCTATACCTGTCGGACTATTGTTTACGTTCTTGTATATTATTAGTATGTAGGCAGTCATGCATGAGATACGAGTAGTCTGATTACCGCTATGCATGCTGTTACAAAGTAAATGCACTCTACTGCATGAAAAGTGCATGGTCACTTTTTACTAACCATGTGACTTCCATCCACCAATAGAATGCTGACTGGTGGTTGGAAATTTTCTTAAGCCTGTCGTTACACAGGCAGTTCTTCTACGCCATCTACCGCGAACGGGTCGTGCACTCCTTGTACAAGAATTCTACCGCTTGCAAGGTGTTGTAAAGACTATTCGTCGTTAGTGAAACGGGAAGGCTCAGAACTGTGTATGTAGTACATCTGCACACAGTAGTGTTTAAACGCATTACGCGTATAATTACGATAGTTCTTCTACGCCATCTACCGCGAACGGAACGTGCACTCCTTGTACAAGATTCTACCGCTTGCAAGGTGTTGTAAAAACTATTCGTCGTTAGTGAAACGGGAAGACTCAGAACTGTGTGTGTAGTACATTTGCACACATCAGTGTTTTAACGCATTGTGCGAAAAATTACAAGCAGTTCTTCACTGCTGCTACCGCGAACGGTACATACAATCCTTGTACAAGACTCTACCGCTTGCAAGGATCTGTTAAGACTTTTCGGGGATAGTAACGTGTGTGACGCATAACAATTGATTTTATATCTTTACACACGATATTAATATTGAAATATTACGTGTGTAAGAAGTGAGTGTAACAGTATCATTAATTGTTACGCAATAGTTCCATCAAGACGTTTCCGTGCTAGTGCAAGATTTCCTCATAGGGTGGTCTGCTGATCGCGGTAGACCTTCGTATTCGCGAGAACACTTGAAGAAGCCGGAGAGGTATAAGCTCAATATACCGTTATTAGATTAAACTCACTGTCACCTGAGATATTACTTGGTCGTAAACTCTATATAAGTTTTGCGAGAAATAAAATCCGTAGTACCGTCGTGTGTGCGAAGTGTCGGATTCATCGTGGGAATTACAGGACATCAGCCCAGCTGTTATAGGACACCAGCCCAGCTGTTATAGGACACCAGCCCAGCTGTTATAGGACCAGCCCAGCTGTTACAGGACGCCAGCCCAGCTGTAAACGTTTCTGGTGAAACGTCTGTCATTTGTAAGCCACACCTGACGAACCATCTATACCGCAAAGACCGGCCCTTCTCTTCAACAACATCATCGTGGGAGTCTTCTTATGTAATGTATCACGTCTTGCGTATGAACATTATTTAACATTTTAAAAGAAAGACTCTATATCAAACATTACATTCTGTACATTTCAAATATACCATATAAACTATAACTTGTGTTTGTACAATAAATAATCTTAAACCCTCCAATATAGACTTGTAATTTGAAATACACATACTATCATATCCTATGCGCCAATAGTTTAGTAATTTGTGTTGTCGCAATATATATATATATATATATATATATATCAATCACTTTCTGCTACAGTCCGTTTCTTGATGTATATAATACATTTAATATTTATACATAAATTTACCTCAAGATGTTATTTTTCTATTTGGAACATGTTTTGGGTACTATCTTGTACCCATCCTCAGCCTTCCGGTTTTTTTGTCTGGTGAAGTACATATGTGTTGTTGGTTGACTATTGTGGCTTCCTGTTGGCTTCTGGTATTTCAAGTTGGTTTTATTGTGTGTGATTGTGGTGTATGTGTTGGTTTTTTTGTGTATTTTCAATGTTGAGTGCTTTGAATATTGTGTCATGTTTTGTATTGATTTGTATTTGTTCAGGTATTAGTTTGTTTTCTGTTTTATGTTTGTATATTTGTAAACATACCACACAAAGGCACCATAATGAACATATGGGAAAATTATGTGCCGTGGAATAATAGGAATGCATGTGCCGTGGACTCCCTGTAAATGTGGCCGGTAGTATGACCATGTTTCCCAATTTATTGGGATTCACATTGCCATCATTAACAACTGCATCACGTAAATGAATGTACTCTTCGGAACGCAACTTGGTTTGATTTAATCGAATTTAGAGGAGTCGTTCGGTTTCGATTATCGCATACATATCGACAATGTATTGATGGAACAATTGTCGACATTTCAAGATATGATTTTCAGCGTTTTCACGAATCATCAATCGATATGATGGCACTAACTTTCTTATTCGTTTCCTCATCTGTTTGTGGATTTCTCAATTTGATGTTGAAATGATATCCATCTTCTCCTTGCCAAAATAAAATCGGATATTGCAATCCGTCGTATGAGCGATGAGTTTCTGAGACTCGTTGAACATCACCATTTCTGCGATGAAGAATTATATCACGCGAGTTAAATTCTTCGCCAACTATAACGATCGCCATTTCATCAATTGGTGCATTGTACTGTCTTTCGTGTTGGCCGACAGGTGTTTTGTCTGCTCTAACTACAACTTTGTAGTCATCAGCTGGCATTTGTTCAAGGGCAGTTCTGAACAATCGAATTACTTCGTTGTGTTGATCGAATAAATTTTGTAATGCAGCGACAATTTCTCGTTTAGTGCCCGTATTGAATCGACAACGTTGATCGATTTGTTCAGCAGTGTTTCCCAAGAAATAAATTTGAAGAAATTTGTGATCTGCGTTCGACAGTGGTAGTAGTGATCCTGCACGATGATAAATTTGCCCTTGCACTTTGAATGTTGGCATGTAATTCTCGCGCACGATATTTGTTGCACCGAACGATGTCATTTGGAAACATGAATTGTACTTGCGTATGTTTGCCAAGAAATGTTTCGATTGGCTTGTGTCACCTGATACCAACGTTGATAATGGTTCGGGTGGTGAACGTAATTCTGGCAATTTCACTTTTCCACCCGCGCAGCACATTCCTGGTGTTTCATTCTTAAATTTGAGGGCACTGCAATACACGCATAATTTATCCATTTTTCCAATAACCACACTTGGATGAAGACTGTAATCGTAATTAGCATCGTAATGGAATGCACCAAGATTTAAATCAGCGTGCAGTGTTCGTCTGGATCGAGCAGTGCGTACTCGAACGGTTTCCAGTCTTGCTTTCCGTTGCTCGACTGTTTCAGACGAACGGGCTTGAGCAGTGCGTACTCGAACGGTTTCCAGTCTTGCTTCCCGTTGCTCGTCTGTTTCTGAAGCTCGTGATGCCTTTTTCTTTCGTGCTTGAGGTGTAGATCGACCAATCGCTTGTCGTTTGGGTGGCATAATTGATTCGACAGCGAAAGTAATGCTTTGTGACGACTATTACAAATTCACTTGGAAAAAGCAAAGAAAATGCGTGTGATATCTATTATCTAATGTCGACCGGCAATTGGAATTTCACAATCAACACCACTTGTTATGTTACACACGAACTGAAATGTCGCTGTTTGTATTTGATTCAATTCAATTCTGTCAAGCGTGCGCACTCATACACCGAAAACACACAAACTGCCGCTAAACTATATGAAATACACTCATTTGTTGAAACGAATATTTACCTTTTAAACTAAATAATGGGTTTTCAGAAGTGGTACACTCGCGCGCCACCTATTGTAAAATGGTTGTACTAATTCAGAAACCTTCGCGGGTGTGCGCACAACTCACCGAAGTTTCATCGCAATCGGATGAATGGTATAGGAACGCATACGGGACAAACAAAGAAACATTAATTTTTATATATATACTAGCGGAATACCCGTGCTTCGCTACGGAGTTTCACGTTGTACGTAATGAAAATGTTAGTTTAATTAATAAAGTTCAATTAAAGTAGGTTTCTTAAAAATAAATAGCTGTTGCCCACGACTTCGTTCGCGTGGTCTTCAATTTAATGCGATAATATATTTAGAACAGATTCTATTCTAAATAGTAACCAGATCTAATAGTTTTTAAGACCCCAAAGAACCCCCCAGAGGATCGTATCGAAAAAACACCTGTCCTATGTTGGTTCTCCCGTTGCGTAAAATATTTGTGCCAAGATTGGTTGAAATCGGTCCACTGGTTTAGGAGGAGATGTGGAAGACCCCAAAGGACCCCCCAGAGGACCCCGTCGAAAAAAACACTTGGCCTATGTTGGTTCTCCCGTTGCGTAAAATATTTGTGCCAAGTTTGGTTGAAATCGGTCCAGTGGTTTAGGAGAAGATGTGGAAGACCCCAAAGAACCCCCAAAAGGACCCCATCGAAAAAACACCACTAATTCAGAAACCTTCGCGGGCGTGCGCACAACAACTCACCGAAGTTTCATCGCAATCGGATGGATGGTATAGGAACGCATACGGGACAAACAAAGAAGCATTAATTTTTATATATATCTACTAGCGGAATACCCGTGCTTCGCTACGGAGTTTCACGTTGTACGTAATGAAAATGTTAGTTTAATTAATAAAGTTCAATTAAAGTAGGTTTCTTAAAAATAGAAAGCTGTTGCCCACGACTTCGTTCGCGTGGTCTTCAATTTAATGCGATAATATATTTAGAACAGAATCTATTCTAAATAGTAACCAGATCTAATAGTTTTTAAGACCCCAAAGAACCCCCCAGAGGATCGTATCGAAAAAAAAACACCTGTCCTATGTTGGTTCTCCCGTTGCGTAAAATATTTGTGCCAAGTTTGGTTGAAATCGGTCCAATGGTTTAGGAGGAGATGTGGAAGACCCCAAAGGACCCCCCCCAAAGGATCGTATCGAAAAAACACTTGGCCTATGTTGGTTCTCCCTTTGCGTAAAATATTTGTGCCAAGTTTGGTTGAAATCGGTCCAGTGGTTTAGGAGGAGATGTGGAAGACCCCAAAGGACCACAAAAGGACCCCCCGAAGGATCATATCGAAAAAACACATATTCTGTGTTGGTTCTCCCGTTGCGTAAAATATTTGTGCCAAGTTTGGTTGAAATCGGTCCACTGGTTTAGGAGGAGATGTGGAAGACCCCAAAGGACCCCCCAGAGGACCCCGTCGAAAAAACACCTATCCTATGTTGGTTCTCCCGTTGCTTAAAATATTTGTGCCAAGTTTGGTTGAAATCGGTCCAGTGGTTTAGGAGAAGATGTGGAAGACCCCAAAGAACCCCCAAAAAGACCCCATCGAAAAAACACCTATCCTATGTTGGTTCTCCCGTTGCGTAAAATATTTGTGCCAAGTTTGGTTGAAATCGGTCCACTGGTTTAGGAGGAGATGTGGAAAACCCCAAAGGACCCCATCGAAAAAACACCACTAATTCAGAAACCTTCGCGGGCGTGCGCACAACAACTCACCGGTGCGCACAACTCACCGAAGTTTCATGGCAATCGGATGAATGGTATAGAAACGCATACGGGACAAACAAAGAAACATTCATTTTTATATATAAGATATATAGATAGATAAACATCCACATTATATTAGTTCAATGTTGTTAATATGAATATTTTTTGAACTTGTTATGCATAATAAGATATTCAGCTACGTCCTGATGACCATGACGAAGTTGCCTAGGTAGGCTACTTTGTTCAGACCTTACTGTTGCATAATTAGATTTATTTTTGAGTTCAAATTGTACTATTGTAAATATTCTTGTTAACAACTAACAGAATGTACTTGTACAAGAATTCTTTACCAGAATCTTTAGCAGATTCGTGCCATGTTTGTTGACTGACGTTCAATAAGAAACCCGTGTTAATATCAGTCAGGAACTACTTTCTAGTGCCAATGGTAATAAAAATTTTAGCACGGAATGGAAATATTTTGTAACGTTTTTATCGGATTTACAGTTAAAAGGCAGCGTATTGTGAAATTGTTGCTAGGCGTGATCGGTACCGCAGCGCGTTCTATATGCCGGTAGATGTATCGTTAAACATTCCTCAGTGATATATAGCTCCATTTCCAGTCTACCCTGATTTTTCTACCACTTTGCTTTTGCGATTACTGTGAATCAAAGCAAAATACTGCAGTCTATTATATTTGTGTTCAGTTGCTGTTAAAACATGGTTGTTTTGATTGTAATATATGTATATAACCTGAATAACTGAACCACGCTACATACTGTGTGGTATTGTTGAACGTTTTTTGTGTTATGTGTGTTTTCAGACTTACCGCATGTGTGAGAGACTAGCCAGACAAAGAATCAAATACTGTAGTTGTAATAGTTTACGAGAAAATGTTCCTTTCGTTTAACATTGTGTGTAGGCTATAGGAGACTCCGGGTCCCCCAGTTTATGCACCCCTAGTCGCGTACTGCTAAAAAAATTTAATTTATTTTTAATAAATCTCGTACAAGGAAGTCAGTTTGGTCAGCACTATTCGTTAGCAGGTGATACAAACTGGACAACAGCTGAAGGTCAAAGAGACGAAGTCGACCTGTATGTATGGGTATACTTACAGTGCCGATTGTAATGTAACTCAAGAACTGTAGATTAGTACTAAATGAATTTTGATATTCTTTATTCATAATTTAAATCTTTTACATGTTTATGACATGTGCGTATTCACACACAAATTTGTTAACCTTGACAAGGCATTCAACACTAGTAGAAATAAAAACTAATGTCTAGTAATTAAGCACCTGCCTGCAAAGTTCTTGTTGAGACGAAACAGCAAACTTTTTCGAATAAAAATTTAATGGAAATTTATAGAAGCTATTCGTTTGTTATGAGTTAATAACAGACACCTGACAGAGGTGTGAGCCTGATTTTCATAACACACTCTTTTATTCCCATTACAAAATGCCATTCTAAACACAATATATATGCAAAAGCAAATTGCGCCCTCCCTTTTGTGTATGGATAATACAAGCACATTATAGAGACGCTTATGAAAGCAATAAAATTTCTATTACGTGTTACCAAAATAGGGTGTTCACAACTGCACTTTAATGTCTGTATGACAAAACAAGCACGCACTATCCAGACCAAAACGTAACTTTGCCTAGTGGAAGGTTTTTATTAACTTAAATTATCTTACACGGTTTTAGCGCATTTATAACTATGCACTTATAAAAACAACACGCGTGTACAAACTTATTTGTTTACTGGAATCTCTTTTTCGTTATGAAACTTTCAAAAAGAAATTTGCTCGTGGACTTCTTGGATTTATAAAGAAATTTTGTGTCCAGTTTTCTAAAATGTTTATCAAATAGATTTCGAACAGGACCAAGCTTTGTCATTTTTCCACATTCCTTCCTAACCTCGGCTTTACTATCACAATCTTGGATATCTTTGTCTTTTAAATCCGCCGTAACAGCGTCCCGACAAGTCTTCCTCTCACGTTCTTGGGTTCCGGGCTCCATACGGCTACTCTCCACAGAACCTACCCACTGCAATCTTCTTGCTCTCTGATCACTGTGTCTGTTACTGGTTCGTCATAGACATTGTACACTTCATTTGTTCTCCTAATGTATCCAACTTCCATTTTCTCCCCTCCTCACCGATATTCTTGTGATGATCTCGCATCTCCTTAGTCTTGTCGTCAGTGCATTTTTATACGTAACCCACAACAATTTACAGACGTATGGTGCCATCGGTCTGGGTATAGTTTTACAAAACCCTAGGTCGACGTTTCTAGTCCTTAGTATCGATTTATCTTCCCAGCACACCTGCACGCTTTGCTCAATCTCCTTGTCTCCCTCACTTTTACTTCTAAATATTCAGACTTCTCCGTCTGCTCGAATTCCATTTTCTCACATACATATCCAGCTGTAGTTTTGCACTTATCTTCGAGCTAGTTTTACCTCCTTCCTCGCCTCGCTACTAACGCCACACCGCCTGCATACCTTATCATCTGGTGGTTTCTGTAAGTGTCCTCTGCCCAAATGCCTGTCGGTTCAAGAACCATATTAAACAACAAAGATGAACATACATGTTTACTGGAATGTAAGTGTATATACAGAATATGATCACTAACCCGCTGTCTGTGTTAACGGTATATCTATAGTCAGATGACGGTATGTTAACAGTCAGATGACGATTTACACGTATAACAGCACGAACTCTGTCGACATGGTCATTAACATGGCGCCTGTGATCTTCACCGATCAGCACTTTTAAATGATAATCGGTTCTTCTTCAAAACGCTTACTTCTATCGTACCACTGTTTCGCTCGTTCAGTCCTCTCCGAGTGATTAAACAATCGACATGTCTTTGTTGTAAGTTTTACCAAGTTTGCAGCAAACTTCACAAGTGCTTCAAGGCCTATCATCGTCACTCAAGTTTTCACGTCTGGCGTGTGTCCCACGACACACCCATTTTTTTTTTTTTTTTTTTTTTTTTTTTCATCGAAGTTTTACATTTCGTTTCAATGTTTCGTAACGACTGTTGTTATAGGATAGTGTAATTTTCGTAATTATGTTTTATTTTGGAATTGTTTTTATCTGTTATGACATTGGTGTAGAACTGTGCTATTGATTTTTTTTTTTTGCATTTTACTGTTGGTTTGTAACTATGACTAGAAAACGTAAGTGTAATTTATCACGCAGCACTGCTAATGCATTGTGCGTTAAAACGAAGTATTCAGACAGAGACGGCAGAAGCAACTGACGAACGTCTGTCGTGACTATCTGTGAGGCAACCATGTCTAGGAGCTCCAGACCCGAGCAAATAACCGCGCGATTTAATTACATCTGCAATATAAATTATATAATTATATATCCGTTAATGGTACTGTAGTTGGCAGAATCTGTAAAGAATGTCGCTTTTGTAAAGCTGTAAAGTACAATGGGGAAACTGCAGCAGTAGCGGGGCGTCTATGTAACCGCTGTTGCCGGCGGCAACAGTACTGGAAATAAGAGAAAATAATATTAATTATATCACAGAATGAATACTATGGTTATTGAATAATTTGAAATCCGAACGATATTAGTAGGGAAATTGAAGAAAAGCGTAGCATTGATTTAGAACTGCTGGCACTTGCACAGTCTTGTGTTGCCGACTCGGACATCGGCAATGCTTTACTGCGTACGGTCATCGACCTCGTAGTAGTTATCACTTTACTGACTGCGGGGGACACATTCGTCCACTCAGTGTGTTGCTGCTGTATAAACAGGCAAAACGCTCAGTTAGCAGCTATGTTCTTTTTCGGAACCGACACGCAGCGGTTACTACGTATCTATTTGTGTTGTTCGTTTAGTCATGTGTTTCTCTGTTTGTCTTTATTATTTTTAATTCGATTATTTGTGTCCTCATTTATTCTGTGTAAGTATAATAGAGTCAGATCCTGTTGAACCGGGACCCTCTTCTTCTAACAGCGAATGATAGAAAATACACTTTAAAAAAATATTTTAGCTCTAAAAAGTTTATTTTGGTTCTAAAAAGAACACTTGGTACTAGAAAAATTTCGAATTAATTTTTAGGCTACGTTTTACGCCTTTCACTACCGGCAACAGCTGTTATGTACCCATGCCACGCCACTGAACTGCAGGAATATGTTGTGCGAGCATTGAAGTACAGGTTCCACTACTAGAAGAAACACCAGAACCACTGAAGAAATTGCTATCAGATGATACTGCTCATGTGATTTTGTGACCAATGCATGAAAGTATAATACTTGTTTCCAAATGATGTCTTTTGGGGTTGAGCACGAAGTTCAGTTCGTAATGGTAGACTTTAGTACACATTTATAGTGGAAGGACAGAGTTACCATAACATTGGTGCTTTATTGCCACAAACAAGTCAGCATCATACTTCACTAGTAATGCCTTAGACCAGTGGTTCCCAAAGTGGGATCCGCAGACACTTTTAAGAAAAAATGGAATATACTGTAATTTTCTCTGATTTTTTATAGTGTAAGATCTAAATTTTAGAATCTTAAAACGATTAGTAGCAGATTCCAGTATTCCTTTTTGGTTAAAACTAATTGTAATTGTAAAAGTAATTTCAAACTAATGGCTTTAATAATGTCTTTCAATCATGTCGTGTAGCAGATCTGTTTGCCAGCCGAACTGCCTAGAGCGCCGCATCAACGCAGAACTAATCATGCTGTTTTAGTCCACGTATGAGCATTGTATCTTGCTTATAAGCACTGTATCTCGCGTATCAGCACTGTATCTAAGCAAAACGTTCTTCTGTGTAGCTGGTTTTACGCCTAAGTAGCTGGATTTTGACACGTGTGGCTGGAAAGATAGAGGGGAGGTGAAATAAAAATGTCAAAATAAACTTGTTAAGAAAAAAGTTAAGAAATAAACTTGATATCGAGAGTGACTTAACATTGAATTTATCAGACATTAAACTTAATATTGCAGAGCTAATTGTTCAAAAGCAGATTCATGTTCACATTAAACTATGTTTGATATCATTAATATTATAATTTTGCAAGTTAAGAGAATTTTTATTTTAATACATTTTAATTAAAATATAAAAGTTTGTATCATATTTACTGTTTGTTTTATTTCATAACTCAGACGGGGTCTGTGAAATTTTTTGTGGAGGTTGTCCGCGGATTGAAAACTTTGGGAACCACTGACTCAGACTGTGTAGCTTAAATTGACAGGCGTTGTTTGAACATCCAGATGTGCAACAGGAAATAGGCTTACTGGCAGCATTGCAACACATATTGCATCAAAACAATGTGGTTAGTGAATGAGTTTAAGTCTACTTTTCAAAACATGAGTCCAAATTGTAATAAAGTTGTAATATATGCTGACCAAAAACCAGCTGGGCAACATGAGAGTCGATACAGTGCACCAGTGATGAATGAGGTTGCTGCTGTGATGGCTGGTAATGAGTTTGGAATACAAGATATTGTGCTTTGAAAATATGATGATAAGGTAATACATGAAGTTTTTATGACCTTTCATTTTTATGATCCATTGTAATATCCACTCACATTCTGGAAAAAACAAGAATTGATTCTTGGATACAACATTGATATTCCACAAGTTAATCCAACGATAAAGGCACCCGTTCCAAACAAGACAATATCATCAGTGAATTTTTACGCCTATCATTTGACAGTTTGTAGGGAGAGTGTCAATTTAATTTTTAATTTCCAACATTTGTAACATCAATTTATAGTGTATATGTATGTTAAAATGGAAAGCGAACAGATCCGATACATATCAGCTCGTCAAAGGACTTTGTGAGAAGAAAGTTATATTCATCTACAGGATGGTATAGCAGATGTTGTTAACACTAAGGATGTAGGCAAGATGGTAACATGACTTCAAGTTTTGTTAATACTCCCAGGTATTTGACAGAATATATATATGGGTAGTTATTGTATACATGCATAATTACAGGTGCCTGGATATTTTTAATACACTTACATGTAATCCCTCATGGGAAGAAATTGCAAATGAGTTAATGCCTGGTCAAAAATGCACGGATCAGCATGATTTAACAAAGTGTTATCACAAAGAGTCAAATATTTGGAAAACAGTTTTGTGGATCTATTCTGTTGAATGGCATAAGTGTAGACTACCCCTCGCTCATATATTAGTGTAGCTTAGAGATGAGTTGTGTCCTAATCAGATTGATAAAGTGATCAGACCTGAGACACTGGACAAAAGTGACCCAGAGACAAGACATATCGTGATCAAAAACATGGTTCATGGTCATTGCAGCCCATTCAATCCACAGTCTCCATGTATGAAAACGGTTAAGTGTTGAAAAAATACCCTTGTATAAACAAGCTTGTTGTGTGTGTGTGGGGGGGGGGGGAGAGACGTAAATAAATACCTTCAAGTGTTACAAAGCACATCGTTTTTCTTGAGCAGTTTCAAAAATGTGGATATTATGATAATCTCTCTCATACAAAATACTTGATCATTATATATTCTTATAGCAATTTGGTTAATGAATATTGTTTTAATAACTCAATGAACAACTAATTTGGTTGAATTGATTGTAACCATATTATTAAAACATGATAAATCGAGTGTTAAATTACACATATGTGTTCTAAAATAATTAAAATTGTCAGTTGCCAGGTCAGCCGTATATTGGTTAAATCCATTTAGCATTCTAGTGAAATATTTGTTTATCAGTTTTTTTTCTTTTTTTTTTGTATTGAGTCTACTGAAAAAAATAATTTCCCAATTAATAATTAAAACTGATTTGATTGTTTAATGAACAAGTTGGACAGATCTTTACATGTACAATGTAATTAAAATGTAAATGCATTTTAATGAATTTTGTACTTAATTAGCTATAAGGTTTTGTTTTGTTTAGTTTGCTTTAATTTCACTTGTTTAATTTATTTACTGACAGTTTCTCTGAAAATTTCTTACAGATCACACACTATGCGTACCATGAATTTGTCTTGTATGTACATGCTCGCTTGTGTCAGATTGTTATTTCCACTATTCTGGAATTAACTTGTTGAATTGTCTTAAAACCTGGAATTGTCTATTCTAGAAATGCTATGATAATCTATACATAGTATAAAGTAAAGTCGGTCCGTTTTCTCTCTGTGTTTGAAATCGCTAATCTCAGGAAGTACTGAACGGATTTTATTCAAGTTTTCGCCAATAGATAGAGTGTCTATCGAGGAACATTTATGTGTATAATTAATACATATATGTTGTACATTAGCTTAGCTATCACGGTTTATGTCAAGTAAGTGGTATAGTTTACATCTTATATATAAATATCGGTATGGAGAACCATACATGACTTCCATATTCTAAGATTTATATTTAAAATCATTTTCAAAATGAAATATTACCATAGAAACTACTTCTTTCTACTTACTGCTTCAGCCTTAACCACAGTACTGTGGTCACTAACGTATACCACCTCACGTTATCGCACTCGATTTTCACTGATGATGGAAGTCGATGGCATTGCCGAAACGTCTGGTTTTGTAGAAAACATTGGACTACGGCCAAATATCCTGGGAAGGAATTTTAACAAAAACTACTTCTTTGTTGCCGATAACGTTGTACACATATATATAAAATATATGCATAAAATTAATGGCTTGTATAAGTTAATGATTGATCTCCATTAAGTAGTGCTCAAGTTTCCAAAGTTTTAATATTATGATGTCCGTAATTAAAACATCAGAGCAGGTTTAGTGTGAATGAGGGTACAGTGTGGACAAAAATTTTCAACATTTCCTATTGAGCGTTGCTTAGAGTAAAGCTGCGAATCTACAGTGTATGTTTCACAGAACAAACACGCGAAAAAGAAGGAGCGCTCCGAAGTCACTCATGGACCCTCAGCATCTTGCAGAGGGTTCATTCCCTAAAGACGAAAAGTCTGTCTATGAATCGTTCCTCTGTAAACACGTGCAGTTACATTGCCCAGCGATCCACAGGAAGCAAATTGATGTCCATTTTTTTGGCTTGCACGCGTTATGTTGGTGTGGGTTTCGGCACTCTCCATTTAAAAAGCGTGCAAATGTAAGAAAATAAACATGAGTGAGGACAGAAATAACGTGAATTGTGTGTGTGTGTGTGTGTGTGTGTGTGTGTGTGTGTGTGTGTCTTACCTGCCTTTTTATTGCTGTAGGCATAATAATAAAATGGAAACGTAAACATTACATAACTGAGATATGCTTACCTGCCACGAACGATATATTATTTTATACATGGAGGAGTTCAGTGACATACACACATACAGAAGAATTATATATATATATAAAGATATTAACTCATACATAATTTACATTAAAATGAAAAAATTATAATTTTATTCCCTGGTAACAAAATTATTTTATTTTTAACAATTACCATTGTTTGAAAAAGTTTAAATGAATTTTCAAGTACTTTACTCTTGTTAAAACGTAAAAGGTTGCAGGTAAACTACCCCTTCCCCTTAACCGATCTTCACCAAAAACAATAGGTCTTGAGTACTCTACAATTCAGGGACGTATGCAAAAAATTATTTGATTCTGTTTGAATTTGCGGCTGTTATCGTTTGCCATAGAAAATACCCTTGTTAAAAAAACGTTGCAGGTAAACTACCCCTTTCCCTTAACCGATCTTCACCAAAAACAATAGGTCTTGAGAATTCTACAATTTAGGGCTGTATGCAAATAATCTTTTGATTCTGTCTGAATTTGCGGCTGTTATCGTTTGCCATAGGAAATACCCTTGTTAAAACATAAAACGTTACAGGTAAACTACCCCTTTCCCTTAACCGATCTTCACCAAAAACAATAGGTCTTGAGAACTCTACAAATCAGGGCTGTATGCGAAACATTATTTGATTCTGTTTGAATTTTCGGCAGTTATCGTTTGCCATAGAAAAAAATCTACACAAGACAGATAGACACACAGACACACACACACACACACACACACACACACACACACACACACACTTTTCGAAAAACGACTTTTTTTCATGTTTTGAGTGTAGTACAATCAGAATCTGCAATAATCTCGAACACGATTTTTTTTGCCATCACCATACTTCCATTTCCTTAAGGAATATGGAAGTAAAATGAATGTTTCTTTGTTTGTCCCGTATGCGTTCCTATACCATTCATCCGATTGCGATGAAACTTCGGTGAGTTGTTGTGCGCACGCCCGCGAAGGTTTCTGTATTTTTTTCGATGGGGTCCTTTGGGGGGTTCTTTGGGGTCTTCCACATCTCCTCCTAAACCACTGGACCGATTTCAGCCAAACTTGGCACAAATATTTTACGCAACGGGAGAACCAACATAGGATAGGTGTTTTTTCGATGGGGTCCTTTTGGGGGTTCTTTGGGGTCTTCCACATCGCCTCCTAAACCACTGGACCGATTTCAACCAAACTTGGCACAAATATTTTACGCAAAGGGAGAACCAACATAGGACAAGTGTTTTTTTCGATACGATCCTTTGGGGGGTCCTTTGGGGTCTTCCACGTTTCCACCTAAACCATTGGACCGATTTCAACCAAACTTGGCACAAATATTTTACGCAAGGGGAGAACCAACATACGATAGGTGTTTTTTCGATAGGGTCCTTTTGGGGGTTCTTTGGAGTCTTCCACATCTTCTTCTAAACCACTGGACCGATTTCAACCAAACGTGGCACAAATATTTTACGCAATGGGAGAACCAACAAAGGATTGGTGTTTTTTGGATGGGGTCTTTGGGGGGGGTTCTTTTGGGTCTTTCACATCTCCTCCTAAACCACTAAACCGATTACAACCAAACTTGGCACAAATATTTTACGCAATGGGAGAACCAACATAGGATAGGTGTTTTTTTCGATGGGGTCCTTTTGGGGGTTCTTTGGGGTCTTCCACATCTCCTCCTAAACCACTGGACCGATTTCAACCAAACTTGACACAAATATTTTACGCAACGGGAGAACCAACATAGGATAGGTGTTTTTTCGATGGGGTCCTTTTGGGGATTCTTTGGGGTCTTCCACATCGCCTCCTAAACCACTGGACCGATTTCAACCAAACTTGGCACAAATATTTTACGCAAAGGGAGAACCAACATAGGACAAGTGTTTTTTCGATACGATCCTTTGGGGGGGTCCTTTGGGGTCTTCCACGTCTCCACCTAAACCATTGGACCGATTTCAACCAAACTTGGCACAAATATTTTACGCAACGGGAGAACCAACATAGGACAGGTGTTTTTTCGATACGATCCTCTGGGGGGTCCTTTGCGGTCTTAAAAAACTATTAGATCTGGTTACTATGGCAACCCAATAGAATAGATTCTGTTCTAAATATATTATCGCATTAAATTGAAGACCACGCGAACGAAGTTGTGGGCAACAGCTATTTATTTTTAAGAAGCCTACTTTAATTGAACTTTATTAATTAAACTAACATTTTCATTACGTACAACGTGAAACTCCGTAGCGAAGCACGGGTATTCTGCTAGTTTATAGAATAAGTGTTACAATGATGTTTTCTTAAAGTTAAAATTATCTCTGCATTACAGGTAATATATCCTCCTTCTCCTTCTCCTCCTCCTCCTATGGTGATACATCCTGAAGTCGTGTCTTGGCTTCCTCTATCCGACCCTCCTCTATCCTCTATCAGTAGGAAAGGACTTCCAACCTCGCACTCCATGGACGGCCTTTTAATCTTTTGCCATCATACTCTCCATAAGGACTCTTGCAGGTGTTCTTTACAACATGGCCAGCCCATTTTAGCCTCCTCAGTTGTACGTACACTTCTACCATTGGTTAATTGCCAGTTAATATATAATTACATTTAAACCTGTTATTTAGGGAATGAAAACATGCATTTTCATTTGTGCAGCCTCTTGTAATATATTATTTACAATTTTTGAGAATATGAAACTCAAGTACACGTGGAATATTTTATCCAGGAAGAAGAAATAGTTTTGATATATCCAGTACTGGATACCATAAAATAATGATCTATTATTTACAAAAAAAAATTAAGTAGTTATAGTGTTAGATATGGAAAGCATTACATGCTGACAGTACAAGGACAGACTCTACTTAGTATAATATAATGATCGTGATTTACTTATCTGAATGAGATTATTGTACTTGTTTTCTGATTCATTTCAAAGATATTCTGAATGAGATTGAAGAAATCTGTTGTTGAACTTATTTAAATTTCATTCAAGTGCCTACTATGTAAATTAAATAAGAGTATAAACAGGAGGAATACTTGTATGTGAATAGATCTTTCTTTTTAATTAAAAAAATGGTATAAATATTTTAATATTATTTTAGTTCATTTAATTCATAAATGTTATTGTGTTTGTAAATGTAAATGTTGGTGGCAGTGGATTAACTAGCAGACTTAAAGTACTTTAAGGTATAATTTCAAAAAATTTTAAATCGCCTACACTGTTCAATATATATATATATATATATATATATATAATTTTCTATATAAGTAACTCGATGTTTCTTGCAGTAATTATATAATTTGTGATGTTTTCAATTTGTTTCTTCTGCAAGTAGATAATATTGTATACTCTTTTAACACCTGACGCACGTTTCACTGAAAAATATCAGTATCATCAGAGATTTCTAAGTGAATTAATAACAATCGAAATAATTCTATTAATATAAAATTAACGAATAATCGAATATGTATCCAGTTTAATGTAAAATAAAATAAAATAACTAATAATCGATTTAGGTCGATTAGTTAACGATTGTTTTAATGTTTATTTTCTTCAGCAGCTGTTTTCTCGGTTATATTTGAAATTTTGTTTATATTTTATTCATTTTTATTTTTATTTTTTAGTAAATTTATAATTTTAAATAGATCGTCTTGTTTTGTTTTTATTTGGGTTTGTTCTTTAATTAATAAATTATTGTTATTGTGTTTGTAAATGTTAAGATTTTCCCAAATATTCATTTTTTGACCTTTTTGTATGTTTTTAATTAATTTTATATTTTCAATGTTTGGAAACTGGTGGTTATTATTTAGACAATGTGTGGCTAAATTAGATTTATAAATATTTGGTTTTAAATATGCATTGCGGTGTCGAACGAATCTATCTCGTAGTTTTTTTCTTCGTCTGGCCCACGTAATATTTATTGCAATCTGGACATTCTATTTTATATATTCCATTTTTATTGTGAGTATTGGATTTAGTTTTAGGTTTTATTTGATTAAAAATTATATTATCTGTATTATAAGATATTTTTTAAATTAGTATCTTTAAATATTTTATTTAGTTTTTGAGTTATATTTCCGTAATAAGTGAAGGTTGTATATTTTATATTATTATTAATAGATGAATTTTTAAATGTAATGTTTTTAGGAATTTTATTAGTGATTTTATGTTTAATTTTATTTTCTAATTTATTAATAGTTTTTATTTTGTATCCATTTTTAACTGCTATTTGTTGGATAATTTTTCTTTCTTTGTTTCTTTCTGTGTTATTTAATGGGATCCTAAGCATTCGGTAAATCATGGAATTAAATACTGCCATTTTGTGTTGGGGAGGATGATTAGATGTATTTGGTATTACTAAGTCAGTTTGAGAAGGTTTCCTGTATATTGCGTATTCAAAATTTGTTTCATTTTTCTTTATTGTTAAGTCTAAATAATTTAATTTATTATTAGATTCTTCTTCTAACGTGAATTTTATTTTAGAATGTAAATTATGTATGGAGTTGAATATTTTATTTATATTTATACCATTGTTTTGGGAAATGTACAGAGTGTCATCAACGTATCTAAAATAACATCCTAATGGGTCGTTTAATTTTATTATATTTATTATTTGTTCGTCGAGCTTTTGTAGGAAGATTTCTGATATGATAGCGGAGGTTGGGGCTCCCATAGCAAGGCCATCTGTTTGATAGTACAATTTGTTGTTGTATTGAAAATACAATACGATTAACGAATAATCGATACATATTCGATTATTCGTTTATTTTATATTAATAGAATCATTTCGATTGTTATTAATTCACTTAGAAACCTCTGATGATACTGATATTTTTCAGGGAAACGTGCGTCAGGTGTTAAAAGAATATACAATATTATCTACTTGCAGAAGAAACAAATTGAAAACATCACAAATTATATATATATATATATATTGATAGATGACCTCGTGCGAGAATGGAAGGAAACAAAGTGCTCCTCTAGGTATACAGATTAGCCGATACGAGTTCCTAAACACTATGCTGTTTGCCGATGATCAATTTGTAATCCAAGATAGTGAGGATAAATTACAATTGGCTATCCACAAACTAAATCTGTTATCAAAAGGTTATAATTTGAATATTTCAATAGAGAAAACTAAGACCATGGCATTCCTATGGAAAGATTCGATTCGGACAAAAATTGTAATTGAAAATAAAATTTTAGAACAAGTATCACATTTCAATTACCTACGATGTGATATTACATATGAAGAAACAAAGATATTCTTAATAAAACAAACAACTTCCAAAGAATATGTGGAACATTATGGAGAACACTCAAAGGAAAGACCACGAAAGAAACAGAAATAAAATTCTATAAGGTGATGGCAGTCCCCATGCTATTATACGGGTCCGAATCATGAGCACCAAGAAAGAAAGATTATAGGCAGATGGAAACGTCTGAAATGAAATATCTTAGATCTGTGAAAGGTTGTATAAGATTAGATCACATAAAGAATGAAGATATAAGACAGGAATTAAAAGTACAACCAGTAACGGAACTAGCGAAAAACTATAAAAAAAGATGGAAAGAGCATATTATACACATGTCTCCAGAAAGAATTCCAAGAAAAATCCTGAATTATAAGCCAACCGGAAGAAGAAATGTTGGCTGACCGAGACGGAGATCGTGAAGCCGGAACAGGCAACCTGCTTAATCCTGGACAGATAGATGATGATGATGATGATGATGATGATTTCAAAAAAAAAAATAATGTAAGGTCAATAAAATCATTGTTGTATTCCTTAATTCATTGTGTCGTAACATTTGTTTAATACAATGGGTCAGGTAGAAGGATTTCATTAGCTCTGTGTAGCTGGTAGATTTAATTGATTTAGTTTTTTTTTACAACAGTTATTTCTATATGTTTTTCTGAAGTGACGCATCTGTAAATGGCAATATAAGATGTGTCAAACTGTCAACACACTAGTTACAATAGTGAACATCTTATTGACAGATCAATCAGTCATTGTCATTCATTCTCTCTCTGTCACACACACACACACACACACACACACACACACACACACACACACACACACACACACATGCCCACAACCATGCATACACAATTAACTACACGTGAATGAACTGATCTGACACTTGATGATTTCATTTGGTATTTATAGTGGCAAGCGTGGAAAAATGTTTGTAGTTAAATTGGATGAAATGTTACTGCAGCAATGATTATTTTTACAACATGATATTATTTAACAGAAGCAATACTGCTTGAAGAGCAATTGGGTTTCAGAAAGAGACGAAGCTGAATTGATAATATTTTCACTGTTAAGCAGATTATAGAGAAAAGGAGAGAACAAAATTTAGAGACACATCTACTGTTCGTAGATTATTTGCAAAGCTTTTGACAAAGTACCAACGTTGATACTGTGGAGAGTTTTAGAAAATAGAGACATTCCATTACATTTAATTAATACTAGTGATCAAGAGCATGTATCCAGGGTCCAGGGTACAAATGAAACAAAGGAACAGCATCAAAATAAACGGACAAGACAAGGACATTAGACAAGGTTAGACAAGGTTGCCATTTATCAGCTCTTTTTAACCTGTTTTTGGCTGAAATTGTTAGGTTTTGGCTTAACAGTGTAAATGGAGGAATCAGAGTTGCGGGCAAAATGCTTAAAACTCTGATGTTTGCAGATGATCAGATTTTATTGTTCACAAATGAAGATGACTTGCAAAGGATGCTCCACTCCTTAAATAACATTGCAAAAGAATGTATTATGGAAAGATCTGACAGAAAAAACAAAATGTATGGCTTTTAAAGGAACATGGTCAGTTAGATCTAAAATTGTTTTGGATGGTAAAATTGTAGAACAAGTCTCAGAATTTAACTATTTAGGCTGTAAGCTCTCATATAAAAACGAAGAAATGGGAAAATTAATAAATTTAAACAGATTACAAAAACTCTCCGACATGCTGCAAAACACAAGGCAAGGAAAGCGTCCATAATAAAATAATACAAATCCATGGCAGTTCCTACCCTTACTTATAGCTCAGAAACATGGTCAATCTGCTAGACAAATATCAAGAATCCAGGCTACAGAAATAAAATTGTTGTGTTCCACAGCTGGGTACACAAAATTAGATATGAAAAGAAATAATCAGTAAGAGAGGAACTGGAAGTTGAAGAAGTAAATGGAACCATCAGTAAGTATAGAGAAAGCTGGAAACAACACATTAGCTGAATGGGCAGTGACAGATTCTCTACGGTAGCCTTAATGTATCAGCCAAAAGGGAAGAGAAGCCTGGGAAGACCCAAGAAGAGATGATCAGTTGGAGCTGGAACAGACTAAACAGTCTAAACCGTGATGAAAAGAAGAAGATTATATTATTATTGCAGCACAGATATTACAGTTTTTTCTGAACGCTGCAGAGAAATATATGAATTTTTTTACCAGTAATTACCAACAAAATGTCATTAACAAAGCTGGTGCACTGGCGTATACACTACATGCTGTGTCAACTCTTTGTGCGTTTAAAGCACTTAGTGGTAGTATTAGCAGAATTGTATTAAAATCCAAACATATTGAAGTACACTTGAAGAGAAAACAAAATTTTTAAACACAGATCAGGTGAATATGCATGGTTTGTAGAGTGTACTTGTATTCAAAAGCAATAAATACCATTTCAATAAATCTGCGCAGAGTGAATCCTGTCTCTTATTGTGCTTTTATTAAAACAATTTAATGACAAAAGTGATATTACTAGTTTGTTCCTGTGTTATTTACATAACGTTGGTGCATGGATGACAACCAGGATCTGGTAGCATAACTAGGCATGCACACCTCTCTGCAAAAATGTTAGACAGGCCCATCTCTATATAATTATTTAGAATTTAAAACAACCCTTAAAACTACATTGTTATATTATATAATCTCATTCATATATATATATATATATATATATAGTAACGTAACTGCTTTAGAGGTACTTTCCGCGGAGTTAATTAAGCCCCACTGTTGTTAGCGCCAATTTGTAACGTAGCGGTTATTTAGCGAAACATCCGTCTTATTCAAGCCCCACTGATGGGTTCGCCAATTTGTAACGTACCGCCTTGTTTTTGAGGTTTCCTCCTCTCCAAGAGTGTATTACAATTACGGGTTTATAATTAATTCAGCCCCAATGTTGAGTTTGCCAATCTGTAACGTACCGCCTTGTTTTTGTGTGTGTGACGTCCGTCTTTTTTACAGTCTCAGATCGGTCAGAACACCTCTTAGCAGTCGCCACTTATGAATTATAAAGACTGAAGTTTAAATAAAGTTGTTGGTAATGTTACTCAAACAAAGCAGAAATCGAGTGTGTGTGATTTGGGTTAAGTAGGGAAGTTGTTTAGCCTTCTTTTGAAGAGAGAGCAAGTACCATTTGTTTACCCTCGGTTTAGACGATTTCTAAATTATTCAAATATTTGCCGTGAACCGAATCAGCTGATTTTGACATTAGTCTCCAAATATAGGTTAATCAGACGACACTGTGGCAGAATACGACCCGGTGGATTGTCCTCTTCTTATTTATTCTGAAAACGACTACAACTACCCACTACAATAAAGGAAACACATTTTATTATTCAATATTATTTCTCAATAATATTTATTAAGAATATTCTCGGTTTTTCTCTTCTGCCAAAATACAAATATTACAATCGATCTTTTCATTAACTAGTACATGATATCGACTTCATTGAGTAAACATGGAATTGTCAAAAAAAAATATATGGTTTTTGACCAAATTTTATCCTATATTTAAACATCAATCAACATATAATTCTTTTATTTATTTCCCCAGGGTTAAGGGTAAGTTCTTTTTGTTATGAGATGGTCAGAAATGGATAATTATACTACGCTTTACAAATATAGAAAAACTTCGAAAATTTTCTTTATTCTCTGAGTAAGTAGTCCCGGCTTTGTCCGTTAGAGAGCAGATTGTTTTATTTTTATTAAAACATGTGGTTACACTTGGAAAGTTTAATACTGAACGACAATTTGATTTGAGTTTTCTTTGTTAAATATTAAAAGAACTGTTTATATTACCTCTCTTCTCGAAGTTCTTACTTGTGTGAAGCTGTTTCTCAGGTGGTGTTCTTATTTGTTTGTAATTTCATAACCGTTTGTCACATACTATCTCGTCAAAACTCAAAACTCGGCTAGGCCATGCCTAATCGTCCAAAATGGTTTTTTCACTTTTATTATGGAGTATAGCAAGTTAACTTTAATAATTAAGGTAGTAGTACATAATGTTTATACTGTTATTTAATTTTGTAACAATTTTGTGCTTTTCAAAAGATTTCGAAAGGATATTTTAATAAAATTGTTGTCTCATCATTTTGTCAACCGGACAGGTTTCAATTTCAAATTCGATTAAACAATGCTTGTTATTTCGTTACTCTTAGTAACCCATAATTTTTTATATACCTTTTTATTGGTTCTGCTATTTACTTTTTAGTATATAGGCGGTTTGTAATTATTATAAATTTATTTTTGATTTACAGAAAAATAATTCTTTTTCATTTTGGTTTCTTTCCCAATTTGATTTACATAATAGTTTTCTGTTTATTTTCTTGTAACTTTGGATATAAGTCTTTAATATTATTATTAACTTTACATGAATTTATATATTATTTATTAATCTCTTATAGTATTCCTACACTGCACTATTTCCTTCTGCCATTTTCCTCATACAGTATTATTTTAATTTTTATTATCATCTGATATTTAAATCTTTTGTTTTTTAAAAAAAAAAACACCCTGGGTTATCTTATACAATAACACAATTATTTAAAAAAATATAAGATTAACATAGGTATTAAATTTTGTTACCTACACAATGTAAATACTACAATAACTAAACAAAATACATAATTAGTTAGTAGCATCATAGTCTACTATCATAGTTTATAATTCTCACATCTACAGCACAATTCTGTAAGGAGTTCCCTTCACCTTCACTTATTACCTCATTGGGTACACTATAACTCACTGGTCACTGTATATCACTTAAATACTGTTTATAATGTTTAGTGATACAACTTAATTTTTAGCTAGTTATAGTTTACCCATTTCTGACCTTTATGGTATTACAAGAGTTATCATTTATTGGGACCGGGTTATGTACCGTTACAATATATATATATATATATATATATATATATATATATATATATATATATATATTGCAACGATACTCTTAACAACTCACTTTTGCGCATATGCTATTACTCATTTGTGCGCACTTACCCACATCTTGAAGGTATACTCTTCTTCTGCAGTATTTACCTTGATGTTTCCCAGCTAGGTCGCAGGCTTTGGTAGTTAATTCAGGGTGGATAAGCATGTGAATATCATTACAAGTAAAGAGTACAGAGGATTTAGTACTGGTTGTGAAATTAGTACGACTTTGTTAATAAAATTGTATTCATTTTGTTTATTAATTAAAAACTGCAAATTATCATGTTATTAATTAGTGTTTGGGTTAACTAATATTGAAACCCTTATATTCACTTATACGAATATCGTATAATTATAACGTGGCAAAATCTTATCTCTTATAGTCTAAGACACATTATACACAAAAATAAGACATATATTACCTGGAATATTTACACAGACATATAATACAAAACACATATATTCTTACAATGCGTGATTAACACGTACGAAATTGTATATTAATATTGACTTAGCAAGTGTGGTTTTTTTTTATTATATACCACTTAATTAAAAAATTAAATAATTAAACATTTATAAAAATTCTAATAGAGACCATTCTATTACTTTATTTAACTATACTCCTAATGTCACAGTTAATTAAAATCTACAATTGAAGTAAACTTTCGTACTTGATTTTATGTTACAGTTACTTGATTTTAATTATATAATAAAAATATAATAAAATATGGTTTCTCTAATTACCATTTATTTATGAGATTAATACGTTTTATGTTCTTTGTTATAAATTATTATTCTCTGAACTTTTATTAATTATTCATTATACAAATAAAAATAATAAAGTTTATGTAAACTTGGATATGGAATCTAGAGCCTTCTTTTGATAGACCTCAGGGTCATTTATAAGATTGAATAAACGTCTGACTTCACATGCATATTTCTGCAACCATTTAACTGTGTTGTTACCGTCACCTGGACTCTCAAGTTTTGGGATCACCTTCTCTGTCTCTGCGTCATTTGGAATTACTCTCTCCGTTTAATGGATGCTAAGTTCTGACATGCACCTCTGGTCGTGATGATGTATGGCTGGATGTAGCTGCGTGTGGCTGTCCCTGTGTACTCTAGTATATTGCTCTGGTCCCTCTCCTCTCCTCGTCTTTTCCCTCGTGGATGTCTCGAAGTTCTACGTGGACTTCTTGAAGGTCATCGACGACGTTTCGACTCCTCATAGTTTACAGTATTATTGTCTTTGAAATAACTCGTGTATATCACTAATTACTTTCACCGACGTACTGCCGGTTCCATCGCACTTTAAGTTATGTAATTCGATTTAAAACATTACTTAAACTTTGTAAAATTTGTGGTGGCGAGATGCGTGGATTTCACGTACTGTCTGTTAATGATCTGCAAAAGCGTGTGTCGCTCACTGGGGTTTTATACTCCTGCCGGCGTTCAATTCCTGTTGAAAACTGTTCGGACAAAGTTGAACAAGTCAGCGCGTCGGTTTATTAACTAATTACAACCTACGCGTCTTTCTATGAAGCGCACACTTTTTTATAAATATTATTTGACAAATCGTTAGGTACATTAATAAACTTAACCTATGCAAATTATGAACATTAAGGTGTGTAAACTATGGAAGTTATGGCAAAATTTCGCACGGTAGCTGAACGGTTCCCACGATCATAGACCTCTTAGTATCTAATTGTAGCGCCAGCTGTTTTTCTACATATGTCTCTGATTCGTGTGACTTCTGGTTTTCGTTCAGCACTTAAAAAACTGTGTAAAATTTTCACAATCGTATACATAATTCTACTTGTTCTTCATTTACACACTAACACACACACACACACACACATACACATACACACACACACATACACACACAAACTGATACACACGTGGTTGCCTGTCGCCATGATGTCACAGCTGCCGGTCGAGTCGTGTTTCGTCTCCCTTCGCTGCGTTTAAAACCAACAAGGCTTGGCAATTCCATATGCATGTTCATTTACAATTATTTCCTTATTTAAAATTAATTAATATGTTTGTTTCTTTTATTTATGTCTTATGCCTAATGCTTAATTATTACATTATTTACATCTTTTACACGACTCATACGTGCGTTCGTATGTTCTCATACCGCAGTCAGGGGTTGATACGGAGACTTATGCTAAACGTATTGTTGCAGTATATATATATATACACACACACACACACACACATATATAATTTATTTAATATTTATAATTTCTTTACCTCAAGATGTTTTTCCATTATTTGGAAGATGTTTCGGAAATCCTATTGTTCCCATCCTCAGCCTTCTTAATTTTGAATCTTGTTGAGTACTTGTGTTTTGGTTGGTTGTTGTTATGGTTTCCTGTTGGTTTTTGGTATTTTAAACTGGTATTATTGTGTGTGATTGTGTTGTATATATTAGTATTTTGTTTATTTTCGATGTTGAGTGCTGTGAAAATTGTGTCATGTTTTGTATTGATTTGTATTTGTTCAGGTATTAGTTTGTTTTGTGTTTGTATATTTGTAAATTTTCCCAAATGTTCATTATGGTACCTTTGTGTGTGGTATGTGTTTTATTAGTGCCATGTTGGTTATGTCTGGGAATTCATGTCCTGTGTTTATTGCATGTGTGGCCAAATTAGATTTATATATTTCTGTTTTTTTGTATGTGTTTAGGTGTTAGAAATAAACTTTTTTCAGTTGTTTTTTTGTTTGCCGCGTGTAACATTTATTGCAATCTTGGCATTTAATTTTGTTTATACCATTAGTTGTTGTATTATCTTTGTTGTGTGGGTTATTTAGTAACAGTATATATGGGTTATTGGTAAAGTTACTGAAGTCCACTTAGGTGAAGTTACAGAAAACTAAAGTACAAGGTATAAGTGTAATGATAAATCATAAGTTATTAAACCAATCTTCAAGGTTAATTTTTATTATTAATAGAGTTTTTTATTGATTGAATAACTTTTGGAAAATGAAAAGAAAATATAAATAAAAAAAGAATAGAATGTCTTTTTTAAAATATCATTGGACTTGGGTAGTTTTACCACTAACTCCTCGATATGCATAGTGTCAATGTGGTTTTGAAATGATCAGCATTTTCAAATACAATGCTGTAATAATCTCATTTGTTATGAAAGTTCATAAATTTTAGTATTATCATCTTAGCTTGTGAACTACCATGAAGTTTCTTCAGTTGTCTTATTGGTATTACTATATTCATTGTCCAAATTAATTTTATTATTATAAGCACAACAAATAACAACATTTTCCTGTTCAGTTCATTAATTCAGTACCTTTCATAGTTCATTATGTGTCTGGTAAAAGTAACTTCGGTACTCTAAAAGTGGTATAAAAAGAGTTTTAAATGTCTAGTAAATGTAAGTAAAATATTATAACTTTTATTAAAGCTCCACGTTTGGATGCGCTAAATATTACTTTTTCTTTAGGTCTCTTATTTTTGATGTCGATTATAATGATTTATTTTATTTATGATTTAATTTTTTAATATCTGTTACTAAATACGTCTACTCATTACTATGTAATTCATTAATTCGGTTGGGCGCCAGAGCAGAGTATCCCAGGGTTTATTAAGAAAGAAAAACTCATTCAGTTCAGATACCAATATACTATATTATTCCATTTTCTTACAACTAAGGCATTTGACATTTTATCATAACATTATGATATTTAACAGAACATTATTAATACGTTTAATATATTTTTACTACTAGCTTCAACGTATTATGATTCTTTACTATTACTATTATTTTGTATTCTTCAGTTAACAAGCTGCAGTATTATATTCTATTCATCTGACATCTATAGATGCCTCATATCAAATTGCTATTACTACAATATTCAATTCATTCCCTTAATTATACAGTGATTACTAATAATACCTTTCTAGTATGTCATATTACATAAATTGCATTGTTAGTGTCTGAACTCGCGTGGGTTTTTTGAAAATGAGATGAGTTATACTATGGTAAATATTAAATTTGTCTATGTTTATATATTAGAATTCTGAATTGTTAAGATTTTTTAGATGTTACTTGTTTGCAGGATTCCAGACTTTGATTAGCTGCTCTATGCCGCTTATTGCACTTCACTTTCACTACACATACTTGATTAGCACTTCTTAAACTTGAATATACGCTCGTGTTGTACTTACGTCACGCACATAAATAAATATACTTTTCAACTCAACTTCTCACGCACATCTGAAATATCTTCCGAACACGTACTTTACGCGCACTTATGACATATTCTTCCTTCACGTACTTTACACGCCCTAAATAAATACTCTTCTTGATACTTTAACGTGTTACTTCACGATTTTAATTAGTGACCTAATTTGTACGATTAAATAACAAACTATTATGACGTTCCGCTAGATTACTAAAAGTTTGTATAGAGCTACGCAGGTTTCGCGTGCTCGTCTTGGAATTTACTTAAAAGAACTCCCCGTCTTCACTTTCGTCTCTCTTTTTATAGTTTTGCTATTGATTCCATCACCACATTTCTGGTTGAAGACACTTTCATTGGCCAGAGTTTGAAATATTCCCCTGTGAATTTGAAATTCTCCATTCCTGTCTCGTTATTTTCACGCGCGCAGAACTGATGCTTTATCTTATTGGTTAAACAGTGCGGGCACATTATTTTTTACCGCGTGGTCGCTTAGCTGTTAAAAACGATGCTACTTTCTAAAATCGTACCAAATATTGGGCTGTCATCTTTTGTCTCCTGAAGGACATCGACCGGCTTTTTCTAATGGTACATGTCGTTTTTTTGCTGTTTTCATACACAAAACAATTTATGCGTTTATGACATACTAGGTACAACCGCCTATTGTATTTTTATTTCGCTGGCGACAGACTGTCAGCACACAAGCCTCGCCCTGTTCATTTTTACTCTACGTATTACTTACATTTATGTGTATTACAATTGCACATCTTATCATACCTCTATAACTATTATTAATAATTGAAGTTTTTATCTATATATTACACATATTGCATTAATTTATAACGTTCCACAGTAACGTTACAATATATATTAAAGTGAATCAACATTCATAATTTTGGATAAATGTAAAAGTTATATGATATGATAAAAGATATAATAAAAATAGATAATTAATATTATTATTGTTAATTAACATTATTATGCTTACTCACAATTTAGTATTAATATTAATTTATATTATTTAGTAATAGAGGACTATAAGTTATCAACAAATCTAATACAACTAAGTATTGCCTGAATATGTTCATGGGAAAAACCATTTTTTTATTTTAAAATAAAGATGTAATGGCTGAACTGCCATCATCAGTGTGACAGAAAAGTATTAAATAAGAATCATGTAGACTGGTGGCAGCGTATGTTTCCAGTGCATTAAAACATTGGATGACCTAATTAGCTCATTAGTACAGTTGTTTTCTGTAACTGAGCATATCTGTTTCGTGTCACACCTAATACCATATAGTGATCTGCAAAACGACTTGGTTTTTACCATAAAAGACCTAAAATATCTCATGATGATAGGTTTATTAGTGTAAGCTCAAGTAAAAATTTGGTATTCTGTAGTGGTTATAATGGATACATAAATTTATGTTACTGCCAACATTTGTATTTCCTTACTAGTTAGTGAGTGACATTAACAAAAGTTTATGAAATCAAAGTAATCATCAGCTGATGTTTTATTTTACAACTTTCGTTCAACACATTCTCCAGTTCAGCACTCTGTTGTGAATTAATTGAGAATCTGTTACAGTATTAAATAAATCTGTGAAATAATAGAAAGGCAAGTTATAAAACATTGAAACTTAACAGTAGGACCGCCCCTTTAATCCTGAGGTCACTTTACATTGAGGGCACTGGTAGGTTTGATGAACATTATAATAGGAAAAACTCGTACAGAAAATTAAACAATTGCAAATTTTCCAAATCACATATAATTATTAATCTGACTGTAATTCAATTATCTTCTTAAAAGATTTTAGTATTCAAGTATATTTTCTTCACAGTTTACAACAACAACTGAACTGATCACTAACATCACTAAACACAGCCATTGTAATATAGTTGTGTAATATTAGCATCACAAGATCACAATGTGTGCTTTCGTTTCAACACAGCAATGCTGCAGTGATGTATAGACTACTGATTGAGTAAGTCTCGACAGTACTTTGTGTATTTGTACTTCTGCTTTTTATGGCTATTGTATTAGATGTACTGGGCATTGGTAGAACATTCCATCATAGGAAGGTTCTATCAGGTGCTGTGGATAATGATTTTAGGGCTATGCACCTCATATTTAGACAACCATAGAGCTGCTTCTTGTATTTATAGTTTCTGATCTATAACTTCCCTTTTAAAATAAAACATGCTCCTTTTTTGCTTCCTGCATTTCTATGACAAAATGTTCTTTCTGTCATTTTTATGTTTACAGCATTATTCATTAGTGATAATATATAAACAAATTGTATGGCCCTTTGTTGTATCACTGTAAGATCTAGATGCACTATATGGTACTTTTGTGTGTTTGCATCATAAATTTTAGAATACATTTATTTAATAATTTTTGGTAATAATAATTATGATTTTCTGTTTATAGGGAGGTATGTTGGCAGCAGACCAATCAAACTGAGGAAGAGCTCATGGAGAAACAGAAGTCTAGAAGTAGTTAGAAAAAAAGATAAGGAGAAAGCAACTTTAATTGGCTTACTAACTGGAAGGACATAATTGTGTTTTTGTGGCTGTGTGTAAAAATGTACAAAGAAAACTGAAATCTGATGTTTGCAATCTGTCATACATTACTTACAATATACGCAATAAAAAGGCTTAATTGTTGTACTTTGTAATTCAATTGTTAACATTAATGCCTCAAAAAAAAATCATTCATCATTCTGAATGTTACAAATTTTCTTACAAAATTCTTGTTCCACTAAATTCTTTGCAGAATTTTCTGTTTCTTAACTATCTGGGTTCTATTGTTACTGCACAAATATAATCATTTCACTATATTTTGTTAACAGTCTTGTGAGCATTTAAAAACAAAACACACTAAAGCCAAGACATCCAATTAAGCATTTAATTGGACCTCCTGGTTTTTCTGTACAAATCAAAAATCTCAGCTCTTAGCAAAAAAGATATACCAATCCCCCATTCTTATGAAAAAGAATTTTCAAGTAGTGTAAAAAGTGTTCACCATTTGATACAGCATCAGAAGGACAACAGGTTGTAAGATCTGTCACTGCGATCAGGAAAAAAGTAATTTGACAGTTAGCAAACTAACCTTTAGTAATCTGCCATGTGACTTCATAGATTTTGATACTATGCGTTTCAGAGCACATCCTTTATCATCAGGTAACTTCAAATAAATTACATCACTCTTTCAAGGTCGTCACTAACTAAAATCTAACTCAGCATATGGATTGTATGTGGTATGCACCCACTCAAGCTCAATCTTCTATTGCATGGTCGTTAGTCCTATCCGAGCAAGCAGTTTTAAGGCTGTGTCGTACAGCTGATTGTATCTAAAGTCAACTGATCATTCAACACAGAATCGCAACTGTTTATATTCGTGTATGCTCCATATATCTCAAACTCTTCCAAGACATTCATGAAACAGCCCTTTTTGAAAATGTGTAACAGTATAAAATTGGAGTTGAAGTTTGTATAATTATGATTTTATGAAATCAAACATCGAGCAAAATTAGATTTCATGTTATTATGGTATAATTCCTTATTTGCTTAGGTATATGTTCACGGAAACGTTGTAGGAAACCCCTCTCCGTTTGTCCAATATAAAAGCAATCACAATATTTACACATCAATTTATATATACCTGTTTTCTTTTCTAAAGGTGTGCGTTTATTTGACCTGAGTAGTTTTACTAAATTATTATTAGTTTTAAACGATACAGTAAATTTATTATTATTTAGTATACAGGATAACATTTTTGGCGTAAAATTTATGTAATTGGTAGTTTGAAAATTTTGTGTGTGTTAAAGTCTGCTTGGGGTATGGGTTTCTTATTTTTGTGTTTTCTCAAGAGCCAGTCAATCTTATAACCACTGGTGACAGCGATGTATTTTATAGTATTTAACTCTTTGTGAAAGTCATTATCGTCAAGAGGGAGTGTTATTAATCAGTGAATGAAACTGTTGTAGGCTGCCATTTTTTGTGAAAAGAGGTGGTGGGAGTTGGCATGTATTGTTGTATTGGTAGCTGTCAGTTTTCTATGAATTTTGAATTTCAGAACATCCATTTGTCAAATAATATGTTTGAAGATGAAACGATTCTTCCGAAACACATGACAAACCTACTAGAATTCAAGTCACAAGATGGAATTGAAATAAGAGATTATATTAACACATTGAATGCCACAGTGGACACCGGTGTCCGCTGACTGACTTCCTGTGGGGCCATGGCGGACACCGGTGTCCGCTACACATCATTGTAGAAAATGTTCTTTACATGCCATGTGTCTGCTAATACGCTATCTTTTACATACATAATGTGTCCGCTCGGCCTCAGAGGACATACTGCTGCCATCAGTTTTCAATATTTACCTCATATAATAGCGTAGTATGAAATTACAACTGATGTGAACATTGTGTCCACTGTGGCCCAGGGGGACCACAAATTTTTGCTGGTTTCTTACGGAAAGCATCATTTTGGCTACATAAAATTCTGTAACTTTATGATAGAAATAAATAGGTTAGTACTAAATAAAAATATGTTTTGCTAGTAAAGTTCATAATATTTTACATTAACGTAACCTCAAAATAATTTCATATTCCCGCTAACCCACTGTCTTTTGCTTTGCAATGTGTCCACTCTGACTTCAGAGGGTGTATTGCTGCCATCGGTTTTCGATATTTGCCTCTTATGAAAGCGAAATACGAAATTACATGTCACCTGAATCTTGTGTCCGCTGTAGCGTGGAAGATCAAATATTTTTTTGCTGGTTTTTGTATGGAAATCATCTTCTTTAGCTATACAAAATTTTGAAAACTTATGTAATATGTATGGAAATACATAGGTTAGTGTATGAAATGAAAATCTGATTTGCTAGTAACAAACAACTTATTTATAATATACGTGTACATCTAATAAATTTTGTTTGTAGATTGAATACATGTCCTATTGTGCCTCTCATTGAAACATTTCAAGCAGTACCTTGGTTCTACAGGGCAGTCCTTACAAAATGTTTTAACTTTTCTAATTTTGTTCTTTTCAATTGCTCTGCAAAGTTTTCTTTCACAGCGGCCAGCACGTATCTGCGGTTTTCCCTTGCACAACCTTCCTTGCAAAATACGTTCTTCTTATCATTCATGTTTACACAAATTCGCTACTAAACAACTCACTTGAAAATATAAATAACTCAAACTAACATAACACACAATCCAGGAAATGATAACTTATTCTCAGACGCACGATGTAAACACTACTGGGAGAAGCTATGCACTGCGCTAAGTGGTGTCCCCTCTGGCCCCAGACGACTTCATTTCTGGCTGGCGCCAGAGTGGACACCGGTGTCCACTGTAGGTTTTTCTAATAGAACTTAAAAAATAAAACCAGTTTCTCATTTAAACCAAGACAGGAACGTTTCTTATGTTACAAGTGACTGGAAAATCATTTTGGCCCATAGAGAACAATTTAAAAATTTGGCTTGGCAGTCAACGTGTTGAGTAAATAAAATGTTGCCTCAAGCGCACCTTGTATAAACCCATATGAAATAGATGAAAGCATGCTTATAATAAGGGAGAGCAGGGTAAAGTGCCCACCCTAAACAAAAATTATTTTTTTACTCTTAGCATGCAATATGGAAAAATTATTTTAATATTTTTAATTAAACTATATTCAAATCTAAAACATGTAAAAGTATTATTTTTACTCCAGCTCAACTTAACGCTTTGTAATAAATTTTTAGAAAATGTCATACATAATGGCCACTTTACCCAACACAGATAAAGGGTCAACAAAATACAAAGACAAATTCAAATAATGTCCTGTGGATTTACTTTTCATAAGTGTGTTACATATATCATCAAATTATAACTTGTACTTTCACTATATCTCAGAAAATAATAGGCAAATACAAAAGAAAAGTTGATCACAAGAAATTACAAAAAAACAAATTATTGACGATAGTGTTAAAACATAATCATCTTCTTAGTCGCAGCCAGCACACTCTTCATGTGCCCACTTAAAGGCATCGAGAGCATCTTATACATCCTTCATTCAACTTTGCTTTTGAACAAGGTCCACTACAATAAAAGCACTCTGTGTCATTATCTTCATCTTTCTCAGAGTCCTCCACAAGAAGCTTCCGCTCAGAACTGACAGGAATTTCTTTGTTTGAGATACAGAATTTTCCCTTTTTGGCTTTAGGTTTTATTCTTGTTGATTTCTTGCGTTGGCTTCCTTGAGCTTCTACTTTTCTTTTTCTTTTGTTTTCTGCCTCCTTTTCTTTTTTCACTTTTTCTTTCAAAACTTCTACCTTGTAAGGGCTGGATGTTATAGCTGCTGCTTTGCCTTTCTTGCCATTACCTTGATGTTTTATTATATGCCTATTTAATTTGGCAAAGGGATAATTTATCTTGGACTTACAACAAATGATGTGCTAGGTTGAGGTTAAGTCACTTGAATGATTGGATCAATGGTTTAGTGCTACGACCAATCTCCAGATTACTTTTACCATCAGCTACACTACAACAATCATTGTCATCAGCCAATGTAGCAATTTCATAACCATCAAACGCTGGATCGTTTTCACTAGCTACTGCATCATCTTGAATAGCAGTTGCAGCATCATCTCCATTCGCAGTCACTCTATCATTTCCAACACCAGGTGCTGTGCCATCTTCACCTCCAGCCCCTGTATCATCTTCATCATCATCATCTGTGCTATCTTCATTCCCAGGTGTTACATCACCTTCATAATCAGCTTCAATGTTATTGGTGGCAATTGGAATTTCAGCAGAAGTTTCAGGAGCAGCAAAGTGTGCATCGGTGAAGAAATCCAGGTCCAACAGAATAACCCCGCATTTCCTAAATCCATTGACTGCTGTAGCTGGTAAGGCTGCTCATAAAAATGCCTCGTCATGGAATTTGCTTACTTGAAATTGGGTTAAAACTCTCCAGGATTGTTTAGGAGAAGCTTACCGATGGCCTGCACGTAAAACGTGTTGAAGGGTGTCATAAACGATACGTCCAATGGCTGCAGCTTATGGCTGGAGTGCAGTGGTAGGCACACTACACTGGTATGGTTGTTCATTATATTTTATTATACAATAATAAAAACACTTTTGTTCGTGTGTTGTTTGCTCTATGAAATCAGTTAACAAAAATATTCTTATAATTAGGCTTTTTGCTAATTTTGACCATGGTTTAGTCACAATTAATATTTTCACTGTACACACACGCATGCAACTATCACAGTTTTTGGGAAGTCGGAATTTAATATTTACAGTAACCTTAAGTGAACCAATATTTATAAACTTTTGTATTTACAAGTCAATAAAAGTAGTTTAAAAATATTATTTTTGTTAATTTAAAATGTAGTATAAATTTATACAGCACACCCATAATTTTTTGGGTAAAGTGGCCGGGGGTGGGCCACTTTACCCTCTTGTGTGCCATTACACAAAATTGAGTCTACAGTAAAAACTAAGCAAGCTACAATAGCCTACTACATACGTTTTAAATCATAAATTACATTATTTCTATGAGTACAAAGTAGAAATTTATGGAGTTGCCTAATTCTTAGATAAATTGAACAGTACTTGCCACATACCTTACATCATACGGGTTGAAAATCACAAAACATTAAATAACAGGGACTAAACAGCGTGGCAACTGGCTCAGAAGCTATCACAACACTAAAGGCTTCCCTCTGAACGAGTTCAAATGTTTGCCACCAGACCATGGCAGTATCTAGTAAAGTAATAGCCAATGGCCACTTTTTCCACCCTGGCCACTTTACCCTGCTCTCCCCTACTTGGAAAACAATATCTCCTAAATATACCCCATAAAGGAAGAAAATAATAACTACTGCTTTGGTACAGATTATCGACAAGTATCATGTTCCAGAGTTCAGTTCATTGTATTACGCATCCATGCAAGTTTAAATCTTATATCTGACATTTGTTTATACTTTTATTGAAACATGTCCAGACAAGCACATACAGATATATAGTAGTATACATTATATCACTGTCTAACATCTTTGGAGAAAATAATTTCAAGATGTTAGATGAAGTTCTACCAGATTTTCACAAGAAACCAAACAAAATACGTGCAGATTGAAAATATTATAATATATTGCAACAGTACAAACAGTAATGATACCGTGCATTGCCCAAATAAATAATAAATATGAATTAATAAACATGATTCAGATTGCACAAGCCGAATCGTAGTAAAAATAGGGAGTACAGAATTCATGCATGGACATGCAGTTTCGACACACCTGTCGCTAGCATTGTGTATGTGCGTATCTTGTTAGTGTGTGTGAAACCTGTCTGTTCCTGAAATGTAACCAACCCTTTTCAAGTAGAATAGTTATATGTTTATTGTTAATTATAAGAAAACTATGTACGATAGGATAAAACAAAAGACACCAAAGTGTGTAGAAATTATAGATAAATAAAATGTTAAAAAACCATACAGAGTTGACGAAAAGTGCAATTACTATACATAAAAAATGAATAACTCTTTTTGTGAATACCATAAAGAAGTACAATTTACGTATAGTAATCACATAAAAATTAGTGATCGATTGAGCATCGAGTGAGGTGAAACAAACTTTGTAATTCTCGAAAATAGTGAATTGAGCCAGAGTGGGGGTAGTAACGCCTCGACAGAATCTAACAAGTTGAAAAGTGTTCAGACAGGAATTTTTGCACGACCTGACTATAAATACCAGGTCGGGCTAATAAAGTTTCTTCTTCTCGATTCAACAACTGCTGCAGCAGGCTATGTCAGTTGACGACACAAATTCACAATTATCGTAAGAGTCACCGGATCAACTAGCTATACAGCCACAGCTGCAAAATACATACGATGAGTTCTATGGACACACCGGCAGCATATGATGTGAGACGAGACAACTATTAATCAGCACATACGGAGGACACGGCCAGAGGACCAGAAGCACATGCAGAGAACATGACCAGAAGGACACAGACGACGTACAGATGAATAACCACGTCAAACGAGGTGATAAAAAACATTTAATTACAGACAGTTGAAAGACACTAATTAAAACTTGAATGGAAGACATTCAACCAATATTAAAATACAAGCAGAATGATCACTGTTGCATACCACTATATAAAATTATCCCGATTTTTATACCGGGTTAATTTTATATAGTGGTGTGCAACAGTGATCATTCTGCTTGTGATTTTAACCAATAACACAACTTTCTTGATTAAATATTAAAATAAATAAATGTAAAAGCAGTAAAAATTAGAATAATATTTCTTGTATCAAATTTAGTAATTAGTAACGTAAATGATAAGCTTAATGAAAAAATTTGTGTTAGTGGTTGAAATCACAAGCAGAATGATCACTGTTGCACACCGCTATATAAAAATTACCCCGATTAGCGCTTTCAAGCTTCACAGCTCATCGTCAGATCGGAATAGACAGAAATTATGTGAAAACAAACCCTTCACCCCACCCTACTCACACACAACAATCTATAATATAAATGTCCCTTCCCCACCCCCTAAACATTTATAGAGGGGGTGGGGAAGGGACATTTATATTATAGCTTGTTGTGTGTGAGCAGGGTGGGGTGAAGGTTTTGTTTTTACATAATTTCTGTCTATTCCGATCTGACGATAAGCTGTGAAGCTTGAAAGCGCTAATCACGGTAATTTTTATATAGTGGTGTGCAACAGTGATCATTCTGCTTGTAAATGATAAGAGAAGTAAGTAATTTTTGAATTAACGTAATTAGTAAAGTCTTTGATGATAAAGAAAAATATGCATATGCAGTAGAAAGTAAAACAAAGTAATATAAAAGAAGTTTGAATAGAAGTAAATTCATTTTTTGAAGCTAATGAATCAGCAATTGCAAAAATATGAACACACCATGAGTAAGCCGAGAGCAAAATAAAGATTTTAAAGTAATTACAATTAGATAATAAGAGTTGTATATAACTTATGTATGTAATTTGTTAGCAATAAGTTATGTACGAAAACTTCGTACAAACGATTTAATAATGAGTTATTGTTTAATATCCGATATGAGAGATGTTGTTTAAATAAGTAAATAATGGAACGATTTTAAACGTAAATAATGTATCATCTTCTTATTACGGTTACACTCATGAATTCAATACACAATATGTAAATGCATTTAAATTGGTTAACTTGTGTTGTATAAATAATTGTCTCCCAAAAACATGAGGCTACACAAGTTAAATTAACTTGAATCGATGTATTTTGTAATATTGTGTATGTGGAATATTAAAGAAATGAAACATAAAACTCTGAAACATCATTAAAACAATGATACAGCACACCACAAACAAAAACCCAGGAATAAACGAAATACTGTATGCAGATTGCAATAGTTCATGTGTGGATCACTAAACTAACTAATAATGATGGAAAGAAAAGTGAACACATAAACCAATGAAGAAAGGCAACAACATAAGCAGTACAGAGTGGAGACAGTAAAATGTTAAGAAACCAGAACAATAGTCATGATCACATACACAGCATAGAACAGTATATCTGAGAAGTTTTAAAATTCATGAACACCCATGTTCTAAAATTGGATTATTGTTTTTACACTAATTTTAAATTATATGTGCTATGATGTTCAAATAAGTTTTTTTGACATGATAATGTCTTTTAGCTGGACATCGTTTGAAACTTTCTGTAACATTTTATTTACCGTCACGCTGTATGATGTCTTCAAGTGTTAGCACAATTTACCAGCCAGGAATCGTTAACTAAAACCGCGACCACTAACATGCTAACGTCGTCGCAGATTAAAGACCTAACAAGCAAACAACACTGCATAGCTGTAGATAGGTTATTGTCTCTAGTTAATGGTTGTCTTCGTATGTGATTCAGCTAACTATCCTGCATCTATTCATTAAAATATTTGTCTGTACTGCATCGTAAATGCAAATCTACTTCCTCTTTATATTTAATTACTCACCGCAGAAACGTGAAGATATAACACAGATATCTAATGTCATTGGGATTGTTATAAATAAAGGTTTGTTTTGTGTTGTGGTGAAATACACTGCTGGTGGTATATAGTAACCATAACATGGCGACTGACTAAAACAACGTTTGACAATGGATAGCAGTGACGAGAAGGCTCAGATCAAGAAACAACAAAATGCCGAGCGAGCAAGAAAGTATTGGGAATGAAAGAAGCTCGAGATCGAACAGCAATGAGCGGCTGCTGTTGGTGGTGAAGCTTCGGTACCAGCGGCCCCCTCACAACAAAAAAAGATACAGTACCGTTTACCAAATGCTAAAAGCTTAAGAGCATGATAATGTCTTTCAGCCGCCAGCTAAACACAACATTTGTGCAAAAGAAACAATCAGTCAGTCAGTAACCATAATAATGTTGCGTTTAGCTGGCGGCTGAAAGACATTATCATGCTCTTAAGCTTTTACCATTTGGTAAAAACGGTACTATATTTTTTTTTACTTTTATGAACTTTACAAGGTGTAACAGAGATGTGTGATCTTGTATGTGATCCCATGCTACACATTCTTCCAATATATATTATGATTATGATTTGGTGTTTGAATTTCATCAATCTAACACAGTGTCTATGTGACCTTAGTTTGTTTATAGCAGTTTGCAGAACCTGATTCTAACAAAAAAATCAAATAGTTTAACTGGTAGCTGCATAATCCTGCTTCCTCCAAGCAAGTCCCATGTGACTAACTATGCAATTTTCCTACACTGGTCCACTATTGATGGCTACTCCGTCTACACAGTTTTATTGAGTGATTAATTTAAATCATTCTAGAAGATGTAGAAATAAATTGCTTCCGTGTTATGAAACAATCTGTAATTCTGAAACAATCTGTCTTAGTAGAAAAACATGATAAAACTAAAAAGTTGATTGTATAAGAAAATTATGGCAATTAAGAGAAGAATCTGTATATACAGATGAAACTTACTTTCACAGTTCAACGTCAGTTACAAACATGGACAGACAATGACAAAAGTGGCTGTAAACTCCATCAAACAAGGACAACGGGTGGTTGTAGTTTATGCTAGAGGTGAAAGTGGGTTTGTACCTAATGTGCTCCAAATGTTTAAACCAGATTCCAAAAAAGGCAATCATTACATTGATATGAACTATGATACTTACGATAGTGGATGACTAAAATGCTTATTCTGAACTTAAATAATACTAATAGATAATATCTCCGACCATAATGTGCAAATAAATGCATCTCTAACATCATTAACAAAAAAGGAAGACATGATTAACTGGTTTGTAAACCATTGCATTCCTTTAATCCATCGATGTTAAACCCTAAAACTAATTAAAAAAACAAGACCACACACAACAATTTTTAAATAGATGGTATTTTGGCAAACCATGGACATTCCATTTTATAACTTCCATCATACTACTTGGATCTTAGTCCTATAGAAATGATTTGGGCAACTGTGAAGGAGTGTGTTAAAAGAAAAAACATGCGTTTTTCTGTAGACAGTATTATAAACTTATGAAAAAAGGAATTTGAATGTATTTCTGCCACGAATGGCAGAAATACATTCAAATGTGACCATTCAAGATGCGACCATTCGTGGAAATTTAAATTAAATTTTAATTGAAAATTAAAATTTATAAAAATTGAAAATTTTATGTGGGATCAGACCAAAGAGTGGATAACGTAACAGATTGTTTCAAAATTAATATAGGATGGGTGAAGACGATTTGAGTGATAGTGATAATAACAGTGAAGGAAACAGTGGGGTGGAAGAAGTGAGCTAAATGTTTGTAGTTGAGTGTAAGTTCTATGGCTCTTAAAAAGTTTTAGTCTAATTGATGCATTAATGTTGTCTTTCCTGTTCTTCTATGGATACCTTACACTGCTTCTTAAAAAAAAAATTTCACATGGCAGCCTGGTATTGATGTTTGATGTTACTTGTTAAACAAAAAGATTCCAGTGCGCTGTTGATTATATAGCATTATATTTTCCTGAATTGTAACATGTGCACAAAGTATTACATACTCCAAAACGTACAATGTTTGATAATGTCCAGGCTAGACTAGGAGATTAGGAGAAGCAGTGTGATAGACACATGCCAAGTCACCGGTTACAAAATAATGCAGTACTAAACATTTATCTAAAAATGAACTTTTTCTTGTGAAAACTTACTTTTTTCGTTGGACGCGTTTCGGCATACGTATCCGCCTTCTTCAGCTTTGAGTCAGACTGCCATCATTTCGTAACGGTTGTTGTGTGGAAGGTGTAGTGGGGGTGGTGTGTGGAGGAATTCTCCAGACATAGATTCCTCCACACACCACCCCCACTACACCTTCCATACAACAACCGTTACGAAATGATGGCGGTCTGACTCAAAGCTGAAGAAGGCGGATACGTATGCCGAAACGCGTCCAACGAAAAAAGTAAGTTTTCACAAGAAAAAGTTCATTTTTAGATAAGTGTTAGCGCTGTGAAAGAAGAGATGAATAATCAAGACAACTACTAAACATTGTTTAACTCAGCGAAATCTTTGTAGATTACTGTCCATTCCTGTTGCGCCTAACACTTGTTTCGTCTTACAAACCGTCCATATGTACTGTTTGATCGAGCCGAAATCGAAATCGCATTCAAAACTTGGATACGTAGAGTTGTCATTTAGGCAGCAGGCTAATATTTTCATTTGTAGCCTTTTCCCACTCGTGTGTTACAGTGTTCTCACCTTATTCTCACTACAATCTGTGCGACTGCTTCATGTCTGATCATTTTAACTATTATTATTGTATTATTATCTCAATAAAGTGAATACCAACTGATTAAGTAAATAAAATTATTGAGTAAGCATATGCAAATTAGTAAGCCTGTGCTTATATGATTTTTACTGATGATTCTTACAAAGATTGGACTCATGCAATATATGTATGAAGGGCACTTTTTGGCACTGACATTATATGTAGAAGGTACATAAGACAAATTCAGTAAGCAAGCACTGTTTGTGTGACACTGACTCCCTATAAGTTGCGCGTCATCGTTCCTCTAGAAAAACACCTGCTTGTAGAGGAAATAGTAAAGAAAAACAAAATTGTGCCATTGAGAAACTAGTATACCTAGTTCCTAAGTTTTCAAACCCCCTCCTTATAAACAAATTCCACAGGCATATGTCAGAGCTATATTATTGATAGAAACGTTTTTTGTAAAAAATATGACAATGAAAAACGGTTCCAGAGCTATATTATTGATAGAAACGTTTTTTGTAAAAAATATGACAATGAAAAACGATTCCAATCAAACTGTTTTATAATATACACAAATATATTTTCACGATTTATATAATTCTAACATATTGATTCCAATAATCGCATAAGCGAAATATCGAAAATGAGTGTACGTACGGTTTTGGGTAAGTACCAAGCAACCAAATTGATTACAGCAAAAAAAAAAAAAATTGTGGGAAATTTAACGTACCTAGTGGGAGGGTAGCATTGGAATTCGCGTTACTTAAGTTTTTTTTTAATTAAAAAAGTATTTGTTTTAGTGTGTTTTCTTCAGTTTGCATATTAACCTAACACCATGTTTTGCCACCAGTAGGCCTAATGCAGGTATAACCTATAATATTGTTAGAAACATTTCCAGTAGTAATTAATTGATAATAAAAAACTACTAACATTAAAAACAAATAGGTCAGGTATGACAATTCATTAACACATTTCAACTTACCAAACGTAAGCGATTTTTAATGTATATCGATACTGATTATCGCATTGACAAAATATCGAATATGTAGTGCTGGTACAGACAATGGGGGAAAGTTTAACTTTTTATCTATAATAAATGCAACTTATGTTTACTGTGCAACCTTGAGGAAATACCAATAACAGGATATTCTATTTATTGATAATAACAGCTAATTAAACGAATCAAATGCCTAAAATTTTTAGTTTTTGGTGACATACTTACTAAAAAGGTCTACGTGTTGTCCATGTTCATCCACCAGGTACAAATTTATTTAGTCGAATGATAGTCAAAAACATAAAACGTTTTTTATATGTTGTCTCCAATAAATTGGTCCCTGGCTGTATTTGCCCACTGCAAATATATTCCAGGCGGAAAATTGTACTACTATGATTGCCACAATCAGAACAACAAAGCATGTGTGTGCACTGCAAGCGCACATGCGTGCGCGTACCAGAGTGTGTGTTGGAGTCAATGCAAGCCGCGCGCGCTCACACTGACCCCAACATGACGACTGCAACACAGGACATGTGTAGCTCAAACAGTGCGGTGTGAGTCTGTACGCGCAGGTGACACATGCATGAGCGTGCCAGAATGCGTGTCGAGTCAATGCAAGGCGCGCACTTGCACTGGCCCCAACACGCAAACTGCACACCAGCATGTGTCCGCCAAACGGGTGTGTGTGAGTGTGATGCCTGTGTCCTAATCATGACAATCAAAACAGTAAAAATACCATGTACCTGAAGTATTTCACAGTGGGTAAATGAGCCATGAGATGAATTTATCTGTAGAGACACAGACCAGGATACACCGTTGAATCTTGCTGGTTTGAATTAAACTAAATAATTTCGTTCGATTTCTATCAGTTGCCTAGAAACAAATAATTTATTGTTATTAACAATTACAGCAATGAAATCCTTAATGTTGTTTTTACTTCCATGTTCCATAAGGAAATGGAAGTATGGTCATGGTGAAAAAAATCGTGTTCGAGATAATGGCAGATTCTGATTGCACTACCCTCAAAACATGAAAAAAAGTCATTTTTCGAAAAGTGTCTGTGTGTGTGTCTGTCTGTCTAGAATTTTTTCTATGGCAAACGATAACTGCCGCAAATTCAAACAGAATCAAATAATGTTTAGCATACAGTTCTGAATTGTAGAGGACTCGAGGCCTATTGATTTTGGTGAAGATCGGTTAAGGGAAAGGGTTGTTTACCTGCAACCTTTTGCGTTCTAACAAGAGTAAATGGCTTAATTTTGATAAATAAAGTATCCTTAAAAGAAGGTCATAATAATCCACTGTAGAAAGGTAGATGACTTATCTATAAATGAAAAGGGTAGTTAAAGGGGAAGGGGGTAATTTTCTATAAATTAAAATGGTAGTTGATGAGAGAGGAGATAATTTTACTTCCATGTTCCTTAAGGAAATGGAAGTATGGTGATGGCAAAAAAAATCTTGTTCGAGATTATTGCAGATTCTGATTGTACTACACTCAAAACATGAAAAAAAGTAATTTTTACTTCCATATTCCTTAAGGAATGGAAGTATGGTGATGGCAAAAAAAATCGTGTTCGAGATTATTGCAGATTCTGATTCTACTACACTCAAAACATGAAAAAAAGTCGTTTTCCGAAAAGTGTCTGTGTGTCTGTCTGTCTGTCTGTGTGTCTGTCTGTCTGTCTGTAGATTTTTTTTCTATGGCAAACGATAACTGCCGCAAATTCAAACAGAATCAAATAATTTTTTGCATACAGCCCGGTTTTGCAGAGTTCTCGCGACCTATTGTTTTTGGTGAAGATCGGTTGAGGGAAAGGGGTAGTTTACCTGCAACGGTTTTTTTTTAGCAAGGGAAATTTTGTTTGTTTGGCAAACGATAACAGCCGCAAATTCAAACAGAATCAAATAATGTTTCGCATACAGCCCTGAATTGTAGAGTTCTCAAGACCTATTGTTTTTGGTGAAGATCGGTTAAGGGAAAGGGGTAGTTTACCTGTAACGTTTTATGTTTTAACAAGGGTATTTCCTATGGCAAACGATAACAGCCGCAAATTCAAACAGAATGAAAAGATTATTTGCATACAGCCCTAAATTGTAGAGTTCTCAATACCTTTTGTTTTTGGTGAAGATCGGTTAAGGGAAAGGGGTAGTTTACCTACAACGTTTTTTTAACAAGGGTATTTTCTATGGCAAACGATAACAGCCGCAAATTCAAACAGAATCAAATAATTTCCTGCATACAGCCCTGATTTGTAGAGTACTCAAGACCTATTGTTTTTGGTGAAGATCGGTTGAGGGGAAGGGGTAGTTTACCAGCAACGTTTTTTATCATGCGTATTTTCTATGGCAAACGACAACTGCCGCAAATTCAAACAGAATCAAATAAGTTTTTGCATACAGCCCTGATTTGTAGAGTACTCGCGACCTATTGTTTTTGGTGAAGATCGGTTGAGGGGAAGGGGTAGTTTACCTGCAACGGTTTTTTTTATCAAGGGAAATTTTTTTTTTTTTTGGCTAACGATAACAGCCGCAAATTCAAACAGAATCAAATAATGTTTCGCATACAGCCCTGAATTGTAGATTTCTCAAGACCTATTGTTTTTGGTGAAGATCGGTTGAGGGAAAGGGGTAGTTTACCTGCAACGTTTTTTTAACAAGGGTATTTTATATGGCAAACGATAACAGCCGCAAATTCAAACAGAATCAAATAATGTTTTGCATACAGTCCTGATTTGTAGAGTACTCAAGACTTATTGTTTTTGGTGAAGATCGGTTAAGGGGAAGGGGTAGTTTACCTGCAACGTTTTTTTATCAAGCGTATTTTCTATGGCAAACGATAACAGCCGCAAATTCAAACAGAATGAAATAATTTTTTGCATACGTCCCTGAATTGTAGAGGTCTCAATGACTTTCGATTTTGGTGAAGATCGGTTAAGGGGAAGGGGTAGTTTACCTGCAACCTTTTACGTTTTAACAAGAGTAAAGTACTTGAAAATTTATTTAAACTTTTTGAAACAATGGTAATTGTTAAAAATAAAATAATTTTGTTGCCAGGCAATAAAATTATAATTTTTTCATTTTAATGTAATATAATATTTTTCATTTAATACAGCAATAAAAAGGCAGGTAAGACACAGCCTGGTTGTTTGGCTGAAAATGATTTTAAATATAAATCTTAGAATATGGAAGTCATGTATGGTTCTCCATACCGATATTTCAAAAAGTGTGTGTGTGTGTGTAGATTTTTTTTATGGCAAACGATAACAGCCGCAAATTCAAACAGAATCAAATAATTTTTTGCATACAGTCCTGATTTGTAGAGTACTCAAGACCTATTGTTTTGGGTGAAGATCGGTTAAGGGAAAGGGGTAGTTTACCTGCAATGTTTTTTTTAATCAAGGGTAATTATTTCCTATGGCAAATGATAACAGCCGCAAATTCAAACAGAATCAACTACTCTTTTGCATGCAGCCCTGAATTATAAAGTTCTCAAGACCTATTGGTTTTGGTGAAGATCGGTTAAGGGAAAGGGGTAGTTTACCTGCAACGTTTTATATTTTAACAAGGGTATTTTCTGTGGCAAACGATAAAAGCCGCAAATGTAAACAGAATCAAATAATTTTTTCCATACAGCGCTGAATTGTAGAGTTCTCATGACCTATTGTTTTCGGTGAAGATCGGTTATAGGAAAGGGGTAGTTTATCTGCAACGTTTTATGTTTTAAAAGGGTATTTTCTATGGCAAACGATAAGAGCCGCAAATTCAAACAGAATCAATTAATGTTTTGCGTACAGCCCTGATTTGTAGAGTACTCAAGACCTATTGTTTTTGGTGAAGATCGGTTAAGGGAAAGGGGTAGTTTACCTGCAACGTTTTATGTTTTAAAAGGGTATTTTTTATGGCAAACGATAAGAGTCGCAAATTCAAACAAAATCAAATAATTTTTTTGCATACAGCTCCGATTTGTAGAGTACTCAAGATCTGTTGTTTTTTGTGAAGATCGGTTAACGGCAAGGGGTAGTTTACCTGCAACGTTTTTCTTATCAAGGGTAATTTTGTTCTATGGCAAACGATAGCCGCAAATTCAAACAGAATCAAATAATTTTTTGCATACAGCACTGATTTGTAGAGTACACAAGACCTATTGTTTTTGGTGAAGATCGGTTAAGGGAAAGGGGTAGTTTACCGGCAACATTTGTTTTTATCAAGGGTAATTTTTTCCTATGGCAAACGATAACAGCCGCAAATTCAAAGAGAATCAACTAGTCTTTTTCATACCTTTTTTAATTATACCGAACTCAAGGTGTGTTGATTTTGTTGAAGATCGGTTAAGGGTATGGGGTAGTTTACCTGCAACCTTTTATTTTTTAGCAAGGGTAATGTTTTCTATGACGAACGATAACTGCCGTAAATTCAAACAGAATCAACTACTCTTTTGCATACCATTTTGAGTTATACAGAACTCAAGGTCTGTTGATTTTGTTGAAGATCGGTTAAGGGAAAGGGGTAGTTTACCTGCAACGTTTTATGTTTTAACAAGGGTATTTATTGTGGCAAACGATAAGAGCCACAAATTCAAACAGAATCAAATAATGTTTTGCATACAGCCCTGAATTGTAGAGGACTGAAGGTATATTGATTTTGGTGAAGATCGGTTTAGAGAAACGGGTAGTTTACCTGCAGCGTTTTATGTTTTAACAAGAGTAAAGTACTTAATTTTGATAAATAAAGTATCTTGATAAGAAGCTCATAATAATCCACTGTAGAAACGTATATGAAATATCTATAAATGAAGAGGTTAGGTGAACAGGGTGGGGGTAATTTTCTATAAATGAAAATTATAGTTGAAGGGGGAGGGGAGAATTTTGTATGTGTACTACGTTATCGGCAACAAAGAAGTAGTTCTTTGTTAAAATTCCTTCCCGGGCTGTTTAGCCGTAGTCCAATGTTTTCTCAAAACCAGACTTTTCGGCAGTGCCATTGACTTCCATCTCAGTGAAAATCGAGTGCGAAAACGTGAGGTGGTATACGTTAGTGACCACAGTACTGTGGTTTAAGGCTGAAGCAATAAGTAGAAAGAAGTAGTTTCTATGGAAACATTTTATTTCACTTTGACAAAATTCTATATTTTTTTTAGAAATTATCGAACTGAATTCAAGTAAATGATTGGAACTATATGAGTACCCGCAATACATTTCGATGTTTTTAATATGCGATTGTATCGATATATTACGGTGTGGAAAAGAAGTGTACTAATTGTAAATTGCCCTATTTCTTAATGTAAAACAAAAATACGTGTTGTTTTCATTTGGTAGTTAGGTAATAATGGTTTTGGGTTTTTAGTTTATTGCTAAAATAAATAAAAGCTGTGGTTGAGAAAACATAACATTAAACGTGTAATACAATGCTTATAACAGAGTAACACTTAAAATAAAGAACCTAATGTTTTTAAGTTTACAAATTGAAAAAAACAACAGCAAATACAAAATGAAAAATACAAATATTTATGGTTAATGAAAAAACAAAAAACACTGCATTAAGGAATGACAACATACGCTCTACAAATTGTACATAATGGATATTTGTTTGTTGTTAGTCACAAAACGGGTACTTGTCGGAAAACGAATTTTACAAAAAAAAAATGAGTTCTGCCAAAAAAAAGTGACTTGTAGGCCTATAATAATAGGCAAGGGGTTGACCCTTGGGCCACTCCCGCCTTACTTCGAGTTGGGTTTTTCGTGGTTTTAGAAAAAAAAAAATAGTTTTACATTACACACGTATTGGTTTCCATCTATATTTTCAGTTTTCATGTTAACCTAACATAATCAATTTTTGGTGTCACAGCCACGACCCAGTGATAAATTACTACTACAGTCATTACCATTAAAAAATTACAAACGAAATCAATTGCAATCACCAGCCAACTATTTTGCAACATACAAAATTAAAATTTGTATAATTCTTTCACTACATAAAATTATGTGCAATATTCACTACATATCTAAGCCCGAAAATCGCATTATCGAAATAACTGTGGGTATGCATAAAGGCAGTACCAATTGATTTTATATATTATAATCTGAGAGCATGGAAGTCATGCATGGTTCTCCATACCAATTTTTTCAAAATATCTTACATTACTATACAAAGAGGTCCTACAAATTATTTAGGATTAAAAAAAGAGCATGATACAATGTGGATTACCTATAATTCCTTATTATATTTGTAAAAGAAATTCTTAAAATGCCCGTTTATCTGTAAAACACAAAACAAATATTACAGGTCACAAGTTAATTCAGCAGACACTTGTTATTGCAGTATATGAGTGCACACTTTTTTTATAAAAAGCTGTTAACTAGGAAACATTACACATTCTGCATACTCATTGTTTGAGTGAATTTGAACACAGTATTTTGTTTAATTTTTTAATCGCACTTTAAATTATAAAATAAGTTGACAATAGAGAAATTCAACGTTAACAGAAAAGTGACACTATGGCAATTATTGATGCCTTCGGCTAAATAAAGTTTTTAGAAAGTGAAATGCAGATGGTGAAAATAACAGGAGAGATGTGAACTTAAGTGACAACAATTTTGCATTTTGTAGAAACCTCTATGAAAGTGATTGAAATAACAATCAATATCAACAGATGACACTAATGAAATCTACCTCATGACAGGAAGTTATTTGCAGCTGAGACATTTTTATTTAAGCTTCAGTCATTGTCTACCTGCTATTTTGCTTCATTTATGAGAACTACTGGTACAAAATATGATATGCCTAGTCAGCCAGCTTTTTGGTGGGAAAGTGAGGGAGAAACTTGCTAGGGATAACTTATGCCTTTTCAGTCTATCACTGAGTCTAATTCCAGCTAGTTCAAAGAACAAAATTTTGAAAGTCTGTTGTATTTTACGACCATCCTGTTTACTGAAGTAAACATAATCTCCAGCTTCACCATTATTATGTCCTGTTTACTGAAGTAAATATAATCTCCAGGTTCACCATTATTATGTTTGAGGAGCACGAACTTATTACTGACACAAGTAGAATATTGTGTCAACAGACCACTGTTTTGCTCAGGAGTTATTTGAATTGTATGTAGAAATACTTGTAGTTCCCTACAGCTGCAGGTTCAAATAGATTTTAAGGTTGTTTTGTAAACAGAATACAGTATCAACCAGTGGCAGCTGGTGGTTGCAAATTTTGGTAGTTTGGTGGTTGCAGTAGTCGGTTGAGTGGGGGGGGGGAGTTAAAAGAACACATTAAACAGGAGGCAGACCTACTACATATGTGCATCATAACTAGTGCTGTCGTATGGAAAAAAATATATAAAAGTTACTGTTTTACAATTATTTGAGCAGTTAATTTATGGGAAGTTCCAAGTAAGTCGAGACATTCCATCTAACAAACATGATGCAAGCGACTGAGGACCATGTTTAGGAGAAGCAATGAAACCCCAGAATCTTTCAACCTGTTTAACTGCTTATCTTTCAACGATACACTATGACCATTTGAAAAACATTGGCAACATCAGTGGTCTCATCAGCAATTACAGTCAAATAACCTGCTACAAGAAGCTCGTTATTTCTTCGTGGCATATTTCTAACATTATATTTAAAAAATCACTTTGAATGGTTTCTGAGGTGCCCTTAAATGCAGGTGCTTCCTCTAAATGATTTTTCATTGCTGTGTCAAACTCAGAACTGAAACCAAATAAGCCTCAAAATACACCAGGATCTGATGAAGATTCAGTCTCATTATGACTCAGCAAAGCTAATTCAAAAGCTCCACAGAAGCGAGTACAGTTTATTATTATATTTAAGATGTACCGATAATTGCGTACTCTTTCGTTGTGTAAAACAATATTTCGTCTATATCCACTGTCCAGCTGCTGTGCTATACAAACCAAAAAGAGAAAACTGAAAAGCATTCTTTATATTACACTTAACGCCTGATGATTTCTTATTTTTTCAGCTAGATGATTGATATCTTTCATTCCAAATTTCGTCCAGGGGGGGGGCATGGAAAACAAAATAAAGAATTTCTTTCATCACAACCACATAACCAGTCAGTATTTTCATAATATTCTACTTTAAATGCTCGATTAAATTGTACATTTAATTGTACAATTAATCATTGTACTTTATGACCGCCTGATTTTACAATTTGATTTATTGTTAAGGGAGACATTTGCCGTCCTAGCTATTGGATCTTAACGCTATTCATTTTAAACTAAAAAAAAACACGTTGTTTAAAAGCACGCAGAATCAGTAACTCCAAAAAGTACATACACAAAAACACACAGCAGCATTAAACAAAGAAAAAATAATACTTAACACACAGTTTAATTAATAAAAAGTCAATTGAGACTTTATTATCACAATCGCAGTTATATCAAATTATTACTACAATTTTATAAATTCAAACAATGGGTAACGTTTATCTTGAACCAATGTAAACACTAAACATCTTGAACCAATGTAAACACTAAACCTGACACCTTACAAATCACGAAGGCTGTGCTTGCTGACTTCATAACACAAATAAGGATGAGCTACAACGTTACTAGTGGAGCGTTGCAGAAGCTTGTGCAACCGCCTAGTTAACATTGGGAACATACAGCAACTGTGAAGAGTAACGCACGTTCTCCCATATGATTGTGTAGTAAGCTCTGCCATACTCTGTTCAAGTTACAAGCGGCCTACAACCACCAGCCTGTGTGCCACATTTGAATTGCATGGGAACATTACCGCATAGAATCTAATAGGCTTTCCATTGAAATTTATGACACTTTTAACTGCTTAATGTTTTCGTATATTATTTTACAGTTTAGTTATTCTATTTTGGTGGTTGTGCAACGCTGCAACCATAGCACCAGCCGCCACTGTTATCAACTACGTAACTTTGTGGCCATTATGAGGCAATTAACGAGCAGGTGAAAGGGTGAGCACAGGCAAACACATCGTCCCCTCTCGCGCAGTATGGGTGTTTAAATTCAGTGTTTTTTATGTTTTATGTGTGTGTTTTTATGAATTAACGAGCTCGACCCGAGCGAGCACCTGAAGATGGGACCTTGATCCCGAAACACGTGCATAGCGACCGAGTAAGTTGCATGAAGGATTATCAGGTATCTAACCTATTTAAAATTAACCATTGCAACTTGGTGACCATACACACAATGAACATAATATTTATCTATTTGATTAGTTTTACTATAAATTTGCTACAACAGACATTATTCAGTCATTGTAAAACACATAAGGAAGACAATTTATAGAACTCAAAGGGGGTCCACCTTGAAACTTTGTCCACTATCGAAAATGGATATTACATGGAGTGTAATTTGTCTACAAGTTTAGTTAATAGTTTCAACAGTCTGCAGTTTGGTGTAGTTCTTATTCTCTACTATTTCTGGTTAGGGATGATGGTTTTGTAGAATAACTCTGAAGGGTAGATCATTGTTTCTATAGTGTTTTGGTGATGTATATTTTGTATTTTCATGTAATATTAAAATTAAACACAAAGACACAATTTAAATATTATATATTATTTGAACACATTACACAACACACACACACACACACACACACACACACACACACACACACACACACACACACACACACACACACACACACACACACACACACACACACAACAATCTTTCAAACGATGGCACCATCTCCAAAACCAGAAGAGACAGCACTCCTAACCACAGCTTCTGATGAAGCTCGCAAAAAACAAAAGCTAGATCAGGCAATAAGGTAAAAAATTTTACCTTAAATACTTGTGTTCCCAATTTGAATAGTGTTTATTAGTTTTTAGTAAACAGAATTAATTATTATTCTGTTTAATAAGTAATATTTGTATCTACCTCAAAATAAAATAAAATGGTTTTAGTGGTTTTTCTCAAAAGAAATTTTACTGTTTTTCTTAAGGGGGGGTTCTTTATGTCTATTCCCATGATTATTAATACAGAACTATATTTTATAAATAAATAAAATACTATTTTGTCAGTTTATAATAAAGTATATTTGTAAATAAAGTAAACTGCCATTAAACAATTTTATTACCACTGAATTATCCTTTAGCCACTTTTATTTTTCAGCAAAACCAAGTTCAAAATGAAGCTACTGAAACAGATAAATAATCTGTTTATATACTAGATTTTAATAACCTATTTAATAAAATTCATAAATATATATTGAATTTGCTGGCAGTATCAACACAAAATGTTCGGCATTATAGGTGGGGCATTATACATGAAAGAAATTCTATAAGGCAAGTATCATTTTTACCTGTTCTTGCAACATTGTCTCACTATAAGTTCATATTATTTTTCCTCCAGGAAAAGGCCCTGCTTGTAGAAAAAGGATGAGGAAAACCAAAATTCTGTAATTTGTTCCTAAGTTTTCAAACCCCCCCCCCCAAAAAAGTAGGTGTGCCTCTGTAATTTACTGAAGGAATTTCATGGCAGTGCCATTGGGTAGCCAGGGGTTAGGGCTGTGTGGTATGAAAGGCATGCCCGTCACCTGCTCGTGTGCTGCGTCCTGAGCTTAAAATAGAGCTCCTGCCTCAGAGACCATAGATGGTGCTGGATTTTAGGGTGTGGCCTGCTACCGGCTGTGGGCATTGGGTAGTTAGCCTCTCTTTTCAGTTAGCCATTCAATTAACATTCAATTCTGAATTCTGGTTGTCAATATGGAAAAAATAATAATAAATATTTGTACATTCAGCAGTACCAGATTAGAGTTTCTACTGGCTTAGCTATAATAACTGTTCAAGAGTAGAACAGTACAGATATAAATAAATTGATGAGCTACATCTGTAACAAACCTATACAGACAGACACATTCCCATACATACTGTAATATTATAACCTGTAATTTAAGCTCTAGTCTTTGTTACTCCAAGTTGTTATGCCTGGGTAACAGCTTTTGGATATAAATACTATACAGCAATAATTTTATTACTGACCTAATGCTTTGAAGGCTGATAATAACTTAACAAATAGTTATTATAAGATTTTAGTCATAAGAGTGCCCAGTATATAAGACCCATGGGGAGGCCCACCCTCTGACCCCCACCCGAGTATTATAATGTAATGTGTTAAATGTCAGTGTAGACAGTGAGAAATGTTTATGAGAGACTAGCAGAAAACTGTGATATTCTGATAGTAGCGAAAAATTTTAATGTGAAAATAGTAAAGGAGGATACATACAGAAAATATCTGTGAGACAGATGGTACATGAAGTGACAAAAGATAATGTATTGAGAACATGCAACCTGGTTATGGAACTGAATATAATGGTAGCAGACAGAACACATAAAAGAGCACAGAACAACCTAGATATTACCATAGAAAGCAAGAGGAAATATCGACATGAGAGAGAAATAGAAAGAGAAGTGAACAAAAGAATAGAAAGAAGTGAGGCAAAAAAACGAGAGAGATGTATTTAAAGAGCATGGGGTGTGATAAAAAGTATAGTAAATATAGCACCATCAATGGAGATAAGCAAAAAACAATGAGGAAGAGACAAGTCATGGTTTGATTATGAATGTATGGTATAACAGAGACAAAGAGTAAAATGACCAAGTTTGCAGAAAAAATACTGTGAAAGTTATAACAAAAGAAAAAGGGAGGAAGTCGTTTTATTAATAAAGCAGAAGAAAGAGGAATGGCTAAAAGAAATGATGGCATTGATCTACAGATAGATTTTATAGATTTTCAGCAAGTTTTTGACAGGCTAGCGAGAGATGAAAGAGATAAGAGATGGGATATCAATGTGAATGCCAAGGAAGTTAAGAGAAATGACTTAAATGATATCAAAAGAGCCAAAAATAAAAGTTGTCAGACAAGGAGGGACTGACAAAAGAGGTGGTGATGAGGAGGGGAGTAAGTATGGTTACAGTTTGTCAGTGACATTATTAATATTGTTTTGAAGGTTAAAGAAGGGTATAATGAAAAAATGTGTAATACAAGATATGATAATGCAGAAGGTGTGCCTTACTTTGTTCGGCGCTCAGTTAAAACGCGAAGCTTGGTTGCATGGGCGTGTATCATTTCTTTTAAAACTGGCGCGTTCTCGACGTCATTCAATGCTTAGGTATCGTGCGTCGTCGCTGTGTGTACGTAACCCGGTTGTTAGAAGCAGTGACGAATATTTGGTTGGCCGGCCCAGCTGTTGTACGCACTAACCTGTATAGAAGCGAAGTTTCGTGGGTGGAAATTGCGATGCAATCTGTCTCATTTCTGTTCCAACCCTCACCGAGGAAATTTCTCTGGTCTCGATTGACAGCACCCGATCTGTTCTGCCTGGTTGAAAAACTCCACTATGGCAAGATAGATTAAAGCAAGCTCCAGGTATCATTTAGTTTTATAATAACTCAACTATAAACCTCAAAATATTTTGTGTTACAGGTTTTCTTAATAAACGGTAACTTGTGTGTGCGTGAGTTGTTAGCCATGAATTAGGGTACGATTGAATTAAATTACAATTGAAGTGAATGTAGCTTATTGACTCGATTAAAGCAATGTAAAAAAAAAAATTTTTTTTTAATATCTTACACTCAGCTACCCTTTTAGTGTTTGTTAATGATGTAACCCCTCTTTCTATAATTAGAAAAATAGACAGACATATAAGACTGTAAATACTTTATCTTAGCCAGTGTTAACGTTCAAGACATGAATAATCAGAAATTAACCTGTGCTTGCCACGTGGTAACTTCACGTATATATATATATATATCGCCTTGCATCGGCGTTGATTTTAAGTTAAAATACAATTCTTTTATCAAGTAATAAGTAAAATACCTTAAACACACTTACCGTAGAGTCACGTAGCGATTATCTATTCATAGTAGATAATAGCTTACAAAATCCAAACTCAATGCTGCTGGAAAGGAAGTCTGTAGCCAAGCGGAGCTGAACGTGGACTGCCTAAGCTTGCAACGAAAAAATTACTACGCCACCTCGACCCCAGAGCGCGCGCGGATCAGCATAGCGAACGTATTGATAACGGATCAGGAACAGCTAAGCTAAATAATTAACGGAACGGCAATGCCCATCACGTCGTTAATATAGAAAACAGCCGAGTTTTTTCCAAAACTCGGCACACCCCCACTCCAAAAGGGCAACAAGGTTGACCAAGTAGAACCAAAGGGGTACCCTGCAGTGTACCTCCCTTATAGTCTATACTCGAGTTGCTATCAGCATCCTCCCCAGTCATGGCTCTCAGGAGAACAGAGGCTCAGAAGACTGCGGCCATCCCCATGCGACCCTCTCCGCCAGGCCCACCCCACGGGACCGCCCCAACGCGTCACCCTCTGCGGTGACCATCACCTACTTCTTCCGGCCCCACTCACATACCCATCTGAAGACCCAACAAGGTATCACCCACCTTGGTATGTGAGTGACCGCACTACCTCTCGTCCACCTCTTGGACCGACCAGCCATATGCACCAACAAGGCATCTCCATCCTTGCCATATGGCTGGCCCACATCCCTACACAAGGGCGGACGGCCCCGCTTAGCCAGACAGAGAGGACAGCCTCAAGGGCACGCGAACGTTCATCCCAACTCTTACTTCACATTTGATTACACCGTAACTAGCAGAGGAGGTTTACTTCACCACAGCACCGTCGATACACCATATATATATATATATATATATATATATATATACACACACACACACACACACAACCCAGTCTTAACTCAAAATAAACACCATGGTAACTGGTAACAACCGGGGAATGCGGCATGGCTCAGACCCTACAATGAACAACATCAAAATCAACACCTATCAACAACCAACAACAGCACACCATCACTCCATCTAACCTCTCCCGACAGGGGAAACTGACGATCTCAAAGACCACGACAATCCAAGGGGACCTTCGGCAAGGTTCTCGAACGCCTTATCTTTTTTTTTTTTTGCGGGGGTAGGAAAATCGGGAAGATGAAAAGAGGCAAGGATCATTGAAGGTCAAGGGCGAGGACTAAGGGTAAGGACATGGCTCCCTCCGGAAATAGAGGAAACCAAGGCTCGCGTGGGCATGGGCGCAACCCTGAAATAGATGAACACCACTGGGACTGTGGGGAACATCTACCCGCTACCCGTTAACCGCTTCTTCTCACCTTTCTGTGACGGACTTTAGGTACTCGTTCCTTTCGGACACCACTCTCTGAGAAATTATCTCGCGTTGAGCTGTACTGGCTGGTTTCCTCTGAATCAGAATCAAGGCAACTTACCTCATTACTTTCACCCCGATTTGGATTATCCTCATCATCTAACTCCTCTGCTTCTGCCTTCCCTCCTTCTCTTTCTTCCACTTCTTCCTCTTCCGCAATTTCCCCTTTTTCGTCCACATAATCCAAATCAACCTCATGACACTGCACCTCCTCACCACCTTCCAGTTGCTCCTCTGATCTATCTTCAACCGCATCTTCCTTCAGCTCCTCACCAATTTCTTCATCACACTCGTCACCAGCTCCTTCAAAACGTCTTCACTAACCTCTTCTCCAATCTCATTTTCCTCAACACCTTCATCATCAACATCATCGCCATCACGTCCACTACCACCATTCGAACACTGCACATCTTCATCATCCTCTAGTTGCTCCTCTGATCCACATGAAACTTCTTTCCGTTCTTCGGAATCTTCACCACTACTTACAGAAGGCGTCTGCACATCTTCACACACTACATCATTCTCACTCACACACTCCACAACGCTGCCACCAAATTTCTCCTCAATACCTACCTCACTTGCGGCATGGACATCCCCTTGTCCATCCGCAACCTCAGAAACACTTGCAGCCTGGACATCCCCGTGTCCATCTGCAAACTCAGACTCTTCAGTCTCCCTAACACTTACAACTATACTCCCCTGCGCAGCATCTGCAGACCGCTCTTCTGCCTCTTCCTTCGATTCCTCTCCTTGGCCACCTTCAGCAACTACCACGTCCTCAACCTTTTCCACCCTGGAATCCAGCTGTCCAGGTTTATGTGCAATGACTAAATTAATTTCTACTGGCGATGGTAAAGCTACACCATCAAGTGACTTCTCATATCCCTGCGTAGACGATGGTGATGTTACAGGATCTGGATCCCTCACGAACCGAGATGGAGATACCGGAACAAATTCCACGGCATCTGGATTCAACCATGATGTCCTCTCAGAGTCCTGTAATTCAGTATCACCGACGTTTTCTTGTCGTCTTGTATTAATCCACAGACGTTATTCCGCTTTTCTTCTTTCTCTTCACCTTCTTCATCCACAACTCTATTAGGCACTGGTACTTCCTCTGGAACCTTTAAAGTTTCCTTACTCTCCAAATATGAATAACTTGCTACAGGCTCCCTACTCGCCGATGTTTGTTTACTAACATAATTTCTTCTTCCCCTGTTAATTTCATACTTCTTTGTTTTCTGTGCTGTAGCTGTTGTTACCGTCCTTCCACTTGCCACCCCCTTGTAGCCTCCATTACTTCCGGAATATTCAGTTTTTCTGACAGTCTCTTGTGTTCTCCTCCAACCGCCATGTTTGTCTTCTTTAGCTCTTCCTAATGAGTCACTGGAGTATTGGACATCTTTAGCAGCTCTTCCACGGGACTCATCATTCTCCTGGACCCTTCTGGCATGCGCACACCACCGGTCCAGGTCCGCAAAAGAACGTGGAGGCTCAGCAAAAACCAGCCGGGACCTCTCTTGGGGATTCAGTCCTTCTCGTATTACTTGTATGACTTCCGTCTCGGGCAACCCCAACCTTAATATACGGGCAGCTTTCCTTACATCGTGCACGAAATCCCCCAATGCCTCTCCGTTGGTCTGTAGGCGATAGAATAAATCTAACTTAAGCTGGGAACGTCGTTGATGGGGTATGAAGAAATCCAACACTTCCCCATGGAAGGTGTCGACACTGCAACCCCGACGCAGAGTGCTGGTGACCAGCCATGCCAATGAACCCCAGCAATACGGGTATATACGGGACAAGACCTCCTCATCGGACACACCCGGGAAATCTGCCAACTGCAGGACCAGGTCCAAGAAGACCAACAACCTATCCTCATCTACTCCATTCACCACCAAAAGTTTCTGGAGAACCGCTGAAATGGGGTAGGGCAATCTCTGGTAGCATACCGCCGCCAGAATTGCACAATTCAAAACACACAACCACCAAACATAAATCCCCACGAAACACCTAACACAAACCTAACTTACAAAACATAGTCACAAAAACAGAAAAAACTCAAGTACTATCCTTCCTTTGAGTGACCTCCGGGTTCCCTAGCGCTGCGAAAACCTGATCCACTCCAGAACCAACTCTCCACACAGTCAGCCACCACACTCAAGAGGAGAAACGCATCAGACACTAACATAGACCAACAATCCACACCACCGAACAACTACCACAACATATAACATTTCAACAAAGACATTTATTATAAACTTCAGAGACCAAATCTGGTCAATGACGGTACTGACTTCCGGTCGGGCCATACCGCATCCAGCTAACCTCACGCGCTATTACTTCCATAACTATTTATAAGGCAGCCCATTCACCCGGCAATTCCCCCGTGATCTCCGGTAAGGTCCAATCTCAACAACAACAAAAAAAAACAACTAAAACGCATGCCACGTGGCGGCATCAGGTTTACAATTCCAAATCAAATAACAATTATTCATTGACAATACATATACACATAAAATGCTAAACCCGCCATTGCATCTACCTCTGTATTCATTTTCAAAGTTTTGAAGTTTTTGAAACTATTTCCGAGTTTGCAAGCCCCGTCACACCCAAGGACCCAAGAATTCGACCCTAGAATCAACCGCGCTCAGCTACCATTTGTAACCCCTCTTTCTATAATTAGAAAAATAGACAGACATATAAGACTGTAAATACTTTACCTTAGCCAGTGTTAACGTTCAAGACATGAATAATCAGAAATTAACCTGTGCTTGCCACGTGGTAACTTCACGTATATATATATATATATATCGCCTTGCATCGGCGTTGATTTTAAGTTAAAATACAATTCTTTTATCAAATAATAAGTAAAATACCTTAAACACACTTACCGGAGAGTCAAGTAGCGATTATCTATTCATAGTAGATAATAGCTTACAAAATCCAAACTCAATGCCGCCGGAAAGGAAGTCTGTAGCCAAGCGGAGCTGAACGTGGACTGCCTAAGCTTGCAACGAAAAAATTACTACGCCGCCTCGACCCCAGAGCGCGCGCGGATCAGCATAGCAAACGTATTGATAACGGATCAGGAACGGCTAAGCTAAATAATTAATGGAACGGCAATGCCCATCACGTCGTTAACATAGAATATCGGTATGGAGAACCATACATGACTTCCATATTTTAAGATTTATATTTAAAATCATTTTCGAAATGAAATATTACCATAGGAACTACTTCTTTCTACTTACTGCTTCAGCCTTAACCACAGTACTGTGGTCACTAACGTATACCACCTCACGTTATCGCACTCGATTTTCACTGATGATGGAAGTCGACGGCATTGCCGAAACATCTGGTTTTGTAGAAAACATTGGACTACGGCCAAATATCCCGGGAAGGAATTTTAACAAAAACTACTTCTTTGTTACCGATAACGTTGTACACATATATATAAAATATATGCATAAAATTAATGGCTTGTATAACTTAATGATTAACTCCGATGCTTCGCTACGGAGTTTCACGTTGTACGTAATTGTACAATTATTGCTCGCTTAATAGTATAGGATTAGATAGATTGTACAAATTCTCAACTCTTAGTTTGTTTATTTACATTCATAGCAACAGCTATTTATTATTTATTTCTATTATTACTATTTATTATATAACTTATTAGATCGTATCGAAAAAACACTTGCCCTATGTTGGTTCTCCCGTTGCGTAAAATATTTGTGCCAAGTTTGGTTGAAATCGGTCCAGTGGTTTAGGAGGAGATGTGGAAGACCCCAAAGGACCCCCCGAAGGATCGTATCGAAAAAACACCTATCCTATGTTGGTTCTCCCGTTGCGTAAAATATTTGTGCAAGTTTGGTTGAAATCGGTCCAGTGGTTTAGGAGGAGATGTGGAACATACATACATAGATACATACATACAATGGGGGGGGGGTTTGCCCCTTAGGATTTACGTTGTTAGTGTACATTAAAAGGGTGTATTTATTGGAAGTACAGAAATTAGTTTACATTTATCGCACATAATTACGGTACAGAGACGATTTTGGGAGGTTGTGGCTACGTTTAACAATATAACTTAAAACTTAATATTGTTTTCTCACTGCTAGAAACAATTTTTTAAGGCGCGCGTTGAGACACAACCATCTGCAACAGCCCGCGCGACAGGCAACCTTTGTTATATTAAGTCGGAGGAGGAAGTTGGAGGGGGAAGCGGTGAGTGGCGCCTTTCGGTCCGACGACGGCAGCGGCGTGCGCGTGGGGAACGTGTTGCTCGACTTTTTTCTTTTCTTTTTTCTTTTTTTTTTCCAAAATAAAAGTAGCCTAAGTTACTCCTTATAACATCAGCTATCTGCCAGTGAAAAGCCCGTCAAAATCGGTCCAGCCGTTCGGAGATTAGCCGGAACAAATAGACAGACAGACAAAAATTTTTTAAATTGTTTTTTTGTTATAAGTACCTTATATACTTTCATATGCATTTAGTAAAAAGCTGTTATTTTGACATTACAAACAGACACTTCAATTTTATTTATTTGTATAGATATATGCATAAAATTAATGGCTTGTATAAGTTAATGATTGATCTCCATTAAGTAGTGCTCAAGTTTCCAAAGTTTTAATATTATGATGTCCGTAATTAAAACATCAGAGCAGGTTTAGTGTGAATGAGGGTACAGTGTGGACAAAAATTTTCAACATTTCCTATTGAGCGTTGCTTAGAGTAAAGCTGCGAATCTACAGTGTATGTTTCACAGAACAAACACGCGAAAAAGAAGGAGCGCTCATGGACCCTCAGCACCCTCACTCATGGACCCTCAGCATCTTGCAGAGGGTTCATTCCCTAAAGACGAAAAGTCTGTCTATGAATCGTTCCTCTGTAAACACGTGCAGTTACATTGCCCAGCGATCCACAGGAAGCAAATTGATGTCCATTTTTTCGGCTTGCACGCGTTATGTTGGTGTGGGTTTCGGCACTTTCCATTTAAAAAGCGTCCAAATGTAAGAAAATAAACATGAGTGAGGCCAGAAATAACGTGATTGTGTGTGTGTGTGTGTGTGTCTTACCTGCCTTTTTATTGCTGTAGGCATAATAATAAAATGGAAACGTAAACATTACATAACTGAGATATGCTTACCTGCCACGAACGATATATTATTTTATACATGGAGGAGTTCAGTGACATACACACGTACAGAAGTCATCTTCAAAAATACTAGAAGTCGTCCACGCTTTTATGTTGGCAGTGTAACTTACAGGAAGTTTTTTGATGTTTTTAAAACATCTAGGATGCAAACTTTTCCCGATCACCAACAACAAGACGAGCAGCGCTACTAACGTCAGCCTCTGATGAAGCCTTTTATAGGTGAAAGCCGGTTTAGGCTGTAAGGTAAAACTTTACGTTTTTACTTATAAAAAACTTAGTGTTCCGAGTCGTCAATATTATAGTGATATTTAGTTAAGTAACGGACACGTCGTGGACAACGAAATCCAAGAATTTAACTAAGTTTCCTTTTTTCGGTTCCCATCGTGTTCGCACAAACAAAAACTGTAACTCTTTGTTTAGAGAGCTTCCCACCAACGCACTTTTCATTTTTACTTCCATGTTCCTTAAGGAAATGGAAGTATGGTGATGGCAAAAAAAATCGTATTCGAGATTATTGCAGAATATGATTGTACTACACTCAAAACATGAAAAAAAGTCATTTTTCGAAAAGTGTCTGTGTGTGTGTCTGTGTGTCTATGTGTCTGTCTGTAGATTTTTTTCTATGGCAAACGATAACAGCCGCAAATTCAAACAGAATCAAATAATTTTTTGCATACAGCCCTGATTTGTATAGTACTCGCGACCTATTGTTTTTGGTGAAGATCGGTTGAGGTAAAGGGGTAGTTTACCTGCAACGGTTTTTTTTTTATTAAGGGTAATTACTTCCATATTTTTGTTTGTTTGGCAAACGATAACAGCCGCAAATTCAGAGTGAATCAAATAATGTTTCGCATACAGCCCTGAATTGTAGAGTTCTCAAGATGTGTTGATTTTAGTAAAGATCGGTTAAGGGAAAGGGGTAGTTTACCGGCAACGTTTTATGTTTTAACAAGGGTATTTTCTATGGCAAACGATAACAGCCGCAAATTCAAACATAATCAAATACGTTTTTGCATACAGCCCTGATTTCGTGAGTACTAAAGACCTTTTGTTTTTGGTGAAGATCGTTTAAGGGAAAGGGGTAGTTTACCTGCCACGTTTTTAGTTTTATCAAGGGTATTTTTTATGGCAAACGATAACAGCCGCAAATTCAAATAAAATCATATAATATTTTGCATGCAGCCCTGAATTGCAGAGTTCTCAAGACCTATCGTTTTTGATGAAGATCAGTTAAGGGAAAGGGGTAGTTTACCTGCAACGGTTTTTTATCAAGGGTAATTTTTTCTATGGTAAACGATAACAGCCGCAAATTCAAACAGAATCAAATGATGTTTTGCATACAGCCCTGTATTGTAGAGATCTCAATACCTGCTGGTGTTGGTGAAGATCGGTTAAGGGAAAGGGGTAGTTTACCAGCAACGGTTTTTTATCAAGGGTAATTTTTTCTATGGTAAACGATAACAGCCACAAATTCAAACAGAATCAAATGATGTTTTGCATACAGCCCTGTATTGTAGAGTTCTCAATACCTATTGGTGTTGGTGAAGATCGGTTAAGGAAAAGGGGTAGTTTACCTGCCACGTTTAATGTTTTATCAAGGGTATTTTTTCTATGACGGAAGATAACTGCCGTAAATTCAAAGAGAATCAAATAATGTTTTGCATACAGCCCTGAATTGTAGAGTTCTCAAGACCTATTGTTTTTGGTGAAGATCGGTTAATGGAATAGGATAGTTTACCAGCAACGTTCTATGTTTTATCAAGGGTGTTTTCTATGGCAAACGATAAGAGCCGCAAATTCAAACAGAATCAAATAATTGTTTGCATACAGGCCTGAATTGTAGAGTACTCTAGACCTGTCGTTTTTGGTGAAGATCGGTTAAGGGAAAGGGGTAATTTACCTGCAACAGTTTTTTATCAAGGGTAATTTTTTTCTATGGTAAACGATAACAGCCGCAAATTCAAACAGAATCAAATGATGTTTTGCATACAGCCCTATATTGTAGAGTTCTCAATACCTATTGGTGTTGGTGAAGATCGGTTAAGGAAAAGGGGTAGTTTACCAGCCACGTTTAATGTTTTATCAAGGGTATTTTTTCTATGACGGAAGATAACTGACGTAAATTCAAAGTGAATCAAATAATGTTTCGCATACAGCTCTGAATTGTAGAGTTCTCAAGATGTGTTGATTTTAGTAAAGATCGGTTAAGGGAAAGGGGTAGTTTACCTGCAACGTTTTATGTTTTAACAAGGGTATTTTCTAAGGCAAACGATAACAACCGCAAATTCAAACATAATCAAATACGTTTTTGCATACAGCCCTGATTTCGTGAGTACTAAAGACCTTTTGTTTTTGGTGAAGATCGTTTAAGGGAAAGGGGTAGTTTACCTGCCACGTTTTTAGTTTTATCAAGGGTATTTTTTATGGCAAACGATAACAGCCGCAAATTCAAATAAAATCATATAATATTTTGCATGCAGCCCTGAATTGCAGAGTTCTCAAGACCTATCGTTTTTGGTGAAGATCAGTTAAGGGAAAGGGGTAGTTTACCTGCAACGGTTTTTTATCAAGGGTAATTTTTACTTCCATATTCCTTAAGGAATGGAAGTATGGTGATGGCAAAAAAAATCGTGTTCGAGATTATTGCAGATTCTGTTTCTACTACACTCAAAACATGAAAAAAAGTCGTTTTCCGAAAAGTGTCTGTGTGTCTGTCTGTCTGTCTGTGTGTCTGTGTGTCTGTCTGTAGATTTTTTTCTATGGCAAACGATAACTGCCGCAAATTCAAACAGAATCAAATAATTTTTTGCATACTGCCCTGATTTGCAGAGTACTCGCGACCTACTGTTTTTGGTGAAGATCGGTTAAGGGAAAGGGGTAGTTTACCAGCAACGGTTTTTTTTTAGCAAGGGTAATTTTGTTTGTTTGGCAAGCGATAACAGCCGCAAATTCAAACAGAATCAAATAATGTTTCGCATACAGCCCTAAATTGTAGAGTTCTCAAGATCTGTCTATTTTGGTACAGATCGGTTAAGGGAAAGGGATAGTTTACCTGTAACGTTTTATGTTTTAACAAGGGTATTTCCTATGGCAAACGATAACAGCCGCAAATTCAAACAGAATCAAAAGATTATTTGCATACGGCCCTAAATTGTAGAGTTCTCAAGACCTATTGTTTTTGGTGAAGATCGGTTGAGGGAAAGGGGTAGTTTACCTGCAACGTTTTTTTAACAAGGGTATTTTCTATGGCAAACGATAACAGCCGCAAATGTAAACAGAATCAAACAATGTTTTGCATACAGCCCTGATTTGTAGAGTACCCAAGACTTATTGTTTTTGGTGAAGATCGGGTAAGGGAAAGGGGTAGTTTACCTGCAACGTTTTATGTTTTAAAAGGGTATTTTCTATGGCAAACGATAAGAGACGCAAATTCAAACAGAAACAAATAATGTTTTGCATACAGCCCTGATTTGTAGAGTACCCAAGACCTATTGTTTTTGGTAAAGATCGGTTAAGGGAAAGGGGTAGTTTACCTGTAACGTTTTATGTTTTAACAAGGGTATTTCCTATGGCAAACGATAACAGCCGCAAATTCAAACAGAATCAAAAGATTATTTGCATACGGCCCTAAATTGTAGAGTTCTCAAGACCTATTGTTTTTGGTGAAGATCGGTTGAGGGAAAGGGGTAGTTTACCTGCAACGTTTTTTTAACAAGGGTATTTTCTATGGCAAACGATAACAGCCGCAAATGTAAACAGAATCAAACAATGTTTTGCATACAGCCCTGATTTGTAGAGTACCCAAGACTTATTGTTTTTGGTGAAGATCGGGTAAGGGAAAGGGGTAGTTTACCTGCAACGTTTTATGTTTTAAAAGGGTATTTTCTATGGCAAACGATAAGAGACGCAAATTCAAACAGAAACAAATAATGTTTTGCATACAGCCCTGATTTGTAGAGTACCCAAGACCTATTGTTTTTGGTGAAGATCGGTTAAGGGGAAGGGGTAGTTTACCTGCAACGTTTTATGTTTTAAAAGGGTATTTTTTATGGCAAAAGATAAGAGTCGCAAATTGAAACAAAATCAAATAATACTTTGCACACAGCCCTGATTTGTAGAGTACTCAAGACCTATTGATTTTTATGAAGATCGGTTAAGGGAAAGGGGTAGTTTACCTGCAACTGTTGTTTTAAATCAAGGGTAATTTTTTTTTATTTTTTATGGCAAACGATAACAGCCGCAAATTCAAACAGAATCAACTACTCTTTTGCATACAGCCCTGAATTATAGAGTTCCCAAGACCTGTTGGTTTTGGTGAAGATCGGTTAAGATAAAAGGGTAGTTTACCTGCAACATTTTATATTTTAACAAGGGTATTTTCTATGGCAAACGATAAAAGCCGCAAATGTAAACAGAATCAAATAATGTTTTGCATACAGCCCTGAATTATAGAGTTCTCAAGACCTGTTGATTTTGGTGAAGATCGGGTAAGTGAAAGGGGTAGTTTACCTGCAACGTTTTATGATAAGTTCCGATAAAACTAACTTATGATGTTTTAGGCCAACTTAAGCCTAGAACTAAACATTGTATTTTTGTCAATTTAAGATGTTTATTATGTTAAGAATTGTTATAAAAGAACTGTATACGTATCCTAGTTTCTATGGTAAACGATAACAGCCGCAAATTCAAACATAATTAAATAATGTTTTGCATACTGCCCTGAATTGTAGAGTTCTCAAGACCTTTTGGTTTTGGTGAAGATTGTTAAGGCAATAGGGTTGTTTACCAGCAACATTTTATGTTTTATCAAGGGTAATTTTTTTTTGACGAACGATAACTGCCGTACATTAAAACAGAACCAACTACTCTTCTGCATACCTTTTTGAATTATACAGAACTCAAGGTCTGTTGATTTTGTTGAAGATCGGTTAAGGAAAAGGGGTAGTTTACCAGCAACGTTTTATGTTTTAACAAGGGTATTTTTTCTATGACGAACGATAACTGCCGTAAATTCAAAGAGTATCGACTAATGTTTTGCATACAGCCCTGAATTGTAGAGTTCTCAAGACATATTGTTTTTGGTGAAGATCGGTTAATGGAACAGGGTAGTTTACCAGCAACGTTTTATGTTTTATCAAGGGTGTTTTCTATGGCAAACGATAACAGCCGCAAATTCAAATAGAATCAAATAATTGTTTGCATACAGGCCTGAATTGTAGAGTACCTAAGACCTGTCGTTTTTGGTGAAGATCGGTTGAGGGAAAGGGGTAGTTTACCAGCAACGGTTTTTTATCAAGGGTAATTTTTTTCTATGGTAAACGATAACAGTCGCAAATTCAAACAGAATCAAATGATGTTTTGCATACAGCCCTGTATTGTAGAGTTCTCAATACCTATTGGTGTTGGTGAAGATCGGTTAAGGGAAAGGGGTAGTTTACCGGCAACGTTTTAGGTTTTAAAAGGGTATTTTCTATGGCAAACGAAAAGAGCCGCAAATTCAAACAGAATCAAATAAGTTTTTGCATACAGCCCTGATTTGTTGAGTACTAAAGACATGTTGTTTTTGGTGAAGATCGGTTAAGGAAAGGGGTAGTTTACCGGCCACGTTTTTTGTTTTATCAAGGATATTTTATATGGAAAACAATAACAGCCGCAAATTCAAACAGAATCATATAATATTTTGCATACAGCCCTGAAATGTAGTGTTCTCAAGACCTGTTGGTTTTGGTGAAGATCGGTTAAGGGAATAGGGTAGTTTACCAGCAACATTTTATGTTTTATCAAGGGTAATTTTTTTATGACGAATGATAACTGCCGTACATTAAAACAGAATCAACTACTCTTCTGCATACCTTTTTGAATTATACAGAACTCAATGTCTGTTGATTTTGTTGAAGATCGATTAAGGGAAAGGGGTAGTTTACTAGCAACGGTTTTTTATCAAGGGTAATTTTTTTCTATGGTAAACGATAACAGCCGCAAATTCAAATAGAATCAAATGATGTTATGCATACAGCCCTGTATTATAGAGTTCTCAATACCTATTGGTGTTGGTGAAGACCGGTTAAGGGAAAGGGGTAGTTTACCTGCAACATTTTATGTTGTAACAAGAGAAATGTTTACATAACGAACTATAACTGCCGCACATTCAAACAGAATCAAATATTTTTTTTCATGCATCCCTGAATTGTAGAGAACGGAAGGTCTATTGATTTTGGAGAAGATCGGTTAAGAGAAAGGGGTAGTTTACCTCAAACATTTTATGATTTAACAAGAGTAAAGTACTTAATTTTTATAAATAAAGTAACCTGATAAAAAGCTCATAGTAATCCACTGTAGGAACGTAGATGAAATATCTATAAATGAAGAGGTTAGGTGAACCGGGCGGGGGTAATTTTCTATTATTAAAAATCATAGTTGAAGGTGGAGGGAAGAATTTTTTATATGTGTACTACGTTATCGGCAACAAAGAAGTAGTTTTTTGTTAAAATTGCTTCCCGAGCTCTTTAGCCGTAGTCCAATGTTTACTGCAAAACCAGACTTTTTGGCAGTGCCATCGACTGCCATCATCGGTGAAAATCGAGTGCGCAAACGTGAGGTGGTATACGTTAGTGACCACAGTACTGTGGTTAATGCTGAAACAATAAGTAGAAAGACGAAGTTTCTATTGAAATATTTCATTTCGAATATGATTTTAAATATAAATCTTAGAACATGGAAGTCATGTATGGTTCTCCATACCGATTTTTACTTCCATATTCCTTAAGGAATGGAAGTATGGTGATGGCAAAAAAAATCGTGTTCGAGATTATTGCAGATTCTGATTCTACTACACTCAAAACATGAAAAAAAGTCGTTTTCCGAAAAGTGTCTGTGTGTCTGTCTGTCTGTCTGTCTGTCTGTGTGTCTGTCTGTCTGTCTATCTGTAGATTTTTTTTCTATGGCAAACGATAACTGCCGCAAATTCAAACAGAATCAAATAATTTTTTGCATGCAGGCCGGATTTGCAGAGTACTCGCGACCTATTGTTTTTGGTGAAGATCGGTTGAGGGAAAGGGGTAGTTTACCTGCAACGGTTTTTTTTTAGCAAGGGTAATTTTGTTTGTTTGGCAAACGATAACAGCCGCAAATTCAAACAGAATCAAATAATGTTTCGCATACAGCCCTGAATTGTAGAGTTCTCAAGATCTGTTGATTTTGGTGAAGATCGGTTAAGGGAAAGGGGTAGTTTACCTGTAACGTTTTATGTTTTAACAAGGGTATTTCCTATGGCAAACGATAACAGCCGCAAATTCAAACAGAATCAAATAATGTTTTGCATACAGCCCTGATTTGTAGAGTACTCAAGACCTATTGTTTTTGGTGAAGATCGGTTAAGGGAAAGGGGTAGTTTACCTGTAACGTTTTATGTTTTAACAAGGGTATTTCCTATGGCAAACGATAACAGCCGCAAATTCAAACAGAATCAAAAGATTATTTGCATACAGCCCTAAATTGTAGAGTTCTAAAGACCTATTGTTTTTGGTGAAGATCGGTTAAGGGAAAGGGGTAGTTTACCTGCAACGTTTTTTTAACAAGGGTATTTTCTATGGCAAACGATAACAGCCGCAAATTCAAACAGAATCAAATAAAGTTTTGCATACGTCCCTCAATTGTAGAGGTCTCAAGGACTTTCGATTTTGATGAAGATCGGTTTTTACTTCCATATTCCTTAAGGAATGGAAGTATGGTGATGGCAAAAAAAATCGTGTTCGAGATTATTGCAGATTCTGATTCTACTATACTCAAAACATGAAAAAAGTCGTTTTCCGAAAAGTGTCTGTGTGTCTGTCTGTCTGTCTGTCTGTCTGTCTGTCTGTCTATCTGTCTGTCTGTCTGTCTGTCTGTAGATTTTTTTTCTATGGCAAACGATAACTGCCGCAAATTCAAACAGAATCAAATAATTTTTTGCATACAGCCCGGTTTTGCAGAGTTCTCGCGACCTATTGTTTTTGGTGAAGATCGGTTGAGGGAAAGGGGTAGTTTACCTGCAACGGTTTTTTTTTTAGCAAGGGTAATTTTGTTTGTTTGGCAAACGATAACAGCCGCAAATTCAAACAGAATCAAATAATGTTTCGCATACAGCCCTGAATTGTAGAGTTCTCAAGACCTATTGTTTTTGGTGAAGATCGGTTAAGGGAAAGGGGTAGTTTACCTGTAACGTTTTATGTTTTAACAAGGGTATTTCCTATGGCAAACGATAACAGCCGCAAATTCAAACAGAATGAAAAGATTATTTGCATACAGCCCTAAATTGTAGAGTTCTCAAGACCTTTTGTTTTTGGTGAAGATCGGTTAAGGGAAAGGGGTAGTTTACCTACAACGTTTTTTTAACAAGGGTATTTTCTATGGCAAACGATAACAGCCGCAAATTCAAACAGAATCAAATAATTTTCTGCATACAGCCCTGATTTGTAGAGTACTCAAGACCTATTGTTTTTGGTGAAGATCGGTTGAGGGGAAGGGGTAGTTTACCAGCAACGTTTTTTATCATGCGTATTTTCTATGGCAAACGACAACTGCCGCAAATTCAAACAGAATCAAATAATTTTTTGCATACAGCCCTGATTTGTAGAGTACTCGCGACCTATTGTTTTTGGTGAAGATCGGTTGAGGGGAAGGGGTAGTTTACCTGCAACGGTTTTTTTTATCAAGGGAAATTTTTTTTTTTTGGCAAACGATAACAGCCGCAAATTCAAACAGAATCAAATAATGTTTCGCATACAGCCCTGAATTGTAGATTTCTCAAGACCTATTGTTTTTGGTGAAGATCGGTTGAGGGAAAGGGGTAGTTTACCTGCAACGTTTTTTTAACAAGGGTATTTTCTATGGCAAACGATAACAGCCGCAAATTCAAACAGAATCAAATAATGTTTTGCATACAGTCCTGATTTGTAGAGTACTCAAGACCTATTGTTTTTGGTGAAGATCGGTTAAGGGGAAGGGGTAGTTTACCTGCAACATTTTTATATCAAGCGGATTTTCTATGGCAAACGATAACAGCCGCAAATTCAAACAGAATCAAATAATTTTTTGCATACGTCCCTGAATTGTAGAGGTCTCAATGACTTTCGATTTTGGTGAAGATCGGTTAAGGGGAAGGGGTAGTTTACCTGCAACCTTATACGTTTTAACAAGAGTAAAGTACTTGAAAATTTATTTAAACTTTTTGAAACAATGGTAATTGTTAAAAATAAAATAATTTTGTTGCCAGGCAATAAAATTATAATTTTTTCATTTTAATGTAATATAATATTTTTCATTTAATACAGCAATAAAAAGGCAGGTAAGACACAGCCTGGCTGTTTGGCTGAAAATGATTTTAAATATAAATCTTAGAATATGGAAGTCATGTATGGTTCTCCATACCGATATTTTCTATGGTAAACGATAACAGCCGCAAATTCAAACAGAATCAAATGATGTTTTGCATACAGCCCTGTATTGTAGAGATCTCAGTACCTGCTGGTGTTGGTGAAGATCGGTTAAGGGAAAGGGGTAGTTTACCAGCAACGGTTTTTTATCAAGGGTAATTTTTTCTATGGTAAACGATAACAGCCACAAATTCAAACAGAATCAAATGATGTTTTGCATACAGCCCTGTATTGTAGAGTTCTCAATACCTATTGGTGTTGGTGAAGATCGGTTAAGGAAAAGGGGTAGTTTACCTGCCACGTTTAATGTTTTATCAAGGGTATTTTTTCTATGACGGAAGATAACTGCCGTAAATTCAAAGAGAATCAAATAATGTTTTGCATACAGCCCTGAATTGTAGAGTTCTCAAGACCTATTGTTTTTGGTGAAGATCGGTTAATGGAATAGGATAGTTTACCAGCAACGTTTTATGTTTTATCAAGGGTGTTTTCTATGGCAAACGATAAGAGCCGCAAATTCAAACAGAATCAAATAATTGTTTGCATACAGGCCTGAATTGTAGAGTACTCTAGACCTGTCGTTTTTGGTGAAGATCGGTTAAGGGAAAGGGGTAATTTACCTGCAACAGTTTTTTATCAAGGGTAATTTTTTTCTATGGTAAACGATAACAGCCGCAAATTCAAACAGAATCAAAGGATGTTTTGCATACAGCCCTGTATTGTAGAGTTCTCAATACTTGTTGGTGTTGGTGAAGATCGGTTAAGGGAAAGGGGTAGTTTACCAGCAACATTTTATGTTTTAACAAGGGTAATTTTTTATATGACGAACGATAACTGCCGTAAATTCTAACAGAATCAACGAGGTTTTTGCATACCTTTTTGAACTAAAGAGGACTCAAGGTCTGTTGATTTTGTTGAAGATCGGTTAAAGGAAGGGGTAGTTTATCAGCAACGTTTTATGTTTTGAAAAGGGTAATTTTTTTATGACGAACGATAACTGCCGAAAATTCAAAGAGAATCAAATAATTTTTTGCACCCTGTCCTGAGTTGCAGAGATCTCAAGGTCTATTGATTTTGGGGTGAAGGGACAGGGGTAGTTTACCTGCAACATTTTATGTTGTAACAAGAGAAATGTTTCCATGACGAACGATAACTGCCGCACAGTCAAACAGAATCAAATATTTTTTTGCATGCATCCCTGAATTGTAGAGGACGGAAGGTCTATTGATTTTGGAGAAGATCGGTTAAGAGAAAGGGGTAGTTTACCTTAAACATTTTATGATTTAAAAAAGAGTAAAGTACACTACTTAATTTTTATAAATAAAGTATCCTGATAAGAAGCTCATAGTAATCCACTGTAGAAACGTAGATGACATATCTATAAATGAAGAGGTTAGGTGAACGGGGTGGGGGTAATTTTCTATTATTAAAAATTATAGTTGAAGGTGGAGGGGAGAATTTTTTATATGTGCACTACGTTATCGGCAACAAAGAAGTAGTTTTTTGTTAAAATTGCTTCCCGGGCTCTTTAGCCGTAGGCCAATGTTTTCTGCAAAACCAGAGTTTTCGGTACCATCGACTGCCATCATCGGTGAAAATCGAGTGCGAAAACGTGAGGGGGTATACGTTCGTGACCACAGTACTGTGGTTAATGCTGAAGCAATAAGTAGAAAGACGTAGTTTCTATGGAAATATTTCATTTCGAATATGATTTTAAATATAAATCTTAGAACATGGAAGTCATGTATGGTTCTCCATACCGATATTAAATTTGAAAGTCTTATCTGGAGTTAATTTATAAAAAATTCCGGCTTCATGTCCATTAAAGATGTCTTCATCTTTATATGATCGTCTAATTTCTGGCCAAGTGTTACGCACCCAATCGCCTGTAACGTTCAGATCTACGCATTTTGCCTCACCACAAATTTTTGCAAAGGAAATCGAGTGTCGGGCCTTAAATCGATCTAGCCATCCGTTGGAGCACGTAAAACGGCTGGCGCCGGCAGTCCTGTTACAGTGCTTATCGCTTGCATACAATGTATGTCTGTAGCCATGGGCTAGCGCGCGCGCGCGCACATATATACGTTTATATGAAATTTAGAGTAAAATATCTGAGTAATATTTGACGCTATAACAGAGTAGTACAATATTTAGTGACGTTAAAACCGGGAATTTTTATAATGTTAAAGATATCAGTTTGACTGGACTTATGACAAAATAACTCTACACCCGAGTTGACGTAACAGTCGAGGCCGTAATAACCAAGTTCCACTGTATATATAAAGATATTAACTCAAACATAATTTACATTAAAATGAAAAAATTATAATTTTATTGCCTGGCAACAAAATTATTTTATTTTCAACAATTACCATTGTTTGAAAAAGTTTAAATGAATTTTCAAGTACTTTACTCTTGTTAAAACGTAAAAGGTTGCAGGTAAACTACCCCTTCCCCTTAACCGATCTTCACCAAAATCTAAAGGCCTTGAGTCCTCTACAATTCACTGAAGTATGCAAAAAATTATTTGATTCTGTTTGAATTTGCGGCAGTTATCGTTTGCCATAGAAAATACGCTTGATAAAAAACGTTGCAGGTAAACTACCCCTTCCCCTCAACCGATCTTCACCAAAAACAATAGGTCTTGAGTACTCTACAAATCAGGGCTGTATACAGAAATACAGAAAATTATTTGATTCTGTTTGAATTTGTGGCTGTTATCGTTTGCCATAGAAAATACCCTTGTTAAAAAAACGTTGTAGGTAAACTACCCCTTTCCCTTAACCGATCTTCACCAAAAACAATAGGTCTTGAGAACTCTACAATTTAGGGCTGTATGCAAATAATCTTTTGATTCTGTTTGAATTTGCGGCTGTTATCGTTTGCCATAGGAAATACCCTTGTTAAAACATAAAACGTTACAGGTAAACTACCCCTTTCCCTTAACCGATCTTCACCAAAAACAATAGGTCTTGAGAACTCTACAATTCAGGGCTGTATGCGAAACATTATTTGATTCTGTTTGAATTTGCGGCTGTTATCGTTTGCCAAAAAAAAATTTCCCTTGATAAAAAAAAACCGTTGCAGGTAAACTACCCCTTTCCCTCAACCGATCTTCACCAAAAACAATAGGTCGTGAGTACTCTACAAATCAGGGCTGTATGCAAAACATTATTTGATTCTGTTTGAATTTGTGGCTGTTATCGTTTGCCATAGAAAATACCCTTGTTAAAAAAACGTTGTAGGTAAACTACCCCTTTCCCTTAACCGATCTTCACCAAAAACAATAGGTCTTGAGAACTCTACAATTTAGGGCTGTATGCAAATAATCTTTTGATTCTGTTTGAATTTGCGGCTGTTATCGTTTGCCATAGGAAATACCCTTGTTAAAACATAAAACGTTACAGGTAAACTACCCCTTTCCCTTAACCGATCTTTACCAAAAACAATAGGTCTTGAGAACTCTACAATTCAGGGCTGTATGCGAAACATTATTTGATTCTGTTTGAATTTGCGGCTGTTATCGTTTGCCAAAAAAAAATTTCCCTTGATAAAAAAAAACCGTTGCAGGTAAACTACCCCTTTCCCTCAACCGATCTTCACCAAAAACAATAGGTCGTGAGTACTCTACAAATCAGGGCTGTATGCAAAACATTATTTGATTCTGTTTGAATTTGCGGCAGTTATCGTTTGCCATAGAAAAAAAATCTACAGACACAGACACACACACACACACACACACACACTTTTCGGAAAACGACTTTTTTTCATGTTTTGAGTGTAGTAGAATCAGAATCTGCAATAATCTCGAACACGATTTTTTTTGCCATCACCATACTTCCATTCCTTAAGGAATATGGAAGTAAAAACAGCCGAGTTTTTTCCAAAACTCGGCACAATGAGAATAGCCTAGGTAGAAAAGAATTTCATCGTCATAAAAAGGAATTATACAAAAACCAGTTTATAAAACGAAATAAGGCTCATCTTGTGGTCCGAGCCAATTGTTAATAAGAATAAGTTTGTGAAAAGGTTCTGGTGCGCTGCTAAATTTTAAAGTGTGTTTTCTCCATATTATAATTGTGGTGTGTGTGCGAGCTGTGATGATGTTATGTTCTTTATGACACCCTATACAGCAAATTGCCTGTCTTAGGTGCTCGACCAATGGCGAGATGGGTGTCGGGGTTGGCCGAACATCTGTCAACCCCTTGTGCAGAGAACCAACATGAGCCGTGAGATGCCATCAGTTGGGACACAGACACACACTTGGAGAAATTCTGCCCCCAGAAGTTATCAGTTCAAGCTACAAGCTACATCCTAGCCACAGGGCCACCTAGTTACATTGGACTATCCAGGTGTGATCTTTCTAAATTTAAATTTACCAGTATCGTCTACCACAATACTGTATATCGGCAGACGCTCTCGGAAACAGACTTATAATATCCACATTTAACTTGCACAAGATCTGCAAACACACATGTTAAGTTTTGTGCCTACATGTTCTGACACTGTATACAACTAAGCACCTTATGTAATATTTTACAACATTCTTACACTATGTAAGGGAATTGCACATACACATGTACCTAGATGAACAGCTCTTAAGTTTTCCCATTTTTTCTTTAAGGTATTCTATGTATCTGAGCATTGGTTATGTCCTGCATAATCACATCCTGCCATGTGGGCATAATTCAGGATTGGGGGTGTCTGACTTTCGTTCATGTTTGTGGCTTTAACTATGATTATGACTTAATTCTTGGAGTTTTTGATTCAAAAAATTGTTGAATGATGTATTAACTTAAAAATTTCAAGTCATCTTGTTCTGTTGGGGGCAAATCAGTTTCTTGCGATCATATGAATTTTCACCTTAGACGTGACACTAACTGTGTGAATTTCTAAGCTTGGTTTTGTTTGTAAAAATATATATATATATATAATGTGAAGGGTTATTGCGAGAGGGTTGTTGCAGGAATTGGGTGTGTGTTATATGTATTAAGTATGTGTTTATGTGTAATTTTCAAAAGGGGGAATATAATAATATTAATGATGTTATAGCACATGTGCTGAAATAACTGTAGAAAGAGCTAGCAAATTTAACATTAAACTTCAAAAATTGAATATTAAATATTATAATGTTTATCTTTGACACAGTGTTGCATCAAATATCAGATATCACTGTCATTCTTTGAGTTCCATCCATTCTTTTACAAGCCACTGAATTAAGCAGTTACTCATAATATTATGCTGTTGTATAATAAATGTGTGTATGTAATGATGTATGCCAGTCAATTTTTTTTGAATTAAGGGGATTATGGATAGCACTTAGTTGATTATTGTCAATCATTTATCAGTCGGTAATGCAGTGATGTATAACATAGAGATGTAAATGTAATTTCAATTTTACTCAGTGGCAATTATTCAATTATACCTTATCGTATCATGTATGTGACTGGACGCCAAATAAATTTTGCACTTGTTATTGTTAATAGAGTTTTTCCATTTGCAAGTCCTGTCATCCATCCAGTGGACATGTCTGAAATTGTAGTTTGGGTCTTTGCACACTTTATGCTTTCTCTAGGTTCATTACCTAGTTTTAAATATTATGTCTCTCCCCTTTTAGAAAAAAATAAAATAAAATAAAATCAAAAAAATTCATAAAACACTTTATAAAATAAAAGGTTTCAAAGGTGGTACAAATCATCGCATATATATGGATGGTGTTGTGGTAATAACAAGAGGTAGGAGGATCCTTGAGAAGATGATAATAGAGATAGGAAGAACAGGCACACAATAGAGCTTTACAGATAAATCAGCAGAAAACCTTAAACCTTGATGATGATGTCCAATTATGCTTCCAAAATGTTGATGTCATAAAATTGAAAGAAGGATTCCAAACATAAAGTTTCACACATTCTTTTAACCACTTGAATGATTTTCATTTAATTAACTAAATATTGAAATCAAAACTTATCAATAGACAGCAAATAATGTTTTTCTATTAAGCTAACACAGTATGACATATTGGTTGTTAGTTTGATTGGTTTGACAAAAAAGTTCTGAAGAGTGTTAAACAGAATAAATAAAATCAAAAAAAGAAGAATACAAAATTGACACATATTCATAGACAAAAGGAGGGTCAACTGTTACAGAAAATATTTTTTAAAACAAAGACTATGAAATTTAATATGTAGATAAGCAGACTGACTAAACATCGGTGACCAACATGTAGCTCATGTATTGATCATAAGTGTTCTATAAAATAACTGAAAACATTACAAAAATATAGCAGTCCATTCCAATTTTATAGATCCCAAGAATGCCTATGACTCCAATCCTTACAGTAACAAAATTTAGGCAATAAATTCTTTTAAGAGTATCAAAACAATGAAAAGGTCCTTTCTTACAAGGCTGCACCATTACCAATTAAAAATATTAGAACTGATAGTGTAAGATAATATTTTAAAAGATTGAAAGTAAGACGGCTTTCATACTTGATAATTTAATAGCCTCTGGTGAGCTCAAAGCAGCAGCATGCAGAATTGCTAATCAGACATAAATAATATAAAAATGACTTACCGTATCTCACGACTGGGTTGATCCTGACACTCAAGGCAGGATAGACTGGTTGGGAAAAGGATGGGTTACATGCACGGATTTCTACCTGCCGAGAAGGCCTGACTCGTGGATGATGACACTAAGATGGCTGGCGTACGACAAAGCTACAAGTCCATGTGCTTGTATGAGCTCTACAAAAGCCATAGTGCCAACTTCGGAAAATGAAAAGAATGACCGGTTCGATCCGAAATATCGAACACCGGCCCCCGTTGACCGCAATGGGTCAACCACCAACTACACCAAAAGACATGGCCAAAAATGCAGTACAAAAATTTGGCTTTTGGTGAACAGGAACATTCTCTGAAAATTACCCTCCAACATAGGAGGGGGTCACACGCAAACACAAGAAAATACAAACATACAAAAAACATGCAAAACGTGCAATGAATTAGAAAACCATGCCGAATAACTCCGCCGCGGGCGCATCGACCAGGCGAGCAATCCGAAAGGTTCGGGTAGAGCAGACAAAACCCAATAACATACAATAAACAATGGCCCAGCCAAACACAATGTAAAACTCAGCAAATCAACTTAGTTAGTTCCCTAGTTTTTTACATTTTTTTCCTTTTTTTTATTTTTTGTTCCCTTTATTCCCCCCTTTTTTTATCATTTTTTTTTACTTTTTTTTTTTTTTGATTTGTTGAGCATCCATAACTCCCAATGAACTGGCACAACGCCATGCCAGAAACATTCCACAATGTAAAATTCACTGCGGACAACAGCTGGAAGGAATCACCTGGGAAATCCCAGTAAAGTGTCCAGTAAGTCCACAACAATCATTGAAACTAATTCTGCTCACCCGAAAAAACAAGATAAACCCAATCAAGAAGATATAGGCAACCGGTATAATTTAATAGCCGGTCATTCAAAAGAACCTGTGGATGTTTTAACTGAAGCGCGACGAACAACCCCGTCGCTCCCCGGAAACACAGCTGAAACTCGGCCAAGAGGCCACATCAGGGGGGGGGAGAATTATGTTCCTCCATAACCACCAGGTCCCCAACCATTAAATTTCTTGACTTAGACGACCACTTCGATCTGGCATGAAGTGCCGTCAAGTATTCCAAACGCCACCTTTTCCAAAAGGCTTGGAGCAAAGCGGCAATTTGTTTGTAATGACGGACGGTCCCTTCATTTAATGAGACTTCAGCTTCTGGGGGCGCGGTAATGGGGCGGCCAACCAAAAAATGACCAGGCGTTAGAGCCTGGTAATCACTTCGATCTGAGGATAGGGCAGTCAAAGGACGGGAATTTAAGATTCCCTCAATGCGAATGCATAACGACGAAAATTCTGCTATGGTCAGCGACCTGGTCCCAATCATGCGTTTCATGTGAAACTTGGCCGACTGGACAGCCCGTTCCCACAAGCCACCCTGATGAGGGGCAGACGGAGGGATAAATTTAAAGTCAATGTTATTGTCAACAGCAAAAGCTGTTATCTGAGCTGACAGGTCAGGATTGGAAAGAACATTTTTGAGCTCCCGTTTAAGTTCGGAGCGCGACCCCACAAAATTCCTACCACAATCCGAATAAAGTGTTTTCGGAGCCCCACGACGACTAATAATAAACCGCCTCAACACATCAATAAACTGGGGCGTTGAAAGATCCATAGCCACTTCAAAGTGAACTGCTTTAGTGGCTAAGCAGATGAAAATGCAGAGATATGCTTTGACTATAGGTGCCTTCCGAACAGCGTAGGCCCGTACCAAAAAGTGGCCAGCATAATCCATACCGGAAGAATAAAATGGAGGTGCCGGATTAACCCTAGGAACTGGCAGATCCCCCATTAACGGGTTGGTGGGGCGAGGACGCGCCCTGAAACAAGGAAGACATTTCCAAATTATGGTTCTTATTGCCTGACGTGCGGACAAAATCCAATAATTTTGGGCAAGCTGAAATTGAACTTGCAAGGGCCCAGCATGACCTAACCACACATGGGTGTGATGAATTAGCAACCCTACTAGGTGGTGATGCTTGGGCAGTAAAATCGGAAAGCGATTTCTAGTAACCGCAAGTTGGTCAAGCGACCGCGTACTCGAATGAGGCCAAAATCATCTATAAATGGGACCAGGCGCTGAATGCGGACCGGGAGCCGCTTACCTAAACGAAGAGCCGTGAGCTCCTGTCCAAACACGCTGCGCTGAATGTAGCGTAAAATATACTTAACAGCCAACTTCTTCCAATCCATGGCTGTGGAAGCTTCAAACCGCGAAGGCATAGCCCACCTTAAGATGACTGAGGTAACCCCTACCACTAAGGGCCACGAAGACAATTGCTGAAACAATTCCACCCGGGGCTCCTGAGCGAGAAACGAAGAGACCTTTATCTCCAAGGCAACATCCAGCACGTCGTGATTCGGGTGATAATTAATAGGGGGCCATTGCAGAGCATCAAACTTTAACCAATCTGGCCCTGACCACCACAATGTCGACGACCGGAGGCTGGAGAGTGACGTACCTCTAGAGGCTAAATCTGCGGGGTTAGGAACACCATGAACATGACGCCAAGATTTAGTATCGGTCCACTCGGTAATGGCAGCCACTCGATTAGCAATAAACGTCTTCAATTTAAAAGTAGGCATATTCAGCCAATCCAAGACAATCGTCGAGTCCGTCCATAAGAAAACTTGACTCAATTGAATACATGACGAGAATAAGCCAACATAATGACGAACAAGTTTGGCTAAAAGATAAGCTCCCAACAACTCCAAACGTGGGATTGATAAAGTTTTAAGAGGTGCCACTTTAGTTTTAGATGACACCAACGAAACCACCGGAGGACCAGAGTCAGTATAAATGGACAGATAGAGGACGGCCACGTAACCCAACTGGGAAGCATCACAGAAACCATGCAATATTACCCTTTCAATGTGCCCACCTTTAGGGAAGAATGGCCGGGAAATAGTAATTACTGGAAGATGATTCAAAGAGGACAGGAATTGACTCCAATAATCATTTACGTCATCACTTAGAGGAGCATCCCAGTCCAAGCCCTCAGCCCAGAGTTTTTGGAAAAAAGCCTTGGCCCTGAAAATCACTGGCAAAAGCCAGCCACATGGGTCAAATAATTGTGCCATCTGAGATAACACGACACGTTTGGTAAATTGAACCTGAGCATTGCTGCAACAGGCCAAAGGAGGAAAGGAGAAGCAATCGGTAAAATGGTCCCAACTTAAACCCAGAATATCCTTATCCTTAGCAACGACGGAATCACTTGGAGCGGCTGATTCAGGTAGGCAGTCGGGTTGATTAGTGCACCATTTTTTCAAATTGAACCCTCCTGAAGACAACAACAGAATTAATTCCCGTTGTAATTTGCAAAGCTCTGATTTTGAATCAGCGCCAGCAGCAATATCATCCACAAAAATATTACGGCTAAGTACCGCCGCTCCCGCAGGAAAATTAACTGCCTCATCCTGAGCCAGCCGCTGCAAGGTTCGCAACGCCTGAAAAGGGGCGCAAGCCAGCCCGTAAGTAACGGTACGCAAAGCGAGAACCCTTAGTGGGGCGGTAACCTCCTCACGCCACAAAAATACACAGGTACGCCGAGTCATCAGGATGCATAGCAATTTGGCGATACATCTGTTCGATGTCGCACGTGAAAACATGGCTAAACCGCCGAAACAAAGTCAAAACGTCGGACAGTAAGGTCTGCAACTTAGGGCCGACACATAACACGTCATTTAAGGAAATCCCAGAGGACATCTTCATGCTGGCGTCAAACACCACCCTTATTTTTGAAGTATCACCTCTAACCTTAAAGATACCATGATGAGGGATGAAATATTTTGGAAAATTGGGGTCAGACACCAATGACATATGCCCCTGAGCGACATAATCCATTATAAATTGTACATACTGGCTCTTAAACTGACTGTTCGCCGCAAATTTCCTTTCTAACGCAAAAAAACGAGACATGGCTCCCTTAAGGGAATTTCCCAAAATGTGAGAAGAGTTTTTGAAGAACGGCAAGCGCACCTGGTAACGACCCGACGGCAACCGACTTGTTGACTCCATGTAAAACCTTTCAGCAAAGTGATCCTCTTCAGATAATTGGTGGGGTACAGCTGGAGGCTCTTCGACCTCCCAAAAATGATGAACTTGCTCAAGTAGGTTTGGTATATCCGTTGATAACGTTGTGACGGAAGGATAAAAGTGGTGGAAATGACAGTGAAGCTGATGTGCAGATACTAGATCCAAAGGAAGGCCAGTGAGACCGCTAGCACAAGTCAATGCACAATTAAGTGAAATTGGGGCTCTACCCATAATCACAAACCCAAAACGTGTCCTAACTGCAACAGGCAACCCTGCACCCAAAGGAATAGTCTCTCCCATAAGAATAGCCGCTACAATATCAGCTCCAAACAACGCATCAATTGGGGCTGCTACATCGAAGGTAGGGTCAGCTAACAAAAGATCTTTTGTAGCCTGCTTAACTTCAGGCAACACCTGGAACCTAGGTGAGTCCGACGAGATCTTAGAAAGAATTATAAAGGCATGGTTAGATGCCACAACCTCGCGTTTTAAAGTTTCCAAGGACAGATGGCACACCTTTTTTGCTTTGGTGGCAATATCACCTACCCCATTGACACTTACGGAAGCGTCAAAACAAGCACACTTTAAACGAGATGCACATGCTTCAGTTATGAAAGAAGCATGGGACGCGCTATCCAGGATGGCCCTAACTACAATATAACCACCATTCGGAGATGACAAGACTGCTAGACAGGTGGCTAACAGAACCCCTGCAGGATGGGGCAGAGACACGGTCAGAGTAGTGCTGGACAGATCAACTTGGTCAGCAAGCGATGACCCCGAAGCCTTGAGTTCAGCTGTGTCAGAAATCTGTGAACGAGACGGAGACGGACGGGCACTTTTGAAATGAAGTAAAGTGTGGTGGTACTTAGAGCCACACGTTTTGCACCTATTTTTGCACCAGCCCGAATGTTTATGTTGGAGGCACGAAAGACAAAATTTTTTATTTTTAAGACTCTGAAATCGAGCCCTAGGGTCCTTACTCAGCCACACCGGACACTTGAGAAGTCACTTCTCAAACCAGTGCCGGACACTTGAGGATATCGGCAGGTAGAAATCCGTGCATGTAACCCATCCTTTTCCCAACCAGTCTATCCTGCCTTGAGTGTCAGGATCAACCCAGTCATGAGATACAGTAAGTCATTTTTATATTATTTATGTCTGATTAGCAATTCTGCATGCTGCTGCTTTGAGCTCACCAGAGGCTATTAAATTATCAAGTATGAAAGCCATCTTATTTTCAATCTTTAAAAATATTATCTTACATCTATTTACTACCAGAGGATTCATGAGGTTGCTAGCTTTTCAATTAAATTGCTTGCCGTCACGACTGGGAGCACGTGTTTCATAATTTTGTGCATGTTGCTGCTGGTGGGTCAAGTTTCAGCACATGGGTCCGGGAATCGCAATGAAGGCAACGTGAACTAGATGCATCCCATTGCGGAACCTCCGCAGATAACGTAGGCACAGCAAGAGGAGTAGCCTTAGAAAAAGAAACCTTCTGGGTTTTCTGGTGGCTAGTGCTAGGAAGAGCAGGTAAAGCCGATTCCAACGATGCCTGTTCTTTCTGTTCCGCCATAGCGGTTAAAAAAGTCATAATTCCTGTTAGGGCAGGGAGATTCTCTTTGTCCGTAACAGACGCCTCAAAGCGTTCACGCAATGATAGATCCAGCCTAGACAATACAAAAGACGCATATATTGCTTGATATATATCAGCAATGTTTAGAGCTGACAACGCTGAAAAGTTAGCATTGAAGCTGTCCACCAACTTTCTAATAGACGCAGCTGATCACATAGAAGCGGCTGGTAACTGAAGCAGATTGGTACAATAAACCCGAGCGGCCAAACGAGGATTGTGATAATGCCTTTTAAGAGTTGACAGTGCAAGAGAATAACTATCATCAACTATGGGAAGCGCGGCAACCTTCTCATAAGCCTCACCCTTAAGATGAGTCAGTAAATATAACAATTTTTGCTTTGGGGTGAGGGCAGGACTTTCGTCCACCAATGTGGTGAACTTTGACCAAAACTTGGACCAACATTTGGCCTGGCCATCAAAACAAGGTAAAGAAAGCTTCGGCAACTCATGAACGAGAACACCTGAGTGCCCGCCACTTGCCGATGAAAACCGACCGGAACCAACTGGTATCTCTGGTTTTGTTAGTTTGGACGCTAAAATGCTACCCCGGACATAAATATCCTTAATTTGAGCTACCACCGCAAAAATGTGGTCCTCGTCCAATCCCTGGGGCAATGACTCGGCCGATAGGTAAGGACCGACCTTACCTAGAAGGTCCTGATATTCTTCGGACAACCTGGACGCCAAAATACCGGCTTCATGTTGATCCACGGCTCTCAATTGCGGCAACCCTTCCAACTTATTTATTAAATGCTGCAACGCAAGTATTCCCACCGAAGTGGTCCGGTCAAAAGCTGCCAACGACAATTTAGCAGGCATATTGAATTAAAAAATATCGTGCAACCGACAACCACCCTTAATAAGAGAATTAGAAACTGAACAATAATCACGACTTGACTTAGCCTAACAGTGCTCGAGATAACTAGGCGTCTGACACAACTACTTTTCATAAACAATACCGAGCAAGATAAATACAAAAGTAAATTAGTGCAAGGCAAAATACAACTTACACAATCCAACAGGCAAATAATACCAAACACAATAAATTAAACACGCAACAAATTGATTTACACAGCGCAAAAGCACGACAACAAAAACACAAGTTACACAAGATTACAGCACATACGGTGCAAAATAATGGTACACAAAAGTGCACCCAAAAACAAACATGTATAATACCAAATAGAATAAATACACACAAAACACAGCAAAGTACAATGTACAACAATTCACCAGTTACCGAACCAAACACAATAACTGGGACACATTAAATGCCAAAATTGATGGTCAACGCGTCGTGTATGGACAGGATATCGCATATGCAAAATATAAACCGCACCTCAAGGTAATGGCCAGCCAAAAAAATTAAATTAATACAAAGGCAGGCTAATCCGACCCCGGATAACCTAAAACCAACCCGTTCCCTTTACGCCTGACAGTCGCAAACACGTAGCGCAATTTCACGTGGAACGCAGACCTTAACAGGCTTTGGAAACAAACTTCACCAAACTTGACCCAGTAATTAAACGACTACCCAAAAAACAAGGTGCAAAATTTTGACACAAAATTTGCCCACCTGGCGATGCACACACGACGACACTGCTGACCACAAGCAACAGCATTGAAACGCAAACTCGTAGTTCACATGCGTACGTATTATACCAACGTGCTTCCGTGCAATAGCATGCAAATGACGAACATTCATGAAATTTGAAAAATTAACGGCATGCAAAACAACCACGAGCAGGCACAAAAACGAAACGGCACGGCACATTGGTAATTAAAATAAAAATCACGCAGCCAAAACTGACTTATAACCCAATTACTGAAACTCGACCCACCAGCAGCAACATGCACAAAATTACGAAACACGTGCTCCCAGTCGTGACGGCAAGCAATTTAATTGAAAAGCTAGCAACCTCACAAAATCCTCTGGTAGTAAATAGATGTAAGATAATATTTTAAAAGATTGAAAGTAAGACGGCTTTCATACTTGATAATTTAATAGCCTCTGGTGAGCTCAAAGCAGCAGCATGCAGAATTGCTAATCAGACATAAATAATATAAAAATGACTTACCGTATCTCACGACTGGGTTGATCCTGACACTCAAGGCAGGATAGACTGGTTGGGAAAAGGATGGGTTACATGCACGGATTTCTACCTGCCGAGAAGGCCCGATTCGTGGATGATGACACTAAGATGGCTGGCGTACGACAAAGCTACAAGTCCATGTGCTTGTATGAGCTCTACAAAAGCCATAGTGCCAACTTCGGAAAATGAAAAGAATGACCGGTTCGATCCGAAATATCGAACAGATAGTAAAGAAGGGGAGGTCCAGTTACAAAGAAAGCAGGCAGTAATTGTGCAAGTTAGGACAACGCTAATTTAATTCTAACAGGACTGGAATGAAACTAGAAAAACTGGCGAGTTATAAAGTTGATAAATATAACATTTTATAACTCAAGAAAGTAATACAAATAAAATCAACCTGTTATTAATCTAGAGGTATTAGGTTCAATTCCCAGGCAGTACAGTGAAACCAAGGATTGCCTTCCAGCCCCAGGTCAACTCAGCAGGAAAAAAATGAGTTCTAGGATAACACTTTGAGTACCAGTACTCATTACAATAACAGGTGGCTGAGGTGCTGGCTGTGTTCCCTTCCTTGTTTGTTGTATGTCTCCTTTTTGTTTGTGACACTGCCACACTTCGTGTACAAAACCATAGCCCTTTTATTTAAGACAAATAGTAAGTTAAATCCTATTAGCTAAAACAATATTAAAATTAAATTATAAACTTCGTTTTGGTATTTTTTATTTAAGAAAATAATATTTCCATTACACTTTCTAACAAGTATAATATAAACAAAACTGCATGCTTTAAAACATTACATAAATCAGCCAGAATAGAACATACAATAAGATTGTCTACACACACACACACACACACACACACACACACACACACACACACACACACACACACACACACACACACACACACACACACACACACACACACACACACACACACACACACACACACACACACACACACACACACACACACACACACACACACACACACACACACACACACACATTTACATAATATTAATAATAGCAAAACTGTTTGTACAAGTAATTTTTTTATTATTTTGTGAATATTACAATGTTTCAATAGTATTTAACTATTATCATCAGATCTATAATTTATGTATTTATAATTTATATATCTACGATGATAGTTTAATGCTACTAAAACATTGTAATATTTACAAAATAATAAAAAATATATTCTTGTACAAACAGTTGTATTATTACTGCATTAATAATACAGCCTCTGACGAAGCTTTTAATAAGCGAAAACTTAAGGTAATAAGGTAAAAATTTTACATTTTTACCAATAAAAAACTTAGTGTTCCAAGTCAGTAGTATTATACTTTTAATTTATTAATAAACAGAATTATCACTGTTGGACACCACTATAGAAAAATTATTCCGATTACCGATGAGCTGAGAAGCTTGAAAGTCCTAATCGGAATAATTTTTCTATAGTGGTGTGCAACAGTGATAATTCTGTTTGTGATTATAACCACTAACACAACTTTCTTAATTAATTTATTAGTAATAATATAAAAATATATATACAAGAAAAACTAAGCAAATATAGAAAACCTATGTATATAGCAAGAAAAACTATGTATGTATATAGAATATCTTCAAACACATACACTGAAAGTAGGTTTATTTTCACCTGATGGACGTTTCACAGAAATTATTCTGTATCTTCAGAGGTTTGTTTGAATTGTAATTGAAGACCTGCAGGAAACTCAAAGGTACATACAAAGGAAACTGAGTTACTTACAAAGGAACATACACGTATATATTGTTTTTTTTAATTGTGAGTTTATACTGCTTCTATATTTATTTATTACAGTAAAGAAAAATGTTTATGGAATATAATGCAGATGGAACCCCCCCCCCACACACACACACTTTTATAGTGAATGGATATACTCAATGGGTTAATCTATTTATGGTATTTCGGCTTCCATTCATAAAGACAGAACTTTTCACAAACTTTACTTTCTCCTTTCTGTAAGCAAGTTTTTAATTTCTAAGGACCCTTCACTTTACTTGCTGAATTTTTAATATAGAAAAAGCCAAGCCAACTGACACATAATGTGTTTTTCTTCTTAAAGTTTAGTAATAGCAACTTTACACTTTCAGTTATGGGTACTCTTAGTAGCATTAATTTACTTACAAAAAAGGCAGAATATTCATTTATTCCTTTCTATAGTGTCTTTTGTGTGGTGTGCAGTTAACATCAGTGATTGTCATCATACAAATTAATTTTATAGAATATTGAAACTTTCAATTTGTGAAACTTACTTGTCTTTTCTACTCGTACGCGTTTCGGCATGGTGTTCGCCTTCGTCAGCTTTGAGACAGACTGCCATTAATTTGTAACGGTTTTTATTTTGAAAGGTATAGTGGGAGTGGTGTGTGGAGGAAGGGGATTGGCGCAGGGATCCAAATTATTGTTAGTTTTATGTATAATTGTGTCAAAAAGTGTGCGTGATTTATACTGTAATTGGTCATTAAGTATGTTGTTTGGTTGTGTTGTGTGGTGTTTGTATATTTCATATTATTCTGCTGTGTTAAGTTTTTGACCTTTGGGTAAGTAGTGTAATATTTCAAGATTAGTATCTATGTTGGTGTAGCTGTGGTTTTTTGTGTGTATGTGTGTGGCAAACACGGAATGTATATTGTTGTTGGATAAAGCTTTTAGGTGTTCAGAGTAATGAGATGAAAAAGATCTTCCCGTCTGGCCTATGTAGAAACTATTGCAGTCATTACAATTTAATTTGTAAACACCTGTTTTGTTGTATTTGTCTATGTCCGTGTTTGTATCATTGATGTGTTTTTTGATTGTATTGTTTGTTCTGTATGCTATTTTGTACTTGTGTTTTCTGAATGTGTTGGCGAGTTTGTGTGTGTTGGAGTTATGGTATGTGAGTGTGATGTATTTAGTTTGTAGTGTGTTGTTGGCATTTTGTGTTTTGTTGTTTTTGTTTATGATGTGTTTGTGTAGTTTGTTTATTAAATTAGGGTTGTAACCGTTTTTTATTGCTATGTATTTGATTGTGTTGAGTTCGTCATTATAGTCCTGTTTACTTAATGGTATTTTAGTTAGTCTATGGAGCATATGGTTGAAGGCCGCATGTTTATGTTGTGTTGGGTGGTTTGATGTGTTGTGTATAACCATGTCGGTTGTGGTTGGTTTTCTGTATATTTTATACGTGTGTGTATTGTTAGTTTTGTGTTAATTGTTAGGTCCAGAAAATTTATACTATTGTTTTTTTCAATTTCCAGTGTAAATTTTAATTTGTGGTGTATTGTGTTTATGTATTTGTGGAAGTTTTCAACCTGTCTTGTGTTGCCATTGAATAAAAGTAATATATCATCTACGTACCTGTGCCAATAAATGATTTTGTTGGTGTATTTGTTGTTGTTTATTATGTGGTTCTGTTCTATGTTGTGTATATATATTTCAGCCAGTATTCCTGATATGGGGGATCCCATCGGGAGACCGTCTGTTTGTGTGTATATCTTGTTATTTTATGTAAAGTAATTTTGCTCAGTTATTATTTTGGTAAGTGTGATGATCTCATGTATGTGTGTTTCGGGTGTGTTGTTTTGTCTGAGTAAATGTTCTAGTGTTTGTATGGTTTATAGCCCATATGGTTTCTACATAAATATGTAGGTCACAACTTTCACTGTAGGTAGCAGCACTGGACAGTAATTGTTTAAATATATGCACTTCACAACTTCTACTATAGATGGAAGTACTTAACAGTCTTAATAACCAGTTTAAAACTACAAAGTACACTATGTAACCTTACTTTACTATGAATGTTTTCCAACATTACATTATTGTTCTCGAGAAATGATCACAGTTTGAAAGACTGTTTTCCAACATCATATTATTGTCCTCGAGAGATCTTCAGTTTGAAAGATTGTTTTCCATGTTCACAGTTTGAAAGATCTGTATACATTGCGATGAACAGGTGTCACATAGAATAAGTTGTGACGATTTAAATTTAAAACAAATAAAAATAAATAAATAAAAAATAATAATAAAAATATAAAATGGGAAGTTAGTGAAAACCATTAAATCGCACTATTAAACCAAATACCCCTGAACTAACTCATAATAGTAATGAGAATTAAAAAGGGAATTTAACTAAAATAATTAATTAAAACTGAGAAAGCAAAAGTCAAAAATAAAACTGTTAACCCTTTATTAAATTTATCATGCTATGACCTGTGAATACCGGATCCAACTTGCATACCGACCCGGCATTAAATAAAAAATACCTGTAAACTATAATGTAAATAATTAATAATTCAAAGTCACTAGTAGTAGTTTTAATAAATTCTGTAGACAAGCAAAGTCTCGATTGTTTATTTTGTCGAACTGTAAGACTGTATTACTAATTAAAAGTTGGAACTATATTATGGCGGAGTATTCACTCCGCGTCGTTACAATTTTCCTGTTGTAACAATGTAGGACTTATGATGCGACTTTCAAACTGTAAACAGTAAACAGCTCCAAGCGGGGCTCTGCACAAAATGTTTATTTTTTTAATTTTATTTGATTGTTAGCTTCCACTAACAGTGTGGAGATATAGATCTATATAACAAAGATGTAGTGTGTTTTTAAAACAAAGATGTGAAAGAAGAAAATAAGTGTGTAAGGTGACATCTCCTATTAAAAAATAAAATATGGTTCAAGTTAAGTGTAATTCTAACATAATGTGAAACGAATATGTAAACTCCAATACTACTGTGCTATTACATATGTGATGTGAATAACTGTTAATAGTGAAGACTAAGACCTCAACTGCATTTACACTACAGCTGAGAAACAGGACGACTTCACGCTGGCTGACACCATAACATCCACTTCATCATTAGTTGACTCCGTCCGAGGACATCCACTGGAAAGACTACCACGATGACAACCCACGACTAAGAGAGTACAGGATAATCAAAAGAGGTGACACGGAAGCTTGTCTTCCGTGAATAATGTATCTTTTAAAATATAAGTAATTTTAAATGAAAAAGACTTTTAAATGACAATCTCTAAGCATTAAGCATTACTATGGTGTAACAAGTAATTTCAGAAATCATACGTTGTAACATAACTCTTGTGATGTAACTTTGAAACATCGCACAACTAAATGAAACCATTCTTCAAATGGTATTTTAAGTAATAATGTAATTGACTAAAGAAGTAGAGTAAATTTGAAAATTCCTAACTAGTTTAAAGAGACTCGGATCCGAGGTAAATACACTATCTGTTTGATCATTTTTAATACAGAAAACCCCTTTACAATTTCTGTGTAAGTAAAAATTTTATTTGTAATGTATTATCTATCATACGTAAATAAAGGTATGTCATCTTTGTTACATACTAAATTGAGTGCATAAATCAGAAAAATTCCCTCCCCTGTTTCCTATTATTAGAGTACTTATAATTATTGTTAGTGCTGTGCTTAAATTTTCAGTTTGTTACAACGTAGGCAGCCTGTATAATTGGCCAGAGTCAATTATCACGGGTTCCCTGGATTATAACGTAGCCAACACGTTATAAAGTAGTCAGTAAATCATGTATTAGAATTCTATCAGATTTATTAATGACGTAGCTATAAAATTGCACTCTTTTGATTTAATAAAAACAAACTAGTTATTCTAAATATAACTAATTCACTATCAACTCGGAACACAAAGTTTTTTATGGGTAAAAACATAAAAGTTTTACCTTATAGCCTAAACTGGTTTCCGCTTTTAAAAAGCTTCTTCAGAGGCTGCCACTGGGAGCACTGTCCGTCTTGTTCTTGGCGACGGTATCGACTTTTGAAAGATCGATGTTGTGTGTGTGGGTTGTGATATGTTCGATTAATGTGTGAGATTTGAATTGTGTCTGTTCGTTTAGGATGTCGTTTCTATGTGTTTTCGTGTGTTTGTAGATTTCCAATTGTTCTAGAGTGTATAGTTTTCGGCCTTTTGTGTGTACATGTAGAATGTCCATGTTATTGTCGATGTTTCTGTATGTGTGGTTTGAAAAATCCAAGAATCTAATTATTCTGTCTCTATTGACCTGACTACAAATTTAAAATAATTTTCTCTTATAATCTAATACATCAAATCTTTCTTTTATACGTTCTTTTGCCTCTTATAATGTTTATTCAAGTTTATAACAAAAAATAAATAAAAGTAAAGAAATAAAGTCACTTCTCTTTATGATGACTGTAGATCGAGATGTTGATGATCCAATTTGGAATACAGGTGTGGGTCATTCAATAATATACAGGTGCATGGGCGTATCCAGGGGGGCAAGGGAGGGCAGCTGCCCCCCCTTCCAACAAACTGGAAAAAAATTTAAAAACCAATTTGTAAATAATTTATTAACAGACTGGTTGTTGATATTTCAAAATTAAAGAAACTAATTACGAAATAGACACTCGCGTCATCTATGAGAAGTTATAAGAACTATAACCTTACGATTTCTCATAAGATTAGCTTATGTAACTCGCAACTCTTACTGTTACATGCCATGACGCCATCTCTGAGAAGTGAGAAGTGATAAGAACTACAACCTCTTTTTCTTATTAGAACACAACTCTTACAGTACTTACAGTACTTATCGTTAGAGTGAGTGCGGCGAAGTTAATTTCGCAAGTAACAATTTTTACGACATTAAGAAGTCAATTACCACAATTTTTACTACAGGAAGAAGCCATACACTGAAAGATAAATGGATATTAGAAAATTTTGTGGTAAGTAAGGACTTTTATTTGGTTATCTACACTTGTATGTGTTATTTAGGCAAAATTGGGCATGTGGGCAAAATAACCAATATTACAATTTACAGGGTATATATTTAAATGTATAAAACGGAAACGGTATTATCCTGGACATTGATTTTTCAACCCTATAATTTTCGCTCAAAGTACTTTTTCACCCTTTTTCGAGTTTTTTTTTCACTGGTATGTGTATTTTAAAACTATCCTAACCTAACCTAAACGGTGGTTTTGCGAAAAATTTGTTTTTTAACCGAATTTCGTCGTGGACAAATCGGGACATGGCTCTGGAATAGTCATGTTTTACGTAAAAGAGAATCCACAACCATCTCGGAAACTCCTAAATGTCCTGGAAAGTCCCATTTCTCGCTAATGTATGATTTATCATTATGAGTACATAAAAGCATCAGTTATATTTTTCAATTAATAAAATAACCAACTTCCTGTAGTCAGTTTCACTCATGAGCCTAACCAGGGGAGGTTTTGGGGCTTATAACGGTGTAACCTATCCTTGCTCTCAAATAATTGCTAGAATAAAATCCGTAAGTGCACGTTTAGCCCTACCAATTATTCCGTTCCAAAACCCACAATTATCAGCTTTTTATTATACACGAGATGTATCTAGCTATACAACAGTCAGAGTCAAATATTGACTCATGATTACTCCTAATATGCGAATGACGAAGAAGCGTTGCAGTATTAATTAAAGCAACCACTTAAACTATTTTTTCTATTTAACAGTTCATTGTTCATTTGCTTAGTTATAAGATGATCTCAGGTGATCATTAAAACACAAATGTGAGCTTACATTATTGGTTTTTTTTTTAACATAAGAACGGAAACGAACAATCACGTAGAGGTTAAAACGTTGAAGAAGTTAAGCTATTGTTGAAGAAGAAAGGCAACAACTTTAAGTATGTTCTAGCAATCATCAACGTTTATTTTACATGATTAAGCATGACTTTGGAAGTTTCATTTATTTATATAATTAAAATTATTTTTCTAAAAAAAATGTTATAAAAATTATACAATTATACTTTAGCTTACTTTTAGCTTATGCAAATACAATATTTAAAAGAAGCTTAGTATAAATTATTCTCCAACGTGCTTTCGGTCAGTTACTATGTGTACCATATTTCACCTAGTTAACCTATTAATACCTCTTGGTAATCTTACTAAATTTTTTATAAAGGCATGGACCAAAAAACGCGTCATACCGATCACCTATCATTCAAAATGAAATAATTGATCTCTGTGGTGCTATAATCAGGGAACAAATCATCACAAGGGTTAAAGAAGCTTGCGCTTACAGCATTCTAGCTGATGAAACCACAGATATTTCTGGAAAAGAATAGCTGTCTATTGGATTACGTTTCTTTGATGAAAAGGCCAATGAAATCAAAGAGGAATTTTTAGGCTTTATAGAGATTGAAGGACTTGATGCCAGAAGTATTGCCAAAGCTATTGATGATTTAGTTACAAACTTAAATCTAGACCCTGATAAGTGTGTGGGATTAGGTTTCGACGGATGTTCCACTGTGTCTGGCAAAGAAGGGGGTGTGCAGGCAATCTTGTGGCAAAAGTACAAATATCGGTATGGAGAACCATACATGACTTCCATATTCTAAGATTTATATTTAAAATCATTTTCAGCCAAACAGCCAGGCTGTGTCTTACCTGCCTTTTTATTGCTGTATTAAATGAAAAATATTATATTACATTAAAATGAAAAAATTATAATTTTATTGCCTGGCAACAAAATTATTTTATTTTTAACAATTACCATTGTTTCAAAAAGTTTAAATAAATTTTCAAGTACTTTACTCTTGTTAAAACGTATAAGGTTGCAGGTAAACTACCCCTTCCCCTTAACCGATCTTCACCAAAATCGAAAGTCATTGAGACCTCTACAATTCAGGGACGTATGCAAAAAATTATTTGATTCTGTTTGAATTTGCGGCTGTTATCGTTTGCCATAGAAAATACGCTTGATAAAAAAACGTTGCAGGTAAACTACCCCTTCCCCTTAACCGATCTTCACCAAAAACAATAGGTCTTGAGTACTCTACAAATCAGGACTGTATGCAAAACATTATTTGATTCTGTTTGAATTTGCGGCTGTTATCGTTTGCCATAGAAAATACCCTTGTTAAAAAAACGTTGCAGGTAAACTACCCCTTTCCCTCAACCGATCTTCACCAAAAACAATAGGTCTTGAGAAATCTACAATTCAGGGCTGTATGCGAAACATTATTTGATTCTGTTTGAATTTGCGGCTGTTATCGTTTGCCAAAAAAAAAAATTTCCCTTGATAAAAAAAACCGTTGCAGGTAAACTACCCCTTCCCCTCAACCGATCTTCACCAAAAACAATAGGTCGCGAGTACTCTACAAATCAGGGCTGTATGCAAAAAATTATTTGATTCTGTTTGAATTTGCGGCAGTTGTCGTTTGCCATAGAAAATACGCATGATAAAAAACGTTGCTGGTAAACTACCCCTTCCCCTCAACCGATCTTCACCAAAAACAATAGGTCTTGAGTAATCTACAAATCAGGGCTGTATGCAGAAAATTATTTGATTCTGTTTGAATTTGCGGCTGTTATCGTTTGCCATAGAAAATACCCTTGTTAAAAAAACGTTGTAGGTAAACTACCCCTTTCCCTTAACCGATCTTCACCAAAAACAAAAGGTCTTGAGAACTCTACAATTTAGGGCTGTATGCAAATAATCTTTTCATTCTGTTTGAATTTGCGGCTGTTATCGTTTGCCATAGGAAATACCCTTGTTAAAACATAAAACGTTACAGGTAAACTACCCCTTTCCCTTAACCGATCTTCACCAAAAACAATAGGTCTTGAGAACTCTACAATTCAGGGCTGTATGCGAAACATTATTTGATTCTGTTTGAATTTGCGGCTGTTATCGTTTGCCAAACAAACAAAATTACCCTTGCTAAAAAAAAACCGTTGCAGGTAAACTACCCCTTTCCCTCAACCGATCTTCACCAAAAACAATAGGTCGCGAGAACTCTGCAAAACCGGGCTGTATGCAAAAAATTATTTGATTCTGTTTGAATTTGCGGCAGTTATCGTTTGCCATAGAAAAAAAATCTACAGACAGACAGACAGACAGACAGACAGACAGATAGACACACAGACACTTTTCGGAAAACGACTTTTTTTCATGTTTTGAGTATAGTAGAATCAGAATCTGCAATAATCTCGAACACGATTTTTTTTGCCATCACCATACTTCCATTCCTTAAGGAATATGGAAGTAAAAAAGCCTTATACTTCCATTGCTCCTCGCACAAGCTAAACCTGGTCATGAACGACTTAAACCTTATCCCAGAAATTCGAAACTGCGTTGGAACTATCAAGGAGATAATTACATTTTTTCGCGAGTCCGTTTTACGACGCAAGCTTATTGCAAACATTCCTAAATTGTGTGAGACTAGATGGTCAGAAAAGTACAAGAGCATTCATGTTTTTAAGGATAACTTCGTCAATATTGCTGAAGCATTAGAGACATTAGCTGAAGAGGGAAATGTAGCAACCAGAAATAAAGCATATCAAATGCATGCATCGGCATGCAGATCTTCATTTATTGTCTCAGTAGCATTAATTGCAAAGTATTCCGCTATACTGCAACCCATAGCAAATACACTTCAATTGAAGACACTTGACATAGTCAAAGCCAACCAGCACATTCAAACTATTCTCGACATGGTAAGAGATCATCGGAAAGATGCAGAGAGCATCACAGATGACGTTTTGAAAGAAGCATATGACATTGCAAAGCTTTTGAATATTGATATAACCGCCACTCGCGTTTCTGGCCGACAAAAGCATAGAAGTAATCCTCTTGCTGAAAATCTATCCGAATTTTGGAGAAGGTCTCTAATAATTCCTTACTTGGATTCCATCATATCATCTTTAGAAGTTAGATTTTCTTCAGACAAATCGCTTGCATTTTCATTGACACATTTCCATCCGAGTAACATGAGAGATGCTTCATTGGAGGAATGGAAAGAAAGTACTGCATCTTGTGCAACATTTTACAATTTGGAAGGCATCAACGGGGAAAGGGAATTGTGGTTTAAAATGTGGAATGAGGTACAAGAAGAATCAGACATCACTGAAGTTTTAAAAAAGAGCGAATTGTTTTTCCCGGCCATTGAAAGGCGCTACTGATATTGCTCTCACAGCCCTGCACAACAAGCAGTATAGAGCGTTCATTCAGTTCTCTTCGCCGAATTCGCCTGCTAAGAAGTACTATTGGTAAAAACAGATTAAATGGATTAGCCATGCTAAGCATTCTCCGTGAATGGGTTTTAATAAACAAGGAGCGATTAATGGAAGCAGTAATTCGAAAATTTGCAACTAATCCTCGCAAGCTATTGTTCAAGAATTAATTTCTTTTAATAAATGGTGTTCTTCCTTTTATTATTGTTTATTAAAACATGGTTAAGAATAAGTATTGGTAAAAATAAGTTAAATGCTTAGCCATGCTAAGCATTCATCGTCAACGAGTTTTCGCAAAAAAGGAACAAGGAGCTGTAGTTAGAAAATTTGTAACTAATCCTTAAAAACTATTGTTTAAAAAAATTGTTTTAATAAATGTTATTCTTCCTTATGTTATTGTTTATTATGTATTGTTTATTATATAGTATGGCACTATGGACCCTCCCCCCCGCCATCAAAAAGGTTGATTTTCGAAAACTGCCCCCCCCCTTCCGTTTTGAGCTGGATACGCCCATGTACAGGTGGTTCCTCCTGTTGTCTAGTGTTCAGGGTTGTTCTCAGGTTGAACAATTTTATAAATTGTAGTTAATTAATTTCTTCGCCATTATTTAGTTTGCGTATTGAGCTTACACAATCCAGCAGACTTCAAGTGTCTTTTAATTCCTATATGGACAATCTTCCACTTTCTTGGATAAAACTATATAAAACTTTAGGATATCATCAACTCATGAACTTTCAAACTTATGTTCGTAGTCTTTAGTAGGCCTAGTGTCTAGACTCCAGCAGTTTGTCCAGACATTTTCAGTAGAACTTACTGACAAGAAATCAGAATGCGACTGAAAAACTGCCCTATTTCTTGTACGCTGATTGGCTAATTCATAACTCTTCTCTGCATCTGAAGCCAAGATAAAATAATTCTTGTATTAAACCATTTAAAATCAATTTGCATCTTGTAAAAAAAAAAAAAAAACAGTATAATTTTATGACTTATCTAAAGGATCATAAAACTTTCTTTGTTAAAAAAACTCATATATTCAGTTCTTTAAATTACTAACAAATACTGACATTTGATAGGTCTTTTTATTAGGCATATTCTGGTACAAGTCTCATCTCATAGTTTTACTTATAATGAAAGTTATTTAATTTAATATGTTTTTTTATTATTAGCCCATAAAATAATTAAATATTCTTGCACACGCGCGCTCACTACATCCCTACACATATTTCCTCACCATTTCACAATAATAACTGTTTTTTTTTACTGTCTAAAATTACTTAAAACTAACAATTTGAACATGTTTCTTATTGATTAATATACAATGTCTAAAACTGCAGTGTTTACTTATACAAATTTTCATTTCAACATGCTGTCATATGATTAGAGTTCCAGTACTAATTTATATGCATACTCTACTCATTGCAATGTGTGTGTGTGTGTGTGTGTGTGTGTGTGTGTGTGTGTGTGTGTGTGTGTGTGTGTGTGTGTGTGTGTGTGTGTGTGTGTGTGTGTGTGTGTGTGTGTGTGTGTGTGTGTGTGTGTGTGTGTGTGTGTGTGTGTGTGTGTGTGTGTGTGTGTGTGTGTGTGTGTGTGTGTGTGTGTGTGTGTGTGTGTGTGTGTGTGTGTGTGTGTGTGTGTGTGTGTGTGTGTGTGTGTGTGGAGAGAGTGAGGTGGGGATGTTGGAGTCATTGTGGGGTGTACGGTATTGGTGATGCTTCTGTGTGGAATGTGTTAGATAGTCTTTGTGTTATATCGATGTCTGAGTAATGGGAGCTCCCAAGGAATATTACAGATTTTATAGATTAGAAGCTTATTCTCTATTAACAATACAAACTCCTAATGAACCTGTGAGCTAGAGCATTATTTTGAGGTTTTAAGTCTGTTTCGTTTTGTTTTTTCCACATTTAGTGCTTCCAAACTACTGGAGAAAGTGATAAGACTCTAAGGTATATTGATACTGACAACATGAACTGTATACACGAAGTCTCTGAAAATCCTTGCCCATTCTGATAACACAGACATTACTAGTAGATCAGAATGTGGTGTTACAGAGGCTTTCAGAGCACTAGAAAATGCAGCTAGTACATTTGGATTGGTAATAAATACCAATAACACAATATGTGTGGTGTGAAGCCCAAACAGAAGACCAGTCAAGCATAGGCACCAATTTGTTAACATCAATGAGGAGATGGTAGAGTCTGTTAATCAGTTCACATGTCTTGGATTCATGATCACTTGGCAGAAAGAAAGTGTAGAATCACATCCGCAAATAGATGCTACTTTGCCCTAATGCCCCAACTAAGACTGAAAAATATTTCCAGAGCAGCGAAATGCACACTGTATAAAACTCTAATAAGGCCAGATCTGGCAATGGTTGTGAGACATGAACACTTACGAAAAGAGACCAGTCAGTTTTTGGATGTTTTGAGAGGAAAGTTTTAAAGAAAATTTATGGGGCTTGTTATAAAAATGGGTCTTGGAGGCAAAGGCTGGTCTTGGAGAACTCTATAGGCTGTTCAAGGAGCCAGACATTATGAAAACAAAATAAGTAGGCTCAGATGTATTGGCTATGCATGAAGATGATCCTAATAGAAAAAAAAACATTGTTGGGGAGGCCTTTTGGTCAGCACAAGCAATGAAAACCAAGAAAAAGACTCTTGGATAATATAGAAGTGGACCTACAAACTATTGGGATGAGTGGGTGGCAGTGGCAAGCAATGGAGATGATTGGAGGACTGTCCTGAAGGAGGCTACGGCCCACCAAGGGCCATGATGATGATGGTAGTAGTGGTGATAATTCTTCCAGGTTAATCATTTGACCATATAGAGATTGAACTACCAAATTAGTCAGTTGATGGTGCATTACCAAACTTCAACTGATTGCAGTATGAGCATACTATTGACTATAATTGGTGGACACTGTAGCTGCTACAGTTGTTGTGTGTTGTGTGTGTGGATTTTTATTCATTTACTTTGACCTTCCATCTGTGCAGCCACCTTTCTGGAATGATTACATTTACATTTACATTCACAACATTCTAGAAAAACAAAGAAGTTGATTGCACTAGAAGGTTGTTGACACTAAAATGATTCATGATTGTGAATGACATCATTACCAACTATATATAAAACAGCAAAAGACGAAATCAGAGAGCTAAGATTCAGAATTCAATTAGTGAGTTGAAGAGTTGGTGTGTGTGTGTTTGATACACATTTGTGACTCAATATTATATTTATGAGTTATCTTTTTTCTTGTATAAATTTTGATTGTGTTTAGTAATCAATAACACAGATCGAAATTGTGTTTTCTGTGTTATATTTTTATTTGTGAAAAACTATTTATGATATCAGTAAGTAAACACGGTGTTGACAGTGACACGAGTGTTTTTTTCAAACGCTGCTTAGAAGATGACAAAATTGGTGACTGTGACAGGATTAATTCTATTGACATTATGATTTAGTAAATGTGGAGTGTGGGTGGGAAGATGGGAAGAGTACATTTGAAGAATACAACAACCATCCAGCTGAAGATGCATTTGGAACAGGCTATATGAGAGACAGGTGGGAACCTGGACAGATTCTTCATAGCTGTCGAATAAATGCCTACTGCAAAGGAAATGCTGGTAAGCAATATGTTTAGTAAAATGATAGCAATAATTCAGGCCCAGTCAGAACAAATTGAGATGCAATTTCAGGCCCAGTTGGAACATTCCTCACAAATTCAAACCAAGATACCAAACAAGCTCTATCAAATTCTATCAAACACAAATTCAAATCTTTATCAAACAAGCTCTTCCGAGAAGAATTACTGAAGGGCCTATATGCCAAATGTATAAATAGAGTATAGAATATTCAGGAACAAGTAAACTCCTTAAAGTCAGAGTTTAACACAACAATAAAGAGACTGGACCATGAATTCATAGTACAAATTCGTATAAGATTTTTATTAAAAATCTTGATTTAAAAAAGCACAAAATAGTCAGACTGCTTGTGAGGAGACCCTTTGACATAAACCTTTTAAATTATCATACCAGAATAAAACTGTCTTTAAAAAACACGTTATTATTAGCCAAAAGAAAACATTATGGAAGTCTTTTTAAAATAGCTGGGGGAAATAATAAAGAACAATGGAAAATCATAAATAGTGTAGTGAGAGAAAACAAAGGGAAAGATAAGATGTGTGTTGACAGAATCCTGACAAGCAAAAAGTCTGAGATAGCAGTGTCCTTCCCTAGGTATTATATTGATGTAGCTGATAAACTCAGTGAAACAGCATCTAACTGTTCTTCCCTCCCTTGGTATTTACCAACCGTTTGTTAGTACAGAAAACTACTCCTTTCTCCAGTTACCCTATTAAATTGAAAAATTGTATTAAGTTTAAACCTCGAAAATCTGATTATAATAATATTAGTTCGGATGTACTAAAATACATATTAAAATATATTAAGGAAGTATTAGTTCACTTGGTTCATTTAACATTTTTGACAGGAAATTTCCCTAATTTAAAAAAAAAAATCTAATGTAATACCCATATCCAAGAAAACAAAAAGCCAACAGTTATCAGAATTTAGACCAATTTCATTAGTCTCAGTGTTGTCTAACCTGCTTGATAAAGCTATGAAAATTAGGTTAGTTACATTTTTGGAATCCAAAAATATTTTTTCTGACAAGCAGTTTGGTGTTAAAAAGGGCCTTAACACTGAATCTACACTATTACAATTTATGACACAATTTAACAATAGGGAGTTAGCATATGGGCTTTTTCTAGATTTTAGTAAATCCTTTGATACTGTAAATCAACAAATTTTATTAAAAAAGTTTCAGTCCTTGGGCCAGTTCTATTTATTATTTATTTAAACGACCTCTGCTTTGGTAATCTGAATGGGCCACTCACCACTTCTGCAGGTGATACGGCTTTTCTGTACATTTCAAAAAACCTTAGTTCTATGCATACAGCTGTGAAACAAGATCTAAAAAAAATCTAAAATTTTGGTTGTGGAAAAATAAAATGTTTCTAAATACTCAATAAATGAAATATGTGTTATTTGATTTAAAAGGGCAAAATTGTTTCCCAGTTCCTATAAAATTTCATAGTGACCAATGTAATATAATAACAGATTGTAGTTGTACTAACACAGAACAGGGGGATACTTACAAATATTTAGGTGTTACAGTGGATAGTCAAATCACATGGAAAACTCACATAAACAATATACAGCAGGCAAAAAGTAGCTAGCTTTTTGAGAAAATTTTATTTCTTTAAAAACGTTATTCTTTAAAAATATTGTTAAAAATATTTATTTCACTCTAGTTCATTCAAAATTAACATATGGAATTGGTTGTTGGGGTGGGATATATCATTTTAATCCTCTATTAGCCATAGAAAAACGTTATATTCTAATTCTGCTAGGAAAAAACACAAGGTATAACTCATTTCCTTTCTTTCATAAAAATAATTATTTACCTTCAAGGCATTTTTACAAATATAAAGGACTTAAAACATATTTCAATAGAAGTGGAGATTATGGGAAAGTGAAATTTGACAACTAAGGTGTGAAAATGAAACTCTTTTTTTATATCTTTAGCTAGAAACGTAATATATAACAAGTTTATTCATGTTTTGTATCCTAGAAGCTATAATTGTTTGTCTACCAACATAAAAAATTGTAAAACAATTTCTCAACCATTTGAAATCATGGGTAATTAATAGTTCAGTTGAATACCTTTATCATCCTGCATATCGTTAATAATAATTTTAACTACACTAGATGTTAACATTAACAGAAGAAAATTAATTTGTGTTTGTATTTTATTTGTAAAGAGTACAACAGCTAGATTTAGCTGTGATGTAAAGTTATTCATGGTTTGTTTATTACTAAAAATGTTTAGCAATTATCATAATAATTTAATTTCATTTGCAAAGAGTGTATCAGATTTAGTTGAATGTGAAAATGTTGATTTTATCTTGAAAATTGTCATAATTGCTAAATATTATGTTAATTATTTTATATAATTAATAATAATTGTTAGTACTATATCTTAGTTGTTGTGATGTGAGTATAATTACTGATGTGAATATAGGGTAAAATGGATTATTCAGTTGGGGTTAATTTTGAAATTTTAAGGATCTGTTTTCTAGTATATGTTAGTATTTAGTGTACCGGTAGTCTGTATCTCTGCTTGCTAGTCAATACAAGAAGATTCACAGATTATACTCTGTTGAAGTAATACCACTGATAAACAGAGCAATAGGTCACACAAACAAAACCCTGAAAATGAATGCTAAAAGCATGTTACAGTTCAGACATTAGTCATCCTGAATGTGTCAGTTCAGACACATTTAAATATGTCAGCCTAAGTTAGAGTTTGTCATATACATCCTATAACATATATAACATAGAATAATTCCATCCTGGCCATACCAGCGAATCTCTTGGCAAAGTTTGGCATGATGACAAATATACGTGTATATGAAGCAAAAGTAGAGCAAAATAAGATTCTATTCAGCAAATAAATAAAACACTCTGAACTAATAGTAGATAAAAGTGTTGATAATCCATACCTTTGTGTTAAACCAGGTGGGTCAAAAACTATAAAAAGATTAAAAAATAATTTAGACCTTTATTTTTAAATTCTGTTGCATCCACTAATAAAAAATATTTTCTTCACACCAACTTGTTAGGTAGCCCAATACAACCCATATACTGTACTGGGTTTCTCATACACCCTCCATATACTGTATACGGTATTGGTTTATCATACACTGTAATTCTGAGTGTGCTGAGAAATGTAAGTGGTTAGACAAACATATGCGAATAAAAACAAATTAATGAAGTAATTAATGTTAATAATAATACATGGGAACCATTTGTTTACTATATTCACACAAACAGGGGTGCCCATCCCCCCAAGGATGATGGCGCACTCCCCATAACAATCTAACCAGGAGTTTCACTTACAAGCATACTCTTCCAGGGGTCCGGGGGCCCTCCCCCGGAAAATTGTTGAAAAATAACTCCTCTAAATAGTTTTTAATGCTCCTCTGGCCCTTAAATCTTAAGAAAACACAGTGCTCATTTTTAGGAACAAATTTTTTAAAATTTAGCTAAAAATAGCATATATATATATATATATATATATATATATATATATATATATATATATATATATCAATAAAAGCTGAACAATTTTGTGTGCAAACGTCTTAAAAAAACTTTTAATTATTGTGTACATGTAAATTGTTTAGGTTTTCATTTTATAATCATGAAATTATATTTTCTTATTCCAATAGCAGGTTTCAAAAGAGGCCTTCAATAAATTAGAAAAGTAAATATTATACTGAACTACTGAACTGCTACAAGCACACAGCTGAATCCTGTATCTTTCAACCAGGCTGTCTATTACAGGCACCTGCAATAACTAATTTTATATCTTAACCTATCTATGAATTGAGAAAACAATAGGATGTAAGTGTAAATAAACGAATAAACCAAACATTTAAAACTAAGCTTTACCTTTAATGAAGATAGATCAGTTTATATTATAGTATTTTATTTTGTAAAGCACTAAGACTTAGAATGGTAGGCCAAAAAGAATTTTTATAACAAATAATAAATTTACCATATTACACTAATAATGTATAGTACTTGCACTGGCTACTGGCATGATATGGCAAGATCATTCTTCTGCCCCCTATCCTTCATAGCCTTTGTAGAGCAGTAGTTTTTTTCTGTTTTCACTTGATAGAGCAAACTTGTCTATGATATCACTGTTGGGAACTGATTTTAAGATGTCTTTTTCGGATGAAAGGACCAGCATGTCAGAGAGCCAGATATCTCCCATACTGCTTCTCAGTCTATTTTTAACAAGCTTTAGTTTGCTCATGATTCTCTCAGCTGAGCAGCTTGTTGGTGGCAGAGCCAGAATTATCTGATATAGCATTGTTAAATATGGAAAGCCAGAGATGTTTAATAAACACCTATAGGGTCTGATAAAACCTTTCTTGATCCATTGATCCAGATATCATTGTTTGGCGTTGGCCATCTTAGAGTTCTTACTAAGGCCATTAGATTTTTCTTCAGAAGAATCTTGTGTGTCACCTTCTTCTTTGCTTTGACTTAGACTCTTGTCATTTACATCATTTGAACTTAGCACATCTGCTAGATCAATGTTTGCATAACTTACTTTATATAACTGGCTAAAGACATTAATATTTCTTTATGAATTTGCTAACTGCTATAATTTTTTATTGATCGACTAAGCTTTTCGTCATTACTGACATCTTCAGGTCTTAAACAACTTGTTTAACAACAACAGGTCGTTGTTTAAGACCTGAAGATGTCAGTAATAACGAAAAGCTTAGTCGAACAATAAAAAATTATAGCAGTTAGCAAATTCATAAAAGAAACAGTAAGGATGGCTGCTAATTTAAACAATACGAAGAATAAAGACATCAACCTCTTCACAAAGTTCTTCAGCATCTAGTCCATAATATTCACACAAGTTACTGACAAGAATTGGGTTTAGGGTACAGTCCATGTTTTCACCATTTTTTAGTAACTTTTCATGGGAAAAATATGTCATTTGTTGTACAATATTTAGAGAGCTTTCAGGAAAGCGATCCTGTAGCTGTAAATTCAGGGAGTCAAGTAGTTTAAAGAAGACTTCTGTTCGCATTTTTGCCACTGGATCTGTAGGGGTTTCATCGATGGCAAGTTCGTCCATGAACCTTTTGCTTTTGTGTATTCTCCTGTTTAAAGTTTGCTGGAGATTATGTTCAACTGCAAAGCGATTGATGCGATCCATCATTTTGCTCCATCCTTCGTCGTTTCTCAAGGTTTCCAATTTTGAAATGGTATCAGAAACCACAGTTGGAACAATCCCATAGTCAATGTTTTTAGACTGTAAACAAACAGTCACTGGCGAAAGAACTTTGAAAAGTTCTGAAGCAATGTGCATGGTTGCAACAGTGTCATAATCGGATACTGCTTTTAGAAGTCCTTTTGCTGATGTTCTTGAATCTGTTTCAGATTGAGTGTCGTCAGATATGTCTTCTAAAGCTTCTCTTAGCACATCATAGCAAGATATAACTGTGCTAACAGCATCACTTTTGCTGGACCATCTAGTCGTGTTGACTCTTTTCAGACACTTTCTCTAGCCTGACAGTGACATGGACCTTTTTGTAACTTCTCAACGAAAGTGTGGTCTTTTGTGGTCAGACATGAATACATAAAGCTCTTGAAGAATTGAGAACATGTCCCTTATTTGAGGACACATTTCCATTGACTTCTCAACAACCAAGGCAAACCTATGGGAACAACACCAAATATAGAAAGCTTTGGGGCATTCTCTGAGGACAAATGATTTAACTCCATTATATCGACCACGCATGTTTCCCACACCATCCATACTCTGACCAACCATACCACTCTTATTAATTCCAATTGCCTGTAGAGTATTCTACAGCTCAGATGACAAGTATTCACCAGTTGTGTCTCCGCTGGTAAACACCTTAACAAGCTGCTCTTCTGCTTTCACGTTCTCTTTGATTTCTCCATATCCATCTCTGTGCTCAACATATCGAACTAGCACGGTTGTACATTCCTTCTTACTGACATCTTGTGTGGAGTCAAGAATTATGGAGTACGTATTGGTTTCATTAACTCGTTCCACGATTTTTGAAACAACAATTCCATTCATGACATTTATTAAATCAAATATGTTCCTGTAACTCAGCAAATTAGAACAAAGTTTGGTTTTTTTCTCTTTTGATTTCTCAAGCTTCTCCAAATAAACTCTTGCGTCCGGATTATACTTAGCAAGCAATCTAAATAAGTTTACAAGTTTTCGATTCAGAGAGTCTTTATTTCTAAAAGCCAACATCTCCTCCGTTAGATAACAGCAGCAGTCTATAATAACTGATAGAACTTCACGGTGGTGACTTACCAATTTGTCGCTTTGCTCGGTCAAATCTTTGTCAATTCTTCTTTTGGATATCCATTGCAGTCTTGCGATTTGAGAAGATACATGGTTTTTTTATTTCTCATGGAGTTCAACGTCTCGGTCTCCCCTGTGGTCCGTCCAACCCCTATATCCTGTAGTGCCCCAAACTGTTCTTTCTGATGGCAAAGCAAAGATCAAACAGTGCAAGCAAAATAAAGCATCACTATGTTTACTGTAAACAAGCCATTTCCTTTCTTTTGTAGTTCCATTAGGCAAAAGAGTTTTTTTTACTTTCGGATTGAATTTCCTACCAAAGGTAGTAGGAAAATTGATCATATTTAAGTTTTGGGACTCCAATTTTAGAGCTTCATTAATTAGTTCTGCAGAAAGTTTTTTGTAAGCATAAAAAGCTGGATCTGTCGAATCACTTGAGAAAGATGAAGTTTCCATTAAAAGAATAGGTTCAGACATGTTGTCTTCTTTGTTTTGATCAATGAGACCTTCTTCTGGTGGTATTGGCACCGGCAGGTCAGGTTCATTGGACGGCGTGGTCAGTTCCATTTCTTCTGTATCGGGACAAAGCATTACAGACGTAAATTCAGTACGGACTCTTCTTTTGTTGTCAAAAGTTAGCTTGACTTCCACGTTGCGGTCTTGACCAGTGCTTGAATTTGAAACAGATGTTACAGAAGTTTTAATACCTTCTGCCTCAGTTACCGACAATCTATAAAGAGAAAAACACCCCTGCTATAAACTTTTGTACTATAATGTTCTAGTGATATTGTACAGAAGTGGTTAAAATGAAAAATGGTTGTGGTTTTAGATAAGTAAAATCTCTATAAATTTTTAACAAAAGAAATCCTAGTTAATTAGAGGGTTGTAACTTTAAAGTAATTGTTTTTATAGTTTTTATTTTTGAGTCTGAATATTTCTGTTGAGTTGGCATTCCTGCTTTGTGCTACACTTTTATATTACAACACCATTTATAGTCTACTTTTATTGAAGTTTTGCCAATAGTATGTTCGTAAATGTTCATATGTACGTTTATAATAATAACTGTTCAAATAAATTCTCGTTTATACTTATACTGGCTTAATTCGCTAATTAAAAGAATTATAGTTTTAAAAATGTATTAAACAATTAGCTGAGCTTTGGACCAATCCCGAATATAATAGTTGTGTAAGCATCTTGGATAACATATAAAAATAATTTTTTTATAGTAAATTCAAGGGTAAATTAGTAAATTTTTTGTAAATCCGTAAATCGCGTCGCCCACCCCTCGGTCATTAAATTTCAAAAATGTGATTAATAAACATTATTTTTACGCGAATTTATAAAAATAATGACTTTTTTCATTGTTTATAATAAAAAATATTAAAAACACTTTATAATAAATTATTTTGCAATAATATTAATTAAAAGTTAATTAAAAAATTAAATATTAGATCTAAATATTAATTATCTCAGATTTTTATATAGATATTCAAATAACACGCTGGGCGAAACGACCGGCTCCCTGTATGTCAATTCACGCGTATAATTATAGAGAAAATTCATCGCGAAGAATTCCGCGAAAAACTCGACTCTCCGCTTGACCTCTGCTGCCTACCTCACTCCACGTGGCCAGCCCCTCTACCTTTGTACTACGTTTCGCCTAGCCTCGCCCCGCTACATAATTGGTCGCGGCGCATCGGAATACGCGAAGCACATTCGCGGGCGAAAGGGCACCTGGGCGAAATTACCGGCTCCCTTAATTAAATAGCCTAAGCCTTCTAAACTTGCGCGTAACTAACAATCTAAGAGTATTACATTACAGAGGATTATTTTAAACACATGTTTTTAAACAAGAACTGAAAACAAATACCCTGTTTAGTAATACCAAGTACCATAAAACAAAGAAAAGAAAAAGAAAAATTGCAACGGATGTTTCATTCCCAAAATCGTAATGAGCAATATAAATCTCCCATTTTTTCTAATATACCGTGAAGAAATGAGTAAATACTACAAACTTGCCGTTTATTGTTTGCAAACTTTCTTTAGGACTTTTTAATGGCGCAATAGGTTTGCAAAAACGAATAACTAAGATAAAGTAATTTCTTAATTATTAAAATATTTATTTACCTTTTAAAGTATTATTTACCTTTCTTCGGTTGATGGTTTCGTAGCAGTTGATGATCCAAATTCTTTACTCAACGTAGGGTGTCCACTTGGCTCAATGTAGGGGGTCCAAGGGCCACCACCTTCTTTTATTTCTGTTATTTTATATTTGATGTCAATATTGTTTTTGACCTTATATGAGTGTTTTTTCTTACAGTGCTCCAACCACTTGTCGTTTCTGTGCACCGTATTGCACATGAGCTCTAAGCTCATATTTAAACGCTTTTTTTAATTTTCGAGGCATTGTTCTAATTGTTTTGAAACAAAGTTTAAAAGTATAGGCCTCTCAATATTACCAAACAAAACAAAAAAAACTCGCCACGGCTCAACGATCACTCACTACGTGTTAGCACACTGACTGATCTGTGATGATGTGCAGTGCACGACTGTTACAAGGCACAAGACGAGGCGTTTGGTGATTGAGGGGAAGGGGCTAGCGGGAGCGTGGCCTTGACGACGCGCGGTCAAGAGGGGAGGGGGTTGGTTACAGGTTACAGAGAGACCAGAGACACAGACAAGAGCTAAACGTAGAAGCTTTTATTTCTTTTATGAATTTGCTAACTGCTATAATTTTTATTGTTCGACTAAGCTTTTCGTCATCACTGACATCTTCAGGTCTTAAACAACGTCTATCAATTTCGCTCTGGGCTTTGCGGTTGTGCGTCGCAGAGACGAACCGCACGGTAACTGAGTTCCGAGCTACCTTCTGGAGCTCCTGCCTCGTGGCCCTGCCCAAGTAGGCCGATTCTCGGCTGTTGTGCTAGCCTACGCTAGCGCATTATACACCGAGGGCGTTTCCACGAATCACCTGGGCGTATACGGTACCTTCCCAGCCCAGTCACTACGTCTATCAAGTGGTCAGAGCTGTTGGGTTGTGCGTCGTGAGACGACCCAATGGTATCCTAGTACCGAGCCTCCTATGAGGGGCTCCTGCCTAGTGGTCCTGTCCAGACGGAATATTGATTAATTAAATTTTATTGGTCGTTACAACGACATGCTCGTACTAGGTCGACTAGAGTCAGCTGCATGGAAGTAGTATCGTCAAGGTCACTCACTTTCACTGCTTCTCCCTGTCACCTCCACGCCCCTCGCCCAGCGTTGTTGCCGGCTAGTACAGTGTGTAGCGTTTTAGCAGTGTTACGAAAACAAATTTCATACATCCACATTATATTCTTCGTTTCAAATTTATTTATGCGTATCGCGTAAATGAATTTGTTTTATCAGGAATAATTAGTTGTGGGTAACACTACTCAGTTAAATTCTGGGCGCCAGTATTTGAGCTCTAAAAATTTGTGTGAGTCGGCAACATATTTTTTGTTGTCGCGTAAATATCTACAGAATTTCTATCTTTGCGTTTCTTCTGTTTCTTTGGCTTTTTTTTTGTTACGATTTGCAGTTCTCTGAAACTACTATTTATACTGCGCTGGTTTTTCTTATGTTAGAATCTAAACCTTTTAGCAATACACACCCTAACTTTACGAAGTACCATTAGGTCAGTTATTTTGTGATTTCCGTACAGTGCACTTACTTATTAAAGTTTTACTGTTTTCTTCATGGGCGGTTATCCTACAGACTGACAGTTGTCTGAGAACGCTGACCTTGCCTGCTGTTGTCGCTTTAATTTTTTCATACTCACGGTCTTTTCCCTTTTGTAAATTAATCTGTTTTTGTTCTCTACACGGTCATTCCTAAGCCATATGGTTCGGAAGTTCTGTTAGGTATATGTACACATTTGGTATGCACATTGCGTATACCCTGTCGGCATGTCTTTTCGGTAAATATTGCTGTCTGACACTTTTATGAATGCCTTTGTCATTTTATAATCCCCTCAAAAATGTGTATGTTTACTGCCCGCGCTACTACCTTTCTTCCGTTGCACAAAGATAAATAGGACTGAGCAATTTCTGTAAACAAAATTGTCGCTGTTGTGACAAAAGCCAATCCCATTTCAGTTACAGTACCCCATTCCAAGTAGGTTGGGTGGACGAGGTGAGGAAGAGACGAACATCCAAAATATTTATCGTCCTTAGTATTGTTGACAGACATTTTGTGCGTTTCATGTGAACGGTTGACGTCTTTATTGTAGACAGTGTGTATTAGTTTATTTCAATAATTTGTATTTATTATGAGTGATATTGAGGAACAGTATCCTACATTTAGTTCGAGTACAAGCAGCGGTGGTGTACGTGCGGGCCGAGAGGACATTAGAAAACAAAGTAAAGTCATCATAGCAAACGTTTACAAGTTTTTTAAAAATCTTGCGTATAATGAAGAAGCCAGGAGGAACATAAACTTTGCACAAGTTCGAAAATTGACAGCGGAAGCTTGTGGCATTTCTGAACAGTCGGTGCAACGTATTAGCAATACCGTTGCTTCGGCAGATGATCAAGGCGTGAGTGTTGTGTTCAGTTCTCCAAGGAAAGGGTATAAACGGGAACACAAAAACACTGAACTGGACGATTTTAATAAACAAATAGTCCGCAGGACCGTACTAGAATATTACGACCGAGGGGAATACCCCACTGCAAGCAAAATTCGAGCTGATCTCTGTCAGAAAATCAATTATTCTGGTTCAGAAGCCTCCGTACTTCGCCTTCTGAAAGTGCTTGGTTTTAAATTTAAGAAGTGCAACGATGGACGAAAATTTTTAATGGAGCGCAGAGACATTGCTGCCTTGAGAGCGAAGTTTTTGAGAACCATGCATATACATCGTACGGAGGACAACAGGCCTATAATTTATTTGGATGAAACCTGGATATCACAGAATCATACGAATAAATACATCTGGCAAGACTCCAGAGGGAACGGTGGGCTGAAAGTACCTACTGGTAGAGGTGGCCGGCTGATTATTGCACATGCTGGATCCGCAAGTACAGGTTTCATAGCAGGTGCCAAACTTGTCTTTCGTGGCAGTAAGCATTCAGCTGCATCTGACTACCACACAGAAATGAATGCTGAAGTTTTTAAGACCTGGTTTGTTGGTATGTTGCGCTCCTTGGAAGAAGGCTCTGTTATCGTGATGGATAATGCCAGCTATCATTCTGTACAAATAGATAAACCACCATGTTCAAACTGGCGTAAAGCGGATATCATGGAGTGGCTGCGTAAGAAGAGAATTTCATTTTCCACAGCTGAAACCAGGGATGAACTTCTTTCTAAAGAAGAGATCCGAACGGCCAAGAAGACGTACGAATTGGATCAACTGGCAAATGAAATGGGACATACAGTAGTGCGCCTGCCACCATATCATTGTCAGTATAATCCGATCGAGCTGATATGGGCCCAAGTTAAACGGTATGTTGCAAACAAGAATACGACTTTCAGATTGGCCGATATTGAACAACTTGCACACGAAGCTTTGGACAGGATAACTCAGGAAGACTGGGAGAAGTGCGTAAGACATGCGGAGGCACCACAAGAAGCCGATTACTCAAAGCAGTGCACGAGAGACACCACAGTGGAGCCCTTCATCATACACTTACGTGTGAGTAGTGACAGCGAACCTGAGTCCAGTGAATCCGAAGACGAATAAGGCAGGAGTGTTAAAAAGTGTATATAGGTGGTAAACGTGTCTATAGCGAAGCGTAGTATTTTCTATTTTTATTGAAACATAAAAAACCGTGTGTGCGTGTTTTCTTCAGGAGTGTTATGAATGTGCTCTGTGCTATCACTTTGCAAAGTGATAATTGTGTGACTAACCCTATTTAAGGTGAGTTTTTCAACATACTGCTTATTTATAATAGTCATAAGGAATTCTATAGTTCATAAAATAAGGAAAATTTTAATTATAAAATTAGTAAGGACAATGCATAAAATATAGAATTATAAATTTAAATTCTATATTTAAAGATTTAAGTTAAAATATATATATATATATATATATATATATATATATATATAAGGAATTTTAAATTTATTTCATGAGACATTTGTATTTGTTGTTTATAAAATTATCCTTATTTTCTTAAGAAATCCAATTCGTTTCACGTTCATACATACCATTATTTTTATGCTACTTGTGCATGTAACATCTTATAGTATAGTTCTAATTTTTTTACTTAATTAATAAGCAGCGCAGGAAATAAAAATAGAATATTTTTCTGAGTCACGAATAGTGCGGTGTCTTCAATAATTAAATGGGGCAAGCTTAAGACACAGGATGCGTATAAAATTCGTTCAAACAAACTATAGCTGACGCGTCGAATTGAATGTTATGTATAAGATACGGAAATTAATTGTTAATTAATTATTAACAATATATTAATTGTGATGTAATTATTATTAAGAATTATTGACAATGTAACAATGTACTCTAATGCATGTATTACAAACTTTCTCACTTTGTTATATTCTTTACATTAAGTAGGCTTACTTACTAGTGTAGCATTTTTCGGAAGAAAGGGAAACTGTTGCTTAGTGGCAACGCTGTAAGTAAGCGGTGTGACCTTGACGATACTAGTTCCATGCAGCTGACTCTAGTACAGTATTTGTCGAGGCCGTTTCCAAGATTCACCTGGACGTATTCGGTACCTGCCAAGGCCAGCTATGAGTGGGTTTGTCTGGGTCCTCGCAGCTCGGACGTAAAATTTACGTGCAAGTCGCCTTGCGGTGTCATCCAAGGAGCGGACACCGAGTCCTCTTCTCAGGAGACGAGAAGAAAACCGATAGGGGACTTTGGCCGCTAGCCGAAGCCCTCTATCGAGAACGCTTTGCAACCTTCTTTTATGAACGGTTGCGAGGTAACCCCAGACGGGAAGAGCGTAGGTAATGATCGGCAACAGATACGCGTTGACAATCAACTTACCCAGCTTGCGGGTCATAGCCTTGTTGGCAAGTATCGGAAACAGTTGACCGAGACGAGCGGACGCTTTCTTTCGCATCGTCTCAGCGTGGGTACGCCAGGTGAGCCGACGATCAAGGTGGACACCGAGGTACTTAACTTCCCTCGACCAGGGCAGGTACGTTCTACCGAGTCTCACTCGGCCTCGTGGTTCTTTCCGGCGCTTTGTGAATAGCACCGCGGAGCTCTTGGTTTCGTTGACGGCAACTTTCCAGCTTTCCGTCCACGTCGAATACGCATCGAGTGCGCGCTGAAGTCGTGGGATAGCAAAGTCTGCGTTCCGATCGGCGGTATAGACCGCCGTGTCGTCGGCAAACAAAGCCATCTGGACTCCAGGCTCTCTGGGTGCGTCGTTGACATACACGGAGAACAGGAGAGGCCCTAGCACGCTACCTTGAGGTACCCCGGCTGTGATACGTCTCTCGGAAGAGACGTGGTCGTCTATTCGCACGCAGAAAGTCCTCTCCGTCAGAAAGCTAGCAATCAAGCGAAGGTAGCAATCTGGGAGCTGGATTTCCCGGAGCTTGAACAAGAGCCCGTCGTGCCAGACACTATCAAAGGCCTTTTCCACATCTAGGAAACAGGCGACAGTCTGCTCTTTCCGACACCCGGCGTCCGTGATGTATTCCACCAGTCTCATCAGTTGATGAGTGGTGGAATGCCCCACACGGAAGCCGAACTGTTCGGGGACCAGTACATCGAAATTTCGTAGATGATCGAGTACTCTCCGTTGTACGAGACGTTCGAGGACCTTTGACGTGGCTGACAGTAGACTAATTGGCCGGAGGTTGCCGGGACGGGAAGCGTCCTTTCCCTGCTTCGGGATCACTATAACCGTCGCCTTACGCCATTTCTGGGGAAAATAGGCCAGTCTAAGACACGCGTTGAACAGCGCGACCAAGAAAAGTACTCCTCGCTCCGGGAGTCGAGTAAGAGCGGCGTTCGAGACGCCGTCCGGGCCAGGAGCTTTTCTTGGCACGAGTTCAACGAGCCGATCTGTGACCTCGTCCCTAGTAATGGGTTCGGGCTCCGTAGTGATCGGAAGAGACAGAAAGTCTTCCACTTCGTTCTCGACTTCTTCGTCGAAGTCCCAGTCCATGGGCGGGGTAGGTGCGAACTGTCGCTCAAAACACGCGCCCAAGTACTCGGCCTTCGCCTCCGGGCGAGCCAGGATTTGACCGAAAGGTCCAGCAATGGCCGGGATGCGAGGCCGGCGCCTCTTCCCTACCAACGCCGAAGGTATCCGGTAAGGGCTACTTTCGTCCGATCCGTCCCCTGCCTGGGCCACGGCGAGTTCCCAACAGCGTCTCCGGTAGGCCTGCATTTCACGACGTAAAATGCCGGTCGCCCGGTTGTACGCTGCCTTGTCGGCCGGATCACGGGTCCGCTGCCAGCGTCTCCGGAGGCGATTTCTCTCGCAAGCGAGAGCACTCGTCTCCTCTGGGATCCGCTGCCAGTGGGGCGTGACGCCAGGCTTCATTCTGGAAGACGCGTCGATCGCAGATACGACTGCCTCATCAAACGCGGCAACTGCCTCGTCGACTTGGCGGAAGGTTTCGAGTGGTCCCGCGTCTGGCAATCGGCGACTTAACGCCGGGCCATAGCGATCCCATTCTACCACCTTCCTGACATCTCTGCGTACGACGTGCTGGGTAGCGACGTGTATCAGGATGGGGAGATGATCGGACGATAGTTCCGTTAGCGCGGACACATGGACCGGACAGTCAATTCCTTGAATCACCGCTATGTCCAAGACATCGGGAGCCGCGTTGCGTTGTGAGGGGTAGAACGTAGGTTGGGTAGGCCCAATCACTTGTATCCTGCGAGAATCGGCAAACCTGCGTAAACGTTTCCCGTTTGGGGCAGTCAAGCGACTGTTCCAATCGCGATGTTTACAGTTCAGATCGCCGGCCATGATGACCCTCCTGTGTGCATCGAACGCGACAGCTAGATCGGGGTGAAGGAGCTCTTTTTGCGGCGGTTTATACGCCGCTACCATCTGTACACCGCCTAGAGTGTTTAACAACTCCACAGCGGTGCCTTCGAGGTGAGTCATTGCAGGCAAGACGACTCGGTGATGCTCGAGAGTGAGCCTCACCGCGACGGCAGTACCGCCACCAGCAGTGCCCGGTCTGTCGTTTCGATAGCACACATAGTTGGCCAGTCGTAACCGACTCGCAGGAGTCAAGTGGGTCTCATTGAGAAGTACTACATCGGGTTTGAGTCGGGCCAGTAATTCTTGGAGTTCCTGGATCTTGTTGGACAACCCGTTGGCGTTCCAGGAAAGAATCGAGAGATCTCGTTTGAGGACCCGACTCATAGAAGACCTACACAAGTGGCGGCTTCCACCAAGAGCATGAATCTCTCAGTTATGTCAGCAGTCTCCAAGCGGGAGCGGATGGACCTGAAGGTCTGGGCGACTTTGCTGAGGTCGAACTCAGCAAGGAAGTCTTTGACGACCTGGTAGTCGTCAGGAACGGTTCTTGAGGCAGATTGCCCGGAGACTGCGTGCGCATAAGAGCGCCGAGGCTTATCAATCGGGGGATTGGTGGAAGCCAGGGGTTTCTTGGGGCCAGGTGTAGCACCTCGAGCGGAGGTGCTAGGAAGAGGGACAGATGCGGTTGCGTCGGACTTCGCGCGCTGTGCAGGCTGTCTGGACTGTGCGGCCGGGTTGGCAGGAGCCCGGGATCTAGCGCCACGGGGCTTTCTATGCCGCTTCTTTTTGCCTGCGTTGGGAAACCGCGGGGGCGGGAGGTCAGGCGAGGCTGCTTCTAAAGCAGGGGCAGGATTCTCCGTTGCTGGGGGGGATTGAGAAGGCTCAGGCTCCACAACCGAGATGTTTTCTGTTGGCTGGGTGGTCTCACTTTTAGATGCCACGAGGTTACGGCGCTTTTTCGCCTGAGGCGGGACAGGGGCCTGTGAAGGAGCCTGAGTTGGGGTTGCCTGTGCTGCAGGTGATTGCTTCGGGCCTTTTGAGCGTTTTTGTTGCCTGTTAGTGACTGGGGCGGAAGACACGGCAGCCGTAGCAGGAGGCGCAGGGCCTGGCTGCTCGGTTGCAGGTCTTGAACCAGCTACCGGATGCCTCGGTGGTGGCAGGCGCCCTTTTGGCTTTCGCCGCTCGAGCTCCTGCTGAAACACCGGACATGCCCGGTAGTTGGCGGGGTGACTCCCGCCGCAGTTGATGCATCTTTTGAATGCAGGTGCATCGCAAAGTTTGGAGGCGTGAGGGAGAGAACATCTCACGCACGCCGGAGCGTTTGAGCAAGAGTCTGAGTGGTGCCCGAAGCGTTGGCACCTGTGACACTGAGGCAGAGCCCCGGGAGCGCGGCTTCTTTCCACTTTTACGCGGAAACCAAAAAGCCGCGTAAGTGAGAGTAGGCTAGTGCCTGCCTCGCTATTCTCCACCAGGATGCGGACCAGAGGAATTGGACGCCTTGGTCCGGCAGGAGTAAACACCCGATGGACCGCGCGAACAGGATAGCCCAGCTCGCGCAGCTCATCGAGTATTTCCTCCAGAGGGGATTCCACGTCCAAGCCTCTGAGGACAAGCGACAGAGGCTTCACGTGTTTGGTCGAGAAGGTATGGTACTGGAATTGCTGGGATTCCACGTACGCCACGACACTGCGGTACACGTCCATTCCGCGGACAACGATCTTGACTGTATCGCCCCCAAGGAGCTTCAGGTCAACGTTGGCCGGGGAAAGTCCGGGAGCCACTATCAATCGCCGGTAAAAACCGGTGACGTTGTTCACGCCATGAACGTAAACGGGCGGGATGCGAACAGCGGCCGACGGTGCTTGGGCACCGCCGGACGCAGTCGGCCCCGGGCCGGATTCGCCATCGGCGGGGACAACTTCCATGGCGGACGCCGAGGAAGAGGTTGAGGACGATCGGTTCCGCCTCGGTTTCTTAACCGGGCGCCCCCGTGGCCCAACCGCCACGAAAGCGTCGGTCTCGTCACCGGGCAGCGGAACCGACCGGGGATCGACTTGGTCCGCATCCATAAGCGGAGAGCACGGCGAGTCGCTCGTGTGGGGCGGGGCAGTGGCGAGCGACTGCGAGCTCGATGACGCGCCCGGAGCGGGCATTTCCGCCATCGAGCGGGAGGTTCGCCGACCAGAGGCAGCCAGGCTGCCTCCGGCGGTAACCAGGGACCTAGGGTCCGGCCCGAGCCGGATCGCTTGCGGGACTTCTGGAACGCTCAGGCTTACTACGAGCTGGGCAAATGACCGGCTTCGTTAGATACCTCTCCTTACCAAGAGAGGTGTCCACCGGCCTCTTTACCTAGGCGATATCCAAGCTCGCTTACCACTGGTGGGGGCTCGCAAGGATCGTCCTAGGCAGCGCTACCTAAGAGCCTGAGCGTCAGCGGGCTAGATGCGCTGCGCAACTTACAACAGCTCTGGCAGGCTAGTGGCTTCCTCTTCAGCGGCAAGGTGGTGGTCCTGAAAAGGGTCACTTGGCTGGTGGCCCTTAGAAGGTCCAACGCACTCAGCTGTGCTTGTGCTGGCTACTCAATTCACCAGCCAGCTGAGTTGTGGTCTTCTGTCTTCTTGTTGACAAAGGCAGCAAGCGGGCCAAGATGTTGGCTGTCCAGCGGCGAAGCAGCAGGCAGCAGGGCAGTGGCTGATAGCAGCGAAAACTCCAGCTGGAGAGAGCAGTCCAGAAGAGATCCGTTCAGTTCCAGTGCTTCGAGTGAACCGAACCGATGCGTCTATCAACTGTACGTTGTAGGCTTTTATACTTTAGGCCCCTCCCCTTATGTCATCGCCCCTCCTATTGGTTCTAGCTGCTACCGCTATTCACGGGAACTTTGTCTACATTTTTCCGTTAGGCATTTTTCTAACGTCCGTCAAATTGTTTTAAGAATCTCCCGTTAATTTCTTCATTCTTGACTTATAATTTTTTTGTAACCTTTTACATTCGTGATTTTTAGTGTGTTATTCTTATTATTTTAATTTATTTTTGTTTATTGTTTAATATATAATAAAATATTTCTTCATTTGTAAAATCCACTTTTATATTCATTAATTTATTTTTTGTCTCTTTTTTAACTTTAAGTATTTCTAGTTCTTCTATTAATTTTCTTTTTTGCAGATTGTTTTCTATTTTGATTATTTCCATATTTTCATTTGGATTTATGAATTTATGGCCTGATTCATTATCAATTTCAATGAAATCTAATGGTGTACTAGTGTTGTCCTATGATTGCCAAAAAAATCAGGTACTTCCTAAAGTACCAGATCAAACAGCCTATTACAGTAGGCAAATGTACGTTTACAATTTCACCGTCTGTCGGGGTTCATCAAAAGATCCACAAACCAAAGAAAATACTTTCATCTATTCGTGGACTGAAGCTGATCGGCCCAAAGCATCCAATGAGATTGCAAGCACTGTTTTCCATAACCTATGCACACATAATATTGAGGCTGATTTAACTAAAGTTAGGCTGTTTGCTGATGGTTGTGGAGGCCAAAATAAAAACTCCACAATAGTTGGTATGGTGTCAGCATGGCTTCTCAACAATGCCCCGTCTCATGTAAATAGTATTGAACTTATCTTTCCCATTAGGGGGCATTCATTTATTCCCCCTGATAGAGTTTTTGCCCGAATCGAAAAAGAAGTTAAAAGAAGAGACACGTTAATTCATCCAAATGATTATAAGCAGATTTTTTCAGAATATGGCACAGTTATTGCACTTGGCTCCCACCAATGTCCAGTTTATGATTGGAAACGTGCTACCACTGATAACCTGCTTCCTCCAGGAAAATGGCATTTCAAATTTATGCCCATTAAAAGATTAATAATTAAAAAGGGTAAAAATAATAATTCAGTTCTTGTCAGAGGGGAACTGTACTATAACAGCAACACATGTAATCTTAAGCCAATCAATAAAAAAGGAAAATCAATGTCAGAAACCGTTCCTGTTACGCTACCTGTTGGTGTTGCTATAAGCGCAAGTAAATTAAAAGATATTAACAAGCTTTTGAAAAAACATTTTGGCGCAGCCTGGAAGGATTTACCATCTCTTTCTTTCTATAAGGGGCTTCCTACTTCAACCGCAAACAATGATGTGGAAGAAGAGCAGTATTGTGAAAATCATTATGATGAAGAAAGTGAGATCATCTGTAGAGTATAAGGTGTAAATTAACATATAAATAGCTTTGGAAGTTTGCAGTGAAATGTATTTTTGTATGAGAGAGTTTTCATTAAAGTTTCATTCACAAGTTTTCCGAGTCTTTGTTTATTTCATATAGAACATGTTATTCCAAAATCCGCCTAATCCAAGAGTTATTGTTCCAAAAGCTGCCTTATCCTCAAGTTAGTTCCAAAACCTGCCTTATCCTAAATAAAAACTATTATAGTGATTTTAATATTTCATGAAAATATAATGTTTTATTATTTAAGGAACCCTTGAGAAACCTATTTTAATAAAATTCACTTACATCGATGATTTAATGAGATGGAAAAGAGTAAAACATTTTTTTTAGTTCTTGAAAAATTTGTAAAAGTGGATAAGGCAGGTTTTGGAACTATACGACTCATATGTAGTACTGTAACTAATGTTTAGTCTTGTTTTGTAAACTAAACATGAACACAACACTTGCCATTGTTTTGTAATTTTGTAACCAGTGACTTATCGAGTTGTATCTGTTGCAATGTTTCACCAAAGTCGAGCCTAGACATCAGCAATCGTATATTTTGGAATGTCTACACTTTGTGTACATGTTACGATTCACGAAAAAGCGTAGTAGTATATGGTTGACATTGCTCTGGCATCATAGCAATACTAACACGTGTAAGAGCCAGACAGTACCATTGAGTGGACAATAGAATACAATTTACTCTAATTACTGTGACTTTTTTCATTGAATTTACATTTTCTATTCATTTTTTATTTTTTGCATAATGGCTTGTAACAAAATATTGTACACTGCTGAAGAAATATTAGCAGAGTTTCAAAGGCAAGAAGAAGAAGACTCAGACTTAGAAGAAGAAGATTTTGACAAAGAAGTTTCCGAGACTGAAGATAACATTCTTATAGACAGCGATAACGAAGATGACGAGTTCGACTTAGCTGAAGGGACACAGGATTGTAGCAGTGCTGATGATCGAAATGCCTATGAAAACACTGATGATGACAGGATTTTTGAATTGGGGAAAGACGAAGAAACCATCTGGACGAACAAACCGGTATGCTCCAAATTTTCACGAACCTCATCTTTAAATGTTATCACACACCTGCCCGGACCAAAAGGCGATGCTTGAGGGATCGTTGATGAGGTACAATTGTTTTCTTTATTTGTAACCGATGAGATGCTGGAAAAAATTGTTCTCCACACTAACAGTGAAATAGAAAGATCGAAGATCAAATACCAATCTGTACAGTGGTTTACATCTCCCACAAACCTGCTAGAGATAAGATACATATTATCTAATTTGTATAATACCCTAGAGATAAGGGCTGTTATATATGAGCGGTGTTTTGAAGAACTCTGGTTTATGTCTTGATGATATGTTTTCTGTAATCTATGGACCGGCTGTATTTCGCTGTTCAATGTCACAGAAAAGATTCTCTTTTCTAATCCAGAACTTACGATTTGACGACAAAACTACGAGAGATTTGGAAGGATAAATTTGCGGCGTTTCGAGACCTTACCTTGCATGCGTAAAAGTCCACCTTACCGTTAGAGGGTTAATGAAGTACTAAAACACAATTCCCAATTTGTTACAACCTTATTAAAACATCATTTTAAGAGAAGTGAATTTAATGTTTTACATTTTTTAAATCAATAACAAAAAAATTATATATATCGCGTTTTTAGAGATGTATCGATATAATCCAAAAATATATAAATAACGTTTATCGATAAAAAATATATCGATAAATTTCAACTATCGATATATCGTTGCCAACCCTAGTTATTATGTGTGTTAGTGTTAGTATATTTTTCAAGTGGTGTCATTCAATGAACATCAGAAGCTGTGCTGTATGAGTATTTGTGACCAAGTGCAGAGGTCCATTTTTTATTTCAAAATGGACTACAAACTAAAGCAGAGAGCTAACGTCAAGTTCTGTATCATTCATGGTAATACTGGATATAAAATCTTTCAAATAATCCAGCAAGCTTATGCCAATGAAACAATCACCTGGGTAAGGCATTCTGAATGGTACTTATATTTCAACAATGCCAGGATGTCACTCAGGAGAGGTCAGGGTGGCTTTCAACAAGCACAACTCCAAAAAATGTTGACAAAATTAGGGCGCTTGTGCGTGAAGATTGTTGGAGAACCATTTAGGACATTACTGACATTATTAATGTTACATACACGATAGGTCAGACAGCCCTTATGTCTACTTTCAATATGCACCACATTGGTGCAAAGTTGTGCCCAAAATTATGACACAGAATGTGCACCATACCACACTTTGTCAAGATATTTGCTGGCATGGCCTGGATGAACTTATTCTATGTTATAGGAACTATATGATAAACTCTAACTTAGGCTGACATATTTAAATGTGTCTGACTATTCACTATTTTTCCAGGATGACTAATGTGTGAACTGTAACATGCTTTTAGCATTCATTTTCAGGCTTTTGTTTGTGTGACCTATTGCTCTGTTTATCAGTGGTATTACTTCAACAGATTATACTGTACTTTGTGAATCTTCTTGTATTGACTAGCAAGCAGAACATATTTGCTTTATTGGAAGATAAAGATCTTTTCCCCTTTCAGCTTTATTGATGATATGCTGGATGCACAACATCAGTGGCCCAGACTTTCTTATTTTTCACTGGTATCACTTTATACCAGAGGCAGCTCATTCTTAGGGCGCTAAGGCACGTGCGTGGGGGGGCACGTGCCCCCCAGTTTAAATCATATCATTAAACAACCCATTATCACTACTTGTGGAAAGTCATTACATATTTCTTTAATACTTCAGCCAAGAAAATGTTTTCATGTTAGGTAATAGTAGAAATGTTTGTGGAACAGCATGCACCATGGCGCCATTACAATAGCGCCCATTTTTCAATTCCCCCACTCTATCCAAAGTTGAATTAACTTGTAAGCTTATAGGCAGCATTTACACTGTCACTTGGGATGCTAGCTGCCGTGCTGCGTTCTGCAGAAAGTGGCGTGATTCACATAGTACAAGTAATCACAGACTATTGATAATAATATGAAAATTAGCTCTTTTTAGTGTTTAGAGTTTCTCTGGCATGGTTAATTCAGTGCAGGCATTTGTTTAGTGTTTAGGTTTTGAGTTTGTTGTTTTTATAATAGCTTCACGAATAATTTATGAAAATATTGTAGTGTCAAATTATTAGGTTTTGTTTTAAGATTTAATCCAACAAGGATAATTCAGTGCAGGTGCTTAAAGCAATAACTTTTGCAAGATTAACTCTTGATCAAAAAATTGAATTAAAGTCATTAGGTAGGCCAACTCCTGAATTCTGCATGATGCAAACAGAAAATAAGAAAAGTGAGAATTGTGTTTTCAGAAGGCAACTTCTTTTGAAAGATGCATACCAAAAAAAATGATTTGATCTGTGGCTGTGATGTTCAGAAATCTTTGTTCTGTTTCCATGTATTTTATTTTCTCCCAGAGACAGTGGTGATTGCTTGTGGACTGTAAAAGGAGTTAATGATATAAAACATCTTACAGAAAAAATTAAGTAGCATGAAATAACCGTCAACCACATGAATAGTGTTGTTGATCTTTCTTTGTTAGGCAAAGTAAACGTACTGTCTAGTCTGGACTTGCAATTTAGAGTCAGCAACAGCATATTCAAGTCAGCAAAACCAGACATATTTTAAAACGGCTGATTTCATGTGTCATATTCTGTAGTGTTTTTGAGTTGCCTTTAAGAGGTCATGACGAATCAGCATCATCTAAAAATCTGGAGGTATACAAAGGTCTAATTAATTTTATTGCGGAGCTGGATTCTGCAATGAAAGACCATTTAGAATTGGTCACTGTATTCAAAGGTACATTGAAAATAATATAGAATGATATACCGGTATTGGATTGTATCCTTAGTGTCTACAGGGAAGAAATAGAAAAGGAGATAAAAGCTTCTTCTGAATGTGTGGCAATCGAACAACTGATGTGACAAACCACTGTCAAATGGTATTAGTTTTTAGGTACATGTTTAAGGGGTCGGTATACAAAATGTTTTGGGGATTTCTCAGTCCTGAAGGTAAATGTGCAGAAACCTTAGCAAAGTGCATAATAAACAACATCAATCCTCTTCTGCACACATCAAAGGAAAAGTTAATAGATCAGACTTATGATGGCGCTAATCTTACATGTGGTTCTATTGGAGGTGTACAGGAAAAAATTAGAGAAGTGTATCCATTCGTATATTTTGTACACTGTTATGCTCATCAACTTAATTTGCTATTAGAAAAAGCAACAAGTGTAAACAACAAAGTTAAGAGTTTTTTTATCAAATCTGTCTGCCATTCCAGTATTTTTTTTACACTCATCTCTATGAACGGACGTTTTGGAGGAAGTAGTGCAAGGCAGGTTACCCAGAATTTCTATAACAAGATGGATTTACAACATTCGTACAATGAACGTTGTGTACGAAAACCGATGTAAGTTAGAGGAATGTTTCGAAGTTCTTGAAGAAAAGTGTACAAACAGACTCACAGTTAATGAGACAAGTGGTCACAGAAGGGCTCTTCAGGACCAAAATTGCATGTTCTGGCTAACTTTCATCCATAGAATTCTACTACATGTGGACATACTGTACCAACAACTACAGAGTAGGAACAAAGACAGTGTAATGTGGCAAAGTGACATCAGAATTTTTGAAAATGAGATGCAGACAGAGAGGGAGAAAAATAATGAAATAGAAACACATATAAGTGAGGAGTTCCCTGAGCAACCAAGAAAAAGGAACAATAATGTTGGATGCAGCACTAGAGTAGAGGATACAAAAGAAGTATGTGACATCATTATGATTCACATAAAAGATAGGTTTACTTACACTGGTCACCTAGAAGCAGCTTCATTCATTTCCAATGACTTATTTCCACTTTTTTGTACAAACTTTCCAGAAGAAAAATTCAAGCAAGTGATTCAGCATTACTCTTTCTTACAAGAAAACAAATTTCAAGTGAATTGGAACAGACAGCATGATTTTAATATTAAAGGTGCAATAAAACTTCTTAACTTTATAGAAGAAAATAATCTTACGTCAGTTTTCAAAGAAGTGTTGAAACTTCTGAAAATTATCATAACTACCCATGACAACTGCTGAACCTGAGCACTGCTTTTCGACTCTGAAAAGACTAAAGACTTTCTTGAGAAATAAAATAAAAAATGATAGACTGAATGTCCTTGCGATGTTATCTATTAACAAGGAACTTGTTAATGAAGGACTTTGATGATAAGAATGCTAGAAGAGTTCGTTAATTTAAAGGAAAGGCGAATGGACTTTGCATATAAATAAATGGTCTGTTTAAAGTGTAGGTATTATAAAAATAATATAATGTAAATATAGTGTATTAATTTTTGTGTAGAAACAGTATAGACATTTTTGTGGACACTTTCAACAGTTTGTGGTTATGTTTATTAATAAAACTGCTGACATTCTACAACAGGTCACAATATTTGAGATGAACTCTTGGATTTTGTTGTCCATGACGTGCCCGTTACTTAACTAAATACAACTATTTCATTAACGACTCAGAACACAACACATTTGTGTTCCGAGACGTTAATGAAATAGTTGTATTTATTTGAGATGAGTTCAAATTTTTAAACAATCTTTGCATGCTGCACGTGTTATTTTTTTATTAATGAATTATGTGATCAAATATTGGCGACATTTCTATTGTGTGTTAAATTCAATATTGATAAGTAATTAAGAAGCCTAAAGGTCATGACCTCCAGCCTCCTAAGTCATGAGCCGCCACTGCTTTATACATATGTATTGGCAAATCATAATGTAATCTAACATTATTAACGTGATGTACAATTGGGATGTTAAGCCGTGGTTGGTTGCTGACAAATTGTGACATAGTCAGCTTACATTTCAATCCCAGCCACCAGAATCTTCAGAGCCGCAAAGTGGCAGTGAACATGTATGGCAGATGTTAGCCAAAAAATACTTGAGTCTTTCCTGGTTATAAGCAACCGGTATTTTATTTCTGCATATCCTGTACTTAGAATTGTAGATGAGTAGCTGATTTTGAGCATAAAGAACTGAAACTATTCTTCAAAATGTTTTCAAGTTTAGGTACATATAGAAAAATAATAATCTTCTTAATAGTCGTCTGTGCAAAAACAAAAATAAAACTCATAATGTCACAAAGATTTATTCAAGAACAGCAATTATTTTTCTTCTTCCCACCATTTCCGTTGTTAGACTTTTCTCTCTGATCCTATTTAGTTCCATTCCACTTTTAGTACTTGGAACTCCTATAGGTTTAAATTCTTGGATTTCGTTGTCCATGATGTGTCCGTTACTTAACTAAATACAACTATTTAATTAACGACTCGGAACACAAAGTTTTTTATGAGTAAAAACATAAAGTTTTACCTTACAACCTGAACCGGTTTTCACTTTTACGAAGCTTCTTCAGAGGTTGCCGCTGGTAGCACTGTCCGTCCTGTTGTGGGCGACGGAATCGAATTTCAAATGATCGATGTTGTGTGTGTGGGGTGAGATATGTTCGAATAATGCATGAGATTTGAATTGTGTCTGTTCATTTAGGATGTTGTTTTTATTTGTTTTCATGTGTTTGTATATTTCCAATTGTTCTAGAGTGTCTAGTTTTCGGCCTTTTGTGTGTACATGTAGAATGTTCATGTTATTGTCAATGTTTCTGTATGTGTGGTTTGCTTCAATGAGGTGGTTTACAAATGTGGATTCTGTAGTGGAGTGGAGTGCCTTTGTGTGTTCAATGTATCTTTGTTTGAAGCTAGATCCTGTCTGGCCTATGTAGAATTTGTTGCAATTTGAGCAATTTAGTTTGTAAACACCAGGTAGATCGAATTTGTTTTGTGCTTTGTGTGCGTGTGTTTTGATAGTGTGTGTTCTGTTTTGTTAGTAGTTTTGTAAGCGATTCTGTATCCTGCTTTTTTGAATTTGTGGGCTATTTTTTCAGTTTGTTTATTGATGTATGTTAGTGTTATGAATTTGTTATTTTCTGTCTTTGTCTGTTGTTTGTATTGTGTTTTGTGTAGGAGTTTATTGACTATTGTTCTGTTGTATCCGTTAGATTCTGCTAAATATTTTATCATGTTTAGTTTGTCTTTGTAGTCTTTTTCATCTAGGGGGATGTTGTTAAGTCTATGTACATGGTTCTGTAAGCAGCTAGTTTGTGTTGTATTGGGTGATTGGAGGAGTTGTGTACTAGTGTGTCAGTTGTAGTCGGTTTTCTGTATATACTGAATTTGTGCCTGTGTTCAAGTTTTGTGATGGAGAGGTCTAAGAACTTTATGGTATTGTTGTGTTCATATTCGGCAGTAAAGGTTATGTTTTTATGTATTTTGTTTATGTGCGTTAGTAACTGTTCATATTGTATTTTGTGGAAAAGTATAAGGAAGTCAGAAATAGAGCAAAAACGATTGTTAGGCAAGCTCACAGACAATCCTGGGAGAGATTCATTTCCAATATTGAACATGATGTTCATGGTAGACAAGTTATGACTTACAAAATAATGAAGCTGTTGAATGGAAAGGAAAGAGAAGAGGTGTCTGTCAACCCAATTACAGTGGAATTATGGAAGAAACATTATATCCAACTTTGGTATAGTGAGGATGAGGAAGAAGGTGTGATCACGGAATGTGATGTGGAGAGTATTGATGCCATAACTCTAGAGGAATTACTGAAGGCATTGAGAGAATCTAAGAATCGCACTTCACCAGGATTGAATGGCATTAATATAGAGCTTTTGAAATACGGAGGTATTTTATTGCAGTTACGTCTGTTACATTTCCTGAATATGTGCTAGAAGGAGCACTCATGAAATTAACATAAGTGTGTGCTTGCCATTGTTGACCCACAGAATATGGGGAGGTTCAATATTTCTTGGAACCATTGACCATTTTCTTCCCATTTTTTTTAAAGTGACTGGCATGTAAATTAAAAATATACATATTCACATAATTCTGTTTTTAAGAATTTTTTGTTGCAGTTATTTGCATGATGTTTAAACGGTTTTATACTATATTATTGTACTATCACAATTTTTTTTTGCTCAGTGGACATGTTTTGAATATTGACTGGAATGTTTATCATCAGCCATATTAGTATGTTGTAAGGTAAATTATATGTGTTGGTTTTTGTTGATACAGGTTTTTGGTCTCGTTGTTGTTGTTGTGATATGTGAAACTTGTGTTTAATGTTTCAACAAATTCAAACCGTCCTGAAGAAAACAAATTAATGCAAAACATAACACAATTTTTAAATCTCATCAGAAAAACTCACAGAACAAAATTATTTACCCCAATCAGTCACAATGATAACAGTAAGAAAAAAACCAACCAAAAGCCAATAACAACAGTTAACTAACATGCAGGTACTTTACCAGATAACAAACCAACATGGCTGATGATGAGCACATTGGTTAATGCTTGACATATGTTTTGAGTAAGCATGAAAATCACGATTTTACAATTATATAATGTTGTATCGGTAAGTTTTAAATCTATTTTCACACTCTGTTTCTTTTTCTTTCAGAATCCTAGTCTACTGGACAAAATCTCAAGGAAACACGTAGTGTATGAGAAATGAAGATCACGGCACTGTTGAAGAAAATTTTTGTCAAACTCAAACTCAAAAGTCATCATCATCTTCTTAACGGTTTTAGGCTTTAGCGGCCTGTTTCTATTCCACAGTCCACCTTTTCGTAGGTCTACCAACTTTTCTTCTGCCTCTAGGATTGTAAGAAAATAACCTCCTGATGGAAACAGCAATCCCCTGATGGTATTAAAATCTACCGAAATAAAAACTTGAAAACCAGTCTCTTCATGGATGACCAAGCTGTATTTGCCACTTTGGAAGATGATCTCCAGTGAGCAATATACATCTTACATACAATAGGAAAAAGAATATAACTGTAACATCTGAATCAAAGACAAAACTAATCACCTTTACAGGAGATGAACCAGTTCAGACCAAAATATGGATAGACAACACATGCATAGAACAAGTAAGACATTTCAACTATCTTGGACATGACATTACTTATGATCAAGATAGATATATAGAAAATAAAGTGACGAATTTCACAAGAATGTGTGGAACGATTTGGAGAACGTTGAGAAATGAATGTAGAAAAGAAAACCAAAAAAAAATGTATAAAACAATGGTAATACCTTCACTTCTGTATGGTTCTGAAACTTGGGTCATAAAGAAAAATGATGAACAGAAGATACAATCAGTAGAAATGAAATTTATGAGATCAGTTAAAAGGTGTAATAGACAAGATCATATAAGAAATGAGGAGATAAGAAGTGATTTAGATATTTTAGTAGTTAATAAAAGGATTAAAGAATACAGAAGAAAATGGATCCAAACTCAAAGGAGCTCATTAATCTCCTTTCTATCTCAAACTCCAAAGTCTGAGAAGCTGTTCAACTATCTGACTTCTCGTATGTTCCACTTATGAAACAAAAGGCTCTGCCAGACTTTATTTGAGCCTGTCACAGAGTTCAGCAAGGTGAACTGATGTCTTCATCAACCTGTCATTGAAGAAGACAGATTTAAGCCTTCAGATGGTATGCAACACTTGAGTTCAAAAAATAATCACTATAAAACTGGCACTAGAATGTCAGAATGAACTACAGTAATAATGATTCATTGATCAGTACCATTTAATGGCTGTTATGCTTCACTGGTGCACTTCACCCTTTTCTGTAAGTTTCTGGATGACCTATCTCACCATCAAGTAAATGTTCTTTTGCTGCAGATACTTCAAGATCTAACCATACCATACAAAATGTGCCCCTTCTGCAGCCATTTCACCACAAAGACCTAGAACTAAAAGTTTGCATTTGATCATTTCTAGAAAACTAAAATGGCCCAATAGGTATGAAACATAAGACAGAGACCAAAAATGTTCAACATATGTCAAGAATGTTTGAAAAGAGATTTTTTCATAGGATCTTTGGACCAATTTATGAGCATAATAAGAGAAGTTGCTTTAATTTAAAGTTAGATCAGTTAATAAAGGGAGAGGATATAGTTAGGGTACCAAAACTTCAAAGGTTGTAATGGTGGGGTCACATGGTGCAATGAGATAACATGTTATGCCTAAGATAATTATGAAAATTAAATATAAAGGATGTGTTTAAATATAAATATATAAAGGTCATAAAGACTCACCAAGGACTGTAATGATGGGTAGATAAGTTCAGTTATCAATCATTCCAAAGGCTATTACAGAAAAGTAAACTGTTAATAAAAACACAATTTAAAAGCTAACAGTTCATGGGATAATTATGTTATTATTTGTATGTTTCAAATTAAGTAAATAAAATAAAATATTTTGTAAATGAACTATTTTCTATATATCTTGATACATTCCTTCACTGCTTCAAAGACTGTGTTGTTCAGTGTAGATGGAATACAAACTGGTAGATGAAAAACTAACTAACTAACTAACTAGTAGATAAGTAAAATTGTCTTATCCATTGCAAGGAAGTTAAAATGACATCTAGTTTATCAGATCTAGTACTGCATTTTTCAAATTTAGGTCAGGCTGCTGTATTGCAAATGATACCTGTATTAACTTACAAAAAATACTGTAATACCAGTAATACTACTCTTATAGAAGGTGTTGTATCTAGGGAACCCCCAACCCACACTCAAAGTAATATTATGTATACTACACAATATATTAAGTGATACTGTGATTTGTTTTGTTAAAACTATTTGTCATTAGAATAAAAAATACATAGGTTATGTTACTCTTGTGTATTTACATTATCCACAATTGATGTATAACTTGTGTATATTGATGGACACTATTTATAGAATGTTCTGTATCAGTGTACAATATAAGCATAGTTTGTTCTACAAAATTCTAGAAAGCGTAGAACGATGTCAATTGTACTAGAAGGTTGTTGATACTAAAATGATGCAGTTTGTGAATGACATCATTACCAAATATTTATAAAACAATAGAAATGGATAAAAGTTCAGTTTAGATTTAGAGCTCAGAGAGTTCAGTTACAGAAGTAGCATGTGTGTTTGATATCAGATTTGTGGGTCAATATTATTTGCTTGTATAAATTACGGTTGTGTTAATATTCGATATCACAGTTGTGGATCAAAATTGTATTTTGTGTGTCATATTTTTATTTGTGTTGTCGGTAAATAAACAAGGTGTTGAAAGTGATAGGCCTACTAATGTACAGGCCTAACAGAACTTGTACTAGAGTACAGGCAATGATAGGCCTAACAGAACTTGCTGAATGTTTGTTCACTACATTTATTAATAATTCCATGTTATCCTTGTAACTATATAATTATAAAATAATGTAAAAATCAATAATATAATTACTTATATTACTATATTTTGTTATATTATTATATTTTACTATATTATTATTGTCATTGTATTCATATGTCTGGTTTACTTCTGGTTAATTTATTTATATCTTAATTAATTGCCCCCCTCTGTCTATCCTTGTGGATATAGTAATAGAGGTAACCATCACTGAGCCAGTAGCCGCTATGTGGAATCCTTCTAGGTTTCTGTACACATGCATGTGATACACGTCTTTTGAAGGGGAGGCATGATGTTTTAACCACACTATACTGTAGCATCAGATGATTTATTTATTTGTATATAAAATAATGTAGACCTGTAGCATTATTGCATTATTATTTGTACTGTTTTATTTTACTCAAACAATCTGCTAACCATTCTATCAGTTTTTTTTTTTTTTTTTAACTGAACTTTAGTTTTAACAAGCAATGTGTTAAAACAATTTTATGACATTCTGATATACTCAAATTATGTTCCATCTTCAATCAGTTCCTTATATAGGTGTAGCAAACTCCCCTTCACATTAATTCTTCATGTATGTAATTCTTTTCCTCTGTATTCACTGTACAACTGTGTCACTTAAAATATCACTGACATAGAACTGATGTATTTAACCAGACTTCAGACATGGGTGTTTTCATATTTATCACAATTAAGTCTGAACTGTTTCCATGAACAATTTTTCATGGAAATAAATGATTAACTTAAAATTTTTATTTAAAAAAAATGTTCGTTTGCAACACATATTTTATTTACAAAGAGAAAGAATTCATTAAAAGTACAGTTTCATAAACTGGTGTAGTGATAATCTGTCAGTCAGTCTCTCCAATGATGATAATTCTATCAACAATTCTGCAACATCGCTAACACCCCTGAATGGATTAAATTAAAGTATTATCCCTCTGAGAGCTTCCTATTTATGTAGGCTTGTGTGTGACCTAAAGCTGTTAGTTGCACATTAGCATGTTTTAGATCTATAGCTGAGACTGGAAATAGCCATTAAATTACAAAATTCAATCATTGTCTTTCTTTTGTTTTCCCCTTACAACCCTTGTTTCATTATTATATATATAAACTTTCACAACATGAACTTACTTTCTTTATCACTTCCCCAACCGTTTCGAGGTGATATGCCTCTTCCTCAGTGGGAGTAAATACTGACTGTCATTTAACAGAATAATGGTTATGGGCTTAGGTGTGTGGTGGGGGTTGATGGTGGGAGGGAATTGGCGCTGAGGTTCAAATTGTGTGTTTGGATCAGTGTATCGAATAGTGTATGTGATCTATAATGTAATTGTTCATTTAATATGTTGTTTGGTTGTAGTGCGTGATAGCAGTATATTTCAAATTCTGTGTTTAGTTTTCTACTTTTAGGTAAATAGTGTAATATTTCCATGTTGTGTTCTATGTTTGTGTAACTGTGGTTTTCGTTTTGTAAATGTGTGGCAAATGTGGAATGTATGTAGATTGTGGTGAGGGCTTTTAAATGTTCTCAAAATCTGGAGGAAAAAGATCATGTTTCATGTTTGTTAATTATTATAATTTAGATGTCTATCCTGGAGATAAACATGATTTTATAGTCCAAAAGTGATCTATATAAAATTTTATTATCACGAAAAGTGTTTTTCTCTGAAAACTGTAAATTAGAGTTAAAAATACATTTTCAATAATTAAATACTTTCAGACCTTATAGTAATGTGAAAACAAATTTGCTTTTTAAGGTACTGTTTAATCACCACAAGTTTTATTAGAAAAGTAATAAATTTCTTTTTGGGGCGAAGCGAAGCGAAGCCCCTCTATCCGCCACTTTGCACTTTTTTTGACGCATACTCCTCCGAAATTACTCATCCAATCTCCACCAAACTTTACATGTACATTCTGTACATATTCAGGGGTGCATATTTTCATTTTTGTGAAGATTGGTCGATTCTAAGTTAAATAATCATTTAATTTCGCTAAATTAAAACCCTTTAAAACGATAGTGTATTAAGACCGAAACTACTTACCCAATCTCCACCAAACTTTATATGTACATTCTGTACATATTCCGGGGTACACATTTTCGTTTAATTCCGCTAAATTAAAACCGTTTGAAACTTACATCAACGGCGCCGAATCGGTCCGATGGTGAACGAGTGTACCCGAACGCAGTCATATGATTACACATTGACACGTGGTGTATCGACGAGTGTACCCGAACGCAGTCACATGATTACACATTGAGACGTGGTGTATCGACTGCAACAATGCTGTAATTATTTCTTTGAGTGCGTTTTGCTTTTTGGTTTTGTGTAACCCAGAATATGTTGAAATAATTAATCATGCCTAAAAGACGCCGAGGTGGAAGTATTCATAGTCGTCAGACTTATCGTCAACAACAATATAGTGATTCACGAAATCAAAACAGTCATGTGTTGTCTAATGTTGATCAGGTTAGTGCAGATAACTCTCAGTTTCGCAATCTACAAATTCAGTTTGAACAAGAGTTACAGAATTTAAATTGTTTTGAATGTAACAACTGTGGTGGTAGTACTGTAATTCAAAGTAAAAATTTTGATGCGTGTAAACAATGTAAAAAACAGCCTCATAAATTTACGGCAGTAAATAAGATGGATCCAAGAATGGTACCGATTGAACTTCAAGGACTTACTTACGTTGAGCAGTTACTTATAGCTAAAGTGCAACCAGTAATACATGTATACAGGATCAAATCATGTGGTTTGCCCGGTCAGTTTGCGTATAAAGGAAACATAATCAATATTGGACAGAATATTGATGAAATAATTCGTTGTTTACCTCGAATACCATCTACATTGAGTACAATCGTTGTGAGGCGAGAGGGTTTGAATGAACATCGTGATTTCCATGTTAGGCGAAATAAAATAATTACTGCTCTAACTTTTTTGAAAACCAACAATCCTTACTATGCAGATATATCAATTGATGTCGATCATATTTCTCAGCTTCCCATAGAGGGTAGTATTTTAGATCAAATACCAACGGTAGAAATACCAGAGTTGGATGATAACTCAAAGGAAAGTAATGATGTTTATGAAAGTGTCATACCCAATGATATTAAATTACAAGAAGTTGACCGCATCCGATGTGATGTAAATAATGTTATACCTTGGCCAAAAGGTACTAACATTATCAACGAATTTACATGTGAAGGATATATAACTATGGCTTTTCCAGCATTATTTCCTTATGGTTCTGCGGAATTGAATGATAATACTCGTCCTAATAACATGAAAATAACACCATTAGAATATTTCCAATTTTTAATGGAATACAAAGATCGTCGTTTTACTCAAGATCCATGGTTCCAATTTTTTGCACTAAATACTGTTCAACGACACGATGCAATCAAACGAGGAGGAATATTTGCTAAAAAATCTGATTTTCATGGTAATATTCAACAATTACGTGATGCAATGTCACACAATCCAAAAATAGTAAAAGGTTTATATTATTGGTGCTCTAAAATACGAGGTTCTAATTCTTATTGGTTCCAAAGGAGAGGTGAATTAGAGTCGATGATAAGCCAGCTCGATATACTACTGACAGCTTTCTTAACATTGGTGCTGCTGACCTTAGGTGGCCTGACTTAGCACGTCTTCTAGGCTGTAATTTCAAAGAAGAGGAATTATTGAATGAATCTCAAATTGTACAACAACGACAAAAACTCATAAATGAAAATCCATTAATTGTTGAAAATTACTTCACGTTTCGAGCTGTTACTTTCATTGAAAAAGTGGTATGCAAACGATACAAAGTTCTCGATTATTGGTTTCGGTTCGAATTTCAGCATCGTGGTTCATGCCATTTACACAGTCTTATTTGGATATCTGGTGCTCCGGATCCTAGAACTTTTGATGCTGCTTCTCAGCAACAGTTGCTTGAAGCAACAACGTACTACAATAAGTTAGTAAGTGCGTTCAACCCATTGCTATCCATTCCATCAGCAACAATACATCCTTCACGTATTAGATCAAGTGATGTTGTAATTGACGATGACCAATCTATTTCTGAATTATTGAATCGATTCCAACGACATACACAGTGCTCAAAAGGTTACTGTCTGAAACCGAATGGTCGCGAATTTATCTCTCGCTTTAAATTCCCTAAAGCAATTCAAGAAGTATCGACTTTACTGAAAGATAGTAAAGGAAATTGGGTGTACACTCCTGTGAGAAATGAGAAAACTCAATCTATTCAACTCTTTTATTGCTCAAACTGGAGTGCTAATACCGATTTCCAGATTATTACGTCATTATATGCTGTAATTGAATACATATCGAAGTACGCCTCAAAATCAGAACCTACTTCTAAAAATTTGTTAGAAATGTTTGAAGAAATCGTTAAATCGCAAAATTCTGATGATCAGGCTCGCCAGGCGTACACCAGTTTAATGATAAAAATAATTGGCGAAATAGACATTGGAGCTTGTGAAACCTGTCATATACTTATGAGTATTCCATTATTCCATTGCACGAGGAGCTTTCAGACACTTGTGATTAAACTTGAAAATTATGTTGCTATTCCGGAAACTGAAGACGATGGTACTCCCTTATCATTTATTGAATTCTACAATCAGAGACCACTAAATATGGAAGATATGACTTTGTTAGAATTTGCTAAAAGATATTCTAAAGGAACTAGAAATAGACTGGTTATTTGCAGAAAACATAAAATAGTACAAGTCTATCCTAAGGTTGATAAAAACTTGAATCAATCAAGCTTCGAATTATTTTGTAAACAACAGCTAATGTTACACAAACCCTGGCGTTGTGAACAAAATTTGAAAAATAAGGATGAAACTTGGAAAAGTGCATATCAACGAAGTAACATTGTGGAAACTCAGCAGATTAATATGTCTTTACAGCCAGTGGAAGACGAAGTTGAATTTGAAAATAATTATAATAAAATTATATTTAATGAGAGAGACTGGATGGCAATTGCTGCAGTTATGCCTAATGACCTACCAGCCTATGTTACTCTTGGTAATCGTGACATCGATATACTTCATGACTGGAACGAAGCTTATCATAGTTATCCAGATATAAAAGATAACACTGATTTCATTGAGAAAAGTAGAGAAATGATTGTAAATCAATGACAATTCTTTGAACCTTTGAATATCAACTTCAAGGAACAACAAAATGCCATTTTGTCTTTTTTGGATCAACAGCTAATGGATTACGATAATTGTTTACATAAGCTTGCAATAGTCCAAGGTAAGGCTGGAAGAGGAAAGAGTTGTATCATCAATGAGATGGTTCATTGAATAAACTCTCATTTCCAATGCAATGCTACTCTTTTGATGGCTCTGACAGGTGTTGCAGCGAATAATATTAACGGACAGACCCTCCATTCAGCTCTTAGAATACCTCCTTCGAGAAACGCTCTACCACAATTAAACAGTGATGCTAAAATTTCTTTTGAAGATGAATTCAAAGACATTAAATTTGTTATTATAGATGAAGACAGTATGCTTGGGTTGAACTTATTTTTCAAAGTTGATCAAAGACTCAGAGACACTAAACCACAATTAGCCAACCTGCCATTCGGAGGTCTTTGCATTTATTTAGTGGGCGATTGGTCACAACTTCCTCCAGTATGTGATTATAGCCTTTACACTATTGGAAAAAACGCTAAAACTATTCAGTCAAGTTTATTATATTTACAGTTCAAAAAGGTATTTTTTTTAACACAAATAATGAGACAAATGGGAGATGAACAACGATCTTTCCGAGAAACTCTTAATAGGATTTTGAATGGAAGTATTACTGAGCTTGATCATCAACTGTTATCTTCTCGATTTTTTGTCAATAATATTGGGGATGTCTTTTGAAAATGCTGTGTGCATAATGGCAAAAAATACTGATATTGATAAATTTAATTATGAAAAGTGTAACTAGACGTATTTATTCCTTATCAATATCTTATCTAAAGCCCCACTGTTGTGAGCGCCAATTTGTTGCCCTTCAGGACTTATAGGTTCTTTATGCCTCACCTTAGATGTGTCAAATTACCACAAGATGGGTTTTAAATTAATTTATCCCTCTCTTTGTGTACGTCCATTAGTAAACCTTGTTAATTCTATATAAATAAAAACATATGGAATAGTATCTGGTAATAATAATAATATTGTATTTTTATTCAAAAAAATTTCTATAGTCTGTTCAGTGTAACTATTAATATATTTTATAAATCTCAGGGTCGATTCTCTTCTCTTTGCTTATATTATTTTTAGGTTCTTTTGGCTGATATAAAGGTTCAGTAATTATAAAAAAAAAACATGTATAGAAAGTACATTACATTACAAACAATAACAATAATGAATAATATAAATTGAGTATTAATTATAATAATATATATACATTACACAATGTATCAGTTCAGTTCAGTTCACACAGCCTTCTGGTATCTGTGATGGAAATTTCCAATATCAGTTTGTTTATGTTGTCCAGATGACGGAATCCACTTCTTTTGGTGTTCAATAAATGTTTATTTTCTCCTTTTCGTTGTCCAAAGCCTTATGGTGGAATATTAGGATTGAAGTCCAGTGTCCTGTTATTAAGTTGATCCAAGTGTAGTTGTTCCTTCTGGCTGTTGGATCAGTAATGTTTTAAAGGTGATTTGTTTATGATTTTTCTTTATCTGCTCCAATTTTATATTCTGTTATAGTTTGATATAAGGTTTTTTTACTTTCTATTATATTATTTTTTAATAATATTTATATGTTTTGTATAAATAATTAGCTTGTTTTCAGACTTTACACTCAACTCTCCTTGTTGGCTTATTATTTTCTAATAATCATCAACAACATTCTTTTTCTCTCTTTTGGTTTCCTGGATACACATAAATACTCTGGTCATATCTGTTCAAATTGAGATTTAGTTGTCATAGGATATTATTTTTATATAATACATTATTTTACCTTCTACATACAAGTTGCGTTTTAGTTATTACATCATAATACTTAATACAATTTACACAGTATTTTATCTGACAAAACTATGAACAATTTTAATATCAAATATTATAGTTATTTGTAATTTGACAAATATTTTTGAATAATTTATTATTTACTGAACATAATCATCTAGGCCTATGTTGACTGATTATATTTTTATATTGGAAGACTCATAATTGATCCTGCTTACACTTGTTTTATATTAATTAATTTATTTAAATATAAACAAACTGTTAATTAACAATTATATTTTAATTACTATAATTCCCTTTAGGGCTTAACTGAATGCACACTTTTAAACCATTGTCTGTGTGATTAATATCTATTAAACTTTAATAACTCAAACACTAATAAAGAAAAAACTAAATGTTAATGTCAGTATCATCTGCTACTATGGATTAGTAATTCATTTCATTAAATAATTGTTTATAATTACTATCCACTCACAGTTATTCTTAATTGAATCCCACTGTATCTCACATCCTCTTACCAATTAATTACACTTGTTTATATTACATTTGTACCACATCTTAATTACATTTTACATTTACTTCTAAATTTGTATTGTACTTTATATGACTTTCTAATTGATTCACTCATTATTCATTAAATTTATTATCATTATTTATTTGTTTATGGACTACTCCAAATCTAACTGGGTACTGTCTATATAGTATATTAATCTGTCATAGTGATGTCTGTTGTAGGACTTTTGGTTTGTTAATAGGTTCACTCTTTTATTTATTATTGTTTCTTCCTTCAAATTATTTTGATTTCGATTTGTTTAGATAACTTGTTGTTATTGCTTGCTGATGTCTTCAACAGTTGAAGTGTATGATATTATTATGGTATTAATATTGCTTGGTGATAAGATTGACATTTATTAAACAAATTCTTCATTATTATAGGCAAATTGAAACCTACTTTTCTTGTCAATACCAATTATTTTCTTCTTTATCTCTGGAGTTTGTTTATTTGTATTGGTGGCTTTAACGAATTGTAATTCTTGAGTTTTCTCTTGGTTCATTGTATATTCTATTTATATATTCCATTCTTTTATTCACATTGATTCCATACTAATGTTAAATGATTCCCCCCTATATTAATATGGTATTATGAATGAATATCGGCGTTGAGTGGCCCTTTTACGTCCAATTGCTCATTCGAACATTCACTTACCTGGTACAGTGCACATTGGCTGCTGCCCATAAAATAATTCTAAAGTGGTGCCTTAGCTTTCTCACTCTATAAATAAAATAATTATAAATCTTATCATTATACACATCATTGGAATCTTTTATCTTCTGAATATTTTTTCTTATTCTACATTGCCTTCCAATAACTCCATTTATTTATTATATTCAATATTACTGTTGGTATATTTTCTTAAGTAGATTTCTTTCTCTTTTATATAACTTCACTTCAGAATTCCATGATTTATTAGCCTTAATGTCATTCACCTTTGTTATTCAGTACCTCTTGCAATATAGTAGTTTTAATTATCCTTCTATTATTCTATCTCTTTTTATACTGCAACTCTTCCTCAGCAAGTTCATTTTCTAATTAGTTTATTAAATTTCTCTTAGGCTTTTGTCATTAATATTGTGCTCCATTATTATTATTATATTACTATATATATTATTTAAGCTTGATTTAAATAGATGTGCTTATTTCTTTTAAAATTTTGGTGTCGTTACAAAAGTTACAAAAAAATGAACAACCGATCGCCTTGATTAAAGCTATACATAACTGCTCAGAAGCCCTTGCTGCATCTTCTGATGAAGCTCAAGGATTGTCTGCTGAATTACGTCTATGTAAAGGAGCCAGAATTATTTTAAGACGAAATCTTTGGGTGGCCAAGGGTCTCGCGAATGGATCAGTTGGCACAATTACTGATATAATTTATTATCCTTCTATTGAATACGAGGCTTATAGTGAACGTATGCCATTATGCATTCTTGTTCAATTTGAAAAATATACTGGTCCGACTATTTATGGAAGCTCAGTCCCTATTATGGCTATTACGTCTTCATTTAAACGGCGTGGAATCAGTTGTACACGTAAGCAGTTTCCTGTTATGCTTGGATACCCGATCAGTATTCACAGATATCAAGGAATAACTCTGGATAAAGCAATTGTCGACATTGGTGATAACGAGTTCCAAGTTGGTCTAACTTATGTCGCATTATCGAGAGTAAAAACTTTGAGTGTTGTTGAAACCATCATTTAACTTCGATCGTTTGAAAAAAATTAACAGTAGTCATTCGATGAATGCACGTCGAAATGAATTACAGAGACTGTGGAATATATGTAATACAAAATAGATGCTACTTATAAAAAATATATGTCATCTTAACAAGATGCTACTTCCATTTACTGCATATTGTTATTATTATATTAAATATATTATTATTGTATATTATATTCAAAAGTTATTGTTATTATTGTATACTATGATCAAATGTCTTACTTTTATTTGTTACATGCTATATGTAAATACTTTGTTATAAAATATAGTGGATAACTGATCATTAGCATCAATTTGTATTCTTATTATTGAACACATTTCCCAAATATTTTTTTAAGGTATGAAAACATTCATTTCTATATTTAATGGAAATTTCACATTTGTCTAGAACTTCGCCCATTTTTGTCCCCGCTCGGGGACACCTAGTAATATAAGTATTATATTCAACTTCACCATAATGTTGTGCAAGTTTATGTTATACTGGAAAGCAACGTAAGTCCTCATTAAATTGTATTGTCATTATTATCTTTTTGAGTATCCCCATTATAATCTTTAAGACAGTTTCATACAATTAAGGCAATGATTTCTCTCCAACTTTGTGATTGGTAAGGCCAAATTTTCTTTATGCACAACATTGTAGATAACTTAGCCTGTTGGTTTTTATTTTTTTCTTGTGACATTTTATTTATTTAGCAGTAGCTACCAATCTTTTATATATACCATGTTACTTGTATCTACACCCATTCTGTTTCCAATTTCCTGTCATCTACGCTAATGAGCTACAAACTTCTTTGCTAAATTCCATTTTTGTTACTTTCAACTTTTATTCAATTTATTTGATTGCAGCAAAAACTTTTGGCCCACATTCAACACTGTTTCTGAAAATAATCTTACTTATAGAATGCCTAATGAGAATAGATTATTACTCCATCATTAATCAAGTGAGACTAAATATTTGCATATGTATAAATACTCATTGGTGCATCAAACATATGAGGATGGGAATTCTCTCATTGTCAAGCATGAACAAAATGTGTTATAAAATTTGTTATGTATGTGATAAAACATTTTAACAATATATTATCATTCTGTCATTGTTTCTATAAGTTTCTATAAAGTACATTGTAACATGAAAATATTATCCTCACACTGGATTCCATTTTGAAATTAATTTTCCTATTTTTTAAAGACTTGAAGTCTCACCTTTCAACAATTTTTACACTTCTTGTATTCAATTCCAGGCAAGATTACACTCATTCAATATGTTTGAAGGACAATTTGTATATCACCTTCTTCTTGTAGTGTACTTCCATCCTATATACACTAAAGCAGTGACGGCCAACCCAATATGTGTAGTTAATACCGTGTCGAGTGACATACACTAATAAGAAAAAAGAATTTCTTTCTTGTAAATTACTAATTGTACAAATTTTACCAGGTTTTAACAAATTTTGAACCCATACTATATAATTTTATAAGGAAACAAACGTTAAAAGACAAGGGAAACTGTAGGGCTACTACAAAACAAATTTTAAGAATATCGTAATTTATTTATTCTGTACAGTTTTGGGTATTATTTAATAAATTTATGCAACTGTTAATACTTTTAATATCATGTTTAGTAACTTAAATCCAAGTCTAAAAGTAAAAACTGTCAGTACATGGCTTCTTATAGCATAATTGTAATATCATTGTCAGTATTGAATACCCACAACAGAAATTAATAAAAAAAGTCTTAATACTTAAAGGCAAGCATTTCCTTAAACTAAAGGTGGTAGTTTAAGGAAGCATTTAGATTTGGATTTAGTAGAGTCTTAATGATGCATCATTAAACACAGTTAAATGTTTGTCTATACACTTATACAGGGTCCATCACGGGACTCGCATGGTTTTCAAATAAGATGTACTTAGTCAGTTTGGCTTAAAAAATATTTTTATTAATGACAATACATAGTGTATGTTGGGAATTTCATTGTTCATTTATGTTTTGAAGATCACGTCGCTCAGATGTTGGCCATTTATGTTTATGCATGATTGTAGCAGGTCCCGAAAACTCCGAGTAGCGTTAATTAACATCTGACGTGGAATACGAACGATTTCCTCCTGGATTGTCGTCTTCAGATCTTCAAGGCAGCATGGCTTGTTAACATATACTCGGGACTTGAGAAATCCCCACAAAAAGAAGTCACATAAGCTTAGATCGGGGGAGCGAGGAGGCCAGCGAAGATTGCCATATCTGGAGATAAGGTGGCCTGGAAACTGATCCCGTAAGACAGCCATTGAATTACGAGCTGTGTGTGCAGTTGCACCATCCTGCTGAAACCATACTCTCCTCATTGCCCATCTGCAACGTCGAAGTTCTGGGAAGAAGAAGGTTTGGAGCACCGTAATGTAGCACTCTCAATTAACAGTCACAGTAATGTTGTTTTCCTCAAAAAAGTACGGGCCAATAATGCCCTTCTCCCCAACAGCACACCATACTGTTACTTTTGGGCTGTGAAGAGAGGACTCATGTAACATCTGAGGATTTTCATTACACCAATATGTACAGTTTTGTTTGTTAACGAACCCATTTAAATGAAAATGGTCTTCATCACTCATGAGAAAAATCATGTTTTCATTATTGACCATGGTTTCAAGCATGGTTTCACAAAAGACACGATGCTGTTCATAATCACCTACACTAAGTTGCTGACATACCTGAATTTTGTATGGGTGATAATGAAGATCTTTGTGCAGAATCCTTCGCACTGTTGACTCGTTAATCCCTAAACTCGCAGCACGCTTGGGAACCGACCGTTTAGGGCTCTGTATCGCAGGCGTCCTAACTCGTTCGATGTTTTCAACACGACAGGGCCAGGTGGTTTTTTCTTCATTATGGAGCCAGTTGTGTTGAAGTTTTCAAACCATCTCAAAATGGTGTTGCGGTCTGGAACAGGTCGGCGGACCGGAATATTAAAATCGGTGCGAAAGTCATGTTGTGTCTGCGTCACTGACTCATTGTTTACAAAAAACCGCCGGAGAGCGAACGTACGATGCTCCATGTTCCACGACATGGCGGCAACTAAACTTACTTAGTACTAAACTTCCCACTCTAACAAACAAATCAAGGCCAACCCACACTCACTGATGCCAACCGCTCTGCTGTACTACCCAATACAAAAACATGCGGTTCCCGTGACAGACCCTGTACATTACATCTCACTTGATATACAATGTATCATGTGACATGTGAAAAGTCCCCCATAAAACAAAAGGGCGGCTACCATTCCATTACAGTACAGGTATATTATGTATGCTCATAATGTATTATTATTTTATTATTTTTCGTGTTCTTTATTATTAAATAATAAGCCTAAAATGACTGTGTTTTTTCTTGGTAAAGGGTGAAGCGTCATAAAGTAATACCTTTCTCTTCTTGTCATGTCTTGTTCAGGTCTGTGATTAATAGGCATATTTTAAGACTTGTTAATCTATATACCTGGATTGTCTGGTTTCAATAGAACAAACAGTACTCTGTTAATATCTTTAGATGTTTGGTTGTATTCCTTCTGCTTGATTGAGTTTTCACAGTAATCTTATTTTTTTTTAAGAGACCTTATACACTTACTTCCTGCACTTAAAAAATTTGTTTGTGATAAAACTGTGAAACAGGATCACCATACATTATACACATATTTTTTTCAATTATCCTGACTGGACAGGTGAACTATGAGCAATTCAGAATATATCTGATTACAGTATATATTTGTAAGTATATTAACTTAATCAAGATGAATTGGATAACAAAACATCACTGCACTTCCACTAAATGTATTCTACAAATAGGTAATATTGCATACCTGCACAAGAGGAGAGACGCAGATGATCAGAGAATAGTAGAGTAGCAGGAATAATTGAGGTGGAGGTCAAAATGTTTGAGTAGATACTAGAGATCAAAACATGTGAGAAGCACCAGTAGCTCAAAAATTAAATTTACCTAGGAAATTTCAATAATGCACAGCTGTAATTGGTGCATATAAACAAGCTTTAACTACCGAGTTATACATATGACACTGTTCAGCCTCATATTAAGAACCATTTGTGAGGACCAGGAATTGAAGCATCTCTGTCAGTAAGAGTATACATACATACATATCTCACCTATGTTCACTTGTATTACAACCTGAAGACTAAATTACTTTTAACATCTGGTACCTAAATTGATATATTCTTGGATTTTGTGCAGGACTGCCTGCAACAAAACTCACAATTAGCAAAAACTGTCTTGGGCAAAGGTAAAAATTATAATAAAAATTTGTATCTAAAAATTAGCGTTCCATATCAGAAGTGTGCAGTACATTTATAAATTGATGTACACACCTTTGTACAATGTTTCCAAGGATTTTATGCCCACAACCCATCAAAATATTTGTAATAGCCTATTTCAGAAGGAATTTAAGTTCATTGTGTATTATTCAGCCAAAAATTTCACATCTGTTGTAAATGCGCAAATAAAAAAAATAAAATAAATAAATAATTGTTTAAAACCTATAGCCTAAACTGCTTGCTTCGTGTTATTCATTACAATACATTGTAATGAGGTCTGCAAAAAACAAGTATTTTCCATAGTTACGATTATGTTCCATGAGTGTACAAAAGGTGACCTCCACTGACACAATTATTTACTAGATGATGAAGCAGAAACTAATTATTTTTTATTTATATTAATGTAAACATGATGACCTCTGTCAATGGTGGGGTTCAGTAGAAACCAAAAATTTTATGAATTTCAAAACAAGTAATATTCTGAACCTTCACCACATGAAAGACTAATAATAATATGACGATTGTTTCAACCACAGAATCATCTTCATCATCTTCTAAAAAAGTTGGTATGTAATCAAAAGATCTTGTTAAAACTAATCAATGGATAACATCAGTGGCGGCTGGTGGTTCCACATTTTGGTGGTTGCAGTAGTAGGTTGAGTGGGGGAGGAGGGTAAAAGAACACATTAAACAAAAAGCAGATTTACTACATATGTACATCATACATAGTGCTGTCATATGGGAAAAATAGAGTTACTGTTTTCCAATTATATTTGAGCATTTAATTTGTGGGAAATTCTAAGTAAATTGTGTTGAGACAGTTCATCTAACAAGCATGATGCAAGGGACAGACCAAAAGAGCGTCATGTTTAGTAGGAGCAATGACGCCCCAGAATCTTTCAACCTGTTTACATTTTATTATATAACGATACACTATGACCATTTGAAAAATATTAGCAATCAACATCAGTGGTCTCACCAACAGTTACTGCCAAATAATCCGCTTCTTGTATCTTATTTCTTCATGGCATATTTCTAACATTATATTTAAAAGTTCACTTTGAACGGTTTTTGAGGTCCCTTTAAATACAGTTTCTTTCTCTAACTGGTTTTTCATTGCTGTGTTAAGCTCAGACCTGAAACCAATTAAGCCTCGAAATACACCAGGATTTAATGAAGATCCAGTCTGTCTCATCATGACCCCGCAAAGCTAATTCAAAAGTTCCACAGAAGCGGATACAGTTTATTATTATATTTAAGACGTAGCGACTGCTGCTAACTCTTTTGTTGTGTAAAACAATATTTCGTCTATATTCACTGCCCAGCTGCTATGCTATATTAACTGTACAAAAAAAAAAGAAAACTGAAAATCATTCTTTATATGTACACTTGACGCCTGATGATTTCTTATTTTTTTCGGCTAGATGATTAATATCTACATACATACATACATCCTCGGCGCTACAGCCCAGTCCGGGCCCTGGCCTCCAAAAGAAATCTTCCCCACTGGTCTCTACTCCCGGCCAATGTCCACCAGTTTGCTGCACCCAGCCTCACTGCCTCCTTACCAACCTGGTCCAGCCATCTTGTACGCGGGACGATTAATATCTTTCTTTACAAATTTTGTGCAGGGTCCTCTCCTCCAAACAATAAACATGGAAAACAAAATAAAGAATTTCTTTCGTCACAACCACATAACTAGTCAGTATTTTCATTATATTCTAGTTTAAATGATCGATTAAATTGTTGACCCCCTGATTTTAATATTTTATTTATTGTTAAAGGGGCATTTGGCGTCCTAGTGTATTGGTTCTTAATGCTATTCATTTTAAACTAAAAAAAAGTTTAAAAGCACGCAGAATCACTAACTCCAAAAAAGCACAAACACAAACACACAGCGGCACTAAACAAAGAAAAAATAATACTTAACATATAGTTCAATTAATATAAAGTTGATTGACACTATTATCACAATCGCAGTTATACAAAATTATTACTATAATTTTATAAAGTCAAACATTCGGTAACGTCTACTGGTATCTCTGATACGTGTGTGCTGTACTGCACAGCAGCGCTTGCGGTGGTGGTTTGCAGTACTCCCATGCACCAGCTGAACCTATTTCCAACTGTCGTGTATTTCATCCCTACCACTGTTTTTGTCACTGTACTGTGTTTAAGTTGTATCACAACGTTGACGTTTACTGGTTTGCAGAGCTCAAACAACCAGCTGAGTGCAGAGGAACTACCGGCAGCGCACTCAACTTACTCGTCTATGGTGTGCTGCATTAAACATTACATTTCAACATTTGCCTAGCTGTACAAAATTAAGTTCGTCTGAAAAATAACTGTTCAAAAATAAGATTGTTTTGACATTAAAAATTGTGTTGTATCACTTAGTCTAAATATATACGTATACATGGTTATGTTAGACCTATAAATACTGGTGGTTGTGCAACCTTACAACTTTAACACCAGCCGCCCCTGGATAACATAAAATGACACAAAGAGACATTAATAATTTGACGTGCCAAAAACGTCTTCAGCTTGGAGATTGACCGCAAGAGTTTCCTTGTGAAAGAGTTTCCATCTCTAGGAAGTTATTGACTAGGAAGTTCCACCTCTACTCTAACAGATATTCTTTACTGGCTGGGGATATTATTGACAAGGTGTGTTTTTAAATACATTGCTTTATTCTATAAAGAAATAACATCTTATCAGGAACACATCCTATTTCTAGCAACCTACTAAAGGAATCATAACTAAAGAAGGTTTGCTGTGGCTTCTCATAGGAACCTCAAAAGATAGATGAGAGCAAATGCACATGGTATCTCTTAAAATCAATAATTCCATCCTATATATATTGCAACGTATTTATGTGTGTGAATTTTTATATGTACTTTAATTTGTATAGCCCCACGTTCTTTGGGAGCCAAATATGCAACAATACATATACATAAACACAAATTTAGCGTGACCGGTCTCACGTTCAAGATTGACAAATTATGTAACAATATAACATTTAAATTGGGTTTCAGGTGTATCTGCAATAAGAACTCTATATAACTTGTAACGGTATTTCAAATTTATTTGATATCATTAAAAATTTGTGCACCTGGCACTGACTTCGATTTAAAACATTCGTTATTATTTGTTATTATGCCATAAGGCTTATGCTACATACATCCTTACTGACTAAATATTCTATTCTACTAATTATTGTATTAAAGAAAAATCTCATTTTCATACTACTCAGTCAATTAATGTGTTTCAAAATATCAATATTTAAATCTCTTTTTATATATTGTAATGTACTCAAAATATTAATAGTGATTGAATTTATCTTTTGTTTCTCAGTACTGTTTTATCTCAAATACTAATTGTTTTCATTTAAATGCTTTGTATTCATTTTATTTCATATTAATTTGAGCTCTTGTTACGTTAATCGTATTTCTAAAACATCTATGTTTTTAATTCTACTTTACAAGAAACATTAGCTCTTACTTTAAAATAAAATAGAAATGTCTTTAATTGTCTTTGAGTTCATTGTACGATTAAGATATAAATAAGTTGTTTATCACCTTATTGTCGTCAATCATACTCGATCATTTTGATACATCTGTAGTCATCCTCATCTCGCATTCCAGCGTCGGCTGTCTCTCTTCTCCTCTTGTCCAGCGTCAAATCACTCTCTGGAACTCTCCTCTTGCTGTTTCTGACGTCAATGGATCTTCTTATGTAATTCTTCTTATGTACTGCTGTTATTATTTAAAAATGATTGTATTTATAACTTAGTTACATAGTTGTATGTAACTGGAAAATTTAAATTATTTACAAACAAATAAATACGCCGTGCGGACGGGCATAAGCTCCCGCTGCACCGTGGATGATTTAAGAAAGAGAACCACTGTAGCTTGCGTGTCCTATTTATACCCATGTCTTGGTCAACACCTGCAGTGGTACAAAATCGACATGTCAGAAACTGTCTCTGGATTCAGTTCCCCCACTCTTTGTCAAATTCGCTATTTCTTATATTTCTGCGAATTGCAGAGTCCTGTAAGTATACTCTTATACTTATCTTATAACTATTTTTACAACACATGTTCACTGTAATTTTGGACATTGCAACTTAACCCTTTCGATTTGTACACAGTTATTTCACTATTACACTCGTATGATGTGTCACTTTCGCGTGGTTTTCGTACACAGTATTTAGTAAATTTTATTACATTTTATTGTGGTTTTGGATTTTAATTCTTAATTCTAGTTTATGAATAATTACAGAAAAACAGTAATTGTGCAATTATTCATCTTGGGGTGGCAAACTCGCCTGCATAGACCTGCGTTCACACACACTAGCAAAATACTGGTGTACACACTCTCAGTTACATTTGTGTGTGTGTGCACGTCGATTCAGGTCGAAACACCTGTTCATATTTTTGTCTGAGCCAAGCTTGCAATCCCTGACATGCTTATTTCTAATATATTATTAATTATTTACAGTTTATTAGGTATATTTAAATTTTTATATTCAATGCTCACTACATCACTTATTTGTACTGTCGCAATATATTTAGTGTATAGTCCCTGTGCACATTGTCAGGCAATCCCTTTAATAAAAGAAAACCTGACAGTTTTTGTCAGTGAAATTGGTTTCCCACTTTGTTTAGATTACATAGAGTTAATTTAATATGATATGTCATTAGAAAAATAACTTTTTTATGCCTACAACATATGTTGGCAACACTGAGAGATTCTTTACATCCCTTGTTAGGTTTACAAGCATGTGATTCAGTAAAGTTCTTGTGAAGTTGTTGAATTACTGGTACCAGTTTATGTTTTGAAGTGTTACTTTTTGGTGTTTTAAATTTTATTTGATTTAAAATAAAATTTAAAACACCAATAAAATTTAAAATAATATAATTTTATTTAAAATGTTAATCATACACTACAGTTCTGAATATGTTTATTTTTTGTTGCTCAATAACTTTAACATCAAATATTCAGGTAACTGACACGGGCAAGGTGAATGATGTCACTGATGAACAGAAAGCTATTGTAAAGCATCTGCTTGAATTTGAAATATTTAATATAAGTGAAACTGCTAGAAAATGTAACATTTCTAGACAGTCTGTAAGAAGAATAAAGGAAAATTTAACTACGCGTACCAATATTTCACTCTGCAGTGTGTTGTCATAAATAAGTGTGTGGTTATTTCTCCAAGAAGTGAGAGAAAATTAATGAAAATCATTAAAGAAAACAGAGCTGCCACTAATGCAATTATCACAAAAGCACTAAATGATTCTGGAGTAGCAGCAGCTGGTAGATCTGCTCACTGACGTCTGCTGTACTTAATGAGAGTCAAATGTCAGTGACCCTCAAGAAACCCAAGCTGACTACAGCTATGAAAGAAAAGAGGGTACTACGGGCAAGATGTTCACTTCTGTAAACTGGGATAAGGTAAGTAACAATGTTAGAATAGTTCAAGTAACATTAAGGTTACATTAAGGTATATTTGTGTAAAGCAGTATTAAGCAAACTATTACAAAGGCCAGTTCATCAAGCTGACAGTAATATTTTTTTTACACGTGTGCTTCAGTGATGAGTGCACATTTCAAGTCCTCAGTGAGAAAAAGCAATATGTAAAACAAAGACTTGGAGAAAAATTTAGTGATGACTGTGTTGTAAAAACTATTAAACACCCACCATCAGTGACGATATGGTCAGTCATCAGCTCTAAACGACTCAGACGGCTTTATGTTGTTGAAGGGACAATGCAACAGGACCAATACACTAGAGTACTTCAAACAAGACTGTTAAATCTTCAAGACCCCAATTAAATGAGTGGTTTCTCAACAGTGAAGAGAAACAATTCATGATTCACCTACCTGCCATACAGCAAAAGGTGTTAAAAAATTTCTTGCCTAGAACAGGATACCATTTCTTGAGTGGCCAGGAAATTCACTACATCTCAACCCAATTGAAAAATTATGGGAGCTTTTAAAATGAGAAATTGGAAAGGATCGTATAACTTATAAGATACAACTCATTTCCAGAATAATTTGGCATTGGAATCATAATGATAACTGAATGAGTGAGAAGAAGAAGGAAAACATTCCACAGATCATTATTTTCAGAAAACAATAATAAACTGAGTTGTGGCTAAATGAGTGACTATATCGAAAATTTTCCAATTATAAAATTACTCATTAAAACTATAATTAAAGGTCCCAAGTTACAATATTAGCATAATTTTAATAAGTAAATATATGATTTTTAGCATATGATAGTAAAGTTTGTGAAATCTTTTCCTTTTTGATCTCAGTTCCAACCGATAACAGATAACATTTTAAAAAAAAAGTAATTAAAACTTTATTTACTTTTTACTATTGTTTAGTATAATTAAAATTAATTTAGTATAATTAGTACAATTAATAATTTAGTGCAATTATTGTTCATAGAATTGTTTAGATTCACAGTAATCTTTTTATGTTTTGCATATTAGAAAATAACAAAGAAATATATATATAAAAACTAAAAATAACTAGTGTCTTTCTCTTCTTAGTTTGTAACACTGTTAATAATTTTGAATATTATTATAAAAATAAACAAAAACGTAAAGAGTAAAAGTAACAATTGTTTTCCTTTTCCAATATTGATAGCACTTTAATCGCTTAGTAGTTCACCATTTTTGTCTTGTATATTTGATGTAGGTCATGATATAATATTTCTATAAAATTCTTTATGTTCAAGTGCAATAGACTGTAGATTTTAGCCACATGTTGTATCTTCTTGTCATTTATAGTAACTTTCCTGTCGTAAACATTGCTAATAGGAAGTAAAATATCAACCCCCCCCCCTTGTAAAGTTTGACCACTTCACTGTGATTACTATCAATAAACTCATGTGCTAGCACAATTACCTTTTGTTCTTCCTTGTAGATGAAATGTTGATATTTATTTATGTTAAGCATATCTCTACCCTGCAAGCTTTTAGTACTTCTTTTGAAAACTTTAGGCCACCACTCTTTAAATTTAATATTTGTTGACTTTCCACTGACCTTAGGTTGAAAAACGGCTCTGTCATTTTAGAACTTCTTATCATTTCATCCTACTGAAGTGGTGTAAGTCCAGTCATGATAACAAATAACTCTTTTTCCAACTGCAAAGTTCTGGTCACAAGGAAGAAAGCTATGACTGCAGATTGGAAAGTAGTGGTGCATTATTTGAAACCACCCATTTATAGTTAGATTCATCAGTAACTTTACCAATATGAGGTTTTAATTTTGTCTTGGACATGAATCGCTGAACACGTGTAATTCTTTCACTTCAAATGAAATGGAATTAGCAATATAATCACTTAAAAGTGAAGCAATCTCATCAGGACTTTTTTACGCTATTCCTTCATGATATGTGTAAAATATGGCTTTCTGACTACCTAAATTATGAATACAGAAAACAAGGTGCTACAACTTTCGTAGGTAAAACATTTTTTGCAAGGGCAGGAAGGTTTTGCATGAAATCAAAAACAATGCCTGCTACATCTTTTCTGGAGCTGCATAAAGTTTTTACCTCTTCACTTTTTTTGTAAAACTTACAAGCTCTTCTTTTATGGTCAAGTAATTCTGCAACCAAAGGGTGCTTAGCATTATTATTCAAAGGTGTAGACTTTTTTAGTATTTAAATCTTTGCATTTTGAACACACGTTAATTTGTGGTCTACCAAATCTGTAGCCATAATTTTATGTGTAATAACTTAAGAAATACCGGTATTCATATTTTATTACATTCTGCAGATCTGGATGTTTTTTGAGAAACATATTATGCATAGCTTTATAAGTCAACCCAGCTTCAAATTAGGTTATACGATGAGGTGAGTAATGACAATTCTTTTAGGAGAGGAGTCAATATGAACATCCAGTTTGATTAAAGCAACTTTTTTGGAATTTTATTTTGGTTGCTGTGTTTGCCTGTGATGTCAATAGACTGTGATCTATCACCTAGTAACTTAGTTAAACGAAAGAGTACTTTACTCAAAATCACATGTAAACTAAGAAAAGCTTTCCGATTGTTGTTCACTTTTTGGTCTACCATTGTACAGTGCGTTAATATTTTCTCTGTTATTAGAAGTAAACATCCCAGTACACATCTTTTTATACTCGCATTCAGATGCAGTAATCTTTTGCTCCACTAACCTGCCTTCAGTAGTAACAAACTCTTCTCCTTTAAGCCTACCTGATTTCATCAGATCTTTTATATTACTACATCCTCTTCTTTTATTTACAGAGTTTCTATACTCACATTCAGACATTTTCACAACTGGTGTTAATATTTGAACTGCTTTTAAAGTAAATTAACATATAAAAATTCTTGCAAGAAAACAAACATAAACAGCAGCAGCCTGCTCTGTAGGAACATACAGTACACTAACTACACATTGAGAGTAAGAAGGAACACATTCCAGGAATGTTTCCCTCTTGCACTCACACAAATTTTCAACCTGTTGATAATTACATTAAAAATAAAGAAATGTTTCCTTTCTACACACCAACTGATGTATTTTTAGTTTGTAAACAAAATGGCTATCTCAGTTAAATTTGGACAAAATGTGGAATCTCTTCCTTCTTCTCCTCACCCATTTGATTTAAAGGAAAAGACTTTAAACTGCATTAAAAGCATGCCTAGAAGAACTTTAGCAGCATTATCAGAGCTAATGGAGGGATACCGTAACAAAATACTAAATACAGTAGACAATTTAATGTACAAATAATCACTCAGCTGACGTAAACAATTTCACAGTCATTGCCAACATTTGTCATAGGCATAAAAAAGTTATTTTCCTGTGAAATATCATATTAAATTAACAATATGTAACAGCTATGAAATCTAAAAGTGAAAACCAATTTTCTTCTTCGTATTGTTTAAATTAGCAGCCATCCTTACTTTTCTTTTATAAAATTGCTAAACTGCTATAATTGTTATTATTTAACCTGTTGTTTAAGACCTGAAGATGTCAGTGATGACGAAAAGCTTTGTCTAAATAATAACAATTATAGCAGTTTAGCAATTTTATAAAAGAAAAAAAAAAAAACAATTTTGCTGACAAAAACTGTCACCTATTCTTTTTTTAAAGGCATGGCCTAATAATATGTACCTGAAAATGGTAAGCCCCAAATATAAAAGACAAATGTTACAGGCCCTTACAAGAACACATAACAAAGTTCTCCTGCTAGCACTGGCTTTATCCATGGAGATCTAAATGCAAGAATTGGCAATGATAATTATACTTCCTGGAGTCAAAAATTGATTTAGTATAGAATAGTCTACACTAATCAGAATAGAAACATAAAACTATTAATAAACTGTACAGTCTTAAGCTTAAGATGTAATCTGGATATAAAGAACAGAAGAAAAATACAGTCGGACCTCCGTATAGCGAATTTGATGGTTCCTAAGAAAAAATTCGATATATAGAAATTTCGATATACAGAAACCTGTTTCTTATTATTATTCGTAGGTTAGGAAAATCACTGGAATTTGTTAAAAAAATCATGTATAGGCCTCCATACTATTAAAACGACATTTTGGTAATAAATAAATGAAAACCATAAGCATTTATTTAATAAAAATTACTGTATTTATTTAATAAAAAGTATTTAGTGTACAGTACAGTATTTATTTATTTACTTTAAAAAATTGTTTGTATTTAAAAAAGTAGGAACTTACGTGTTAAATGAGTAATACTGTATTTTATTAATTGGTCGTAAAATAATTTCGAATGTCTTTCTGAACCAAATTTGATGCAGATTCCTCATAAAAGTGTTCACATTTGTTGAGCGACTGGAAAATATCATCAGGCACATATTCTTCCGATTGAAGACCTCGACGGATTGTTTCAAATGCTGCCATCATTTCTTTCTTAGAAGGTTTAGGAACTTCAATTTCTTCTGCCTCATTGTCTTCACCTAAATCTTCAGTATCTTTTAATGAACTTAAAATGTTATCGTCCGTTGGATATTCTGCAACAATAACGTCTTCGTCGACGCTTAAAAATTCATCGAGTGATATGTCTTGATCTATTGCGCCAGTTGACTGTAACTGGTTCCAACAATCCTCAAGTTGTGGCAGTGCAGTAACTTCTTCCACAACAGTATTTTGAGAGAAGCCAGCTTTTATAAAACAATTCTGTATTGTTGATTCTGCTACATAATTTTGCCACACCTTTGCTACCTCTGATATACACAGTCTGAGATTAATCGCATCATCAATAGGTTTGTTGTTTTCCAATGCAAAAATGAGGCTCTTGAGGATCTGTTTTCGGTAAAGCATTTTGAGATATTTTATTACTCCCTGGTCCATAGGTTGTAGTTTAGATGTGGTGTTTGGAGGGAAAAAACCAGCTTCACATTTGTTAACTTTTTTGCCACAAAAGGAGGGTGTGCCAGACAATTGTCAACAAAAAGAACCACTTTTCTTTTTTGTCTTATCAATTTTTTGTCAAAGTTTACTATCCATTTCTCAAAAATCTCACTCGTCATCTATGACTTCTTATTGTATTCGTAGTCGGTTTCTAAAGACTTCACTCCTTTAAAACATCTTGGTTGCTTGCTTTTTCCGATCACCAACAGTTTATTTTTTTCTTTTCCGGACATATTGGCACACACGACAACAGTTATTCGTTCTTTACTATGTTTACCTCCGAAGCATTTATCGTCTTTAAAGGTTAGAGTCTTATTTGGTAAACATCTGAAAAAAAGTCCGGTTTCATCTATGTTAAAAACATTATCTGGTTCATACTCTTCTAAAATTAACCTTAAAGTTGTAGTTTTCCACTGGTTACAGTCTGCTTCAGATACACTTCCACTTTCTCCCGAAATAACTTTTTCTTTAATGCTGTGACGTTTCTTAAATTTGTCCAACCATCCAGAACTTGCTTGAAACTCTTCGTGCCCCAACACTTTAGCATACTCTACCACCTTTTCCTTTATAAGTGGTCCTGAGACAGGCATGTTTTTATCTCGCACTATTGTCACCCATTTAAGAACTGCTTCGTCCACGTCATCATATTTGCACGTTTTAGACCGTTTTCTATCTGCTCCTACATTTTCATGAGTTTTTAAAACAGATTCTCGATTCTTTATTATGGTTGACACTGTACTCGGCGGAATCAAAAACTTTATCACAGCGTCTTTTTTTCGCATTCCACTATCCACATCTTTTAATAATGCCACCTTTTCTGCAACACTCAAAGATTTTCTTTTTGACATTACAGCATTTACGTTCTCGTGAACTCAAGAAAAAATAAAAAATAAACTCAAAACAAAAATAAAGACTGACTGAAACTGAGTTAACCTTACTCCTTAATAACGTACAGTACTACCGAATGATGAGATACTGTAATGCGCGGGAACGATTGTTGTAGATTGAGGGAGTGAGGAACACGCACAGTGTCACGTGAATCACAGATAATTTTCCCCTCATTTCTGAAGTTACAAAGTTCGATATATAGAAATTTTTTTCGATATATGGAAATTATTTTATATTGAAATTTCACGGGACTTAAAAAAAATTCGATAAATGGAGATTTTCGATATAAAGAAGTTCGATATACAGAGGTCCTACTGTAGTTGTTCAAGGTAAAATTTTGTATGACGATTGTGTGTCATTTGATAGAAGTTAAATAACACAACAGTTAAAATGGCCACTACAGTATGTTTATGAAAGAAGAAAATTAGACATGAGCAGAGACATATTAAGTTCTTCAAAACTCACATAGGCCCTAAATCTGGTACCAGCAGTGGCGTGCGGTGGGTAAATATTTCAGTGAAGCTGACTCATATCCGATATCGTACATCGGTCTGTACTTCATTTAAATTTCCTGCTATTGTTGCCCCATCATACGCTTGAGCGACTAGTTCTCACTGCAAATTCAATCAGCAACTGGTGAATTTAACTTCAAATGTTAAAAAGGGATAATGCACAGCGATACCAGCAAACTCAACATCATGCAGTCCAACTCAACTGAAGCCAGGTTCAGTTTGCTACCATGGCAGTGGTGGTTTTCTATCTCGCTCTACGTGCACGCGCATCTTTCTACACAGGGCTACCTCAAGCTGTGACGAACCTGCTTCACTGTCACATACACTGTCATATAAATAAACTCCCTTTTGTACAGAAGCTATACATACTGATTGCACAGAAGACTACGTTTCAAGAAGCATTGAAAATACACGAGGGCAGAGGAACGTTTCATTCTCCAATTAATGCCCTGTGTTATATTAGGCAATTATACGAGCTGAATATAGAGGATTTTTTGAAGCCTTGTATAATAAAAATTGTTTCCAGCGTCCTATTTTAAGAACCAAAATTGTAACAGTAACGCCACAACAGACAATCTTTTAGTACGAGGTTGCTGCAACTGCAAGTTACTGTGTAAGAGAATACACAATATTTTGCTTAAGTTGAGAGAAAACATTAAATTATCGTCATACATATTTATTTGTATAAACATACAAAAAAAGGCATAACATTATTGAAACATAAGCAATTGATATTAAATTTGGTTTTGTTGCAGTATGCCTATGAGGTGGGATTAGGCTTTTACTCTCAATGAACCTGCATGACAGTGTATAAAGTCAGTCTACTTAGTCACGTTAGATAATTCCAGTGAACTTTTATTTTGGCTAATTAAAATTAGATTCAATTAAATATTAACATCTACCCTAAACAATATTGCAGTTACTGTGTCATCAGTCATTAGTGAAGCAGTGCTTAACTTGCTTCCCTTGACCACACACCACTGGGTACCAGTCTTGAAGTTTTTCATTTAACTATTAATTCCAGCAAAATTACTTTTGTAGCCTGTTATGAGGAAATCAACTTTAAATGGAAAAATCTAATACTATATTCAAAAGTTCACAGGTTCACAGAATTGGTGAATTTATTTATATTTTGGTCACATTTAGAAATAATAACAAAGTATTTGATCTAATGTAGAAGAAAAGGTCAAATAATAATTAAACAGATTAATAAGCAGCTTTTAAATAAAAGACAATTACAAAAAAGAAACTTATCAGTGTTAATGAGAAGAAATGGTTTTACAAAGCTTTAATTTGATGTGTTCTAAATGCCTTGTGTTGTTATAAGTGGAAAATACTGAGTATTAGATTTGTGGAAGAGAATACCTAGTGAAACAAATTGCTTAGCCAATCCACTTTATTTTGTAAATGCGTAAATGATATCTAAACTGTATATGATTTTTTAGCTTGGCTCCATATGGACTTAATTATTTTCCCATCCTGTCTTACAATTACTAGCATGGACTTTCCTTCCATTTTCTGCATAGTCTGCTGTATTTTTATCAATTCTGAATTCAATGGAATTCACTGGCCATGTTTCTGTCCTGCATCTCAGTATAGGAGACATACACTATGATAAAAAATTATCCTTTCTAGTCACAAGGGTAGTTTGTTATTTTCACAGTATTGCTCTTTTTTTTAATGAGCTATGATATTCAGCTATTATTCAGATGGTAGTGTCTATCGCTGAATCAATGATTCATTAGTACAGTATGGCTCCATATCCACTTTATTCCCTTTTCTGTTGGTATTTTGTTTAATAACATGTGCAGTTTGATTTGAGTTGCGCGCACACACGCACACAAGCGCGCGCGCACACACACACACACACACACACACACACACACACACACACACACACAGTATGAGACAATGAGTGCACAACATAATGCTCAAACATATCCCAAGTAAAAACAAAAACACATTTTGATAGTCCTTGTAAATAATATTAATTTACATCTATTTTACTGATCACAAGTGAATCATTAAAGACAAAATTATATTTTCTGCCTCAAAAATACGAGGTTTGATCAAAAAGTTTGCAAACAATTTTTTTGAATTTTTGTGTGCTACAGGTGCACAACTGTTGTCAAACAAATGTCACATGCTACAAAAAAAAAAAAAAAATTATACGATGTCCACACATTTTAGTAAGAACTGTCTTTTTAGTCCTCTTGCATGTATAGATATTGACAGCTAATTGAGGATGATGTTTTTTGTGATGTTTTCGACATTATACGTACAATGCAAGATTGAACAACACGGATTAATTTTTTGTGTAAATAGTGAGATAAACAGCTCTATCATGGTGAAAGTGTTAATTTAATTGAAGTGGTGAAAGTAGCAAAAGTCCATCAGTTAATTTCAAATTCAAATTCCTTTTAGTCTGACACCCTGCTGGATTTTCACAAATTTTTTCAAATTTTTTAGGCTCTGAGGTCCCAAAATTTTGAAATTTCTAAAACTTAGTATTTAGATGTTAGTTAGAATTATCTTTAACTTGATACTCCACATGAATTTTTGCAATTTTATCAAACTTTTTGCTCACTTTATGGACACTGACATCCAAACATTTTGAAATTTTTAAAAATGGTCACTGCATTCAGGTTGTGGTTAAAATTCCTGCTAATCTGATATCCCACATGGGCTACTGCAATTTTTTCACAATTTTGATCCCCTTACAATTTTGCCTTCCGTCCCTCTATTTTGGAGGGATCAATCTAAAAAACAATGGGGTTCTGTAGGGTAAAATTGTGGACTTGCATACCATGGTTTACAAAAACCAGTTGATGGGTTCAAACGGAATTGAGACATACCTCAAATAGACAGACAGACAGACAGACAAATGTCTATAGGTTGAGTTAAAACTGAGAACTCGCTTTGCCTTTTCAGCAAGTAATCTTGATGACATATGTTTTCTAATTTGAATTAATTATTTTTATGGGAATTTAAGTGAGACAGTTATATAATTGTCACATTGCAGATGTTGTATTTATAATACAAATATTTTCCCAAATTCTCAAGCATTTGTTCATTCAAACTAACTTTTACAGAATACTAATGATTTTAAAAAGTACTTATGGTTTAGCTCATGAATGTTTTTTACTGTAGCCATAATAATTTTTACACAGTTTGCTCAGTGTTTCATTGTATCTAAATCCATGGTTGTAATTTCAAAAAAAACATTGTCTTAGTGCATAAAATTTCTTAAATATTTCATCTGTATCCATGGATGTAAAGCTATAAAAAACACAGTCAGCAATACTGGTGGCAGCTCCAGCATTTCAAAGGTGGGTCAGACTGATGTCTGGATAGGCTATTCTATAAGAGTGTTTTGCATAGATATGCATTCATAAATAGAATTCATAAATATTTATTCCAGTATAGTATATCCATGTCATAGTATATCTTGTCAAGTATGAAAGTTGGAGGCAACAATGTTGTAGTAGTACAAATGCGTTATATTAAAACACATTAAAACATTATACTATTTATACTCATGTTCAACAGATCTGGTTTTGTTAAAACAGGTTATTTCTCATATTATTATGGCTGAAACCAGTGTTATCTACTATAGTTGTGAATATCATATCATTATATCACTATATAATTGAGCAACTTTTAGACCAATTTCCTTTCAAGTATTGTTACTTCAAATCAGGCTGTAAGGCATTCATTGTACACTCTGTTCTTTAAGTAGACTTTTGATCTTTCAAAGCACAGAAATTATCTCTCATAGTCAATAAAGCAGTTGATACAGGAATAGTAATGATTATCTGTGGCTAACTTATATACTTCATTTAATATTAGTTTCTTGGATTTCGTTATCCATGGCTTGTCCGTTGATTAACTAAATATAATTATATCACTACCAACTCCGAGTCGGTATAATTAATTTAGTTAATATTAGTTTGTATCTTTCCAGTAGCTAAAGAAGAGCAGATAAATTTTGAGCTAGCCTGGAAATCGCATTCTTTTAAAATATTAATTTCTTAATATCAAAATCTGTACCACACACAATCTGTAATCTGCAATCCAAAGAATCTGTATGACACACACATAATAAACTGTTAATCTGCAGATGTAAAAGTTTCAGTGACTGAATCTAGACAATTTATATCATTAAAAATGTTTGAACTGTCATCGTAACTGAACTTAAAAAAGTTTTAACATTAGACCTAAAATGTATAGAGGTTACAGATTGAAGATAGTCTAGACTTAAGTTACACTGATAATCTGCAGATGCTTTGAAATGTTCACAGTAAGATTTATTTTTTTGTTACCTGGCCTTATATACAATTGTTTTAACCTTTGAATTCAATTTTGCAAATGCAAATTTGTAGAGCATCTTTCTGGTTTTATGGGTGACTCATTTTTTTCTTTATTATTATTGTTTTTTTTTAATGCAATATTTTAATATCTGTTTTTTAAACAGTAGTTTAATCTCTTTTAATACTGCTGTTTATGAATGTGAATTTTGCCCACTGCTACACAATGTGTTTGTTTCTGGAAAAGTTCTCTCTTCACAGTTTTTATTTTATTTCCTTTACGTAGAGTTTTTAATCAATTTTCTTCAACAGTTAAATAAATTATATTTTATTCTTATCTTTGTATATTCAATGTTGTGATACATGGTTTGAATCATTAGGAATAATTTGGAATTACAATAGTTAAAACAAAAAGGTCAATAACAGTCATTAATAATATGATACTAGTGAAACATACATCATACAAAGGCACTATAATGAATGTTGTAATATAAATAAAAATATTACAAATAAAAATAAAAATAAAAATTATGAACATTTTAATAAGCTCCTTCTTTGGAAACGCCAATTTGTAATATAATTATTACAAATAAAAATAAAAATTGAATTGGATTGATATGTGTTGATATTTGTTGATACGTATTGATATTTTGTTTATCACTGGGTCAGTCTGACTCCTTAAAGTCCCACTGTTAGGCTAGTCAAATTGTGATATAATTTCAAATGTAATAATAAATAGAATATAGAAATATTGATGATAAGAATATGTTATAACTAGGTGTGTTTGATTGATAAATAATAAATACATCAAACTTTAAAAATTCTGCAAATATTTTTTCTCGTTCTTGTATAGAGTTTGTTGGAAGGATTTAATTTAATTAATTAACAATTAATTAATTAGTTGGATTTGTAGTTTCCTTCTTTGTCTATTCTCTCAATGTGAATTATGTTTTTACTTACAAAAAAAAATAATAATAACATTAATGGTAGAAATAAAAAAAAAACAATGCTGGTAACTGAATACTGATTTGCGTTTATTCATTCAAAATTGTGCGCCAGTCAAACTGCGCATGTCCCAGGCACTGGCTAATATTCGCCACAGTCGGCAGTGAGAAAGATTAACAAATATATTTTTTACAAGTTTAAATTTATGGTTCTTTTAACGAGTCGAAATGGTCAGAGGGCAAGGAACAAGATACATTTAACAGGTATTCTTAAACTAAATGTTAATATCTGAAATAGAACAGAATTATTATTACAATTGTCAATTAGAAAGAAATTATTTAAATTTTGAACCAAGTCGAAGAAATGACGTCACTCTGCTCCAGGCAGCACTGGTCGATCGTCTGTATAGAAATTCAGCAATGGCCGCCGTCTGCTCGTTTTAACTGCTATGACGCCGTTGGAATTGAAGATCTTCTCCCACAGAAATAAAACGATGTTCCCTTTTTCTGCGAAGCAGTGTTGTTCCAAAATATAGTGTTGAATGTCCCCTCGTCGTCTGCGATGTCGAATTCTGGATGGATCTCTTGTGTAGTGTGATGTTCAAATATGTGTGTTGGTTCTTTGTGAATTTGTTCCAAAAATTGTTCAAAAATGGCTGTCGATTTCTGGTGTTGCGTTTTTATGGTGTTATTCTGTGTTTTTGGAAACTTGTGAAGTGTTAGACATAGATAAATAATGTTATTTCACTTGTTAGTTCATCTCCGTTACACGCCACATAACCACACTTGGTTTTAATATAAATTATTTGGTTTTCAAAACTCCACTAATACATTTTTCAACTGTTCAGCTTTGTGATTAACAATAGACTAAACGACGCAACGTCGTCGTTTTAAGGCAATTTGTGGTATGTCTTTTTCCTCTTCATATTGTTTAATTATAAAATATCTGTCTAAGACTTGTTTCACTATCTAACTATACATAACAAGTTTTCTTATTTTTTACTGTATTTCCAATATTTCTTAATTTTACATGAATCTAACTATTCAGTAATATTGATTATTTAATTTTACATCTTTTGATATATAGCTGGGTTTGTTTCAAACTCATTTAAGCCCAAAAATTACAATTTTACATAATAATTGTATTCCCCATATTTTGTACAAATTCAGTGTTTTAAAGGTTTTTATTTGTTTTTTCGGTATAATATTTCCATGGAATACACCTAATAACTCCGTAATTACTTTGTTGTTAATAATTTGGTTATTAAAACATTTCAATATTGATTAATTTGCTGTTTAGTCTGATTTGATTACTATCATAAGCCTATTTTTGACTGTTTCCAAAAGAAGTTAGTTTTCTTTCTTTTGTCATTCTATTTGCTATTAACTGTATCTGTATTAATTATATTTTCAATTTCTGTATTGTATGTATTGAATTCTATTCCTATTACATAGATTAATTCTTTGATAGATAGTTTTTTTTTTGTTTATAGGCCATTCTGTGTTTACAAACATAGTGTCTTGGTGGGTCTGTTTGTACATTATACATGGTTTACTGATTTGAATAAAACTATTACATTTTTATGCCCTACTTGCCTCTCTGACTTACACAATGGAAAATTAAATGACATGATTTTAATTACAATAGAATATCTTGTATCTACTAAACTTTCTTTATACTAATAACATCATTGAACCATAACATGAACATCTTATGCCTAATTTTAACAAAAACATCTTATTATCAACTATTTTCCATATATCACCTAATTTTAACAAAAACATCTTATTCCTATTATTTTTTTCTGTATCATCAAATGATAACAAAATAGCTTATCCTAGACATAATTTAATTAGAATAAATAAAAAACTCCTATTACTAGTAACACTGTCAGTCACTAACTGTCTTGTGTATGTATTATTCTTATGAAAACACTTTAACTGTGATAAAAAACCTCGTGTATCTATTTACACCTTACATCTAAAATATTATTTAATTAATAATAAATAATAAACATCTTAATATTAGGCATACCTTCAGTTATGAACTGTCCTTTGGTATTTTTGTCCTCACCATTTATTTAGTTATAATTAAAGAAAACATTTTATATGTAATAGTCCTTCTTATATCTAATTTAAAACTCTTATTACTAGTAATGTTGTCAGTCTTTAGACCGTCTTTCATTTCAATGGTTTTATTATTATTATTCTACACTCATGGTAGTCTTTTTATAATACTTAAACCTCATTGAAGATTTTTTCATAGATTTTTTAACTATGTTTCTCACTGTACACTCTGTAGTTCCTTAATTTTGTTATCTCACTTCACTTTATTGTATTCTACACTCTGGTAGTCTTTTTAGTGAGTTCTACTCTATGGTAGTCTCTTTTGACATATTTTTTGACATGTTACACTTACAACTAATATACAATTTGTTTTTATAGTATTGTATCTTGTAACTTGTTTGGGGTTTACCTATATCGGTTTCAATTTTGTCTCATGGTATTTATTATATGATTAACATTTTGTTTTGGCATATCTCTTCCTGTTTCTGGTCTCTTTGTTGGAATCTTGATATGTTTCGTCCGTTCTTCAAATATCACATTAGTAGTTTCCTTATTAAAATGGTTTCATGACAGATTATTTCCTTTTTTATGGTCCTTCCCTTTTTGTACTGCTTCCCCAATCTACTGGGTATACTGCTGGTTTAACTGGTTTTTTCATAGTAGGTTATTTTATTTAATGGTTTTCTTTATTATCTTCCATTTTTATTCGCATTTTATAGACTTAATTATACAGTTTCTAGGGTAATCCTTAAACAATTTATTCCCCTCACTCACTATGGAACTTTTTCTTTTATTTATGTAACATTAATTCAAATGTTTAGTGTGATAATTTTGTTATGTTACATATGCTCTCCTGTAAAAGTGATTAGTTCAGATCATACTCTGTATGGATGAAATAATTACTACTAATTCTTTTGTATTTACATTTTCTCCGTGATTACATGTTTTCACTTTATATACCTTCCTTTTCCACCATTGCTTCCTCTCAGATGATGTGTATCTCCTTCATTAGTTTCTTTTTTTTTTTTTCATTGATAAGTGATCTCCAATCTTGTGTATAACATTATCATTTTATATTCCTTCTTATTTGGTGCTTCCTCACCAGTATGTTTACTCCCTAACATTCCCTAACAAATTAATTGGAACAGTTCAGAGTGGCACTTTTGGCTTCAATCCCTGCTGTCCAATACTTCAATTGAGTCCAGAGGTATTATCATCTCTGCTCAACACATAAGACTGATGGCATTTTCTACATCCAGTCATAAAAATAAATAAACAGTAAAAGTAGTCATTTTTGACTAAAATAAACATCTTTAGATTCTTCACTTCATAATACGTTATACTAATTAATACTTTTATACACTTGACTCTTCTTCTCTCTTAAAGCTTATTCCATATTAGGTGGTTTAGGTATGTGGTATAATATACATTTCATCATGTTTACATAGTAAGTAGTATTTATATTTACTCTTTCTACCATCTGGTATCCATTGAGTTATTTTTATTGCTCATGGTATAACATGAATTAATTCTTTATCACTTTCACTATAACAGAGGTTGTTGTAACAGCATTATCATTATTAGTATCAGGGTTTTTTTTTTTTTTTTTTTTTTTTTTTTGGTCTCACTATTTGGTCTTTAGTGAGCTGGTTCTTCTTCATTGTTCCATTTTTATGAAATTATTTTCTTTGTGAGTTTGGTTAATTTGTTCGATTAAGTCATATGACATTCTGGTTTCCTTTCTCCTTTAGAATTTTGTATCTCTTTCTTACAAAATCTTTTTTCATATTTCAGAGTTATTTCTCATCATTTGTATGAGTAATGATGTGAGTTCAATGTTTTTTAATTTTAGACATTTTTATTCAACTACATTCTTTCTTATTCATAGTTGTTTTTAAAATATTTTGGTATAAGTTGTACTTATTATCGTTTTGAATTTTGAAATTATTATTCCTCAAAATTCTTTTTTCATTCATAATAGTCTTTGAATGTTTGTGTAAGTGGTACTTACTAATTATTTTGAATTTGGACAATTATTATCTCCCTCCAAATTCTTTTTACTTGCATAATAGTCTTTGAATATTTGTGTAGCTTGTACTTACTATTGCTTTTGAATTTTGAAGCTTATTATGTTCAAAATTCCTTTTATTTATTCACAATAATCTTTTAAATGTTTTGTGTAAGTTGTGCTTACTAATTTTTGAATTTTGTAATTATTTATTTATCAAAATTCTTTTTTTTTTTATCATTCACAATTGTTCGATTATTTGGTGTAAGTTGTACTTACTCATTTTTGAATTTTGTAGTTATTTTTATCAAAATTCTTATTTCATCATTCACAATTGTTCGAATATTTGGTGTAAGTTGTACTTACGGATTTTTGGAATTTGGTAATTTTTTATTATCAAAATTCTTTTTGCATCACAATATTCTTTCTGATACTTGGTGTAAGTTGTGCTTACTAATTTTTGAATTTTGTAATTATTGTTTTTCAAAATTCTTATTTCGTTTACAATATTCTTTCTGATATTTGGTGTAAGTTGTTCTTACTAATTTTTGAATTTGGTAATTTTTTATTCTTACCAAAATTCTTATTTTGTTCACAATATTCTTTCAGATATTTAGTGTAAGTTGTGCTTACTAATTTTTGAATTTTGTAATTATTTATTTATCAAAATTCTTTTTTTTTTTTCATCATTCACAATTGTTCGATTATTTGGTGTAAGTTGTACTTACTCATTTTTGAAATTTGGTAATTTTTTATTCTTACCAACATTCTTATTTTGTTCACAATATTCTTTCAGATATCTAGTGTAAGTTGTGCTTACTAATTTTTGAATTTTGTAATTATTATCTTTATCAAAATTCTTTTTGTATCATTCACAATTGTTCGAATATTTGGTGTAAGTTGTACTTACGGATTTTTGAATTTGGTAATTATATTCTTATCAAAATTCACAATTTCTTCATTCTAGTTTTAACTCACAATTATGAGTCCTCCAAATATTTTTTAATAGACAACTGATTATAAGTTCCTTTTACTTTATTCGAAATGATATCCTTTAGTACATATGTATTATTATTATTGTTTTTAATAATCAGGTATGGGCCGGTATACAGCAGTAATAACTTTTTGGTAATGCCTTCCAAAGTACTGGGTAATTCCCTGTTTTTCAGCAGTACCTTTTCTCCGACTTCATATCTTATTATTTTCTTAACAGCCTTTTGATATTTGTTCTTGCGCCTTTCCTGGTCTTCAGCCAATTTATTGTAGAATCTGATTCGATTGAACTTGTATTCTTGACTCCTGGGGAACTCTATTATGTCTTGTATTTCTCTCGGAGGTGGTCTTTCATACATTGCCGTGTATGGAGTGGTACCAATAGCGGTGTGATATGACAAATTAAGGAATTCTTCAGTCGCTAATAAATATTCTTGCCACTTCTTTTGTTGATTATAGCAATAAGTCCTTAATATTCTTCCGACCTCTCGCAGTACCCTCTCCGCTGGATTGCTGCTGGGGTGGTAGACAGACGTCTTGTATGTCTTAATGCCCAATGTATTCAGAGTGTTTCTCCACCGCCAACCCTTAAATTGCGTTCCATGGTCGGTGATTATGGATGTCGGGCTTCCTACCTCTGGAATGTAATGACTTGTTATTATTTCTAGAGTCTTCAGAGTGGTGGCTCTGTTCACAGGGTATAGTTTTGTAAATTTTGTAAAATGATCCAATTTTTTCTGGTTTTCTTCACATTCATACCTACTTGATTAAACCCAGCAGATTGGAGCAGTAAAGGGTCATTAGATTTTATTACTGCCTCCGTTCGTTTAAATGTTCCGCTTCATTACGGATCAGGCTGTTGGAAGCGTCAGCTTGAAGTCCTGAGGCTGTTTCGTTTGGTTCTGCTCGATCGTCTGGTTGGGCTTCTGTTACAGGTAGTCTTCGCTGATTATCCAGGCTGGAACTACGTCTGGGCTCGTACTCTCTGTACCGATTACTTCCCTGGCTCCCTTGGAAGGTCTCGTACTCGTAGTATCGGCTCCTTCGTTGAGGCTGGTACCTCCTGTGTCCACTGCCTTCTGCTCGGATGTAGTTAACATTAGGTCGATATGCCCTGTAATTGTGGTTACCTCCACTTGGGTAATTTCGGTTATAATTACCATGATAATTATTATTATTAGAAAGGTTGGGGTTCCTCTGACCATTTGGAACATAGTTACTATTATGATTATAATAACCGTTGTTATTTTGTGGACGGCTATTATTATTATTATTATTATTGTTGTGGTTGTTGTTATTATTATTATTCATACGAGGAATATTACTATTATTATTATTATGGTTAAGCCTCGGCAAATTATTGTTATTTCTAGGGTTATAATTGTACTCGGCATTATTCCGATTTGCGGAATTATAATTGTTATTATTACCCACATTCTGCCGATTATTATTATTATTCAAATTATTGTTGTTATTCCTTGGTTCCGGCTTTTCATACCTCCTGCGACTTTGACGGTAATAGTCTTCGTGCTCGTACATCTCTAAAAGCTCGGTCATGGCTTGCACCGTTTTTATTTGACTATTTCGTCTGGCTCTGATAATATCCTCCTCGTAGTGGTATGAGAGTTTGCTGACCAGGCATTCTTCCGGTATTCGGGGCTCTAGATGTTTGGCCACGCACACCTTTCCTAAAAAGTACGCCGTTAAAGTTTGGTTTCCATATGGGTTGTACTTCCCATGGCATATCCCGTCTCTGGCGATATTTTGCGTTGATTCCGACCAATATTTGGCTTTGAATAGCCTTCTGAATTGTTGATAGTCGGTCACCTCGTCTCTTATTGCCATCCACCAATTGTCTGCTATTTCCTTGAATGATTCGTCCAGCACCTCTTTGTTCTCCCTCCAGCGATTACCTCTGTGTTTGGCGAAGTATTCCTCGATTCTTGCTAGGAATTCCATGGGTTTATTTTTATAAAACCTGAAGTTAATCCCTTCACGATTTTCACTGTTGGGACAACTGGTAATGGTTGTCGGTCGACTATGGAATAGGTCTATATCTGTCTGGTTCTGTTGTACCTGACTGTTGATACTGGTCACAGCAGCTTCTATGCCGTCACATTTTTCTGTGAATCGGTCCTGCACTCGCTCCCAGTCTTCCCGTGTTTCCTTTAGTTTTTCCTCCAACGTCTTCCTAGTCGTTTCTTCAATGGTGTTAACCTTCGTATTTATTTCTGTTCTGATACTCCGTACTTCTTGTTCGGTTTGACTCCATTTTTCGTCAGCTCTGGCAACCCTTTGTTCGATTACCGTTATTTCCTCTTCTACTTTCTTGCTGATTGTCTCATTGTTTTCAGCTATCTTCTGGCTCAATTCATCCTTCAATATTTCCATTTTTCCGTCTAACCGGTTCATGTTCTCCTGGTTCGTCTCCTTCAATTCTTCTCTCAATTGCTGACTATTGCTTTCCATTTTCTGATTTGTTTCTTCCATCCTCTTGTTGGTTTCTTCCAATTTTTGGCTTATCTGGGTCAATTCCTCCTTCGATTGTTTATTGTCAGTTTTTATTTCCTCCATTTTCTCCTCCATCTTCTGGATATTTTCCTCCATCTTCTCCTCGATCTTCTTAATATTTTCCTCCATTAATAATTTATTTTCGTTTTTTATTTCGTCCACCTTCTCCTCCATCTTCTTACTATTCTCCTCCATCTTCTCCTCCATCTTCTTACTGGTATTTCCAATTTTATTGCCCAACTCTTCTTTTAATTGTTGGTTATCGTTTTCCAGCTTCTTACTATTTTCTTCCATCTTCTCCTCTATCTTCTTACTGTTTTCTCTTAATTCCTCCTTCGTTGTTTTAAATTCTCTAAGTAACATCTCCATCATTTGATCAAATTTTGTATCTTCCTTTGCGGTGGATTTTTCCGGCTGTTCCTTCTGTGGTGCAGGCTTATTTGGTTCTGCTGGCGGTAACATTAACTCCACATCTTCCACTGGTGTCGCTTCTTTATCCTCCATGTCTATCTCCTGTTCGGCCTCCATAGCCCTTTTTCTTGATGTAGCTCTCCTGTGCATCTCGCTCCCTCTTCCGACCTGTTGACCGATGCCAAGCTAAAAATAGGAAATTGGACAATCGTCCTTATTTTATAACACTATTATCTCCTATTTAAAGCCCCTTAAGTTGGACGCCAATTTGTAATATAAATAAAAATATTACAAATAAAAATAAAAATAAAAATTATGAACGTTTTAATAAGCTCCTTCTTTGGAAACGCCAATTTGTAATATAATTATTACAAATAAAAATAAAAATTGAATTGGATTGATATGTGTTGATATTTGTTGATACGTATTGATATTTTGTTTATCACTGGGTCAGTCTGACTCCTTAAAGTCCCACTGTTAGGCTAGTCAAATTGTGATATAATTTCAAATGTAATAATAAATAGAATATAGAAATATTGATGATAAGAATATGTTATAACTAGGTGTGTTTGATTGATAAATAATAAATACATCAAACTTTAAAAATTCTGCAAATATTTTTTCTCGTTCTTGTATAGAGTTTGTTGGAAGGATTTAATTTAATTAATTAACAATTAATTAATTAGTTGGATTTGTAGTTTCCTTCTTTGTCTATTCTCTCAATGTGAATTATGTTTTTACTTACAAAAAAAAATAATAATAACATTAATGGTAGAAATAAAAAAAAAACAATGCTGGTAACTGAATACTGATTTGCGTTTATTCATTCAAAATTGTGCGCCAGTCAAACTGCGCATGTCCCAGGCACTGGCTAATATTCGCCACAGTCGGCAGTGAGAAAGATTAACAAATATATTTTTTACAAGTTTAAATTTATGGTTCTTTTAACGAGTCGAAATGGTCAGAGGGCAAGGAACAAGATACATTTAACAGGTATTCTTAAACTAAATGTTAATATCTGAAATAGAACAGAATTATTATTACAATTGTCAATTAGAAAGAAATTATTTAAATTTCGAACCAAGTCGAAGAAATGACGTCACTCTGCTCCAGGCAGCACTGGTCGATCGTCTGTATAGAAATTCAGCAATGGCCGCCGTCTGCTCATTTTAACTGCTATGACGCCGTTGGAATTGAAGATCTTCTCCCACAGAAATAAAACGATGTTCCCTTTTTCTGCGAAGCAGTGTTGTTCCAAAATATAGTGTTGAATGTCCCCTCGTCGTCTGCGATGTCGAATTCTGGATGGATCTCTTGTGTAGTGTGATGTTCAAATATGTGTGTTGGTTCTTTGTGAATTTGTTCCAAAAATTGTTCAAAAATGGCTGTCGATTTCTGGTGTTGCGTTTTTATGGTGTTATTCTGTGTTTTTGGAAACTTGTGAAGTGTTAGACATAGATAAATAATGTTATTTCACTTGTTAGTTCATCTCCGTTACACGCCACATAACCACACTTGGTTTTAATATAAATTATTTGGTTTTCAAAACTCCACTAATACATTTTTCAACTGTTCAGCTTTGCGATTAACAATAGACTAAACGACGCAACGTCGTCGTTTTAAGGCAATTTGTGGTATGTCTTTTTCCTCTTCATATTGTTTAATTATAAAATATCTGTCTAAGACTTGTTTCACTATCTAACTATACATAACAAGTTTTCTTATTTTTTACTGTATTTCCAATATTTCTTAATTTTACATGAATCTAACTATTCAGTAATATTGATTATTTAATTTTACATCTTTTGATATATAGCTGGGTTTGTTTCAAACTCATTTAAGCCCAAAAATTACAATTTTACATAATAATTGTATTCCCCATATTTTGTACAAATTCAGTGTTTTAAAGGTTTTTATTTGTTTTTTCGGTATAATATTTCCATGGAATACACCTAATAACTCCGTAATTACTTTGTTGTTAATAATTTGGTTATTAAAACATTTCAATATTGATTAATTTGCTGTTTAGTCTGATTTGATTACTATCATAAGCCTATTTTTGACTGTTTCCAAAAGAAGTTAGTTTTCTTTCTTTTGTCATTCTATTTGCTATTAACTGTATCTGTATTAATTATATTTTCAATTTCTGTATTGTATGTATTGAATTCTATTCCTATTACATAGATTAATTCTTTGATAGATAGTTTTTTTTTTGTTTATAGGCCATTCTGTGTTTACAAACATAGTGTCTTGGTGGGTCTGTTTGTACATTATACATGGTTTACTGATTTGAATAAAACTATTACATTTTTATGCCCTACTTGCCTCTCTGACTTACACAATGGAAAATTAAATGACATGATTTTAATTACAATAGAATATCTTGTATCTACTAAACTTTCTTTATACTAATAACATCATTGAACCATAACATGAACATCTTATGCCTAATTTTAACAAAAACATCTTATTATCAACTATTTTCCATATATCACCTAATTTTAACAAAAACATCTTATTCCTATTATTTTTTTCTGTATCATCAAATGATAACAAAATAGCTTATCCTAGACATAATTTAATTAGAATAAATAAAAAACTCCTATTACTAGTAACACTGTCAGTCACTAACTGTCTTGTGTATGTATTATTCTTATGAAAACACTTTAACTGTGATAAAAAACCTCGTGTATCTATTTACACCTTACATCTAAAATATTATTTAATTAATAATAAATAATAAACATCTTAATATTAGGCATACCTTCAGTTATGAACTGTCCTTTGGTATTTTTGTCCTCACCATTTATTTAGTTATAATTAAAGAAAACATTTTATATGTAATAGTCCTTCTTATATCTAATTTAAAACTCTTATTACTAGTAATGTTGTCAGTCTTTAGACCGTCTTTCATTTCAATGGTTTTATTATTATTATTCTACACTCATGGTAGTCTTTTTATAATACTTAAACCTCATTGAAGATTTTTTCATAGATTTTTTAACTATGTTTCTCACTGTACACTCTGTAGTTCCTTAATTTTGTTATCTCACTTCACTTTATTGTATTCTACACTCTGGTAGTCTTTTTAGTGAGTTCTACTCTATGGTAGTCTCTTTTGACATATTTTTTGACATGTTACACTTACAACTAATATACAATTTGTTTTTATAGTATTGTATCTTGTAACTTGTTTGGGGTTTACCTATATCGGTTTCAATTTTGTCTCATGGTATTTATTATATGATTAACATTTTGTTTTGGCATATCTCTTCCTGTTTCTGGTCTCTTTGTTGGAATCTTGATATGTTTCGTCCGTTCTTCAAATATCACATTAGTAGTTTCCTTATTAAAATGGTTTCATGACAGATTATTTCCTTTTTTATGGTCCTTCCCTTTTTGTACTGCTTCCCCAATCTACTGGGTATACTGCTGGTTTAACTGGTTTTTTCATAGTAGGTTATTTTATTTAATGGTTTTCTTTATTATCTTCCATTTTTATTCGCATTTTATAGACTTAATTATACAGTTTCTAGGGTAATCCTTAAACAATTTATTCCCCTCACTCACTATGGAACTTTTTCTTTTATTTATGTAACATTAATTCAAATGTTTAGTGTGATAATTTTGTTATGTTACAATGTCTAGGAACAAACTGAAGTTGAGCCAAAACATAAGACAATTTTAAAACGCTACATATTGAAAATATTTACAAAATAAAAGTATCCACCAAACTAATTGCACCACCACAACTAACATCAACAACAAAAACATTTCACTACAAAACAGACTGATGTAGCTGATGACGTTTATAGCAGTATACCCAAACAATGTTGAATAAACATATTGTAACGAGAACTGAGAACCGTATCAAATAGCCTAGAACATTCTCCACCCGTCCCTGTCTTAGTCAAGTAGTTGTGCCTTAGTCAAGGCTGCACTCAAGCATATTCCAGAGTCCTCTGGAGAACACTTGAATTAAGCATTAAAGTGGCTTGCAGTTGAGAATGGAAAATTTGTAGAAGACATACGCTACCTATAAAAAGCCATAGCAGCCGGCTTGTCAGTCAGCTGACAGTGAACAAGTGCGGAATTCTTATAGTTGACATTATTATTGTGTGTGGACAAATTTTACTTGAATTATTGTAAGAGACTATATTTTTGATTGCAAATGAGTAATTGTGATAATTAAAGCTGGTTATTAGTGACTTCATTGGTTCTTGTATTTTGTTCTCCACTGTACCATACGACATTCAGTTAGATCGTCGTAACAATATCTTGAGAATACTTTTAAATTGTACTGTATACAGTTAAGAAAAAGAACTGTATACAGTTGCATATGTGTATGTATACAAGGTGTGCGTGCGTGCATGCATACAAGGGGGAATGGTTGAAAAACATTCTAGGATATTTATGTAGCTAGGACTACTGAGGACCAGTACTTGACAAAGAAAATTTTGGCTCACCATAGCAGCCCTGTGCCACCGGCCATGAACAATACAATACCAAAATGAATGTTGGGTAGCAGGAATAAAATGGAACAAAGGCTGATAGATTTTTTTTTAGAATAAATAACATACAGCCTACTCCATTTTATGGACAAAGGCAATAGATAGATGATACATTAGTAACAGTCCTGGATTTAAGCATAGGCTATATAGGCTGCAGCCTAGGGGCCCGGATCACAAACAGAATGAAAAAAAAGAACAGTCTAATTGCATAAAAATTATTTGTTTCGTGTCTCAGAGAACAGTAGAAGTTATTAGAGGAAAAGGTGGTATTATGAGCCATGTATAGGGTATAGTGTGGCAAGAGTGCCCACTTAAATTTTAAATTTGTCTTAAACTGCACTCATTGTACTGAGACTCGTGATATTTTGACAGAAATATCATGAATCCCTTAAGGTTCAATTAAGACCCCCTTTTTATAATTTCAACTACTGCAACACATGTAGATTAATATATTTTCAAAATGTACACAATTTACACATGGAGGGTGTTTGGAAGAATGCTACAAACTGTCTAGCGGAGCCAGTAACTTCTAAAAACCACCTGAATTCTGTAATTGATTTTCCCAGACACTCAAAAGAAGTAGGACGTATTGATAAAGAAGTTATGTGGCAAGCCAAAGATGTAGAGAGGTACTGGGAGGAAGTGCTGAAAAGATTGATAAGTGTCATAATTTTCATCAATGAAAGAGGATTACCATTTTGGAGTGAAAATGACACACTAGCGTCACCAAGAAATGGAGATTACTTAGGATTGCTAGAACTAATAGCAGAGTATGAAGGCTTCTTAAGTAATCATATTAATGACCATGGGAATTGTGGAAGTGGTCATACAAACTACCTTTCATCGATGATTTGTGAAGAAGTTGTGGAACTAATTGGCATTCAAGTTTTCAATGAAATAATATTTCACATCAAAAAATCTAAGTATTATTCTGTATTACTGGACTCAACTCTAGACGAAGTTCACGGTAAACAGCCTATTTTTATTTTCAGGTATTTGGAGGACTACACTCCGGTTCAGAGATTTGTAACGTTCATGCTTAACCAGGGCCACAAAGCTAAGGAAATGCTCAACAGTTTGATTATGTTTATGAAAGAGAATGACATAGACATCAGAGACTGCCGTGGTCAGTCTTACAACAACACTTCTTCAATGAGCGGCAAGTATAATGACCTCCAAGCATTTAGTAGCCAAGAAGATAATTTAGCAGTATGGGTACCTTGTGTTGGATATTCACTTAATCTAGTGGGACAGGCTGCTACTGGGTGCTGAAGGTTTTTTGATTTTTTGGAAGAGCTTTAAATTTATTTCATGGGTTCAACACTTAGATCCCAGTACTAACCATGGGCGGCTCGTGATCAAGTTGCAAAGTTGCACAACCACTAGTTTTATTGACTGTTTTTATTACTATATTAACAGTGTTAACAAGTACAGTATTTCAATTTGTGTGCATACGCGTATACCAGTTATACGCCCAATACATTATCAGTCAGTATGCTGCTCGAAAACAAAAAAATTTACACTTAAAAAGCAACGCGAGCTTTGTCAGCTGAGTGTGGTGGTGCACTGGGCCTCTGCAATATGATAGTTATATGGCAGTGGTGTACAAGCACTTAAATGCGAAACGCAGGTTATATGTGTACAATCACATATCTCGTCTATACAAGGAAGGAGGTTGCACACCAGGCTGCAACATGAAGTGCGTGGGCAGCCAGTCCTACGTTACTCTCTCATTCTCTCTCTCTCCAGTGTGGCCAGATGTGTGTGCTTTACGACAGTGTTGTTTTTGGTTATCGTTTACAAATTGGCGGTTTATTAAAGTTCACGTTTTTTTTGTTATTGTGAGTGTCAGTGTTTGATGTGCGTTGTAATAGCATTAATTAGGAATACAATTATAAACATGAATTCTGTTGTGAAGCTAATAAATAAACCGTTTTCCCATCACAGCCTCGAAGGAAAACTTGAAATTAAAATTTTAGGATGCCCTTTACCAGATTTAACAATAAAGCAAAATATTAAGTCAGGTACTAGGGCATTTTGTAAAACATTTAAGTCTGATTATTATTCAAAAACTGACTGGCTGTGTGGTTGTGATACAAAGAATGCACTGTTCTGTTTTCCTTGTTTGTTGTTTTGTGAAGAACAACTCTGGACTAAATCTGGTTTGACTGATATTAATCATTTAAGTGAACATGTGAAAACCATCAGGCTTCAAATGTACATGTAAAAATAAAATTGCTCTTCAATTAGCACTTGCTGGAACAGTAAATATTGCAGAACAGTTTGACTCACAGTATAGATGCAATATTGCCTTACATAATGAAAAGGTGAGGCATAATAGATACGTGTTAAATATTATTATAAATTGTGTTCATTTTTGCAGGGCTTTCGCGTTCGCTTTAAGGGGACACGACGAATCTGACATGTCGAATAACCCGGGAATTTTTCGCTGCTTAATTGATTTTAGTGCAGAACTCGATGGTGCTTTAAAAACTCATTTAGTAAGTGTTACTGTATTTAAAGGCACATCAAAAACGGTGCAGAATGAGCTTTTAAAAATAATGTTAGAGGTCTGTTGTGAGAAAATCTCACAGGAAATTAAAGAAACTAACTTTTTAGCAGTAATTGCTGATGAAACCAGTGAAATTGCTAACATATTTCAGATGGCTGTGGTTTACAGATATGTTTTGAAAGGTAAACCTGTTGAAAGATTCTGGGGATTTTTCATAGCTGAGAAACATGATGCCAAACTCTAGCAGCCTGCATTATTGAACAGCTTGAGTATCATAAAATTAACAAAACACCGGAAAAACTGATTGCCCAGACAGTGGATCCATAATGGCTGGATCATCTGGTGGAGTCCAAGCTATTGTAAAAAACATTTCCCAAAGGCAGAATATGTACATTGTCACACCCACCAGCTTAATTTAGTTCTGATGAATGCGGTGTCAATTAATCGGAGCGTTCATGTTTTCTTTACAAGCTTACAGGGAATATGCACTTTTTTTCAAGTAGTCCTCAGCGAACCAAGATGTTATACGAAATAGTTAGAAAATGATTACCGCGATCTGTACTTACGAGATGGAAATTTCAATCTCGAAGAGTGAATACAGTTTTTCTGTACAGAAAACAAATTATACAGTGCATGAGAGGATATTCTAAGTGGATATGAAATAAGAAATGTTAACACAATTGATGTTAAAATTTGATGTTTTAACCCAACCCCTCTTACACGACTCCAACCACTGACTCCAACCACACGTTACTGGAACCACCAAAATTTGGAACCACCAGCCGCCACTGATACTAACCAAAAGTTTGAAAGAGGCTGACCATGGTAAACCCATTCTAGTACTGAAGAGGACCACTACAACTTGCTGGTTATGTTGTGCTGATACCACTAAAACTTTAATACGAGGGTATAAGGAGATAAAAGATCCACTATTTGAAATCTCAGGCTCAGAGGACAATAAAGATTCAGTAAAAATCCCATTGCACTGCTCTAAGTTTGGATTAAAAAATGTCTAAGTTGGAAACAGGGTTCTCAGCATCATTTTGGGATGATATCTGGGAACAAGTTATGAAAACTAATGTAACTTTGCAGAACCCCAGACTAGACGTCAATACAGCTGTCGCAGTACTGACATCATTAAAAACCTTTATTATAAACAGGATAAAGCCTTCATCAAAGCTAAACAGGATAGCTTTGAAAAATATGAGACGAAGAAAGGAGCAGAATTATCTGGTTGTACTGAATATGTAACAACAAAGACACAGCGCAAGTGCAAAGTAAACGTGCATTTGGCACCTCTTGATACTGGCTAGTCACCATAAACTGAACTGATATGGTGAACTGAACTGATGGCCTCAGAAACTTTTTAAAGCCAGGGAGTTTCCTTCCTGTTATAGACCAGTTTATGTCTTTATTGAGGCAGAGGCTAGAAGCATGAAAATAAGTTGATACTTGGTTTGGGTTTCTTAGTAAATTAGACAGAATTGCTATTAATGAAGAGATCATGAAAGCAGCTCAAAATTTAGTAGAAGAATATGGCAATGAACAAGTCAGCAATTATGAATACCTGGGCTACAGAGTGTCTTATTATATAAGCAACGACATTGTGAATAAGTTGCATAAGTTCAACCTTATGTGTGTTACCATCAGGTGAACTCTTTAAGTCAGCAAGTAAAGAAACATACATAAAATTCTACAAGGTGATGGATCTTCCCACACTTCTTTATGGGTCTGAGAACTGGACTTTAATTAAAGGCCAGGCCAGTTCTATCCTAGTGGCTGAAATGAGATTTCTCAGGGACATGGCAGGGTATACTCTCCATGATCATAGAAGAAACACAGAATTACGGCAGGAACTGAATATTATGAGTATACTCAACAGGACTGCCCAGTATCAGATGAATTGGTGGGAACACCTTTGCCGAATGGATGACTGTCATATCCCCAAACAACTATGGAACTATAAGCCGAAAGGACGGAGAGGTGTGGGACGTCCAAGGAAGCGCTGGAGTGACCAACTCTAGACTCTTTGACTGTTTGAGACCGGACCAAACCATCCTAGGTTTCCTTACAGATGATGATGATGAATATGGCAATGATTTGGATAACAACCTGGGAAATGAACTAATTTATTTCAAGTCTTTCTGCAATGAGTGGATCGAAGAAGGTCAAAAGGAGAAAACTGTCATCAGCCATGAGCAGTGGGTGTACAAACTCCTAGAAAAGAACATCAAGGAATGTTTTCCTAACGTGGAAGTGGCACTTCATATGTATCTGGCAATGATGGTTACCAACAGCAGTGGTGAAAGATCACTTTTGAAGTTGAAACTTATTAAAAATAGGCTCCAGACAACCATGTCAGAAGATAGGCTGAACTTTTTATCTCTTATGAGCATAGAGAGTGATATTTTGAGTGTAATATAAAAATAAGTAGAATCATTTATTAATATTTTCACAGATTCCAGAATGACATTGTATTTTAAGATACTTTAAAACCATTAAATTGTTGAACATAGTATTGAAAATTTACAAAAGACTATACCAATTTAATTTGTACACTTAACAATGATTTTATTGCAGTTCTGGAAGATATATTTTTCAAAATTTTTGGGGGAGGGGGTTGGGGGGCCCACACCAAATGTCAGCTTAGGGGCCTACTAACTCTGAATCTGGCCCTGATTAGTACAGCAGATATGCAAGAATACATTGAAAAGTGTAAGCACCTACCCTGGAGCAGATATTTGTTCAGACCATAATCTTGTTGTATCAGAATTAGTTTAACATTAAAAGTAATACAAATATATAGGGAAAAAGAAGAATTGAAAGTGACTAAGCTGTAGAAAGTTGGTAGGGCACAGGAAGTGACAACATTTTTACTGGAAATTGAAAGACGCAGTTTCATTCTGGAGGCTATCATCTAGGAAATTATCACCTATTCCTCAACTAGGGGTACATTCAGCCTACCATCCCTGAATTGGAGGAAACCTTGGTGAAATTGAAATTAGAGTAGTACCGGTAAAACAAGGCTCTAATATGAGGTGCTGTTCTAAAATGATGGATCATTGAAGTAGTTAAAATAGGCCACAAAATGCTTTATATCGAGTATAATGTACAGCACTGAGACATGGGCACTGAGGAAGGTAGATATGTGAATATAGGACGTACTGGAGTAAATGGAGGGTGTTATATACAAGGGTAAAATAAGGAATGAGAAAGCACTGTAAAGGATTTATGAGGAAAACATGTGCTCAAGGGTACAAAAAAAAGAAGATGAGTTGGTTGGGCACTGGACGAGGTGGTAATGTCTGCTGAAGATGGCACTTGAGGCACTGATGAGTTGTGTGAAGAGAAGAGGAAGGACTTGGTGCAGGAAAATGGAATCAATTAACATTGGAGGATGAAGATACTAAGAGACTGGAGCAGAACTGGGAGACACTATGGGCTGTCATATGAGGGGACGTACTAGCAGAACATAAGAAATAATTAAAAAGTTAAATTCTTGGATTTCGTTGTCCATGACGTGTCCGTTACTTAACTAAATACCACTATTGTATTAACGACTCAGAACACTAAGTTTTTTATAAGTAAAAGCATAAAGTTTTACCTTACAGCCTGAACCGGTTTTCGCCTTTAAAAGGCTTCTTCAGAGGCTGCCGCTGGTAGCACTGTCCGTCCTGTTGTGGGCGACGGAATCGAATTTCGAAAGATCGATGCTGTGTGTGTGGGGTGAGATATGTTCGAATAATGCGTGCGATTTGAATTGTGTCTGTCCGTTTAGGATGTCGTTTTTATTTGTTTTCGTGTGTTTGTATATTTCCAATTGTTCTAGAGTGTCTAGTTTCTGCCTTTTGTGTGTACATGTAGAATGTTCATGTTATTGTCGATGTTTTTATATGTGTGGTTTGCTTCAATGAGGTGGTTTGCAAAGGTGGATTCTGTAGTAGAGTGGAGTGCCTTTGTGTGTTCAATGTATCTCTGTTTGAAGCTACGTCCTGTCTGGCCTATGTAGAATTTATTGCAATTTGAGCAATTTAGCTTGTAAACACCGGGTAGATCGAATTTGTTTTGTGCTTTGTGTGTGTGTTTTGATAGTGTGTATTCTGTTTTGTTAGTAGTTTTGTAAGCGATTCTGTATCCTGCTTTTTTGAATTTGTGGGCTATTTTTTCAGTTTGTTTGTTGATGTATGTTAGTGTTATGAATTTGTTGTTTTCTGTCTTTGTTTGTTGTTTGTTTTGTGTAATACATAACACACAACTAGACAACAACATTGCAGTAAAAAACAACACAGACCTAGTAACAAAAATAAAAGACATACACATCCCCCATAATGCCACATTAGCCTCCTTTGACATTAAAAACCTGTACACAAACATCCCCATCTCTGAAACAATCACCATCCTACAAAACAAACTCAAACAGAACAACACATCAGACGAACTTATCAACGAAATAACAGAAACTCTGAACATTATCACAAAACAAAACTACTTTACTTATAACAATAAATACTACACACAGAATGATGGCCTACCTATGGGCTCCCCCATATCCAGCATTCTAGCAGAAGTCTTCCTCCAACACTTAGAAAAAACAAAAATACTCACAAACAATGACAGCTACTCACATAAAATACTACATTGGCACAGATACGTTGATGACATTCTAATACTATACAGGGGAAACAAAAGACAATGTGAACAGTTACTAACGCACATAAACAAAATACATAAAAACATAACCTTTACTGCCGAATACAACACAACAATACCATAAACTTCTTAGACCTCTCCATCACTAAACTAGAACACAGGCACAAATTCAGTATATACAGAAAACTAACTACAACTGACACACTAATACACAACTCCTCCAATCACCCAATACAACACAAACTAGCTGCCTTCAGAACCATGATACGTAGCCTTAACAACATCCCTTTAGATGAAAAAGAGTACAAAGACGAACTAAACACGATAATATACCTAGCAGAATCTAACGGATATGACAGAACAATAGTCAGTAAACTCCTAAACAAAACACAAAACAAACAACAAACAAAACACTAAAACACAGACACAACACAGAAAACAACAAATTCATAACACTAACATACATCAACAAACAAACTAAAAAAATAGCCCACAAATTCAAAAAAGCAGGATACAGAATCGCTTACAAAACTACTAACAAAACAGAATACACACTATCAAAACACACACACAAAGCACAAAACAAATTCGATCTACCCAGTGTTTACAAGCTAAATTGCTCAAATTGCAATAAATTCTACATAGGCCAGACAGGATGTAGCTTCAAACAGAGATACATTGAACACACAAAGGCACTCCACTCTACTACAGAATCCACCTTTGCAAACCACCTCATTGAAGCAAACCACACATATAAAAACATCGACAATAACATGAACATTCTACACGTACACACAAAAGGCAGAAAACTAGACACTCTAGAACAATTGGAAATATACAAACACACGAAAACAAATAAAAATGACATCCTAAACGAACAGACACAATTCAAATCGCAAGCATTATTCGAACATATCTCACCCCACACACACAGCATTGATCTTTCGAAATTCGATTCCGTCGCCCACAACAGGACGGACAGCGCTACCAGCGGCAGCCTCTGAAGAAGCCTTTTAAAGGCGAAAACTGGTTCAGGCTGTAAGGTAAAACTTTATGCTTTTACTTATAAAAAACTTAGTGTTCCGAGTCATTAATACAATAGTGGTATTTAGTTAAAAAGTTAAATTAAATATACTTTAATATTGAAATCTTTATTTTGTAGATAACTCTTGCAGGTTTTATATATTATAAATATGTTTTCAAATAGCAAATACTTCTTCAAATATATTTTATTAAATTATATTGTTGTATTTTCATGTGATAAATTATTGATGAAATTGATAAAATACTGATAAATTTATTCATTATCATAGAATAATTCTATGAAATGTGTATCAGGTGAAAATACAACAATATAATTTAATAAAATACACTTGCAGGAGTATTCTGAAAACATTTATAACACTATACTATAAACATTATAATATCCTATTTAAGTTAAATGCAAGCTGCAGAGAAATATTTTGTAAGTCATGTAAAACAAGTTTAAGAAACAACAGATTTAGAAATGCTATAATAAAAAACTTTACGAGAAATGTAAATAATATGGAATGAGAAATGCGATATAGTAATTCACATAGACAACATTGAATTGCAGAAACAAACTGGGCTCACAATGCTTTGCAACAGCCTTTAATGGTTTGGTGTGGAGAAGGTGGGTATCACTATACATTGAAACTAAGCAATTCTAATACTCGAAAAGAAATAAATAATAAGAAAGTTTCAGCTTTACAATTTTATTTGTTACAAAAGATATGCTCATGGTTAGAAAAGATAAGTATAAATCATTTTATTTATTTCAAGCAACTATTGCGTCAGTACAATGTAGACCGATAAAATAGAAACATTGCTAAAATAGGGACGAAAAGACTCATATCCATTTGTAGCACTCAAACTAAGTTAAGAGCTGAAAATTAAATACATTTACAAGATGGGTTGAGACATGATGAAGGGATCAAGTTGGTTATTTATTTGGTTATTCTACACTCGAGCTTTACTGGTGACTGCAGTATAATCACACACGAACTCAGTATGCTTTTTGCTATGTTCGCAAGTGTTCCTGTCTTGATTTATTTATAATGTTCATTATAAATCCTAAATGGAAAGAGATTCTTTGGGAGTTGCATAGTGTCACTCACCTCAAGTAGCATGACAGTAGCATTTCATATGAAATAAAATAAAAAAAATCAATGGATCTCTCAGTGTTACTCACAACATATTAAATATAGACATACACAAAATTATATTAAAATATACATGACAAATCAAATGTTCACCTGCGAAGCCGCAGGTGACAGCTAGTTAAAAATATAATTCTTGGATTTTGTTGTCCATGACATGTCTGGGTATCATTAAGGATTTATAAACACTATGCTGATGCAGAACACTAGTCTGTTAGATAAAAATGTTTAAAAAGTTTTATCTTATTGCCTGAGCTAGCTTCTGTTTATTGCGAGCTTCATCAGAGGCTCCCACTAGGAGTGCTGTCCATTCTGTTTTAGTAAATGGCACCATTGTTGAATCGATGTTGTGTGTGTTTTGCATAATGTGTTCAAATACTACGTGTGATTTAAATAATATCTATTCATTTAGGAAGTTGTTTCCATACATTCTCATGTTTATATATTTCCAATTGTTTGAATGTATCTAGTTTTTGGCCTTTTGTGTGTACATGTAGAGCTTCCATATTTATGTTGACATGCACAAACAGCATAATGCACAGGAGCTTTATTATTTTTTGGATTATTCATTTTGTGTATATTGCTATTATTTGTTTTTATGTGTACCAATATTTTAATGTCTGTGATTTTAATAGTTTTGTCACTTCTTTGAGGCTGCTGTTTGTGATTGTGAATGTAGTCCATTTCATTACACCGTTATTACCAGTTGGTTTCTGGACAAGTTCTCTGTTTACATTTTAGTTTTCATTTTGTTTACAACAGATTTTTATCAATTTTCTTCAGCAATTCAATAAATTATATTTTAGCTGTCATTATTCTGTTTGTATTTCCAGGTGTTTTGTATACTCTATTGAATAGTGTATGGAATGTTGCATGGGTATATGCAGAATTGCATTTAAGGAGGGATTTGAACCTCCAAAGTGCCCGTTTTAAAGGTATGGGAAATATTTTATTCTGATTATTTTCTTCAACAAGTATATAAATTGTTTTGTCTAATAAACATTTTATTTATGTCACCAGAATACTGAATGTGTCAATGAACAATCAGTTTGTGTTTCAAAGGTTTGTTTACACAATCAGCTGTTTTTATTGGTATACTGAAAATTTTAGTTTTACACGTTTATATATATATATATATATATATATATATATATATATATATATATATAAATTATTATTAACAACACTTAAGATTTTAAATAAATCATCTTGCTTTGTTTTTACTTGAACCTGTTTGTTAATTAGTGTGTTATTTTGTTTACACAAGTGTACATAATAATCAATATTATCAAAAATACACCAGAAGAGAAATGAGTTTACTCCACAATATTCCTGGATATTTAATAAGGTTTAACATAAAGAACAACAATATAAATTGAAGCCCCCAAAAATATACAGGAATTTTGAAGTTTTATATACAGTCTTGATATATAGACAAAAGCTTTTATTTGCCAGAAAAATTCTCTACCATTAGGATGGAAAATGTCTATTCTAATCTTGGGGAAATTAAAGCTGCAGCACCATAGGATAGTGTCTTGGGTGTAGCCCTTTGCCTACTCTATCTGTCTGTCAGAATTAAAAAATAGAACTGCAGTTTGTTTGCTGATGATACGGCTACCCAAACAGTTATAAGAGTAATGAAGACACACTGTAGAACCTCCAAGTTGCTCTCTCCATAGAGACCTGAAAGTTTAAGTCTGTGGACAGTGAAATCCAGAAACTTGCAAGAACATGTGAACGTTAAATGTTGTGGCCATATAGCTCCTGGACAGCAAGACTGAAAAGAAGTTCTTTTCCTTTGAGTTAGTATAAAGTGCCAGTGCAAAGACAGTGCTAGTGTTGGTGTGTGAGAAAAGACCTAGCATTATTAGGACAGCCAGGAGACTGTCAATGGCTAACTCTTGGATTTGAAATTATTTAGCACATTGGGAATAGAAATAAGTTACTTGCCAATCTATTATCTAAGATTACTTATAAATCTAAGTCTATATCATGGCATATATAGACAGTAATGTGCTTATAACATAACATATTGCTATGCTGAGGAAATAAATAGTACTGCATCGCTGAAAGCCTATGTGTCTCTTGGCATGCAAGGTGTTCCAGTCTAGTGGCGATCATTTCTGTGCAGCAGAGTTACATAGCATTCAGGATTCTTCTAGACTGTCCGTGCCCTTCCAGATGTTTATTTGACTACTATGCCACCAGCATCCAGCCCTGCTAGCTTGCTACACTGCAAGGCAGTGGAGGTACAAATAGTGAATTGTGGAGCGACCCAGTTCAGTTTAGACCTGGAAATATTAAAGTGCGGCTTGGAGTGATTGTTGTGGTTTATTAAGAAGTGATCATTGTATTGATTAGTGCAGAACTATAATAAGGTGACATTTATTGTTCGTCTTGAATTTGTATATAAGAGTGCTTTGTTGATTTATAACCACTATTTGTGTCTAATTAAAGTTTGTAATTAGTGACTCTGTTGGTATCAGTTATTCTGTTCCCACTGAACAACATGACACAGGAGTGACCATCGTAACATTGGCTTTAACAGTGGAAACAGTTAAAACAAACATTATAACAAATGAAATGACTTAAATAACAATGCAAGCTTGTTGATATATTCAGTAAGATAATGTAATAAAATAATTTTATATTTAGGCGTTTATTCTGCTTCTTCCGCCTCCTGTCAGTGTTTCTCATAGTGTCGTTTTTCTGCTTCTTCTGCCTCCTTCATCATCATTCATCTGTCTGCAACAGTAGTGACTGAAAACTTTCCATAATTTGACTCCATTTTTGCAAATAAATTACCATGTATACTACTCTTCTACAAAATGTCCTCTGTTTCCACTGTTAAAGGTTTTGAGCCAATGTTACAATGGTCACTCCTGTGGCATGTAGTTAAGTGGGAACAGAATAACTGATGCCAACAGAGTCACTAATTACAAACTTTAATTAGACTCAAACAGCTGTTATAAATCAACAAAGCACTATTATACAAAAATTCAAGTCGAACAATAAATGTCACCTTATTATAGTTCTGCAACCACAGAATACTTCTTATTATACTTCTCAGTAAACCACAACAATCACTGTAAGCCGAACTTTAATATTTCCAGGTCTAAACTGAACTGGGTTGCCCAAAATTCACTATTTGTACCTCCTCTGCTTGCAGTGTAGCAAGCTAGCAGGGATGGATGCTGGCATAGTAGTCAAATAAACATCTGGAAGGGCACAGACAGTCTAGAAGAATCCTGAATGCTATGCAACTCTTCTGCACAGAAATGCTCTCCAAATGACTGGAACACCTCGCATGGCAAGAGTCATGTAGGCATTCAGCAATGCAGTACTATTTATTTCCTCAGCTCCTCAGCATAGCAATATGTTATATAAGCACATTATTGTCTATATATGCCATGATCTAGTCTTAGATTTATAAGTAATCTTCGATCTAATAGATTGACAAGTAACTTATTTCTATTCCCAATGTGCTAAAGAATTTGCAAGAAAGTAATTACTTATTGATGTAACTACAAGAAACCTTGGAAGATTACTATTTTAAAAATTACTATTTAACAAAAATAAAATGTGTAACTATGAATATGTTCTTAACAATTTACAAACTTCCTCAATAACCAGCAATTCAAATTCTATTAAAGGGTTTGTCTCATCACATAAAGCGAAAAAGTGCCATTCTACAGTCATTCCAAAGGTCTCCTTAATCCTGGAAACCACTATATACTTAATTTTATGGGGGCTACTGAGTTGTACGAGGACATACAAAATGTATAATGAACTGTTTACAGTCCACATTATTGTAAAGAGGCCCATTGTGTTTATTTTATCACTGAAAATAATTTTTTTTTTTAATCTATATTGTAACAGTGTTGTAACCCCTCTTTAACTTTGACTGGTAAAAAAAAAGATTTTTTTTTGAATTTTTTTTTTTTTTTTGAAAAGAGGGGCCACAAGATAATTAGAACTAGACCAAAGCCTAGAGAAGCCAAAAATGCGCTGGATCCAGTGAGATGGGACTTGCAATTAAAACTCATAAAGTTAACAATTAATAAAATCCTTTTATTATTCTATCTCCTTTTTCTTTTAAAAATATAAACAACAAAATCAATAAATATAACATTGAGAATCTATTTTCCCCTTAAATTGTTAATTAAAATAATTTATTCTCTTTAAATAATGTCACCTGAAAATTATTAACACATATAGAATTTATTTGCTATCTTCTCTTTAAGATGAATTAAAAATTAAAATCATTAATTTTCTTTAAATAATGTTACCTGAAAATTATTAATAAATACAAAATTTATTTTCTATCTTCTCTTTAAAATGATCAATTGAAACTTAATTGAGATAAAATTTATAGACTTCTTGATAAGGTTAATTAGAATAACTAATTCTCAAACAAAATTAATTAAAATTAAATAGAGACAAATTTACATACTCTTTATTAAAGTTAATTAAAATAAATTAACTCTCTTAGAAAAAATATTAATCAAAAATTAATAGAGATAGAATTAATTAATTGTCATCAAAAATTAAATGTATATATAACCCTATGTTTCATCTTTTCTTTTATAAAAACCCTATATCTAACTCCCCCAAAAATACACCCAAATGTACAATACATATAAAACCCCACAAAATACACACACAAATATACAATACATCTACATGTTCCACTATACAGGACAATTATTACATAGATCTCTTGCCACACCCTTTTCTACCCCCATGAGGTAAATCATTAATTATTTTATGGAAATCCATGTTAGGTTTACAATTCTTAATTTGTGCATAACACATTACATGTGTATCAGATTACATATGCAACACCAGTAGTCCCCAGGACATAATCAATTCAAAATTTGACCAAGTGCCTAATACTATTATAAAATCCTGCCACACTGGGCACTTATACTGGGAGAAATAAAATTTAGAATACAGTGAACACCCCATTTATCAATATTAATTAATAGAATTTATATATATATATATCTTGTTAAGATATTGTTAAATGTTGTTAAGTTTTGAAAATAGTAAGGTGTCATGAACCTTATAACCCTTTTAAAAAGTAATTTTGGCCCAGAGACCGACATGTACATGGGCCAGTCAGTACATAATTCAACCTGTCTCAACAACATGTTTAACACTGCATGGACATGCACCCATTCAGGATTAAACTTGTGATTCTACTTAACTACCACAGAAATGTCTATCCCTATATAATGCAAACTGAATTTAAAAATGAGAAATTAATATATATATATATATATATATATATATATATATATATAATGAACACTAAATTGAAACAGAGAAATTACCAGTTGATTTAATGAATTAATAGCAGTAATGAAACCCTTATACTGAAAATAAGAAGGAATTGCACGTGTGAAAGGTGAGCTGCCAAAGATACATGTCAGCCCCTGAGCTAACAGATTATACCAACAAATTAATAAAATTTACAAATGAATTCCCTCCCAGTTCACGCACTATACTGTCCCGTTAATCGGGGATCCAATTAAAATGTTTAAAACTTGAAAGTCATGTTGTTGAATGATTGAATTGGTTCACTGGCGCTATTGAGTGCATCACAATGTGTAAGAATATAATGGATTGAGTTCACCTTATTTTGTCCATGGGTGTGAAGTGGCAACCTCAGGGCCTACATTATATGGTGTTGGTGCTTCGTCATTGCAATTTCTCCCCGGCAGATGAAGTAGAGAGAGAAATCTTGATGTTCAAAAGTTCAGGTTTTGGGGCCGGTCCACGTCTTCATCGGGGAACCCTGATTACACAACATTATATCAGCCAGAGTACACAAAACAATTCCCCCAGAAACTTCACACACACCCAAAACCCATATATAATCTTAACAGTGCTTTAGGGCTATTTAAATATAATACTTGACACACTTGGCAAGGTTATATGGCCAACAGGCCCTATTTGAAAACATTTAGTACAGTTAAATTTTATAATAATAACTTCACCCATGCGGGTTAACATGATTGAATTTGGATTAGCTAATTATTCGGCTTGTTACACTTTTAATAAAATTTATACATAGTCTGAATATTTTGTGTTTGCCACGTGGTTGAGAGAGGTACCTGATTACATCATTTCTTTACTATTTAAATTAATATCTTTTGGCAATTACATACTTCTCAATTGGTGCCTTAGTAAGCTTTCTGATATTAATAAAGTGTTACTATAATTACTAGAAAAAGGTTGCATGTAACTTACTCAGAATTACCTATTGCACAATAAGCACGAGGCAGCGTAATAATGTATCAGATTACATCCATGTCTGTACAATTTAAACAAATACTTTTTGCATTCATGTGACTCTCAATTTTAGTGCCTTAGTTAGGACATGTGAATTTAATATAGAATTACTATATTAAAAAAAAATTACCTTTAAATTACGTATTGCACCATGGCCATGAGGTGACTCAAGAAGTTATCAGAAATTCACTTACTGTGGCCTATTAAACAAGTTTTTCATTTGTAAAACTTTAAATACATAATTATAAAAATATTGGCGAGACTTACCGCAGTTCTATTTAGATCTTAGCCTGTCATAGATGGAAGGATGGTGCAAGAAAATTTCTTCATCTGTCCGGAGGAAATATGCCACGAGGCGAACACTTAGAATACCAGCGAGAGACAAGTTTAGAAACGCAGTACCGACTACGGTTCGCCCGTAATCAGTACCTTGCACTAGAGAGCAGCACTAATCAAGCCTCGCTCTTAATAATAATTCCGGCAGCAGTATTGCTTATCTCCACTGCTAGGGTGCAGCACTAATTAAACCGCTTTAAATACTGTACTGCATTTAACGTTTATTCCGGACGTTCAATACTGAATAATAGCCGATCTATATTAGAACGGCACAGTGTCTTATTGAATAATATTTTAAAACTGAAGTGTTTGAATTAAGTAGCTTTAATATAAAAAAATACATGCTTCTTAAAAGCAAATTTGTACGCTGTGGCTTTCAATCTTTCTATATTTATAAGCAAAAGCTATACTGCTTCTGAAACAACACGTTAGTTGGACTCTTCCATCTCAGATCTTCCAATGAGGATGTATGACCATTTCAGCATCATTTAATTTTTTGCAGATTTATTCTTTGAGTATGAAGGGGACAATCTAAGACTTCAAATTTTTTTGACTTGGGTTGTGCCAGGAGTTTCATTCATTACTGTTTTACCCTTCAGTCACTAACATAGCTAATATAAAAACATGTCCAAATTCAAGACATTATATCTCTGGTTAGGGAACTACAAAAAATCTGAAACTGTCATAAAACCAAGTTCTAATAGCAATCTAAAAAAAAGATAATAATTTGAAGTTCTGAATTTTTCTGGCACAACTGTTTTAAATTCTTAGATTTCGTTGTCCATGACATGTCCGTTACTTAACTACCTTATGTTGTAAGGTAAAACTTTACGTTTTTACCCATAAAAAGTTTTGTGTTCCGAGTCATAGTGAAATAATTATATTTTGTTTTAAATTACTTGAACTTTCTAAAGTCTTAATGAATTATATTTGCTTTTGTTTTCAATAACTGTTATGATTTGAATGTGTTGAATAATGCTAAAATTTTGGTATTCTGAAATTTAGTAACAGTAAGAATTCTTCTCAGTTTACCTGCTAAGTTTCAAAAGATTTAGTTTCTACAAAGATTTTTTAAAGAGAATTTCTTGTTCTTTATTCTAATGATCAAAAGTTTTTTTTTTTTGAAATTGGAGACATCAGTGGAAACGGCCTATTCATAATCAGTTAAAGCTAATAAAAAATTATAAAATAAGAACTTGCATAATTATTATTATTAGCTAATTACATTCTATAACACCTCACCTAATTGGCTAAATGTATTTCTCTAGTACGAGGAAGAGTGCAGCAGTCTTAAAATCTTTCTTCTTCTTCCTTCAAGCATTAGGCCTGAGGCCCGTTGTGCTTCTGGCGATGGTACAACTCACACTTTACCACTGCCAAAGAAAAATCAGACTCTAGTTACTGTGTGGGGTGGTAAGCTGCATGGTGGCGAAGGAGTTGTGTGTGTGCATAGACAGTTGAGCCTTATAATTCTATAGTTGATTGGGAATGTGACAGTCATCCATTCGGTTAAATTGTTTCACCAGTTTATTATTAACTGATATTGGGTAATTGTATGAAGTATGCTCATAATATTTAGTTTTGTCATATGTCTACATTTCTTCTATGATCTTGGAGAGTACATCCTGCGATAAACCTCACTTTGGCCCGGGATTTTGTTAAGTCCAATTCTCTGACCCACAGAAACATGGCGAGAACCGTCACCTTGTAGCACTACAAGCATGTTTCTTTACTCATTGACTTTCGAGTTCTCCTAATAGTCCCACACAAATGGTTGAACTTATGTAGCCTATTCACTATGTCACTGTTATATAAGATACACTGAAGCTAAGATAAGATACACTGAAGATACATTAAAAACTGACCTGCTCCAGAACGAGTACCATCTACAATTTAAGCTTGTATGGAATCAGCTTGAAGACAAGCCATCACTGTAGTCTTTAATGTGGAAAACTGTCATCCAAAATCCTTGCACACTCAATATAATGAGTGTACAGCATGCAAGCTGCTTTCAACAGGATAGCCTGGTCATCACCAAACAACAATATGTCAACTGCAGTTACACATACCAATCAAGAAATATGTACTAATATAAATTGTCTATGGATGTTTAAAAATGGTATATTTTATAATTTTGTTTTCTCTTGAAATTTGTTTTTGGTAAGCAATAATGTAAATCTACCCACTTCCCTCTCTTGTCTTCCACACTGTACAATCCAATCTACATTCAAAGAGTCACAGACTTTAAGATAAAGGAAATGCATTTATATTAAGACAAACATTTAGAAACAGTATGGTAGTTCAAAAAAAAAATTCGTTTACTAGTCACGTCTAGAAAGTAAGTCTTCAGAATTTTTTTAAAATTATTTATTTACAATAATTCTTCAACTCAAAATTACTTAAACACGTATATACATATTTTTCAACATAATCACTGCCACTGTCATTAAACCCTACGCTATTTAAGCTTATGGGACACCAAGTATTGTGGAGCAGGTAAATGCCATGTGTGTCAGTACCCCCTCCTTTTGTTTTGAATAGACTGTCGAAGACGTATCAGTGTTTCACAGTATGGACCAGCAGAAACTGTATTGCCTTCGTACATAAAGTTAACTTCTAGAATATCTCTCCTGTCCCCACAAAAATTAGGTCACAATTTTTTTGCTGAAAGTGATGTTTTGAATTTGGGGAAATGTGTATGGTTATTGTAATTATCATTATTTTGATTCAGGAATATGGTGATAAATAGGAAACGGATTTTTAGGTGCTAAAAAAAATCTGTATATTTACCTTATTCAGTCGTGTGACTTCGTTTTTGCGTTTTGGTTTATTTTACGCGTTTCGAGACAATATCAGAAAATAAAATAAAATTCACTCTTATGAGGTCGTTATACATTAAAATACAAATATGTGAAAACGATAACACACATGCCCGCTTTACTTGAGAGCGCACTCGAGTCGGACCGATCGGACACTGATTATCAATAGCTACCGCGTAGACAGGTTTATTGCGGTATCGTAGAGCAGGTTTGATTTAAATTTAAAATGGTCGTTTAGCACGAAGTCACGACTGTGTACATCATTGTATGCCCTATATATCTCAAATTCTTCCAAGGCGTTCATGTAAGTGCCTTTATTACAAAAATGCATGGGTTTCAAGTTGGAAACAAAGCTTGTATATTTATGATTTTCGTCTATCAAGTGACGTGCATAGTTGGATACAACAATGACGTACACAGTCGTGACTTCGTGCTAAACGACCATTTAAATTTTAAATCAAACCCGCTCTACGATACCGCAATAAACCTGTCTATGCGGTAGCTATTGATAATCAGTGTCCGATCGGTCCGACTCGAGTGCGCACTCAAGTAAAGCGGGCATGTGTGTTATCGTTTTCAAATATTGTATTTTAATGTATAACGACCTCGTAAGAGTGAACTTTATTTTATTTTCTGATGACGGGACATATGTCTCAAAAAACGTAAAGTAAACCAAAACGCAAAAACGAAGTCACACGACGGAATAAGGTAAATATTATACAGATTTTGTCAATAAGTGACTTGGATACCATTTCAAACATGTTTTTCTAAAAAAAAAACTGAAAATATTTTTGTGTTAAAAAACTAAAAAATATTTTCTTTTTGTTTAACACAAAGAGGTCATAACAGGAAAAAATTTTATAAGTACTCATAAAATTTGCTTTCAACATTGTCAGTCCTCGAAAATTTGATGCGAGATGCAGCGACAATAAATGCCATCTCCAAATTGCCTCTTACAAATCTCTGCCGACTGTCATGGAAAAAAGCCCGATTGGGTAAAAAACCGTTCTACATCACATGTACTTAGTCTGAAATACTTAAAAAGAGGAACATCACTTACACTTACGTTTTCAATGCTTTCTTGCTGACATTCTATAATGTGGGCAACTTTACTTAGTTTCAAATCTTTTTTTTCAAAAAAATTTGAATTAATATTTTAAGGTTTCTGTTTTTGACTCTATGAGAGTGCTGGTTTTGCTTTCAACAAAATGTATTTCATTAACAGTTTCTGTTAAGAGGTTTGTTGTTTTTCCAAGGGTTTTTTATCGAATCGCACAAGAAATTCGAGTTAGCAGAAATACATACCAATTCATTTCTTACACTACTGTTGTTTAATAGATTTTGAAGGATTCCAGGAAATTTAACAAACAGTTCTTTCCGTTTGGTACCAATCTGTCCATATTAGGATACAAGGATCAGATACAGTCTCACACACTCTGTGTAGAGGATGCACAACCTAGGTAACATGTATCAATTTTGTTTATCTGACACAAAGAGATTCCACTGCTTTTTTCATATACAATGCTGCATCAGTAATAAAAAACAATCCATTATCATATTTAATACCATTTGGCCACAACAAATGCATACTTTCATTGAACAAGCTAGCGACTGTAATGAGATTTGCTGCTGACATTTCTTTAAGGCTAGGTGGCCAACAGTGCGGAGTGAAGCGTAGTTGAGAGGGCAGCAATAGAAAGCGGAGTACTGATAGAATTGCTAGTATACTAACTGACTGAGTATGGTTGTCAGTGGGAAGGTGGTATGGTGGGGGAAGCGGAGTCAGCTTCCAAATGGACCTCGGCCGAGGCAAAACTGAGCGTAGTGGACCCGTGCGACATCGCTTCACTCAGCTCCGCTTTTGGTGGCTGCCCTTTCGTTGAACAACATTATTGACACTTGACAAGCTCAGTCCACTACACTCAACTTCACTCCGCTCCGCTTCTGGTGGCCACCCAACGTAAAAGCCATCAAAAATGACAGTTCGGAAACTATTTAATCATTTTTAAGCATACCAATTGTGAGAGATATTATTTAATATTGGAATTGTATTGCCAAATACAGTTAGACAAGACGTTGATTAGAAAAGACTTTATTCACTGAACTAACCTTCATAGAATACATACATCCGTTATAACAATAATAATACGCGCATGCGTATTGTACATACATTGTTTAACCATATTTAAATTGTACATATGATATATTTGACATTCCCCCTCAATTTAAATATCCATATAATTTAAATACCCTTAATTTACATTTGGAACAGTTTTGGTATGAGTACAGTTGATAAATATACTTAAATAAAAAAAATAAATGCAAAATTGAAAATTTTTGGTATCTGAAAACTATTTTATGTTGAGTTTTTCAAAAAACTTTGCAAACTTTATATTATTTAAGGATTTTGTGAAAATATCAGCTACATTATCTTGGGTTTTTATGTACTCTAATTCAATAAGTTTTTCGTGTATAAGATCCTTAATATAGTGATATTTAATGTCTATATGTCTAGTACATCTGCTATTCTCATAGCTTTCACACATGTTAAGTGCACTTTGGTTGTCTACATAAATTAAAGGAATTAAGACATTGCACTTCAAGTCCACAAGTATACATTGAAAGTATACCACATCCATTGCACATGCTATGTATTCCGCTTCAGCTGTTGACTGGGATACGCATGTTTGTTTCTTTGTAAACCAGGATACAGGGTTGTTACAGTGATATATTATACATCCACTTGTACTCTTTCTGCTGGTGATGTCTCCTGCCCAATCTGCATCTGAATATGTGATTAATCCAGTATCTTGATTTTTATGAAATGTGAGATTCAAATGCTTGGTACCGTTTAAGTACCTCAATACCCTCTTCGCAGCAATCCAGAGTTGTTTAGTGGGTTTATCAAGATATCTACTTAAGACAGATGTAGCGTAAGCTATGTCTGGTCTACTTACAGTTGATATGTAGATAAGTGAACCAAGGAGTTCTCTGTAAGGTAAGTTTTTGTCCACTGGTACAGATAAGTCAACCTGGAAATTGTGTTCCATAGGTGTATCCATCGGTTTTCCATTTTCCAGACCAAATCTTGAGATTACTTTTTGTATGAATTCCTTTTGAGAAATGGTAATCTGCTCTTTATTTACATTGATTTCTGTGCCCAGAAAGTTGTTGATGATTCCTAATTCTTTTGCGTTGAACTCCTTTTTAAGGAACTCAATGATTTTTAGACATTCGCTCTTGTCACCTGTGATGATTATATCATCAACCCATATAAGGTAAGCATTTTTACCCAAGTACAAACAAAAGTCATTCTGAGATCTGATTAGACCATGATGTTGCACAGCCTCGTTAAACCTTTCATTCCATTTTCTGGGTGAAGAGCGAAGACCGTATAAGCTTTTCATGAGTTTTAGAGCATTCGTTGGACATTTTACTCCTTTGGGTGGTTTTATATAAACTTCAGTGTCTAGCTTGCCATTTAGGAATGCTGTAGGGATATCAAGTTGTTTAATTTCCCATCCATTTTGCAGTGCTACAGACAGTAAGATTCTGATAGTGGAAAGTTGAGCGACTGGTGCATAAATGTTGGAGGACACTTCCTCTTGAAATCTTTTTGCTACTAGACGAGCTTTCTTAGTGCCATCAGGCTTGATTTTGAAAAACCACATTGTGTCAATAGCTTTGATGCCTTTGGGTAGATTTGTTGCCTTCCAAGTTTGATGTTTTTCGAGGGCACTTATTTCCTTTTGTATCGCTTCTTCCCAACCATCTCTAGTACATATGGCATCTTCATAAGAGATTGGTACTCCTGCACAAAGACAGTACGCTAAGTGCATCTCATCTTCATTTTGACTAAAACTTTCATTATAATCCTTGTACAGTATATAATCTTTAAATTTCTCTGGAACAGTTTTAATTCTTTCACTTCTACGCAGTGATGTTTGATCACCCTGTTGGACATTATCACTTAGACTGCTGTCTCTATGTGCAGGTGAGGTGCCAGTGACATTTTGAACCAGGATGTCTCCTTCGCTCATACTTTGATGCTCTTTATCACCTACACTGTCACCTCCAATTACTATTTGTGGGATATCTTCTAAGGCTTTCTGACTAGTATAGTTGATGTTAATTTCATCAAAGGTAACATCCCTTGAGATTATAATTTCACTTGTTTTGGGTACCCATAGTCTATACCCATTTTTAGCATAGCCTACCATAATGCATTCAACTGATCTTGTTTCTAGCTTGTCTGCTGGAACAGGCAGTTTATATGCCCAAGCCTTTGAACCAAAAACCCTCAACTTGTCATAATTCACTTTACCTAGGTAGACTTCAGCGGGTACCTTATTTTCCTTCAGGGCAACTGTTGGAGAGCGGTTCAATTGGTATGCAGCACAACGTATTGCTTCACCCCACAAGAACTTAGGCAAATTTGTTTCAGCGAATAGTGTTCATACTCTACTCATTAGAGTGAAATTGATTCTTTCGCTAACTCCATTCTGCTGCTGTGTATGTGGCAAAGTGTATTCGTTGACTATTCCTTTTTGTATACAGAAATTTTTAAACACATGTGATGAGTACTCTCCACCACAATCTGACCTGATTCTTGAAGAGTAATATCTCTGGGCTTTAACTCTTGGACATAATTCATAATATTTCTTTCTGCTTCATTTTTGTGTTTTAAAAGGAACACCTGGGTAAAATGTGAATAGTTATCGATAATTGTTTGATAATATTTTTCACCTTTCATGGTGTGTATTTTAAAAGGACCAGCCAAGTCACTGTGAATGAGTTCTCCAATTCTGTTTGACCTTGGTAGGGGTACATCCTTAAAAGGCTTTCGTTTTGCTTTACCTTGGTTACAGGGACTGCATACTCCAAAATTGTGTGGAAAATTTAGTGATCCAAGACCTTGAGCATTGAGATGTCCAAGTCTTCGGTACCATAGTAGATCCTTACTTAATGAAATGCAACAAGTTTCACTCATCGAAGGGTGTGCTATTGAAAATTGAGCCACATACAAATTTCCTTCAGATTCACATTTCATTTGCAATTTGTTATTTGAGATAGTAACTGATTTTCCACCACTATTGAATTGAACATCAAATCCCTTTGAACTCATTCTTTTCACTGATAAGAGATTGTAGGGAAACTCAGGTACAATAATAGCAGGTATCTTTATGAAAACATAACTGTTATTTTTATTGTTCAACACTTTCAAGCGAATTATATCTCTTTTTGTACCTTTTATAGTGCTACCATTTGCTATTTTTATTTCCATTTTATTCTCCATTTCTTCAACATTTTCCATAAGCTTTTCCAAATTTTCTGATACCCAATGATTTGTGGCACCACTATCTAAAATGAATTTAACGGATCGAGTGTTTCCTAGTAATTCTGAGGATAAAGCGCCATTTTTCTCAATATTTTCAGCTGAAATGAAATCAAATTCTTCTTCTTGATTATCTTCGCTCTGTGCAACATTTGACGTATGTCTTGTCGTCTTGCCTCTTCCACGTCCTCGAAAGTTTCCTCTCCCTCTCTTACCGCGATATCCATGGCCGCGATATGTCTGAGGCGTCTGTTGAGTTTGCACATCCTTGTTTGATGGACACTCATTTTTGAAATGTCCTTTGCCTCTACATGTGTGACATATTACATTTTCGTACCTCATCTGTGAGCTATTCTTATATTCACCTGGAGAGTAGAAAGAGCAATTTCCGTCGTTATCGACCTTATCACCTGCATTGGAGTTCTCTTTGTTTTTGAGTTCAGTATCCAATAACCTTGTTTTTACATCAGAATACGAATATACTGTCACGTCTTTATTCATTATCATTTCTATCGATGTAATGACGCTCTCAAAGCTTTCCGGCATTGTCAGAAGAAGGTAACACATTTTGTCGGTATCATCGGTTGCAACTTTGCTTACGCCATCGAGTTCTTTTATGAGTTTTTCGAATTTAGTGAAATGATCTTGTAATTCGCCATCGACGAATTTCATTTTCAATAGCTTTCGCATTATAAACATCTTAGATAATGCGCTTTTTCTCTGGAAGACATTTTCCAGATTTGCAATCATTTCTTTGGCGCTTTGTGCACTCTCTATGTATTCAATATACTTATCTGATATTGACTGTGCGATGATGCATTGTGCTTTTACGTCTTTAGCTTGGAAACTGGTCAAATCTGCACCTGTGAGTGCTGCGATTTCTGTGTCTGTTTTATCTAATGCTACGAGTGCACCCTCTTTATTCAGAACAAGACGTATTCTATATTTCCATGTGGAAAAATTATCTGCCTTTAGCAGGGGAAAGGGAACCGTAGACGTAGCCATTTTAGGTTAAGCACGCGAACTCTTACACTTTGAGCCTGTATATGTAAACAAACTTTTCTCTGTAAATAATTCCAACGCAATTACAACTAACACACGTCTATATATCTCCAAATTACTAGTGTCGGCCCATAACCTGTGAGAGATATTATTTAATATTGGAATTGTATTGCCAAATACAGTTAGACAACACGTTGATTAGAACAGACTTTATTCACTGAACTAACCTTCATAAAATACATACATCCGTTATAACAATAATAATACACGCATGCGTATTGTACATACACTGTTTAACCATATTTAATTGTACATATGATATATTTGACACCAATAGCTACATTTCCCATTTTTATTCTTGTTGTGGCTGTAGTTTCATCAGGGCCTACCCATGATTATATTTTCTCATTTTTACACACAACTCTAATATTTTCTATTGTTTCTTCACAGAAATTTGGAACATAATGTTTTCTTAAAGTAGATTAATCGAGAGGATCAAAGTTCATGTACTTCACAAAAAAAACTTCTGAGCACTGAATCGTTTAGTTTACTCTGACTAGAGGAATTTCTGCTGAAATGAAAACTATGCACAAATCAGAATAACATTCATGACGCTTTGTAGGTCCCGAATGTGTGGAGTGAAAGGATCCTGTTTTACCTAAAAGCACTTGTTTGATCTAGAACGTGAAGCAGCAGCAATATGTTTGTTGCTGGATAGATGCTGCGTAACTTGCGATCATTATCTTTTATGGATTTTCCACAAGGCTGGCAATATAGTATCTTTCCATCTGAGCTGAATATATCTTGAAATTCTTTAACATACTGAACACTGCCATATAACACAAGACCTGACATAAGACAAAAAATTATGTGGTTAGCTGTTTAGCGATTGCGTCTCCCACCCTACGTTATGAGTACTGTTAAGGACTGTTCACAAAAATTTCCAGGGGTTTTATTGAGTTTCCAGTTCTTATACATATCTTTTCTATGGTCATAGGAAAACAAAAATTCTTTTTATGTTTATACTTAACTATGAAAGCACACAACTTTTGATAACCATGAGAGTATACCTATTAAGTGTTTAGTTTTACCCATTTTCTTGCAAAAGCGAATCTTAAGAAAGTTACACCATTATTATGAAACACTGCGTATGGCACACGGTTATTCCAGAAAAAACTTTCCCCTCTTCCTTCTTTGGCTTGCGAATGTGCATACAAAAATTGAACAAAATAAAGTGACAATCAACGCATTGCATTGAAATGTTACAAATATGTGTCAGTTACTATATATGAAAAATATTTGATTACATAAAAAAATATTTGTTTTCCTAAAAATGAGTTCCCTAGTAATAAATCAGGTTTCATTATTAACAGGGGCATTCAGAGAAAGGGTTGAGATTTTTTTGTGGTGTGAAATAGGATTGTAACATGAGTAGAACTCATTAATACACAATTTTAGAACACATGCATAAACAAAATATGTTATAATGTAATGTTTAAATTTAACGAGTATATATATATATATATATATATTCAATCACTTTCTGCTACTGTCCGTTTCTTGATGTATATAATACATTTAATATTTTTTATAAATAAATTTACCTCAAGATATACCGTTTTTTCCTTATTAGGAACATGTTTCGGGTACCATCTTGTACCCATCCTCAGCCTTCCGGTTTTTGTGTCTGGTGAAGTACATACGTGTTGGTTGACTATTATTATTGTGGCTTCCTGTTGGCTTCTGGTACTTCAAATTGGTTTTATTGTGTGTGATTGTGGTGTATGTGTTAGTTTTTTGTGTATTTTCGATGTTGAGTACTTTGAATATTGTGTCATGTTTTGTATTTGTTCAGGTATTAGTTTGTTTTGTGTTTTATGTTTGTATATTTGCAAATTTTTGCAAATGTTCATTATGGTGCCTTTGTGTGGTATATGTTTTATTAGTGTCACATTGGTTATGTCTGAGAATTCATGTCCTGTGTTTATTGCATGTGTGGCTAAATTGGATTTATATATTTCTGGTTTTTTGTATGCGTTTAGGTGTTAAAAATAACGTTTTTTCAGCTGTTTTTTTGTTTGTCCTAAGTAATATTTATTGCAATCTTGGCATTCAATTTTGTATATACAGTCGACTCCCTCTAATCCGGACACCTCGGGACCGGATCCCTGTCCGGATTAAAAAATTTTCGGACCATCCGGCGGTTTTTTACTTATGTAAATTACAACCTGTAATAGCGTATCTATATTTATAAATCACATTTTAAGACAATTTTCAAGTGTACGGAACACAATTTTAGGTTCATAAAATTGTCCCAAACGAATAAACTTAAACCTAAAACTAATGAAAAACTTGGCTTTGCAATATTAAAAGAAATCTGTTATTTTCTTCTGCTTCTTTACTTCAACTGTTTTCTTGAAGGCATAATCACGCCACTTCCTTAGAAACATAACATCCACAGCTGATGCGCCAGGCTGTTGTTCGACGTAGGTAGTTGCCAGTTCCAGTGCTGCCCTACCCTCTGCATGAGTCAAAATTCCCACGCCATTTCCCGCTTCACTATCACCTTCGTCGTCGTCTTCTTCTTTTTCTTCCTCTTGACGAAGGACTACATCGACGATTTCGTCATCATTCAGGATTTCATTAGCCAGTTCATCATCAGCTCGCGAAATCCATTCCACAACGTCATTCTCATTAATACTAGCAGAATCAGGCAGCCGTTGTAAATCCTTTAAAATTGAGTGGTTGTCATCAGGTTCAGTTGCATGAATATTTAACCCTATTGTATTTGGGTTGTCTTCTTGTCTCTTCTCAACGAGAGTTTCAACATCTGGCCACAATTTTCTCCAGGATTTGGTAAACGTAGATGATGGGATTTCATCATACGATTTAGCAGCGATATAAATGACGTCCTTAATGTTAATTGTCTTGAGCGTCTGGATGAGACCTGCATTGTCATTACCATCCATCTTATCCAAAATTTCTGAAAGAAGCGTCCTCCGGTATTTTCTCTTAAAGCATTCGATTACACCCTGGTCCATGGGCTGTGCGATACTTGTTACATTTGGAGGCATATATAAAAGCTTGATGTCACTGTAACTATCACATTCGAGACCTTCCTCTGGATGCGTAGGGGCATTATCAAGCACAAGAACTGCTTTTACTGGCAATTTCAAGGATGTCAAATGTTCTTTTACAGACGGAACAAATTGAGCCACGAACCACTCCTTAAACAAATAAGAATCCATCCAGGCAGACTTTTGTGACCTGTAATACACTGGAAGGGAAGACATGTTTAAGTTTTTGAATACTCTGGGTTTGGCCGACTTTCCAATCACAAATAGCGGCATCTTGTGTGTCCCAGTTGCGTTTGAGCATAGTGCAACAGTGATCCTTTCTTTATTTACTTTAAAGCCCGAAGCAGACTTTTCTTGAGGAGTGGCAAAGGTTTTATTAGGCAAAAGTTTATAGTTAAGCCCGGTCTCATCGATATTGTACACTTGTTCTGGGGTTAGTTTTTCACGCTCAATGATACGCTTCAATTTTTCAGAAAAATCATTAGCTGCCGGTTGGTCTGCTGAAAGCTTCTCCCCGCAAACTCCAAGGAAATGCACTCCATGCCGTTTTTTCCATCTCGTTAGCCACCCATCGCTTGCCGAGAAGTTTCCTTTTTCCCGAAGTTTTGAATGAAGAATGACGGCTTTTTCTTTCAAAATCGGGCCATTTATAGGAGTCCCTCTTCTACGTTCCTGCATGAACCACAACCATAATGCATCATCAACAAGTTCATGGTGTGGTTTTTTCAAGGTAGATCGAGTAGAAAGGACGGATTCGACTTCAATTTGCATACAAAAATCCTCGATCGATTTTCTGTTTTTCCGCCAATCATAAACTGTGCTTTTCCCTACATTAAACTCTGTACAAATACTTTGCACTGATTCACCCTTATCTAAACGTTGTAAAATATTAAGTCTGTCTTGCATATTAACCGTATTATGCTTCCGTTTTTCACTCATTTTTGAGAATTTTACTGTCAAATAATCAGTTACTGAAACTACAATTTCACCTAACAAATAAACTCACTTATAATAACATATGTAACTCACATTGAAAATTATTAAAACACACAACAATATCAGTAGTAATTAGTAAAAACAGCTACAGTACACTGTATGACGATCCGGAGCAAACGCAATCGTAAGCCGAACTGAGGATCTTTGTTTACATGTAGGCTGGAAATAAACAGACACGCTCAATCCTGTCGTTTTCGGCCATGAGAAACCCGGCGCGCGCTGATGACTCATTTCCAAGAAGTAGTCCGGACCATCCGGCGTCCGAACCATCGGAGTCCGAACGAGAGGGAGTCGACTGTACCGTTAGTTGTATTATCTTTGTTGTGTGGGCTATTTTGTTTTTGTATATTATTTTTATTAGTTTTGTATGTATTTTTATATCTCTGTTTTTAAATAGTTTTGTTATTTTATTATTTATGTATGTGAATGTGGCCCATTTTTTGTTGTTGTTATTATTTATGTGTTGTTCATTTTGATTAATTCTTAATTGTTCAGTTTATATTTTATATTTTGTTTACAGTATTTTTATTGTATCCATTTTCATAACCAATTTGGTATATTATATTTCTTTCTTTGTCAGTTTCTTGTTTGTTTAGGGGAATTTTGTACATTCTGTTAAATAGCGAATAGAATGCTGCCATTTTATGTTGTGGTGGGTGGTGTCCAGCTGAAAAAACGTTATTTTGAACACCTAAAAGCATACAAAAAACCAGAAATATATAAATCCAATTTAGCCACACATGCAATAAACACAGGACATGAATTCCCAGACATAACCAATGTAACACTAATAAAACATATACCATACAAAGGCACCATAATGAACATTTGGGAAAATTTACAAATATACAAACATAAAACACAAAACAAACTAATACCTGAACAAATACAAATCCATACAAAACATGACAGAATATTCAAAGCACTCGACATCGAAAATACACAAAAATTAACACATACACCACAATCAAACACAATAAAACCAATTTGAAGTACCAGAAGCCAACAGTAAGCCACAATAATAATAGTCAACCAACACATATGTACTTCACCAGACACAAAAACTGGAAGGCTGAGGATGGGTACAAGATGGTACCCGAAACATGTTCCTAATAAGGAAAAAAATATCTTGAGGCAAATTCATTACAAATATTAAATGTATTGTATACATCAAGAAACGGACTGAAGCAGAAAGTGATTGAATATATATATGTATATGCGCGTTGTTACAGAAGACAAATCTGTTTAATGAATAATCATAAAAATGATATTCAATGTTTTCATTTACAAGAACAAAAACACCGAGGGAGGGCGAAAAACACTTTACACTGTTAACTCCCAATATATACGGTTAACAATTATCTAAGTTAACATTGGGGAGAATACATCTTTCAAAAATTTCAATCATTTATCAGTTAGTGTGTATTTATATGTTAAAGTTTATGCAATCAGATTTCAGGGAGGGTCTGAAGCGTATTCAGCCCCCCCTTAAATACGCCCCTGATCCCTAGTTACAATATACCCCTATCAACTTATCTCCTTTCTCTGTATAACATGCAAGGAACATGCTCATGGAACTCAATAATTTTTTCCTTGTACTCATCTGTTTATGCACCCAACAAGTATACAACTTTTATAACCTAATTGTCTCTTCAGTTTCATAAATATTCAAAGAATCAGAATTGCCTTTGATATCTTCAATATCTGTTACCAGAATAGTTCACATATGGAAAACGGTTTCGAATATTTTGTTTTCTTCTTTTGCGTAGCTCTGGAAATGAAGGTATTTATCTTGTACGTTTGTTTAATATATTTTCAGTCCATTTCTTCGTCTCCTTTAATATCTTAGACACCTTCACATCAGAATCCTCATTCAAGTTTATGGAAGAGCTCCAAATACTGTTTTCTTTGTATAAGTAGTTCTGCAGATAAAAGCACTTTTTAAATAATTCTGACCTGCATGTCACTTTCACAAAGATATTAGATAAAAGTATTAATTGATTTTCTTCAAAAGCAACCAATTCTTCAAGAAATATATTGAAAATGTGTACATACACGTTTTCATACACATATGTTTCTGAGTGTAATTTGAAATATGTATGAGGCGTGTTTTTTAAGTAAGTACCGTTTCACTATATCACCGCTACAGCGCAGCGGTTGCCATTCTGTGCTTGCACACTGAGTGTCTGTATCTATTGGCTTGCTACAGATGCCATTACATGAGCAGAAGTTTTGTTTACATTTTCCTGTCCGTGTTTAAAATGCCTCATTCCATTGAAAGTCCCGCCGATTGTGAAATATGGGCTGTAATTTGTTTCCTAAATGCAATAGACGTGAAAGTGGCCGATATTCATTGACAGATAAGTGAAGTGTATGGGGAAAATGCTATGAGCGATGGCATAGTGAGAAACTGGGTGAAGAGCATTTAAAGAAGCCCATACAAACGTGCACGATGAGCCAAGGAGTGGGCAACCGTCTGTCATTAATGACGACCTGGTGCAGAAAGTTGACAAAAAAGTTCGTGAGAATAGGTGGTTTACGATTTCATCATTGTCTAATGTATTTCCTCAAGTTTCAAGAAGTGTTCTCTATGAAATTGTGACACACCGCTTAAATTATCGGAAGTTGTGCTCACGGTGGGGCCCAAAAATGCTGACCGAGTTGCACAAAACAAAACGTTTAACCAGTGTTCTGACTATTCTCATGAGGTACAGTGAGGAAGGTGATGTTATTAAGCCAAATCATCACTGGTGACGAGACATGGGTGTCTCACATTAAACCGGAATCAAAACAGCAGTCCATGGAATGGAGGCAATCAACATCTCCCAAGAACGTGAAATTCAAGCAAACCATTTCAGCCCAGAAAATCATGTGCACTGTGTTTTGGGACAGGCAGGGGATGCTGCTTGTTGATTTTTTGCCTCGGGGTGAAACGATAAATGCTGTGACATACTATGAGACCCTGAATAAACTGCGTCGCACAATCCAAAACAAAAGGCGTGGCATGCTCATTAGGGGAATCTTACTGCTTCACAACAATGCTTGGCCACACGATGCTCAACGCACCCAAGATCTGATTATGTCATTTGGCTGGGAAAAACTGGATCATCCCCCTTAGAGTCCAGACCTCACGCCCAGTGACTATCACTTGTTCCTCCATTTAAAGTGGCACCTTAGCGGCCAGCGCTATGACGACGATGACGATGTCAAAACAGTGTTGTGCAGCAATGGTTATCTTCTCAGGCGGCTGATTTCTATGAAGACGGAATACAGAAGCTGATCACACGATACAAGTGCCTCAATATAGGTGGAAACTATGTTGGAAAATAGTTTAATGTACTGGCTTTCATGTAAAAATAAAATTGTTCAAAAAAATATTACTTGTTATTTTTGGTATCAAAACGGTACTTACTTAAAAAACATGCCTCATAATAAAGGTGTAAATTGTCAACAGAAAAGTCTCTGCCTGGAACTTAGGGTACAAAGTTAGTTAAGGACATAGTTATATTTATAGTCGGAATGTGAGGCTTCCAGTAGCTTACCGTCTTATGCTTACAAGGAAATACAGCACCAAAGTTGATAATCATAATTCCTGTATATTCTCATGACACTTGGTGTCAACCAAAAACCTCTGATGAATTAATTATTTGTTCTGCCCATATTATTGGTAATTTATTTTGGATAGATGTTAGGAACATAGAAATATTTAAAAAAAAGTTAAGTATAACATACCTACAATGAAAGGAACATATGACAAGATTAAGAACTTTTGTTTGTATCCTTATTTTAAGTATACTCATGTTAACTGGCATCTATAATCCATTAGTGGACCTTCCGATATTCATTTTACCTACTGTACATCTATCAGCTGCAAGGTTATTCATTATCATTTACATTTCATTAATCTCGGCTATTATGAACACAGCAGAACTGTCAGAGGTTTAGAACTGTTAGTGAAAAAAAATTATAGTAATGGTTTTGTGCAAGTTGTTTAGCAAGACTAACTGACTTGAAGGACGTAGACAACTGATGAACTAATGTTTGTGCACATCTAGCTTTGACCCAATTTTTGAGAAAACACAAAAATTCACATCATGAATATGTGAAGTATAGCAGGTTTAACATGTTTAAATGCACTAAAGGCTGAAAATAATAAGTGATTTTACTTATACATTTTCTTCACATTTAAACAAAACAGTCCATAATCAGCTAATGGACTGGGCACTCACTTTGTGAGACAAGAGAAAGAAAATCTGAACTGATTAACCAAACAGAATCCAGTGTAAAAACAAAATTTTTTAAGGTCTTTACAACGTGACGAGATTCAACTATTTATTCAAATTCTGCTATAGATTTAGCAGAAGCACAAATTCTGCTAATCTCTGGCCTTGAAGAAAAATTAATTATGGAAGGTAAAATGAGGACAACAGACAGTGTTCATACAAAATACACAAATTGAAAATACAGATTCTTATATAATTACTATGACTACATCAGTAAGCTCAGATTCTCCTTAAAGAATTTAATGATAGTACAACAGTATTAACAACTCTAATGGTAACTAAAGAAAACAAATCCAATAAACTAACAAGACTGGCAAAAATGATGGCAGACAAAACATTTCACTTAGGTTTCCTGAATAAAACTTGGGGACACTGAATGTTAAAAATGAGCTTTGCTAAAGGGGACTCTTGGCATTCCTCTTATTTAACACTAAAGTGGAAATGGTTGTCGGAGAACCAGTAGTTCACACACAATGTGCAATATTCTACAAGTGAGTACAGATACTGCGTTAAGCTGACAGATTTTTATGTTAATCAAAGAGGGGTGGAGATTTCATATAAACCAGTCTAAAACCAAATCTACAGCAGCAGGAAAAGCTTGCAGACCAAATATGCCATTTGTTATCAACTTTGGCAACGAACAACTTCAAATAACCAGGACTGTCTGTAACATGGGACATAACATATCTTGAGGAAATTTTACCAAAATTTATAGCAGTACATTAAACTATACAGAGTTTAAAGAAAAAAAATGAGATTGGTAGGTGTTCCTCAGCCTTTCATGGCCGGCGTCTACATAGTTGAAAACATTATTTGCTGGGCTGTTAGGCTATAGTGTATTGTTTGTGCATGGTGTCCACCAATTCACCCCAGTAATGAGGTAGAGACCTATGTATTTTTGCCTAAGAAGGTCCACTTATATATACTTTCATACCAACACGATCTAAGCTGAAAAACACCATCAAGTGCTATCTGATTGGCTTGGAGAACAGCATGACAAATCCTATTTAATAGGATGCTTTCTCCTTTTCGATTCATGGCGACAGAACCATGTTTCAAGATATCCATGGACTCCATGTGGAGCCAAGGGTAGTACGCACTCTCTGAGGACAAGATCTTGGTCTTCTCAAAGAGAATGCGATGATCAGCATGTTGGAGAGTGCACGCTCGGCCACTGCATGCCTTACTCCTTCAGGAAAGCAAAGCATGCAGTCCAGCTGAGATCTGCCAGGTTTGCTGAGTCAGTGTTGCAAGAGATTGTTGGCTTCGCGGTCTTACCCCACATTCACAGAGTGACAGACTGCTGAATCGGGACATGAGGACCATCTACAAGCTGACCAGGACGATACAACAGTTTCTAAGAACAGTGAAGGGCACAAGGGATCCACAGCGTCTGCACCCATGTTGGTAAACACAGCCACTGTTGTTGCTTGAGGCAGCCGGAAAACTCTGCAGTGGCTGAGCATAATTCATGCTGGTATGAAAGTTTATATGTGGACCTTCTTATGCAAAAATACATAGTCTCTACCTCATCACTGGGGGTGAACTGGCGGACACCTTACCAATTATTTCCGACACTGAAGATGGCCTCAGATGCTAAAATGTATGTCAACACTTACAACAGAAGAAGCTTAGCATGACCAAGAATTTTCTGGATACACTAATTGGCAATCAGTGTAATACACTGTTAAGAAGAAGAAAGAATGACAACACATTGACACCTGCCCACTTACGGTCCCTAATGCTGCTGTGTCCTGAGCATTTTTGTTGTTTGATGGCGAATAAAAAATTTGTCTCTTCACTTACATCCATTCTGTAAACAGTGCATTAAAGTACACGTCTTCTGCTTCAAAATGATATATATTTAGTTGTGGTGTTTTGTAGTTTACTTTCAACTATACACAAAATTATATTGTTTACACTGAAATATTGTTTTACCAAAAAATTTACTGAAATTGTCTAAGAAAAGATGTTTATCAATTGAGATTAAGATACAACTCTCCTTCTCACACCTGGGTAACAGTGGTTCAGTTAACTCGCACCATGAACTTAAATTTTATATATGAAATTAACTGTTATACTATGTACATCTTTTGAGGTTTTAATAATTTCAAATAAAATCTGAGAAGCGTTAATTATATCATTAGCTTCACCCATCACAATGTCACTATCATCAAAACATATTACCACTAATTTCTGAATATGAATTTGATGAATCGATGTCATAAGAGCCAGAATTGTTTATGACTTCATTAATTTCTTCTTATGTAAGCTAATTTCTGGAATCCATTTTCGATAACAAAAATATAACAAAACACGTCATGCACAAGCTGAAGGTAAATAACAAAAATGGCTTCCCTCATCAAACAAGTGTACTTAGTACAAACAGAAATATTTTTACCTGTTTGTGCCAATTCATACTGACCATTACAGTTTAAATAAAGAACTAAAATATTCCATGAATAAACTAAATCTGTGGATGTATGGGAGCCATCTTGTTTAGTTTAAACTACACCAAATTTGCAGACAAACCTGGTACACCTTAGGATTCTGGTTCTTGTTTGACTTGGACGTACTAGGTATGTCCATAGGCCTCAATGTGTTAAATGTTTGTTACATAAATCCGCTGACATTAATGTGAGAAGTGGTATGTGTGAAAAGAAGTAAAAACTGACTATGTAAAGTTAAATGCAGACTTCTAAATGAGAAAACAAAACCTGTTACATAGAAAACCCTAGATAGGGGCACAGCATGACCTTCTCTGAGACCCGGGCAATATTGAAAAGGGATGAGAATCAGGTAACAACGTTAGAAAGAAAGATCCTGAGGAGAATTTAGAGTTGCTATCGAGAGAATGACTTGTGGTGGAGGCGTTTTAATTATGAACTATACAAAATAAACAAAAGAACCACTGGCAAAATAATTAATGGGCTGCACATTAAATAATGGAGAATAAAAACATTCTCCACATGCAGGTAAGTAAACAGAAATGGGGTCACCTGGATAGATGTAGGAAAAGAAGCAGACCCAAATTTGGTGGATAGAAAGAGCTGAAAGTGGTATCAACACTTTCTGGTGTAAGGCCGAGTACATGTCAGGCAGTGTACTTTTGCCCAGTGAACGCAGCCCGAGTATACCTCGAGCCATGTATTCATTTGCTTTACTATCACATTACGGGTATGCCTTCGGTTTAGTCGTCACAAAATGCTTTTGTGTCGATATACAATTGTGTATGGTGCACTCTGGTTTCAATTTTCATAAATATAATCGACTTTCAAACAGTTGACGTAATTTGTTTTTAGCATGGTTTCAACCTTTTTCTTTGTGCGTTAACCATTAGCATGTGTTCACTGTTGTTTTTCTAAATAAAATGAGCAAAGTATTAAAACAAAATTAACGTAAAGCCTTTATGTATGCTATAACGTTTCCAAATGTGCCACAGAATTTCCAGTTACCAATAGAACCTTGGTGGTCCAATTCTTTTATTTTATAAAAATTGACATTTTGAAAAAATAGTATTATTTTATTTGTAACTTTGTGTAGATATTAATTTGATGTTTTAATAAAGTAATGTTTGAATACTTACTTAATATGTAGTAATACGGGCCCGTTTTTTAAGTAAGTACCGTTTCACTATATTGCCGCTACAGCGCAGCGGTCGCCATTCTGCACTTGCGCACTGAGTGTCTGCATCTATTGGTTTTCTACAGACGCCATTATGTGAGCAGAAGTCTTTGTTTACATTTTCCTGTGCGTGTTTAAAATGCCTCATTCCATTGAAAGTCCCACCGATTGTGAAATATGGGCTGTAATTCGTTTCCTAAATGCAAGAGATGTGAAAGCGCCCGATATTTATTGACAGATAAGTGAAGTGTACAGGGAAAACACTATGAGTGATGGCATGGTGAGAAAGTGGGTTAGAGCATTTAAAGAAGGTCGTACAAACGCGCATGATGAGGAATGAAGTGGGCAACCGTCTGTCATTAATGACGACCTGGTGCAGAAAGTTGACAAAAAAGTTCGTGAGAATAGGCGGTTTACGATTTCGTCATTGTCTAATGAATTTCCTCAAGTTTCAAGAAGTGTTCTCTATGAAATTGTGACACACCGCTTAAATTATCGGAAGTCGTGCTCACGCTGGGTCCCAAAAACGCTGACTGAGTTGCACAAAACAAAACGTTTAGCCAGTGCTCTGACTATTCTCACGAGGTACAGTGAGGAAGGTGATGTTTTTAAACCAAATCGCCACTGGTGACGAGACATGGGTGTCTCACATTACACCGGAATCAAAACAGCAGTCCATGGAATGGAGGCACTCAACATCTCCCAAAAAGGTGAAGTTCAAGCAAACCATTTCAGCCCAGAAAATCATGTGCACTGTGTTTTGAGACAGGCAGGGGGTGTCGCTTGTTGATTTTTTGCCTTGGGGTGAAACGATAAATGCTGCGACATACTGTGAGACCCTGAATAAACTGTGTCGCATAATCAAAAACAAAACACGTGGCATGCTCAGTAGGGGAATCATACTGCTTCACGACAATGCTCGGCCACACGATGCTCAATGCACCCAAGATCTGATTACATCATTTAGCTGGGAAAAACTGGATATCCCCCCCGACAGTCCAGACCTCGCGCCCAGTGACTATCACTTGTTCCTCCATTTAAAGCGGCACCTTAGCGGCCAGCGCTACGATGACGATGTCAAAACAGCCATGCAGCAATGGTTATCTTCTCAGGCGGCTGATTTCTATGAAGACAGAATACACAAGCTGATCACATGATATGACAAGTGCTTCAATATAGGTGGAAACTATGTTGGAAAATAGTTTAATGTACTGGCTTTCATGTAAAAATAAAATTGTTCAAAAAAATATTACTTATTTTTAGTATCAAAATGGTACTTAGTTAAAAAACATGCCTCGTACATATACACATATATAAAGTGTTACGAAAAAAGAGCCCGGAAAGTTGGCAAAATCGGCCTGACTGGAAGGACAATACACGTAACGGTACTCTCATATTGGAAAGTGTTAAAAAACTGGGTGTTCAAAATTGGTTGGTGCTGTTATGCACCTTACGTGGTTTTCAAATGGTGCGTTGCGGTGGCCTGGTGCCACGAACGACTTGCCAGAGGCGCCACAGATGAATATGCACTGTTTTTTATTCAGTGTTAAGCAATAAGAGATCTGGCAAATTTATACCATTTACAATAAATGACTACACTTGGTTCCAAGAAGCCTCTACAAAGCTCTCATTCTCAAAAGTATTAGGCCAAATATCCATATGCTACTAGAGTTTCTACCAGGTATTCCATAGGGGAGCTGCCAAATAATTGTTGTTTGTCAGGGGAGGCATAGGCTTAAAGATGTTGAAAACCGCTATGTAACGGCCTACATAATGCTACAGTCATGTAAAACTTCAAAATTTTTAAGAAAATAATTTCTTTAGCCATTAGTTTTCATTTTCATTCAACTCTTATATAAAAAAAGGAAAATAACTATACTTTAAATACTATTTTGTATCAACTGTACGTAGATGCACACCATTTTATATGTATTGATTTTAAGTAAACATATTGTTATATAAAAGCAGTTTAATATACCTTATATGCAGTGTAATATGGTTATGGATAATACTTGTAAGTATATATCATATTTTTTTAACCCCTGGATACAATAATACGTCCCTCTAAATTCTAATATTTTCAAAATACATAAGTAGAATTTCATTGTATAATTGAAATGCCCACTGTTACAAGTATGTACAAAATGTTGGCATGTGCAGTCCAAAATGGGCCACATAAATAAAAAAATTTCAAAATTAATTTACATGACAAATGAATTAATTTTATAAATCACCATCACAAAGTGTATAATCTAAACATTGTGAACACAATGTATGTTAGAAACATATACAATACATCAGTATTAGTACGGATAGTTATCAAGGTATTCTGGACGCACTGGGAAAAGAAGTTTCTACTGTTCAAACACTACACATAAGCAATAACCAATTATTTATTAAAATAATTCAATTTATGTATTTTAAAATATCTACAGAATTTCTATTACCTATTGAAATAAAGTCTAATTAAAAAGACGATGAATTATATTATTCTGTAACTGCTGAACAGAATGTTACATGTATAACCGCATCTTTGTATCTCTCGACTACAATGCATTACATTTCATAAGAGTAACTGCTGCGGCCTTCACATAAAATGATTCTTTACTTAAATTCTGATTCCTTCACAATAATTTGTAATAATTATCAGTCTGTTTTTAAAGATCTATAATTTTTGGTAAGGAAAATATGAGATCGTTCTGTTACAATGTAAACTTAAAAAAAATATAATTTTAAGAAAATATATTACTGTAACTACACAATAAATAAAATCACAATCCATGAAATTTTAATTTTTCTGAACTGTTAACAAATAATCTTCTCCTTCTGGTCAACTTAAGTGTAATTTACACTTAACTGGGAAATAATTTTATAGGTACTCTGTAATTATAATGTGGTCAAAAATCACTGTAATTAATTTTAGAATATGTTTAAAAGTATTTTAAATACACAGTGAACTGCGTCTTCCTCACTTTTTTCTTTCACATACATGTACATGTGCAAACACGCACATACACACTCACACATACTGTAGATCTATTGCACGTATGTAGGAAATAACACTAACACTGTATTTATGTATCAAATGTTATGATTCTAAAAAATCTTTTTTCAGAATTATTTATTCATTCAGGATAAAACCATATACAAAATTTGTATGATTAAAACTTTCGTCAGCTTATATACTATTAATAAAATTCAATCACTAACAGATTCAACTACTGCCCTGGACCACAATATATAAAACAGATGGAATATGTTGCATGCTCGACTATTAAGCATTTTTAATACTCAGCCTAGTGACTGGCAGCATTTGGATCTGAAAAATATACACAGCATTCCGTTAACATATATTCTTATCATTCATAAACTGGATAAGTCTTCACTTTCATGAAATCACATTTTCTCTTGTAAAGCTCCACCATCTTAGCAACTAAATATTTCCAAACTCAATATTTCTGAACGTAATTAAAGTAGCCGTTGGCTTCTTGATTATTAAAATTGTAAATACACACCTCATTTGTGTATGCTTAGGAAATAGTTGTTAAATATGTAATATAATTTAAACAATCGCTTCAGATTATGTTACTTCAGTCAGCACAACTGTACTTTCCTGTAGTACAGTTCACTAACTTTTCTGTCAGTAAAAATTTATTTAAAGGTACGCCACTTTTGCAGGATTTTCATTTACCTTGCAAGAACCAACACATTACTTATTGTAAATATTAACACTTAATGATCCAACAGTATAAATGACCATTTTCAATCAACAGCTATGATGAATTTATTTCAAGTTAAACAGACCAACTTTATTATTCACCACACTCTGAAGTTGTGCAATTAGTAGTATAAACGGATTGTTGCATAATTAGAAATGTCATAACAAATGCGTGTATCAAATTTCACTCAGGCAGCCTTCCACACATACCAGTTGAATGCAGTCCTCCACCACACAGCTGTTTTAAGTCATAAAAATTTCATTACTAAAATTCTGATAGTTATTTTTTAATTAAAACCAACTGTTTCTGAAAAAATTATGGCTTGCATGAACTCACCACCAAAGCAGTCACTACACTGTTCGATATTCGATATACTGTATTAGATTGAATACGTGTCTATGTGGTAAGGCACAAATCAACTTCATTTACACACATTTCCAGGACCATTAATAAGGTGACAATCTTAAAATACCAAATAATTATAATACACATGTCAATAAGATTGTTATTATACAAAAAAATCTTTCAAGGTACAATGACATAATTCAGATTGAAAATAAAATTTATCACTTAAACAAGAATTAGTAACAATAATATATATATATCATCCAGATAAGACTTACTGAAATTCTATTATAACCCTACTGTTATGTCTGAAAATTCTCAAAAATGATAATCCACAAGGAGACCTGAGAAAACTGAGGAGATGTCTAACAACAGTTTACATTAACATCGCCATTTTGTTTATGAATACTCCTCAACCATAGAAATACAAATCAACCACATAATTCTCGAGTGTTTGTTAAGTTGTAAGAGATGAATATGATATCAAGTCAGTTACTAGTAAATCTGTGTACAGATATAAAACAGCATTTATCCAAAAACACTAAAAAAAATTAACCAAAGTTAAAGGTACAGGTGTTTCCTACACCTCTTTCTACTTCTTAAGGTATGCACTGTTGACATGTTCACTGCAATTTATTTAAACAACATTGCCTTCTGTTTTCTGTTTAACTAAAGCAAAAAACTTTAAGTTACAATAAGTTAACATGTAGTACATACAGTTTTTGTGTATATATCAGGTGGTAAGAAATTTAGTTTTATTGGTCCACTTCTTTTTTTTACTATAAGCTAATTAAAATTCTGTTTTCCTTTGGTGACAACAGGCAATACAGTATGTCCTGGGATGGAAGACAAGGTGTAAACAATAAGAAAATATAATTTTAATTTGTCATTTAATATGTTTTATCACTGTCGGCATAGTAGAAATGTACCTGCTCAAAGAACTGGCTGCAGCAAAACATATAAACATCCAACCATACATGACATCTTCCTTTCATAACACATTCTCTCGATCACACAATTTGAAAATAAATTGTCTTTTTTATAATTTGTAATAATTTTAACATACATTAATAACATGTAATAATAATAATAATAATAATATAATGTAATTATAATAATAGGTACTCAACATAATCTAAATAATAATAATAAAGATTATAATAATTATAATTCATAATTTTTTTGTTAATACAAATTTCTCTTAATTTTTATATTTATTTAATATTGTCCACCTTTTTCACTTATACATTTCTGTAATACAAAAAAAGTTCTCATTAAATTTTATAACAAACATCCTTCACAATTACTTTATAAATAATTTTTTTGTATCTTTATGTATTTTATACAAAAAATCTACAGACGGGTTTCGATATCAGATACACGTAAATTTTTTCATTATTTTCTTTTTTCTTTTTTTTTAAACAGATAATTAAAAAGAACCTCACTATCAATTTATTAAAAGTTTTTCATTCTTAAATTTGTGTGCACAATCACTTATCACCAACAGAAGACAGACAGCTCACCGCCGTGCTCGCCACTGTGTCGCCATGCAGTTACTGCACGAGCTTTCAGCTGCAACATACAAACAGACATTCTTAGCTAACCTCACAATCATATTCTCTTAACTTTTAGTAAGTAACAACAAAGTGTTTGTGCAAAGTGTGCATGTACGTATTTACAACACAGATTCTTATGATCCTAGTTCATGTATAGTTTGTCTGATCACAGTAGTTTCATAAATCTACATCATGGGTCTCCAAACTACGGCCCGCGAAGGGTCATTGTCCGGCCCACAGCAACCCTGCCGATGTTGTGTGCAGTTTTTAAATAGATCGTCAAAAATACATAAAATATTATAACATTTTACTAAATGATTAAACAAGAAATAAGTTCAGTAAAATGTTATAATACTTTTGTACAAGTTTAAAACATTTACGTGGTTAATGTCCTTGTTCATCTGGGTGCCTTGAATGAATCACGCTTTTCACTCACTCAACCTAAAGCGAAGATTCCTATTCCCCCCGTCTGCTCAGCTTATTTTTTTCCTTACTTTTATTTATATTATTTTGAATAAATAAATTTGTTTTCTTTGGAAAAGTCTGCTTAATTTTTATTTATGTACCTATTTTATTGACTTGATTATTTCATAAACATGGAACAAAATAAGTTTACTATATATATACTTATTATATATATATATATTATTATATTAATAATAATATATTATATTATTATATACTTATATATATATATATATATATGGCCTGCCTGACTTCCAAGCTTTTTTAATTCGGCCCTCAAGTGAAAACGTTTGGAGATCCCTGTTCTACATGATGTTTATGAGAATGCTTATGTTGATGGCCATACATATATTGATAATACATCCTGAAGTACAGATGAGATAATTTTTGTTCATAAAATTATACATGTTAAATGAACGTAAGCTGCTTTCATGGCTGGTATTTATATTATCAGAATTTTCTGGGCTGTGACTGGTCAAAAAATGACTAACCAGCTCCTTAAAAAATTGTATAAATATAAGCGCCTTAATGGGACAGAACAGTCTTTGCATCTGTTCAGGAGTATTGTGATCCGTGTTCCTGTGCCACTGAAGATGTCTATCATCGGTACAGATGAAATGTCTAAACATTCACAATCCAGACCATGGCCTAATAGCCTGGAACACTGTGATAAAATTATACCGGTGTTTAGCTTTCATGTTTCACCTCTGATACTGTTATAAGCCTGTAATATTGAATACACATTATATACATAATTTTTAAATATCCTGATGGTTAAATTACTGACAGACTTAATTTTTCAAGTTATTCATACATTAAAAGCACATAAAAGCTTTACTGTACTTTAAAAGGTATGATGTGAAGATAAAACAGGCACAGTGAGTACAGAAAAGATATGTCGAGGGGATTGGGAAAGCAGACAGCTTTACTCAACAAGCATGCGACTTTTAAGCAAAAACGAATGCAAAAAAAGAGAATCCAATATTCCTTCACTTTTGCACAGTGCTCATAAATCCGGCCTCTAGAGAATTACAAGAAAGGGGGAGAGAGCCATCAAGTGATGCTGCACATACAGGGGAGGATGAGAACAAGTGCTAGACACTCCCCCTTGCCTTGATCCCTATCACCACACCACCAATGCCAAAATTCAACCCCACACACAAAACTGCATAAAGCTCAATGGATGAATACACGGCGGTAAATAAGCGAGCTTACATAAACATATGGGGGAGAATATTAAAAGTTAGAACTGTAAAGATTTGCTAAGTGTATAAATATTAACAAGAGAATTGCATTAAACAAAAAATAAAATAAATAAATAAACAACTCAATTTCCTGGTCAGCATAAATTGGTGGTATAATTTTCTGACACTACTGAAACTATACAGAACAATACAGAAGTCTCTAAAAAAAAAAAAGATAGATGGAAAATATTTTAACAGGCACTACGTACAGGCACAGAACACATGAGGAGCGTATAGGTATTATTTGAAATCATTCGAAATTTCTATTTTTATATTTTTTTCTTCTTACTACTTCTACATACTTTGTTGTTGTACGGAAAAGTTTTGCAAACTGCACAGAAAACTATACCATTTTTGGACAAATGTTGTAGAGTGAACACAGCAAAGGCGCTGAACTGGGAAAAATATTGGCAGTTTTCTACCCACTTATAGGCAGCTCTCGTATCACTTTTGAAGACGACTTTTTAGCCGCAACTTTAAACTGACCATATTCCAAACAATCTTCCAGAATCATATACATTATTACAGTTCTGGCCAACGCTTAAACAGTCGACGTCGCCGTACAATCAATAAATGACGATCGCGTGTCCGCACGTGTTTAACTCCAATGAAACATCATTAACGCTGTCCAGTACACGTCACGATGTGTACCCCCTACCCCCCACCCCAATCAAATGTGTCACATTAGTGCGAGGACACGAATGGTCATGTCAAGAAGACATGATCCTTCAGCGCAATAAACTTTGTGAGATCGCGCGCGCACGCACGTATTGCACAATACGACTGCCTTGCACTGAATTGAATGAAGCGGTTTACTATAATTCGTATTATTACGTATTTAACGAACTTCTCTTCCCGCTAACTTCTTTAACACACACACACACAGTGGTATGCACGAGGTGGGCCGATATACCTATAACAGGTGTTTTGGAACGATATTTTTGTGGAACGGATATAACTGACTGTAAAGTTAAAATACCTTTTCCAATGTAACAATAACTGAAAGTCGAAATACCCGTTCCGATTACTCGCGGTTCCTAGTCGCGGGACTCCCCTATGCAACTAAAGAGTAAACAAGTACACAACAAGTAAACGAGTACTACAAGTATTAGGAGTATTACGAGTACACGAGTACGAAGCCACTTTTTGGTGCTAAATACTTCATTCTGCACATGCGCCGATTGCCATACAAGTACGAAACGAAGCAAAACAGCGAGGTTCAGAATATCTCTATGCCAAAGAGACGAGGCTGTTTTTTAATAAATGAAAAAAATCATACTGATGTTACATTTATTCTCGCGTGTTATGCAGATATATATAATACAGATTATAAGAACAAATTATATTGTGTTATAACATATATTATCATTGTGTTATAATCATTGTGGCTGGATGATTTTAACTGCACAGCTTACGTAAAATTTTTTTGACACTCATTGTTGTGATATTACGTGCACTCTAAATTTCATTGCCTGAGTTTCGCAACTGATTTGTCTAACCAAAAAGAAATCAATAATTTAATATTAAACCTATGTTAGTTTGTTTACTCCTAGTGAAAACGTAAATTAGTATTCCAAGAGAGACAGGCCTATAAATTGTCTTGTTTCTTATTACTTCCATATTCCTTAAGGAATGGAAGTATGGTGATGGCAAAAAAAATCGTGTTCGAGATTATTGCAGATTCTGATTCTACTACACTCAAAACATGAAAAAAAGTCGTTTTCCGAAAAGTGTCTGTGTGTCTGTGTGTCTGTCTGTCTGTCTGTCTGTCTGTAGATTTTTTTTCTATGGCAAACGATAACTGCCGCAAATTCAAACAGAATCAAATAATTTTTTGCATACAGCCCGGTTTTGCAGAGTTCTCGCGACCTATTGTTTTTGGTGAAGATCGGTTGAGGGAAAGGGGTAGTTTACCTGCAACGGTTTTTTTTTAGCAAGGGAAATTTTGTTTGTTTGGCAAACGATAACAGCCGCAAATTCAAACAGAATCAAATAATGTTTCGCATACAGCCCTGAATTGTAGAGTTCTCAAGACCTATTGTTTTTGGTGAAGATCGGTTAAGGGAAAGGGGTAGTTTACCTGTAACGTTTTATGTTTTAACAAGGGTATTTCCTATGGCAAACGATAACAGCCGCAAATTCAAACAGAATGAAAAGATTATTTGCATACAGCCCTAAATTGTAGAGTTCTCAATACCTTTTGTTTTTGGTGAAGATCGGTTAAGGGAAAGGGGTAGTTTACCTACAACGTTTTTTTAACAAGGGTATTTTCTATGGCAAACTATAACAGCCGCAAATTCAAACAGAATCAAATAATTTTCTGCATACAGCCCTGATTTGTAGAGTACTCAAGACCTATTGTTTTTGGTGAAGATCGGTTGAGGGGAAGGGGTAGTTTACCAGCAACGTTTTTTATCATGCGTATTTTTATGGCAAACGACAACTGCCGCAAATTCAAACAGAATCAAATAATTTTTTGCATACAGCCCTGATTTGTAGAGTACTCGCGACCTATTGTTTTTGGTGAAGATCGGTTGAGGGGAAGGGGTAGTTTACCTGCAACGGTTTTTTTTATCAAGGGAAATTTTTTTTTTTTTTGGCAAACGATAACAGCCGCAAATTCAAACAGAATCAAATAATGTTTCGCATACAGCCCTGAATTGTAGATTTCTCAAGACCTATTGTTTTTGGTGAAGATCGGTTGAGGGAAAGGGGTAGTTTACCTGCAACGTTTTTTTAACAAGGGTATTTTATATGGCAAACGATAACAGCCGCAAATTCAAACAGAATCAAATAATGTTTTGCATACAGTCCTGATTTGTAGAGTACTCAAGACCTATTGTTTTTGGTGAAGATCGGTTAAGGGGAAGGGGTAGTTTACCTGCAACCTTTTACGTTTTAACAAGAGTAAAGTACTTGAAAATTTATTTAAACTTTTTGAAACAATGGTAATTGTTAAAAATAAAATAATTTTGTTGCCAGGCAATAAAATTATAATTTTTTCATTTTAATGTAATATAATATTTTTCATTTAATACAGCAATAAAAAGGCAGGTAAGACACAGCCTGGCTGTTTGGCTGAAAATGATTTTAAATATAAATCTTAGAATATGGAAGTCATGTATGGTTCTCCATACCGATATTTTTCTTTTAAACAGTAACAGCTTAACAGTCACAGTGTAAAGAAAACACTGTTAATACTTTTAGTTTCAATTTATTTCTTATAACAAATAATACAGTATATGTATAATAAGTATATAATAACAGGTATTTGTACGTGTTATTTTTCTGGAACGGTATCGTTCGTACCTGTTATTTTCAAATACTAGTTTAGCCCTCCTATAGTATGTACTTTAAATTTTCGTTATACATTATACAATAAAAATACGTTTACACAATTAAGTACTTATTTAGGAACAGTTTGTTAAATGAGTAAAATAAAAAAAAAGATCTCTACTATAGTCGGCATCAGTTCTTTATTGATCTGACAATAAATTCGTTGTTTACAATAATGTAACAATAATGACAGAATTCTATTTTGCTTCTGCTACGAGTGAGAGGGGCATAATCGATAACCAGTGTGAGGCATTCACATAAAAATAAATGAAATCTCAACTTGCACGAGAGTTTGTGTTGATACCTACAGATATCACCTGGGAAAAGACACAACAATCCTAGGATAAACATAAACACAACATCATGTCTGGTATAAACAAAAACGGGCTCTCACCCCTCTACTACTCAACACTGAATATAAAGCTTCCACGTTTACAGTCAACGTCTTTTCGGGGCGTTCAGCTGTATCGAGGCAAAGAATTTTATACTTAGAAAAAAAAAACAGGTGTAGGCCTATATGTTAATAATTACTCATAACGACAACCGTAGCATTTTAACGGGTTGGTACTACAGTTTCACAACAAAAATATGAATACTGTTTACATACGTCATGTAATATAGCAACTATCTTGCCTCTGACAGATATCCTTACCTAGCTGAGCGATTCTGGGTCTGTCCATCCGTCACACGTCTGGCCATTTTTCACACTTTTTTAATAGTACATAATCAACAATATACTTATAAGTAATTCAAGCTTTATTTTTTGTTGTTGTAAATTCAAGTATTCTCCAAGACACTACATAAAAGTGAAACTTGTACTTTAAATAACATTTTCTCTATGTCATTATAAAGTTGTTTTTGCAAATAATAAAAGTTGAAATATTATTACAATTAGGCTACAACCAACATACTGTCACAAAACTACTGAAACGTGTCTTCCAATATTCACTAATATTGTTAGTATACACTATATTATACACAACTTTATTTACATTCATTAAAATTTTTTTTAGTATGGTATGTTTTGAAACATTTATGCATTCGATTACAAAACCATGTGGTAGAACACAAAGCATACGTGAATATAAATGTATATACTTCTGCGATCTAGCTGCAGAATTGTGAACTACTAATGTCAGTCTTTTTAGTTACATGATTACACATTGTCGAAAAGCGTAAACCAGCGGCTTTTGTAGTGTAAACGGTCTATACGCGAAGACGTACACTTGCGTCTCTCGTCGAAACTTGGAAGTTACGTAAGCCGTACATGGACGTCTTTCGCCAGCAAAGTGACATTTACAACGCATTTAGTTACAACTTAAAATTTACTACATTAATCCTTTGTTATTAACATATTAAAGTTGACACTAAAAAACAAATACAGTGGAAATTGCTTATAACGAGATTCAAGGAGCCGGACAAATGTGCTCGTTAAAACCGGCTGCTCGCTACATCAGAGTTGTCGACTCACAAGCCTAAATTTTTATACCGTGATTATCAAACACCAACAAAAAGTCTACTATAGAAAAGGCTTTGCACAATAAAAGTTTGACGTTTTACATTCTACGAATAAAAGATAAATTTAGACTTAAAACATTTTTTAGACACTAACATTCTTTGCTGAACATTGGCGTATCATTCGCGAAATATAAAAAAAGTAACTGTGTAGCAAAAACTTGACAAAAATCAGCCGGCTATCTGACAAAAAAAAAAACGCAAAACTTTCCATGCCACATGTACAATATTTATTTTTAAATTACAAGTCACTCTAATTTATTTGTCTTCTTTGTTCATCGTTCTAAATGGAAGCGTCAGAATTATATTTCGCACACAGAACTTAATTAACCTTAAAGAATTCATATCTTTTTGTCTGTTTAGTAATTTTGTATCTGTATATATCAAAACAGTTTTGTAATTTATTCAAATATTCCGCGAATCCATCACTTACATTATTAGTTTAACTAAATTGCGTTAATGATTTTAAACGAATGTTTAAAACGTTGTGTTGTAAAGAACTTTTGTTAGACCTTAACCCATTAACAAGCCTGCGACAAAATGCTCGTTATAACCAGGTCTCTAATGCGTTCCTACTCGTTAAAAGCGAGTTTAATTATCGCTACTAAGATATAAAACCAAACAAATCTCGTAGTTTTGCTCGTTACATCCGAGTTCTCGTTATTCGCGAGTTCCACTGTATTTCGAAACATGCAGTACATTAATTCTGTAAAGTTTATTAGAATTATCCGAGATAACGAGCGCAATGTTTGATTTAAGAGTGGAATGAGAAATATATTCTTTTCGGCCGACACTTTCGGTTTACCATCCGTAAAATATAAAAAAAAAACCGAGAACGTTAACACTAGTGTGACATGTTGGTTGCAAATTACTCTAATCTGCAGTCAAAAACAGAGAAATGTTACGCGCGGAGTTAGAGACGACGAGATACATTTACGTAAAAATTCGCGTCTGTATTTCGCTGAAAGCAAGGCATGGCTAGGCAACAAACAAAAGGCGACATCTTGTTTTATCGACTGTGTACCCAGCAGCTGCACTGGGCTCGTGCTGATGCATTCATTAACAGCAACTACCCAGAGTATTGATGAATTAATAATAAATTATGCACGGGGCACACGACCCACGCGTACACCTTAATAAATACATACATCAACGAAGAATATTTTTTCGTCCAATTATCTTTCACTGTTTGCATAAAATTATTCTGGAAAGCCCGTAATAAAATATCACAAACGACACGTCGGCGAGCGGATGCACAGAAAATGTTCGTTAGGCCTACATCCGTACAGGTGCCACACCTGTGCGTAATCTTTTGTACACTGTAAAAATAATGTTACCCTCCGACGCTACATTTTGCCGCCTATAATCGCCGTTATGCAATTTTACTAACGTAATACGTTATTTGATAAAATAAATTTATGATGTTCTTATGACAAACAATTAATACAAGTAACTGTAGTAAATTGCCCTGGAATTAGGGGTACGGGTTTGTACTCTCGATAGCTAGTAGTTTCCCGAATGTTATCATACATTACTATCGAAGCAATCAATGCTGAGAGCAGGCTTCCGTAGATATCACTATCAATTACCTATGGCTGCCCGACAGCAAGTGGAGGGGAAAAAAAAACAAAATTTCCTTCAATTTCCGCTAAAATTAGCGCCAGAACGTCCGTTAGTCTGTGTCTCTCGAAAGATGAGCAGATTACTCGAAAGACGTGTGGATCCCAATGAAAAGACAAGATCTTTATTCCGTTATTATTATTATTATTTCTATGCACTGCAAACGACGAAGATAACTGCTCGCGTTTAGATTGCGAACACACTAAAGAAGTTATAATAAAAACGGAACAGCTTACACTATGCCCACCAGTGGCGTATCTACAATTTGACCTTGGGGAGAGGACCGGTCGAGTCAGCTTCATACAAAAGAAAACTCAAGTTAAGACTAATCAACATTACTATGTTTAAAGTGGTCGGAAAACGTGTGGTAACATCCCGAAATGAACCCCACTGAAGTAAACGGTAATAACACGATAAAATACGCGTAACTGAAACAGTGTTTAGAAGATTGACTAAATCTAGCCTTAACCACAGTACTGTGGTCACTAACGTCTACAGCCCTACGTTAGCGAAGCTCGAATTTTACACTGTCGAAACGTCTGTTTTAGTTAAAAACAATGGACCACGGCCAAACAGCCCGAGAATGAAGTTTAACAACACCGACTCCGCCCGTGCAAGCCTACGAAATGGTTTTCCTATATTTCATATTTCAGACGTATACGCAAACGCTGTGTAATAAACCTGTTTGTATGTTTAAACTACAGAGTTTCTACTGTATTAGTGTGAACAGATGCAAAAAAATAATAAAATAACCTAAAAGTTTAGAGATTAACAAAATTCGTCAACTTTTTTCGACCGTCATTGGGGGGGGGGGTCCTGTTCGCCCCCTCCCTTAATACGCCCCTGATCCATACGTAAACATAACGTATACGTGAAACTGACGCGGTTACTTCTACAAACGTAACTGTCAAGATACGGTAAATATGAATTTCACTTAGCAAGCTTCATGATTTTACCTATATTTATTTGTTTTCGAAGCGCGGAGTGTTGTGTTTAGAAAAACATCCATGGCGGTTGAGTTCTTGCGATGGGTAACCATTTAAGAATATCTGAAAATTCGAAATATTAAAAAAACGTGACAAAAAGAGTTACAAATGGAAAGAGTCCAGGGTAGGAGAGAGAAAAACGCATGTTCAAAGTGGACTGAAGACAAGAAGAGACACGGTGAAAAGATGAAAGAATATTGTAGAAAAAGAAGAATGAAGAATAAAGAATTGAAATTGGCATGTGGTCCTTAGATGGCCGATAAAAATATCGGTATGGAGAACCATACATGACTTCCATATTCTAAGATTTATATTTAAAATCATTTTCAGCCAAACAGCCAGGCTGTGTCTTACCTGCCTTTTTATTGCTGTATTAAATGAAAAATATTATATTACATTAAAATGAAAAAATTATAATTTTATTGCCTGGCAACAAAATTATTTTATTTTTAACAATTACCATTGTTTCAAAAAGTTTAAATAAATTTTCAAGTACTTTACTCTTGTTAAAACGTAAAAGGTTGCAGGTAAACTACCCCTTCCCCTTAACCGATCTTCACCAAAATCGAAAGTCATTGAGACCTCTACAATTCAGGGACGTATGCAAAAAATTATTTGATTCTGTTTGAATTTGCGGCTGTTATCGTTTGCCATAGAAAATACGCTTGATAAAAAAACGTTGCAGGTAAACTACCCCTTCCCCTTAACCGATCTTCACCAAAAACAATAGGTCTTGAGTACTCTACAAATCAGGGCTGTATGCAAAACATTATTTGATTCTGTTTGAATTTGCGGCTGTTATCGTTTGCCATAGAAAATAAAACGTAAAAGGTTGCAGGTAAACTACCCCTTCCCCTTAACCGATCTTCACCAAAAACAATAGGTCTTGAGTACTCTACAAATCAGGACTGTATGCAAAACATTATTTGATTCTGTTTGAATTTGCGGCTGTTATCGTTTGCCATAGAAAATACCCTTGTTAAAAAAACGTTGCAGGTAAACTACCCCTTTCCCTCAACCGATCTTCACCAAAAACAATAGGTCTTGAGAAATCTACAATTCAGGGCTGTATGCGAAACATTATTTGATTCTGTTTGAATTTGCGGCTGTTATCGTTTGCCAAAAAAAAAAAAAATTTCCCTTGATAAAAAAAACCGTTGCAGGTAAACTACCCCTTCCCCTCAACCGATCTTCACCAAAAACAATAGGTCGCGAGCACTCTACAAATCAGGGCTGTATGCAAAAAATTATTTGATTCTGTTTGAATTTGCGGCAGTTGTCGTTTGCCATAGAAAATACGCATGATAAAAAACGTTGCTGGTAAACTACCCCTTCCCCTCAACCGATCTTCACCAAAAACAATAGGTCTTGAGTACTCTACAATTTAGGGCTGTATGCAAATAATCTTTTCATTCTGTTTGAATTTGCGGCTGTTATCGTTTGCCATAGGAAATACCCTTGTTAAAACATAAAACGTTACAGGTAAACTACCCCTTTCCCTTAACCGATCTTCACCAAAAACAAAAGGTATTGAGAACTCTACAATTTAGGGCTGTATGCAAATAATCTTTTCATTCTGTTTGAATTTGCGGCTGTTATCGTTTGCCATAGGAAATACCCTTGTTAAAACATAAAACGTTACAGGTAAACTACCCCTTTCCCTTAACCGATCTTCACCAAAAACAATAGGTCTTGAGAACTCTACAATTCAGGGCTGTATGCGAAACATTATTTGATTCTGTTTGAATTTGCGGCTGTTATCGTTTGCCAAACAAACAAAATTTCCCTTGCTAAAAAAAAACCGTTGCAGGTAAACTACCCCTTTCCCTCAACCGATCTTCACCAAAAACAATAGGTCGCGAGAACTCTGCAAAACCGGGCTGTATGCAAAAAATTATTTGATTCTGTTTGAATTTGCGGCAGTTATCGTTTGCCATAGAAAAAAAATCTACAGACAGACAGACACACAGACACACAGACAGACACACAGACACTTTTCGGAAAACGACTTTTTTTCATGTTTTGAGTGTAGTAGAATCAGAATCTGCAATAATCTCGAACACGATTTTTTTTGCCATCACCATACTTCCATTCCTTAAGGAATATGGAAGTAAATATCGGTATGGAGAACCATACATGACTTCCATATTCTAAGATTTATATTTAAAATCATTTTCAGCCAAACAGCCAGGCTGTGTCTTACCTGCCTTTTTATTGCTGTATTAAATGAAAAATATTATATTACATTAAAATGAAAAAATTATAATTTTATTGCCTGGCAACAAAATTATTTTATTTTTAACAATTACCATTGTTTCAAAAAGTTTAAATAAATTTTCAAGTACTTTACTCTTGTTAAAACGTATAAGGTTGCAGGTAAACTACCCCTTCCCCTTAACCGATCTTCACAAAAATCGAAAGTCGTTGAGACCTCTACAATTCAGGGACGTATGCAAAAAATTATTTGATTCTGTTTGAATTTGCGGCTGTTATCGTTTGCCATAGAAAATACGCTTGATAAAAAAACGTTGCAGGTAAACTACCCCTTCCCCTTAACCGATCTTCACCAAAAACAATAGGTCTTGAGTACTCTACAAATCAGGACTGTATGCAAAACATTATTTGATTCTGTTTGAATTTGCGGCTGTTATCGTTTGCCATAGAAAATACCCTTGTTAAAAAAACGTTGCAGGTAAACTACCCCTTTCCCTCAACCGATCTTCACCAAAAACAATAGGTCTTGAGAAATCTACAATTCAGGGCTGTATGCGAAACATTATTTGATTCTGTTTGAATTTGCGGCTGTTATCGTTTGCCAAAAAAAAAAATTTCCCTTGATAAAAAAAACCGTTGCAGGTAAACTACCCCTTCCCCTCAACCGATCTTCACCAAAAACAATAGGTCGCGAGTACTCTACAAATCAGGGCTGTATGCAAAAAATTATTTGATTCTGTTTGAATTTGCGGCAGTTGTCGTTTGCCATAGAAAATACGCATGATAAAAAACGTTGCTGGTAAACTACCCCTTCCCCTCAACCGATCTTCACCAAAAACAATAGGTCTTGAGTACTCTACAAATCAGGGCTGTATGCAGAAAATTATTTGATTCTGTTTGAATTTGCGGCTGTTATCGTTTGCCATAGAAAATACCCTTGTTAAAAAAACGTTGTAGGTAAACTACCCCTTTCCCTTAACCGATCTTCACCAAAAACAAAAGGTCTTGAGAACTCTACAATTTAGGGCTGTATGCAAATAATCTTTTCATTCTGTTTGAATTTGCGGCTGTTATCGTTTGCCATAGGAAATACCCTTGTTAAAACATAAAACGTCACAGGTAAACTACCCCTTTCCCTTAACCGATCTTCACCAAAAACAATAGGTCTTGAGAACTCTACAATTCAGGGCTGTATGCGAAACATTATTTGATTCTGTTTGAATTTGCGGCTGTTATCGTTTGCCAAACAAACAAAATTACCCTTGCTAAAAAAAAACCGTTGCAGGTAAACTACCCCTTTCCCTCAACCGATCTTCACCAAAAACAATAGGTCGCGAGAACTCTGCAAAACCGGGCTGTATGCAAAAAATTATTTGATTCTGTTTGAATTTGCGGCTGTTATCGTTTGCCATAGGAAATACCCTTGTTAAAACATAAAACGTCACAGGTAAACTACCCCTTTCCCTTAACCGATCTTCACCAAAAACAATAGGTCTTGAGAACTCTACAATTCAGGGCTGTATGCGAAACATTATTTGATTCTGTTTGAATTTGCGGCTGTTATCGTTTGCCAAACAAACAAAATTACCCTTGCTAAAAAAAAACCGTTGCAGGTAAACTACCCCTTTCCCTCAACCGATCTTCACCAAAAACAATAGGTCCCGAGAACTCTGCAAAACCGGGCTGTATGCAAAAAATTATTTGATTCTGTTTGAATTTGCGGCAGTTATCGTTTGCCATAGAAAACAAATCTACAGACAGACAGACACACAGACAGACAGACAGACAGACAGACACACAGACACTTTTCGGAAAACGACTTTTTTTCATGTTTTGAGTGTAGTAGAATCAGAATCTGCAATAATCTCGAACACGATTTTTTTTGCCATCACCATACTTCCATTCCTTAAGGAATATGGAAGTAAAATATCGGTATGGAGAACCATACATGACTTCCATATTCTAAGATTTATATTTAAAATCATTTTCAGCCAAACAGCCAGGCTGTGTCTTACCTGCCTTTTTATTGCTGTATTAAATGAAAAATATTATATTACATTAAAATGAAAAAATTATAATTTTATTGCCTGGCAACAAAATTATTTTATTTTTAACAATTACCATTGTTTCAAAAAGTTTAAATAAATTTTCAAGTACTTTACTCTTGTTAAAACGTAAAAGGTTGCAGGTAAACTACCCATTCCCCTTAACCGATCTTCACCAAAATCGAAAGTCATCGAGACCTCTACAATTCAGGGACGTATGCAAAAAATTATTTGATTCTGTTTGAATTTGCGGCTGTTATCGTTTGCCATAGAAAATACGCTTGATAAAAAAACGTTGCAGGTAAACTACCCCTTCCCCTTAACCGATCTTCACCAAAAACAATAGGTCTTGAGTACTCTACAAATCAGGACTGTATGCAAAACATTATTTGATTCTGTTTGAATTTGCGGCTGTTATCGTTTGCCATAGAAAATACCCTTGTTAAAAAAACGTTGCTGGTAAACTACCCCTTTCCCTCAACCGATCTTCACCAAAAACAATAGGTCTTGAGAACTCTACAATTCAGGGCTGTATGCGAAACATTATTTGATTCTGTTTGAATTTGCGGCTGTTATAGTTTGCCAAAAAAAAAAAAATTTCCCTTGATAAAAAAAACCGTTGCAGGTAAACTACCCCTTCCCCTCAACCGATCTTCACCAAAAACAATAGGTCGCGAGTACTCTACAAATCAGGGCTGTATGCAAATAATTATTTGACTCTGTTTGAATTTGCGGCAGTTGTCGTTTGCCATAGAAAATACGCATGATAAAAAACGTTGCTGGTAAACTACCCCTTCCCCTCAACCGATCTTCACCAAAAACAATAGGTCTTGAGTACTCTACAAATCAGGGCTGTATGCAGAAAATTATTTGATTCTGTTTGAATTTGCGGCTGTTATCGTTTGCCATAGAAAATACCCTTGTTAAAAAAACGTTGTAGGTAAACTACCCCTTTCCCTTAACCGATCTTCACCAAAAACAAAAGGTATTGAGAACTCTACAATTTAGGGCTGTATGCAAATAATCTTTTCATTCTGTTTGAATTTGCGGCTGTTATCGTTTGCCATAGGAAATACCCTTGTTAAAACATAAAACGTTACAGGTAAACTACCCCTTTCCCTTAACCGATCTTCACCAAAAACAATAGGTCTTGAGAACTCTACAATTCAGGGCTGTATGCGAAACATTATTTGATTCTGTTTGAATTTGCGGCTGTTATCGTTTGCCAAACAAACAAAATTACCCTTGCTAAAAAAAAACCGTTGCAGGTAAACTACCCCTTTCCCTCAACCGATCTTCACCAAAAACAATAGGTCGCGAGAACTCTGCAAAACCGGGCTGTATGCAAAAAATTATTTGATTCTGTTTGAATTTGCGGCAGTTATCGTTTGCCATAGAAAAAAAATCTACAGACAGACAGACAGACAGACAGACAGACAGACACACAGACAGACACACAGACACTTTTCGGAAAACGACTTTTTTTCATGTTTTGAGTGTAGTAGAATCAGAATCTGCAATAATCTCGAACACGATTTTTTTTGCCATCACCATACTTCCATTCCTTAAGGAATATGGAAGTAAAACGGCGTTTACATCAGGCGCACAATGTGAAGAAAATCGTCGTCGCGCAATAACGTCACTTTTTTGTTACACAACGTTACGAATAACGTTAACGTTAATTTATAACAAGTTCGCTAATAAATTTATTGACTGGCGCGTAAAACAATTGTAAAACCTTTCTGATAACTTCACATGTTCGCTAATAAATTTATTGACTGGCGCGTAAAACAACTGTAAAACATTTCTGATAACTTCACTTATCCGGAGTCAATCACGAGCATAAGAAAAAATGCTTTGAACTTGTATAGTTCAAAACATTCAACACGTAAATAACAAGACGCAGAAGGGGGATGCAAAAAATAACTCCCTGATAAAATGTGTAACAAAAAATTGAAAGTACACGTCATTTGGTGCAATTTTAAGATTGTAACGTCATCTATTTACGCATTAAGGAGTAAACCATAATTTATATCCAGACGTTCACAATTCTATCTACTCCATTACGCGTTATAGTTCAAAACATTCAACACGTAAATAACGAGACGCAGAAGGGGGATGCAAAAAATAACTCCCTGATAAAATTTGTAACAAAAAATTGAAAGTACACGTCATTTGGTGCAATTTTAAGATTGTAACTCATCTATTTAGACATTACGGAGTAAACCATAATTTATATCCAGACGTTCACAATTCTATCTACTCCATTACGCGTTAAATTAGCACAACAGTCTAGTGTTCTTATGCAATCAAGTAGTATATCTGGAAACACAAGTGTAAGAGTATAACGTGAATTATATAATGCGTGTAATGGTTCTTAACAGGGGCGTATTTACGGGGGGGACCCCCCATACAGAGGGTCCGAAAAAAATTGACGAATTTCATTAATCTCTTAATTATTTGGCTGTTTTATTATTTCTTCTAGCTATGTAGACTAATATCGTAGTAACTCTTTTTTAAATATATAAACAGATTTATTACACAGCATCAGCATATACGTTTGAAATATGGAATATATATTCAGTCAGTATATTGTATAAAAAGTTTCAAAAACGCGTATTCTTACTGTGTTATTTCCGTTTACTTTAATAGGATTGATTTCAGCCACTTTAAAGATAGTAATATTGGTTAGTCTTAAACTGTTTTTTCTTTTATATGAAGCCGACCCGACCCCGGACCCCCCCCCCAAGACCAAATTCTAGGGACGCCACTGGTTCTTAAACGCTGCAACAAAGACGTGATTCGAAAGATAAACACTATACGAAAACGGACTAGTTCAGAACACAGTATCCAATATAGATTTTTTTTAACCTACGAACAAACCTCAAACGTCAGACCTGTTTTCTGTTCGCTCGTAAAATTATTAGTCTTTTTTTTTTACGAAACAGGCCGTTAGGTATAACTAGACGTTTTGTAACAACTAGCAAGTGGTAATGTTTATCCTGATGGACATAGCGATGCTAAAGGTTTCCCATGTCGTGGGTTCGGCTCAATGTACCGTTGCGATAAGTATCCTGCACATTGACGGACACCTCATTATTATGAATAAAACGTTTCGTCATTTCACGTAACGAAGAAGCTGGCCACCATTTTCTTGTGTACTGCGTCGGCCTTTATCAAAACGCTAAAAGGATTAGGCTATACACCGCCAGTCCGACGAATAGTAACTGTCCTGGACATCTGTTTACACAGAGGAATAAACAATATTTGTCAAAACATTTGCACGTGGTTCACTATGTATCCAATCTGCGTGCGGTTTTTATCATAACATTAAAGCTTTCACCACCGGAGTTATCTTCAGTAAAATTACTTTCCGGACTGTTGGGCCGTGGACTCTTCTTGTAGAGCCAAACGTTTCGACTGCAGCTGCGGTAGTCATCTTCACTGGTCTTCTGTTCTGCTCCTCTGGGTCGCGTCGTAATTTAGTCGCCACAGGAGCAGAACAGAAGACCACTGAAGATGACTGCCACAGCTCAGGGGCGGATCCAGAAGTTAATGTCGAGGGGTGGGGCACACCGATGGTCGGGCCTCCCCGCAAATTTTTTGCAAACATAAATCATAAAAGTAAAATTTATTGTCTACTTATACATATTAAACATCGTCCACGGGTCTACATTTGCTTGTATATTTCACGCTCTCTCTCCTACATAAAACCTATATGCCCTTATTCCGGGTGGCATTCTGAAAGAGAGAAATATATTTTGCTCTCTTTTTCTCTCTTTTGCGAAATAAGAAGAGAACAATATATATATATATATATATATATTTTTTTCAGAATGTCATTCATTCAGAATCAGCCGTATTTGGCTACCAGGGGCGGATTTACGAAGTTTTGTACAAACTATCAAACCATCCAAAACTATGCTTGTGTAGACAGGTACTTGGCAAGTTGGGTACCGACTTAATAAAAATTCACTGCATGTAAATAGGGCCATTGTTTATCAAGTAAGATTTTCGGAGGGGCGCAATTGCCCCCTCTCTGGATTCGCCCCTGCCACAGCTGCAGTCGAAACGTTTGGCTCTGCAAGAAGAGGACCCAGCGGCATATCTAGAATTTGGCCTTGGTGGGGTCCGGTCCCGAATGGCCGGGGCGATCCCCCCCCCCCGTAAATACGCCCCTTAGAGGATCACGGCCCAACAGCACGGAAAATAATTTTACTACGTGTGGTTTGTCTGTAAATATAGGTATAGTTTGCGTGGCGTGCCAAATAAACAGAAAAAATACGTTTTGGTTCTAGCTCTTTGTATTAACGGTGTTGCACACGCGCGTACGATGTAACTTTTTGTGACAGTGTACGAAAAAGTTCACGTGTTCGTGGTGAGACGGCTCGGTCTGTATTACGACAAACTGCATTACACTTCAGGATTAGTAGATAGCCGTAATAACCCAGGACACTCAGCTTTAAAAGAAAACCGTTTGAAACTATGAACTTTCACCGAAGTACCCGCGCTCTCAATTAGGCGTTCAGCGGTTACACACTGAAGGATTAAGGTGGTGTAGCGTCACGCACGCGCAATAACGCTCTTTACTACCAGGGACGAGAGAGAGAGAGAGAGAGAGAGAGAGAGAGAGAGAGAGAGAACGTGCATCGTATGCGTGGGAGTATTCGCGATAAACTACCGAATCTGTCGCAAAATCTTTTTCCCACAACACAACAGCAGTGATAGCTATAGTTTTGTAACGTTATTAGCAATTGGTCGTGAAGAAGAAGAGACGGGAACACAGAACACAACAATGAGAATGCGACGCAAATTAGTGCGGAAGAGAGAGCAGGGATAAACAAGGAAAGTGACAGAGAGGGTTCTATATTGAACGAGAGCGGTGAATTTGGGCATGCGCGTTGTTTCAATTGTCCCTGGGTCGGGTCTCATTCAACATCATCCCCTCCCTCCAAACACAAGCACGCGCGCGCGCACGCTCCATACGATACGCACTACCTTCACCAAGTATATATTTATTTGGTAGATCTTGTTACCCAATTTAATGGAACTCGCGGAATCGCCGGGCTCCGCGGATTTTGTTGGCACTGCTGTACCGCTTAATGTTTACACTGCATACATAAAGCTCACATTGTATGCAAAAAAAAACCCACTTAACAAAATCTAATACAAGGTTTACACAAAGCCCCCTTCGACCTCATTAAGTTTGTAATTAAAGGTCACTACATTGGGCGTTTTCACACTTTACCGACACGACACCAACCCGACATCGACCCTACGACACCGACACGATATCGAGAATGTACTTTCACACTCAAGACGACAGATGTCGACATATCGGCCGTAGTGAGTGTAGTTTATACAAATGGCTGAATTCAACTGAAGATTGTATTTACTATATTTGTTATATTTAAGACGGAGATATGCAATATATTTACGACAGAACCGTTTATGCAAACACCATCATATACAACGCAACACGCTCTAAATCTGCCCACGACTCACCATTTTCCTGTACAGCCTAGCCAAACATATACGAACATTAAAAAAATCGTTCCCCCGATCGTAGCGACTCAGTCTATAGTGATAAGTCTGAATCAGTGGCGGCGCTAACGAAACGGGCCCCCCCCCGCGAAACTAATTAGGGGGCCCTATAAAAATGGTTAAATTTTGTATACGTAATAGGGGAAAACACTCAAATGAGTTTCTATTTACGTGTGTTTCACAACAATGGTTTGTGAATACTTTCTCGTCTATCACAAAGCGTTTGCAATTTGCAAAGGATGTTTTACAGTATACAAACTCTTAAAATTCATTGTTGCTAAATAGACAAAGTTCTATACAAACTATAAAAAAAACAAAATAAAAAGAATTATTTATTATTTAAAAACGAATATCAAAGTAACATTCTAGCTTTTTTCAAACATTTAAATTAGTTTGTAACTGAATTTGTGAAATTCTTGAATATACTCTATACACGTTCTCCTTAAGTCTAATCCAATTCAATAACACTCGAACTCAAGTAATGTACAATATTTACAGATGAGGATCAACCAAAGTTCACTGTTTTCCTAAGCCTAGTCTTCTTTTTTTAATAGCTAAGAACTTTTCAACCACTTCGTTGATATTAGTTTTCTGTGTCTCTTCATGCTCAATGCTTAACAGTGCCAAGTCACTCAACCGAGTTTGGGCCATGGCACTTCTTAAGTATGACTTAATTTAAGTTTTGAAAAGCTTCTTTCCGCTGTAGCTATTGTGACAGGTATGGTTAAATAAAGCTGCAAAGCTGTAGTTAAGTCTGGGAGGCAGCTCATAAGGCAGCTGTTTTCTTCAACCAGTAAATTCATCATTTCTCGCTTTTCTTGTGTACAATTTCTTTGGCCATCAGAGCTTTGAAGGATATTACTTGGTCAGGCAGTGATGTGGAAAGGTCACCAGGATACACATTTACCAGAGCCTTACTTTTCTCCACTATTGTCTCTTGTGAGAAGTTTACTAAATTCTGAGGCATCAGGAATGAAAACCTATCATCAATGCAACGCAATCCTTCGAATCTCATTTGTAGCTGAACTATTACAATATCTAGTGTTGCATTGAAAACTTTTACTTCAAATGATTTCACTGGGTCGTCAATTCTATGGTCAACTGATAATTCAACAAAGAAGCGTTTTACAACTCGCTTACGCTTATTTTTTCATGTTACAAGTTATGTCCCATGACTGGGCCAACTGTTTAGCACCAGCAAGAAAGCCGGCAAAGTCCTTTCTTAAAACTTTTAACTCATCACAAGCGCGGCTTAGAAACTGCCATGATCTGCCTAGGTCAACAGTTGGCCTCTGTAGTGCTTTTGAAGTTATATTTACATTCTCTAAAATCTTAGTTTCAAGGCAGAGCACAAGAATAAATTCAAAGTTTTCCAGGTGGTTTCTAATTGCTAATGCTTCTTCTGCCTCGGGGTTTTTTGAGCTGTATAGAATAATTTCTGTCAAACACTTAATCACAATTTTGAAATCATTTCTTAAAGCTAACAGACAGTCGTGTCTAGAAGACCACCTTGTTGGACATAGCTTTTTTAAAGTTAGATTTTTGGCAGAGCTGTCTTCTTTAACGGCAGTGTTAAGTTCTTGCCATCTATGTAAGCTTTCACTGAAAAACACATAAGTTTTCTGTACTATGTCATAAAATTGTCTTATTTCAGAAATATTTGATACTGAATCATTGATCACCAAGTTCAGGTTATGTGCAGCACAGTGTACGTAATCCGCGTTTGGGACTATATCCATAATTCTTTTCTGTAACCCAGAGTATTTCCCGCTCATTGTTGCTGCATCATCATAACCTTGACCTCTACACTTACTAATGTCAATTTCATTTGTTTTCAAAAAGTCTAAAATCTTACTTTGAAACCCCTCACTGTTGGGATCCTTTATTTCTTGAAATCCCAAAACGGACTCACTAATCACAGTTTTATAATTGCCAGGAGATTCTTCTACTATGTTAATGTATCTGATTACAACACTCATTTGGTCAATCTTAGAAATGCCTTGTGTGCTAGCAACAATTATAGAAAAAAAAGGAGACGAGTGAATCTGTTTTAGTAAGGCAGTCAATACTGATTTTCCTAGCAAGTTAATGATTTCATTTTGAATGTCATAGTGGAGGTATTTTGATCTGGTTTTTTCATTTTCTAAGTGTGCACTAAGGAGAGAATCGTAGCGAGAAATTAAAGATAGTATGTTCAAAAAATTTCCACTTTCAGGATTTATTTCATGTAATGATTCTCTATGGCCAAGAAACGGCAATGAACACAGTGCCATGGTTCGAATGACATCCATAATCTGTATGAAAATATCTTTCCATTTTTTCCGCTCATCGGAAGTTTGATCAGCTACCGTTTTACTCTTTTTCCAAGTGGCATACGTGAGACAAGATTGTAAATGAGCATTGCTACTTTCATGAACTTTAATTTTTTTACTGAGACCTTTCCAATCTCTAATATCGTCTTCACGCCAGCTTTGGGCAGCAGCACTTTGGCTGAAAAGCCAACATGGTAAACAATAGACTCCATCTAGATTACAAGAGTAACAAAGCCAAAACCTGTGAACAATTTGGCCTGCTGCAGTTTTGAAAGAATAATATGCTGTACTGAAAGACCGCTTAGAAACAGAATCTTTCGGGAAAGGACCCTTTGTTTGACAAAGTTCACTTAACGTTATTAACTTTTTCACCTCGTCTGTCATTGTAGCTTGATTTTTATAGAATGCAATATCTGTCTCAAAACTTTGGCAGTTTGGATCGGAAGGGCCTGCTAAACTAGTTTTATTTGCGTGATTACTTATAACTTCAGTTGGTTCAAACTGATTTTCTGGTCCAGGTATGTCTTCGGACTGGCGAACACATTCAATGCCTAGCAGTTGTTGTTCTTGTTCATGTTGCTTATTTGTTTCTGTAGTTGTATCACTTGTATCTGATGGACTAATGTTTAATCAGGTTTATTGTCACTGTCACAATCAACTTCAAGTCCGATTTTTGTTTCTTTTTCATTACTTGCACTTGACCCGGGTTTGGGTTGTTCAACTTCACATTTTGATGATTTTTTTAAAAACTGGTCGAGTTTTGAAAGTTTACTTTTAGATTCTTCTCGTTGTTTTTGCAGTTTCCTTTTCGTAGCACCACTTAAATATTCACGCTTACTTTCCATTATATAAACTCTGTCTCTAACACTCTAACTCTACACAAAATACAAAAACTAAAATCAAATGTTAAGTCATTAAACTTAAACGGCACTAAATTACGAAATGAATGCAATACAGTACTATCGCGCAGGAGATGCGACGCACTACTGAGTACTGAACTACATTGTGTTGTGTTTGTTTACGTCTCCTCAGTGCCGAGTGACTCATCGCACGGACGTACGGGCACCACAAGAGATAAGATAAGCTTCGCTTACAAACTACAAACAGTACTGTCATTTCGGAAAACATAGTTTTTTTGCATGTCTATACACTTAAATAAAACGTATATTTCATATTTTAAATACAAATTTGCCGGTAGTCGGACCCCATTAAAACTTTTTTTCCTATTATAGCTCGTTTCATATTTTTTTCTAGGGGCCAGAGTGGCGGGGCCCCCCAGAGGGTCGGGGCCCCCCCGCGCCGTGGGGGCCTTATCGCCGCCACTGGTCTGAATCCTATAGACCCAACAATTTCCAAGTCGTTAGACAGAACAAAAGAAAAAGGACAGATGACAATCCTCAAATCCCATGTGAAGCTGAGATGAATGTGACTAACACGCAAAACAGATTCCTCCCTCTTATAGGTCTCAATGATGAACAACTTACCAACAGAAAAACTACCACCGGTAACAGCAAAGAAAATATTCCACCCTTCATCCTTCACTTTGTTGATAAGGTGCAGCCTCTATTAGACATTCTAAAATCCGCCATTACTGACAAAGACTACTATTATCCAGTGGCGAAGCTAGTAGTTAATGAATGGGTAGGCAAAAATCTTATCTTACATTTTTTTTTTAAGGAATCACTACAAGGATGGTGGTTCAAATCGGACGCTGAGGTAGAGTTTGCTGTAAGCGAATGGTTCCACAAACAGCCGTAAGAATTTTACTATAACTACAAGGGAATCTACAGGTTGGTGCAACAGTGGAACTCATGTCTTAATGTTAGTGGAGACTTCTTTTAAAATCGTTGAATAAAAAATGCTTTACAGCTCTATACGTGTTTCTATTGAACAATCCTTGTATTAGTCATACACAATAATACAACTGATTGAACTTCAAATTTTTAAACTTGATTAGTTTCTATATATATGTTTAATGTTACAAATAATTCAAATAACAATCTTGATCATCTGTTAGTTCAGTGGAATAACAGGGACACTTTTAATAACCGCATAAAATAAACACACTTATAAACAACACAGCGCGCTTTAACTTGAATGTTTGGACCACAGAAGTGAGGCATGCCTCAACGCTCCATGTGTACAGCACGGGACAATCCCCCCCTCCCTTCTCTTCCCTATCGCTCCGGCACATTGCTTACATACGATGTATACAAAAAATGCTGAGGCAAGTCAGGTTGCCTCATTCGCTTTAAACGAGCTATGCCGAGTCTCACCTGTCACCATCTAGCGGTCGCTCAGTAAGCACGTTTCGCCCTAATAAATTCGACAGTCGCGGTAACAATGTATAATCTTTACGTTATGTAGTTCATACGTATTTATAATTTTTATTCTACAGAATTTTTTAGGGTAGGCATTGCCTCAATGTAACTTCGCCACTGCTATTATCAGGTAATGAAAGGTAACAACAAGATAAAACTACAAGTAAACTCTCTGGCAAACTATAAGCTGGTTAAAAAACTTCTTGATGACAATAAAGTTATACGACACACATACACTCTGGATGAAGAAAAAAAATTTAGAGTAGTCCTACGTAATCTTCATCACAACTACAGATACAAACGACATAGCAGCAGCATTAAACGAAGAAGGTCATACAGCTGTAGCTATTACAAACATACAGGTGTGGAAAGACCAAAAAAACATACCAAAAAATCTTTTCTTTATCGACCTACAAAAAAAGCAAATAATGCTGATATCTTCAAAATTAGATGACTATTAAATGCGGTCGTTCAATTCGAAGAACCTATAAAGAAAACCAAACTACCCCAGTGTACTAGATGCTGGTGCTACTGTCACACTGGAAAAAACTGCACTAGGCCCTATCGTTGTTACAAATGTGCAGAAAATCATGACTATAAAACCTGTACAAAAAAAAAGGGAGATGGACGAGACCCTAAATGCGCCCTATGTGGTGGTGCTCACCCTGCCAATGCCAAAATATGCAGAGCTTACCTGGAAATAATAAATAGAAGATTCCGGTCCCCTAATGGCACAACTTTACAAAAGACACAACACTGTCAGACTCTCCAAATCCATCAAGGCTCTCAAGACAATCAATTCAGCAACTCAACTAATGTGCAGCAACCGCTCGACAATGCTCTGCCAGTTTTTAACACCACTCAGCAACAACCCAATGTATCAACTTACGCACAGATTCTTCATGGCACGAACTCACAAGTTCCACAACAATCTACAGCACTACAGCAAACCGAGTATAATAACAGTAACTTTATCTATTTCCTTCAGAATATAGTAACGAGTCAACAGCAAACTATCAATCACATGTCCGCAGAAATAAAAAGACTCAACGATAAGATTGATACACTAACGGAACTCCTATAACAAAAATTTACGTAATGGCACAACTCTATAAAATAGCGTTATGGAATGCAAATGACTTGTCTGCTCACAGGCAAGAAGTAGAGACTTTCTTAATTCACAACAAAATAGATATTCTACTCGTTTCAGAAACTCACTTTTCCATCAACTCATATTTCAACATTCGGGACTTTACACTTTACCACACCCCTCATCCTGATGCAGCCAGGAGACGTAGGGGACGCACCACAATATTAATAAGAAACCACATACAGCACTACGAGCTCCCTAAGTTTGAACAAAACTATCTTCAGGCCACAAGTATTGTCGTAGCAGATTGACACGGACTGCTAACAATCTCCTCTGTATACTGTCCGCCCAACTACCCCCCAAACAGGGAGGGAACTATAGAGTTCCTAAACTCTCTTGGCAACAGGTTTATGGCAGGAGGCGATTTTAATGCTAAAAATACGCTGTGGGGATCCCGTCTGACTGCAGCTGGCAGAGGCAGACTACTATTTCAAATTATGCAAGAACTTCAGCTTGGCTTTTTATCAACATTTGCACCAACGTACTGGCCTTCAGATCCAGGCAGAATTCCTGACTTACTAGATTTCTTCGTAACAAAAGGGATAGCCTCAGGATACCTTACGATAGAATCAAACCTGGGCCTGTCCTCTGATCACTCCCCGGTCATAGCAACCATTAGTAGCACTTTCGCCGCTACAAAGAAACCAGCTACCTTTTTCAACAAGAGAACTGACTGGGAGTACTTCAGACAACTCGTTGACCGGAAGATAAACTTAAAGATTCCCCTCATAGAGGTAGCGGTAAACACATTAAACTGTATAATTCAAGAATCCGCTTGGGAAACTACACCGGAAATTCCTCAAAAAAGAAGGAATCAGAGCTGTCCAGAGCAGTCAGGGAAAAAATAGCACTCAAAAGACAGCTAAGAAGGATTTGGTATAATTCCAGATACCCCTCAGACAAAAGACGTTACGACAAGGCCTCCAGAGATCTAAAAACTCTAATTAAAAAGTTAAAAAACGAATCACTAAAGAACTTTCTAGAAAACCTTACAAATACAGCTGAAACAGACTACTCTATTTGGCAAGCAACGAGAAACCTAAAACATCCCAAAAACCCTATTCCACCAAACTGGAAAGAGGATGGATCCTGGGCTCGTACAGATCATGAAAAGGCCACCACCTTCGGACTTCACCTAGAAAAAGTGTTCCAACCGCTACCATCTCAAAATTCTTCAGTAGATGATGCTGAAATTGAAAACTTTTTACAGGCACCGTACCAAATGTCACCATTACCAAAAGTTCTTACAGTTAAAGAAGTGATGTTTATGGTAAAAAATGAACTGAATTCCAAAAAATCACCTGGTTATGACCTTATCACCGGGCGTATTATTAAAGAATTACCGCGAAAAGGAATAGTACTCCTTACAGCGATATACAATGCAATTCTACGTCTTGGATACTTTCCACCTCAGTGGAAAGTGGCAGATATCATCCTTATTCAAAAGCCAGGCAAACCACCTCATGAGGTAACATCCTACAGACCTATTAGCCTGTTACCGATACTCGGTAAACTTCTAGAAAAACTTATTCTCCGAAGACTAACAACTGTGATTGAGGAAAACAACTTGATACCCGACCACCAGTTTGGCTTCAGAAAAGGACACAACCCTATAGAACAAGTTCACCGGGTAGTTGAACTCATCAATCAAACTTTTGAAAAAAAGGGTTACTGTACCGCTGCCTTCCTTGACGTAAGCCAGGCCTTCGATAGGATTTGGCACGTGGGCCTCCTTTACAAACTTAAAAAAGTACTTCCTCACACGCTATATCTTATTCTGAAGTCGTACCTGCATGAACGGTACTTTAGGGTTAAATACGGACTAGAAGTAACACAGTTGTACCCTGTCGGAGCTGGTGTTCCACAAGGAAGCGTCCTTGGACCAACGTTATATCTATTTTTCACGTCAGATCTTCCTACTTGTCCCTATACCCGAACAGCAACGTTTGCCGACGACAAAGCAATACTGGCTAGTCATGCAGATCCTGGCATTGCTGCGAGAATGCTTCAACAACACTTGTATCAAATTCAATGGTGGACGAAATCATGGCGCATCCTGATCAATGAAACAAAGTCTGTCCATGTCACTTTCACTAAGTGCAGAGGAGCGTCACCTCAAGTCTCTTTTAATGGCCATTACCTACCACAAGCGGACAGTGTTAAATATCTGGGCATTCATTTGGATAAAGGCTTGACATGGAAGACGCATATTTTCAACAAAAGAAAACAACTTGGCCATAAACTCAGCAAATACTATTGGCTGATTGGACATAAATCACCTCTGTCCCTTAGCAACAAATTACTCCTTTACATAGTGGCATTCAAACCAATCTGGACCTACGGCATACAGCTGTGGGGGTCGGCATCAACGTCTAATATAGAGATTCTAGAACGATTCCAGGCAAAAGTTCTACGGATTATAACAAATGCACCCTGGTTTATACCAAATAGAGAAATCCTCTGTGACTTAAAAGTGTCATCTGTTAAAGATGAAGTGAGTAAGTGCAGTGAAAAGTATTTAAGTAACTAGAACTACACCCTAATATTCTTGCAATAAATTTGCTAGACAATAGTGAAGACACTCATAGACTAAAGAGACAAAAATACTAGACCTACCATCTAGATTTAAGCACCCATAATCTTTGTGACTGTTGTTTCTTTTTGTAACCTACTTTTAAGGAATAACTGAGCTTGTTATCACAGGATAACAGCTCCACATGGTCAACACCTATTTTTTTTCTCATACAAAAGATTTACTTATAGTATGTTATTTTTATGTTATACTGATTGCAAATAGTTAAAAAAAAAAAAAAAAACGGAGAAGACGAAAAGTAGATAGAAGTATTGGGTTCACCCGATTATTAAAATTCGCTGTGTAGAAGGCGCATACTACACCTTATTTGATAAACTGGTTTTAGATCCTAACAAGTTTTTCAATCTTTTTCGAACGAGAAAAGAAACATTTGATTATATTTCAGTCAACTTGTCAGATATTATCAAAATATTTTTATTTCCTTCATCTGTCTTGTCCCACAAACAAGGCTTCGTCTCAACAATTTCAATCAATGTCACTATGTCATATTTAAAAGTAGTCATTTTCTCAAAATATTCAGGATACCGACATGTCGGTGAGTGTGGAACGGTTCCATAACATTTCTTTACTTTTTGTTCCCACCGATAACGCGCCGATATCGTGTCGGTGTTGTGTCGACGTCGTGTCGGCTAGTGTGAAAACGCCCATTTTCGGTCTAGTGTTCAATGTGTAGTACAAATGTTAACATGATAATGTTTTTAGGCTGGGGGGTCATTCCACAAAATGTGTGATGCAAAATGTGTAACGTCATCGAAAAATGTAACGCTTCCACACTTTCGATTCCCCACAGTCTAGAAATCTTCGGTCTCTGTCGTTTTAACATGATAATGTTTGTTATATAGTACATATACAGGGTCCGTCATGGGAACCGCATGTTTTTGTATTGGGTAGTACGGCCGAGCGGTTGGCATCAGTGAGTGTGGGTTGGCCTTGATTTGTTCGTTAGAGTGGGAAGTTTAGTTGCCGCCATGTTGTGGAACGTGGAGCATCGTACGTTTGCTCTCCAGCGGTTTTTCGTAAACAATGAGTCAGTGACGCAGACACAACGTGACTTTCGCACCCATTTTAATATTCCGGTCCGCCGACCTGTTCCAGACCGCAACACCATTTTGAGATGGTTTGAAAACTTCAACACAACTGGCTCCGTAATGAAGTTAAAACCACCTGGCCCTGTCAACACAGCCCGTACGCCCAAAAACATCGAGCGAGTTAGGATGTCTGTGATACAGAGCCCTAAACAGTCGGTTCACAAGCGTGCTGCAAGTTTAGGGATTAACGAGTCAACAGTGCGAAGGATTCTGCACAAAGATCTCCATTATCACCCATACAAAATTCAGGTATGTCAGCAACTTAGTGTAGGTGATTATGAACAGCGTCGTGTCTTTTGTGAAACCATGCTCAATAATGAAAACATGATTTTTCTCATGAGTGATGAAGCCCATTTTCATTTAAATGGGTTCGTTAACAAATAAAACTGTAGATATTGGTGTAATGAAAATCCTCAGCTGTTACATGAGTCCCCTCTTCACAGCCCAAAAGTAACAGTATGGTGTGCAGTTGGGGAGGAGGGCATTATTGGCCCGTATTTTTTTGAGGAAAACAACATTACTGTGACTGTTAATTCAGAGCGCTACATTACGATGCTCCAAACCTTCTTCTTCCCAGAACTTCGACGTCGCAGATGGGCAATGAGGAGAGTATGGTTTCAACAGGATGGTGCAACTGCACACACAGCTCGTAATTCAATGGCTGTCTTACGGGATCAGTTTCCAGGCCACCTTATCTCCAGATATGGCAATCTTCGCTGGCCTCCTCGCTCCCCCGATCTAAGCTTATGTGACTTCTTTTTGTGGGGATATCTCAAGTCCTGAGTATATGTTAACAAGCCACGCTGCCTTGAAGATCTGAAGACAACAATCCAGGAGGAAATCGTTCGTATTCCATGTCAGATGTTAATTAACGCTACTCGGAGTTTTCGGGACCGGCTACAATCATGCATAAACATAAATGGCCAACATAACATAAATGAACAATGAAATTCCCAACATACACTATGTATTGTCGTAAATAAAAATATTTTTTAAGCCAAACTGACTAAGTACATCTTATTTGAAAACCATGCGATTCCCGTGATGGACCCTGTATAATGAAGGTGTTATTGAGAAGTACGAACGTCGTTCAAAGTATATAGTCATGAAACGGTCAGAAATCCGTACGAACATCGCTGAACAGGAGAGTCTGCAGTTTACGCACATTATACGTTTCAAAAGCCTAAAAACATTATCATGCTTCGATGTTTCGGTTTCGTCGAAATTCTTTTTCATTATAATTTGTAATAGGTAACCATAACCAAGGTGATGGCTTTTTGTGGAAATGATCCCCTATGGGCAAACATTGTTATAGACGGTACTGTCCTGGAACAAGTTAGCAGTTTTGAATACCTGGGCTACAGTGCGTCTTATAATGCAAGCAATGACATGGTGAGTAAGTTGCACAAGTTCAACCTTATGTGCGAGACTATCAGGCGAACCCTGATTAAGTCAGAAAGTAAAGAAACACACCTAAAATTCTGCAAGGTGATGGCTCTTCCCACACTTCTTTATGGGTCTGAGAATTGGACTTTAACGAAAGGGCAGGCCACTCGCATCCAAGCGGCTGAAATGAGATTTCTCAGGCACGTGGCAGGGTATACTCTCCATGATCATAGAAGAATCAGATATACGGCAGGAACCGAATATTATGAGTATACTCGACAGGATCGCCCAGTATCGGCTGAATTGGTGGGAACATCTTTGCCGAATGGATGACTGCCGCATCCCCAAACAACTATGGAACTATAAGCCAAGGGGATGGAGAGGTGTGGGACGTCCGAGGAAGCGCTGGAGTGACCAGCTGTAATATTTGCCTATTTGGAACTGGAACAAAACGTTCTTGGTTTAAACCTTGAGGATGATGATGATGAATAGGTAACCATTTGTATTAGTTAAGTGGGAAGGGGTTTCACAAAAATTATAGCAGGCTTTAGCATAATTGAATAAAAAAGCCAAGGGAGGGGGTGTTTCACCCAGTTTCCTATCTACATACACTATTCTACATCTATTCTTCCAGTTCAATTCTCCCCACTACAGTTTGTTTCACGTGCAGTTCAAATAACGCAAAAAAATACATATTTTATAATTTATATCTGTTAATGAAGTCAGTAAAGGAAAACTGACTTTTGTTTCGTTATAAAATATTGGGAGTGTCTTGCTAAGTTATGTAGGCTACTATTATTATTATTATGTGGTGCTCAGCAAGACATGCAAAACTGAATGACACTCATCAAACTTGGCCTGCTTCCACTGAACACACTGAATGATTCACTTTTAACTCCAAATGCAACTGGTTCTCCACACCAGTAATTTACTTGTATTTACAGCTCTATTGCCACCTCTATTGTTAGCACACTGAACAGCCATTATATTCACCCCCCCCCCCCCCCCACACACACACACACACACACACACACACACACACACACACACACACACACACACACAAGGGCAAAGGGGGGAAGCATAATCTTAGCATCTGCCTGCAGCATAGTGGGAGCTGACTGATAAACTGATAAGAAAGACTGACAATAAATATTAATTGCAATGTTTACAGTACTGCTAAATGCTCATACTAGCAAAAAATTAAGGTTTTATGGTAAGCCGATTTAAATTTCTGTAACTTTGTGTACCCACAGAATATTTACAATTTAGATAATCTTAATAAGCAGCAAACACGAGACTGTTACTTTAAAGAAAAAAACTTGTGGAAAATGCTGTCACCTTACTTTCACATAATTTTGATAAAACACAGTTCCACGCCCGAACAACAAACATTATCAACTATAGGGTATGATTAATCTGACCAAACTGATAATAAGAACACTTAATATCAATATGTGTACAACCAAACAACAGGTTCAAGGTTGTATGTAGAATTTAATTTCAGAGGGAGGAACAAAAACAGATGGGGATAAATATGGTCACCGTATCCTAACATAACTGCAGATAGTAAGAGTTATTTATTATTACTTATTGTAAAACTTACACTCACCTTAAGAGACAATAAAGGGACAGAATACTGCAGTTATTTTAGATACATGGTAAAGGCTCTAGCCAGATAAAGACACTCAAAATCCCCTCCTCTATGGGAACATTGACTGAAATTTTGGTGTCTTAATTCTTATAACGAAAAACACCCTTTTCTGAATTTTTAGGTCTCTAGGGGGTCCCTACCCCTCACAACCATTAAAAACATGATTTTTTGAAAAACATTTTTTCTCAGTACCTTCATCTCGGATTGGGCTGAAATTTTAATTGTAGCTAGATGATTTTAAGACAAATAATCTTGATTTTTTTTTCTTTTTTTTTTATGACTAAAAAAACATGACTTTTTGGCCCAAATATTTTTTTAAACCTTAACTACTCGAGCCCCAAAAGAGTTGCTACTACTGCACTTCTTCCAGAGTTTATATTATGCAAAATTTACTACCTTAAATTTTTTTAAATGGTACAAGTTGGATAACAATAGAAGAAACACTTTTGTTTTGCTATTTTAAGCCATTATCGGCTGGGGGTGTGGGGGATTCCAATTTTCTGGTACTGGGAGGTGGTTGCGGTACTCAGATTTACTGGGGTGGTATGGTATTTTTTAAAACGCGTCTCTGATTAATGAAATTTCCCTGTAAACTCGAATTCTGGTTAATTAAGCTCTACCCCATATTCAGAATCCCGATATTTCGTGTAAAAACTATAATCCCATACACGGTTGTTATGGACTAAGAAGCTCGTATGGACTAAAGATTTCTCGGAAATTTCACAAACTGATCTGCTTGAAATTGCACAATTCATTTGAATTATTTGAAAATCTGTTCTGTATGGGTATTCAGAATGCTCATAGAGAAGCACAAGAACAAATACTGATAGTACTTTGACATTTCTTATTGAGAGATGAAATTTTGAGCCATGCTGTGTCTGAAGATGAGGGCTGGATATCCCATATCACACCTGAGTTGAAAAAATTTCCTTTCTCCACATCAGCAAGAACAAGAATATTCACATAAGATACTGTCAACAAGAAGGATCATAATAAGTATATTCTGAAAGAGATAGTGTCCTGTGCCACCAATAACTCTATTGTTTATTATGAAATGTTGGAAAAACAAGGTTCGCTATCTGTTCAAGAAAAAAAGCGATGGAATGTCATTTTTTGACAATTTCTTTTTTGTTCACGATAATGCTTGGTTACACTGCACTGTCATGCTAAATTTGATCACATCATTTGGATGGGAATCGCACCCCCCCCCCCCCCAGCCTTGATATAGTTCCAAACAAGTTCCACATAGTCTGAAGAGTTTTCCACGGACAAAAGCATAACAAAACCATAAAAATTTATAAAACAAAAGAAAACTCTATTTACCCTTCAAGTCTGCTGAGCAAACTAGGATTCACAATGATTCATACAACAAACAACACTAGAAATGAACAATGCCATGTTTAAATATACAACAGGAGGTGCAGCCAACCCACAACCTATCCCCACTCACAATTTACTAATCACCACAAATTCATCATCATACCTGCAAGGATTAAAGATGGTTGTTCATGTCTAAAACAGACAAAGTCTAGAGCTGGTCAGTCCAGCGCTTCCTCGGGCATCCCACACCTCTCTGTACTTCAGCTTACAGTTCCATAGCATAGTTGTTTGGGGATGCGGCATTCATTCATTCATTCGGCAAAGATGTTCCCACAAGTTCATCCATTATTGGGCAATCCTGTCGAGTATGCCCTGCCACGTGCCTGAGAAATTCATTTCAGCCGCTTGGATACGACTGGCCTGTCCCTTTCATTAAAGTCCAGTTCTCAGACCCATAAAGAAGTGTGGGTAGAATTTTTGGCATGTTTCTTTACTTGCTGACTTAAAGAGTTCACCTGATGGTCCTGCACATAAGGTTGAACTTATGCAAAATTGGTGACTTGTTTATTGCCATATTCTTCTACTAAATTTTGAGCTGCTTTCACGACCTCTTCATTGACAGCAATGCTGTATAATTTACTAAGAAGCCCAAAGTGAGTATCAACTAATTTGTGTGCTTCTAGCCTTTGCCTTAATGAAGGACATAAACTGGTCTATAACGGGAAGGAAACTGACACTCTTCACGCTTTTCAATAAGCTGGGATGTTGAAAATATGCAATCTAAACATGATCTGCCCTTCCTGAAACCATTCTGGCCCTCTGAAAGCATGGTCTCTGTTATTGGATTCAACCATATTCTTAATAGAGATGCATATAATTTATATTAAGTATTAAGGAGGCTGACTCCTCTGTAGTTCCTACAGTCATTACTATCACCTTTCTTGAATATGGGAATTATCTTTGCAATCTGCCAGTCGCCACGAACATGACCAGTGGTCCAGCATAGATTAATGAACTGCAGCAAACGATCATGCAGCAAGGCTGGTGTGTACTTTATAAGCTCCACGTTCAGCCCATCAGTGCCTGGTGATTTTCTATTTTTACTACAGCGTAGAGCAGCTAACAATACATCCAGTGTTATTGGATCCACGCAATCACTGATATCGGCAAAGGTTGTTTCTTCCAGTTGATACTCTGGGTCCGTAGCTGCTAATAGGATTCAAGCCATTGTTGTGAGATATTACTGATCTTCAGGTTATCATCACTACAATTTCCTTACCTAAATCCTAGACACATTTTTAGTAGGCTGCCTAATACAATCATTTACAGCCACACAAGTACCGCTACTGCTTTATTCTTAGTGGTAGTAGTTTCTTGCCCAATGATAATACATCTATACTTGATACCACATGATTTTATACTGTTCACCCGGCACATGGAAGAAATATTAATTATCTCTCCTTATTGTTCCTCTGTGCTCTGTGATACATATTTCCAGGGACTTTGAAGTTCTGCTGAAATACCATTAATCCATATCCACATGGGAGGCTGGCTATTCATAACACTTTTTATAGAAGCAGTAATAAAGACTTAGAAGAACAAGGGATAAACTGTGCTATTTAAGAAGAACAAGGGATAAACTGTGATATGTACAATTTTGTTCACAAATATAAAATTGAACAGTTAAAATACAATTTCACCGATTATATAATAGAATAAGAATAATATATGGCAGATGAACAAGAAGAAACTGACTTTAACTCTAACAGACTCCACTATAATGAGTGAATCTGGGGTCCACTTAACACCACTGTCCACAAAAGAGGGGAGTTACCCAAATGATGAGCTAATGAAATTTTTACATATGACATTTAATGGTTTAAATAAAAAATTTGATAAACGTTTTGATACTATGCATGAAGAAATGAAACAACAAAGTAGTGAATTAAAACGTCTATCACAGCAGTTTTGTAGTTTGAGTGATTCGCATAAACAATGTGAGAAATTTTAGCGTTATTGATGAACAATTATATAAATGTTTTGGTACTATAAATAAACAAATGTTGAATAATACAAATGAGCAGTCTGTAAACAATTTAATGAACTTAAAGAACATACATACACCAAATCAGATGAGTGTCGTCTAAACAGATTAGAATGTAAACTTGACCAGGTTACATTTACTAAGGTAGCCAATGTTAGTAATGAAGGTAACATGTTGACTGATGATGTAAACTAAATGAGAATATTGTAGTTTCAGATGGTAACGTACTGAATAATAGTGAAGACAAAACTTTAGCTGTGGTAGAAGCTAGCTGTAATATAGAATTTAAATTAGATGAGTGTGATAGAGAGTGAAAAGAGGTTAGGTGGTAGTGTGCGATAAAACGTAAATTTTTATAGCGTATTATATTAAATGGAGTAGGGTCTCCATATGAAGTAATTGGGGGCAACGGGTCCTCACGTGGTGACGAGGGAGACATATTTATACAGAGGTTCTTTGTGGTTTATCTGGAAAGGCCGGGACATCTTATTGTGAGTTTTTATTGGTCTTTGTGTAGGGCATGTAGTTTAGCAGGGGTGGTTTGCATACTGTAGTAGGAGAGAAAGAATATGAGGTTCATACACATGATATAAACAGAAGTTACGAGAATTTAATTAGGAACATAGATGTTTTAAATGGGGAGACAGTTACTTCCTGTTGATAACCTAGTTGGTGACGATTCTTACCTGGTACTGACGACTGATCCTGCTGGTAATATAACAGTCACTGACTTTTATGCAGCAAGGTCTCAGTGTCAGATGAAGAAAGATGGGGAAGTTATTAACACAGTGAAGATAAGAAACCTTCAGTACCTGGGACATGTCATGAGAAATGAACAGACATTTTACTTATTGCAGTCCATACTACAGGGAAAATTACTTGGAAAGAGAGGAGTTGGGCGACCGAGAATATCATGGCTGAGAAATTTAAGGACCTGGTTTGGCATGAATACAACTGACTTATTCCGTACAGCAGTGCAGAAAGTTAAAATAGCCTGTATGATACCCAACATCCGAAATGGATAGGAACTATCAGAAGAAGAAGAAGGTGTCAGTGGTATTATGGTTGTCAGTAAACCTAACCTTACAACAGAAAGTTGAGTACTGCAATGCTTTGGAACGAAATCACGTAAATTTGGTGGACTGTGATCATCCACACTAGCATAAGAAGATACACATAATCCATATGGCATTGAGAAGTATGGAAGTGTCTATGCTACAATAAAAATTAAATGGAAGACAGGAAATCAATTAAATGGGTGAGCAAGTTATCTCGTTTGGAAAGAAGACTGCTGACAGTTACGAAGGTTATATAGGCTTAAGGTCAAAAGGATCAAGACAGAGCACAAGAAATAGAGGATGACCAATCAGATACAGTAATACTATATACCGAACTGGACACGATTTACTTGTAAAAGAAATATCTTATAAGATATTTAATCAAATAAGTGTCGATGATGCTGACTGTTATACAGATGTACTCAAGTATAATGAATTATGAAATAAATACCCATCTTTTGCAATAATGTGAAGGAATTAATTTCCTTATCAGACCAAACTATGACCATTCCATTCTTAACTTGTGATGATAAAAAAGCAGCAGTATGGTGAAATAATATCCTCTGACGTGCCAACATTACATGCATAGTGTTCTGTATACGTTTCCGGCTGCATGAAAGAGTTGTCTTAACAATAATAATGGCTCCAATGTGTACCACAGAAGCAGCTTAGTCAGGCAGGGAAGGCTGCCTTATGCGAGCTGTACGGCATACAAGGAAGGCAGTGTGGCCAGCACTACACTTCAGCCGCCCATTATTATCCTCAGGATGTTATCCCAGGTACTCATTTTCAACAGGCTGAGTCGACCTGGGGGCTGAAAAATGCACCTTGATCTTATGGTGCGGGCCTGGGAATCGAACGCAGGACCTCTAGGTTAGTAGCCAAGTGGAGTAGTAGGTTAGTACCCACTGGCCTACTGGGCCGCCAGAATTGTCTTTAAAATAGGAGTAAGGTGGTGACAAGACTTGGCGCCAATGGCTTGCTAGTCTCCAGAAGTGACTGGTATAAACATCACAAATAATTGTACATACAGTCCAAACCACCTTAAGTAGAATATTAGAATTTACATCAAAATAACTTTATACTATTTACTACAACTTGCATGCTTATTCTACATATGTCTATCTCAAGTAAATAAAAAAAAAACTTTCTTAAAGATCAAAAATGTTAACAAACACACAGACACCATTCATTAATTACAGAGATAAAAAAATCAATGGAAATTTTATTTATTGTGCTTTGGGTATTACAATGGGTGTTCGTAACAAAGGAAACTTATTGTAAATAAAATGTGATGAACAAAAGTTAATATTTTTTTTAAGAAGAAGATAACTTTGTTACAGATATAATTAATACAGAAATGTGCAGCATAGAATGCGGAATATGAATAAAATTTAAAACTCTTTAAAATTGGTACTTCACATTTAGTACGAATGACAACATTGCAGAGGCAGAAAAGGAGAGTAGTTTGGGGAAACACTTGGGCGAGAGAGAGAACGTGACAGCTCCCAAAAGATCCAACACTGAAGATTAAACCTCGAACAGCCTTTAGAAAAGGCTAGAAATATTAAAAAGAATATGACAAAACTGAATACGTAGGTGTGCAATTACAGATAACAGGGTTAAGTAATTTTGAAGATTATTGTGAACATATTAGTGTAACAATAGTAGGCACTGTAAAGGTGAATGAAGTGTAGCCAAGAGAGAGGGGGGCACTAATCAATAACAAAGCATGTGGCACGTTGTCCCAGGTATGCATGCACAGAAATAGCGTATAAAGCATATCTATGTGCCGCAACTATTTACATTTTCATAAATGGTTAAAAATGTTTCCATTCAATTGTAATATATAAATCTATTTACATTAACAAACTATTCACAAAACCCATCTACAAGGTGTGTGGTAAAGGAATAAAAAGTGCTAATAACACTAAAGTACTGCAGATCCCCAACTTGTAGTGCAGATGGACCTACTGCATTATATAAAACAGTGTAGCATGAATTAAGTAGCAGTAGTAGTAGTATTATTCCATTTCTTGAATTATAGTTGTGAACAAAGGAAATATAACGCTATCCCATTAGGAGAAAGATCTTGATCATAAGCTATAATGGGAAATAAATGCCAATTTTCTATTCATTATAAAATTGTAGAAAACTTACCAGCGTGTGCAACAAAACCTTGCTGTATCACTCTTTCATTGCCTTGTTTTATCAATTTTATGTTTTTACCTTTAACTGCTTATTAGGCCTAATATTTCAGTGGTTTACTAATATAGCATATAAAGCATTGCCCTTACATATACAATTTGTAACGGTAATAATTACTTTTATTATACAGTGGAACCTTGGATTGCGAGCATAATTCGTTCCGGGAACGTGCTTGTAATCCAAAGCGCTCGTATATCAAAGCAAATTTTCCTATAAGAAACAATTGAAACGCGGATGATTCGTTCCACAACACAAAAATATTTATTCGCATAACATTTCTAATACAAAATACTGTATAACGTAAAACAAATGAAACTGCACTTTACCTTACAATAGAGTCATTGTTGGTGTGAGGGAGACGAGAGAGATGACATGAGAAGGGTTATTGTGTAGCACGAATTTCACTAACGGAATCACTGCTATCTGTTGGCTCACTAGAATTATTTTCTTTTCGTGCAACTTTAACAAGGAAGCTGTCCAATGACTGTTGCTTTTGCCTCTTTTTGAGGATTTCACGAAAATGTGACATTGCATTGTCATTGAACACATTCATCGCTCGCATTGCTACAGCCTTATTTGGGTGGTGTTTTTCTATAAAATTTTGCACCGTTTCCCACATTTTGCACTTCTCCCGAATCTCATTTGAAGTGAGAGATTCCTCTGCCTTTTCCTCCTCCTCTTCACCTGTTGTTCGCGATGCAGGTCCATCAGTTCGTTGATGGTCAGTTCCTGGCTATGTTCTTCCACCAGCTCTTGAATGTCGGCGTCATTCACCTCCAGCCCCATGGTCTTCCCTAAGGACACAATTTCATCGACAATCGGCGGCGCATTTTCACCAGCAATCCCCTCAAAGTCACGTCCAAGAACGCAGTCAGGCCACAGTTTTCCCCAAGCAGAAGTGAGAGTTCTCTTGGTGACCCCATCCCATGCTTTATCGATGATCTTCAGGCAGTTCACGATGTGGAAATGATTTCTCTAAAACTCTCGGAGGGTAAGGTCTGTTCCTTCGGTCACTTCGAAGCATTGCTGAAATAGTGCTTTGGTGTACAGCTTCTTGAAGTTCGAAATGACTTGCTGATCCATAGGCTGGAGTAGTGGAGTAGTGTTGGGAGGAAGGAACTTAACCTTGATGAACTTGAATTCCTCCAGTAAGTCATCCTCAAGGCCTGGAGGATGAGCAGGAGCATTGTCCATAACCAGCAAGACTTTGAGCGGCAGATTATTATCTAAAACGTATTTCTTCACTACAGGACCAAAGACCTCGTTCATCCATTCAACAAAGAACATACGAGTGACCCAAGCCTTAGTGTTGGACCTCCACATAACATTTAACTGGCTCTTCTGCACCTTGCATTTCTTGAAGGCTCGTGGATTCTCGGAATGATACACAAGCAGGGGCTTTACTTTTAAATCCCCGCTGGCATTAGCACACAATAACAGGGTTAAACGGTCTTTCATGGGCTTGTGACCGGGCATTGCATTCTCTTCTGCTGTAATGTAGGTCCTCTTCGGCATCTTTTTCCAAAAAAGTCGTGTTTCATCGCAGTTAAAAACTTGCTGCGGCAGGTAACACTCGGTAGCAATGAGCTTCTGGAACTCAGCAGTGAATGCCTCAGCTGCCTTAGCATCCGAACTTGCAGCCTCCCCGTGCCTCGCAACACTATGGATGCCACTTCTCCTCTTAAAGTTATCAAACCATCCCCTGCTGGCATTGAAGCTTTCTTCGATTTCTGTTGACGTACGTGTACTACATGGCAGTTTACTTACGAGGTTGGCGTACGTCTTTGCCTTCTCGCAGATTAAATTCTCGGTCACAGCATCACCTGCTAGTTGCTTATCACTTATCCAAACGAGAAGCAACTTTTCTACATCTTCCAGAACACGTGGCCGTTGCTTTGATACTCTTGTGACTCCTTTTGCTGCATCTAGCCCTTTTATTTCTTCTTTCTTCTTTAATATTGTGCAAATCGTTGACGTAGACTTGTTATAAAATCTTGCGATATCAGCCACTCGCATACCTCGTTCGTGGTTTTCGATCATTTCCTTTTTAACTTCCATCGTAATCATCTCCTTCTTCCGACCGAATTCCTTTTCAGCCTTCTTTTCCTTCACTGGGCCCATTGTTGCAGTACAGTTATAACACTAATTATAACACTAATGAAAGAAACAAAACATGTATATGCTCGTACGATGTTGACTATGCGAGCGAGGCACGCCAACTGAAGTCTAGCGCGGGAGAATATTACACACAATCGCCCAGGAAAGAGAGGCAGCAGGAAGGGGAAAACTTAGGCTCAGGGGAGGGGAAAACGTAGGCACACGTGACGCTCGTATTGCGGAACCTCGCTCGCTTATCAAGTTACAATTTATTTAAAATTTTTGCTCGTCTTGCAAAACACTCGTAGACCACGTTCTCGCATTCCGAGGTTTCACTGTATTACATTTATTAATCTTAAATTTATTATAATATTCATAATATATTTAGTATTTATAATTAATTTACTACAAGATATTTTCTCCTTATTTGGAACATGTTTCGGGAAGCCTTGTGTTCCCATCTTCAGCCTTCCTGATTTTGAGTCTAGTCATGTTCCAAATAAGGAGAAAATATCTTGAGGTAAATTCACTATAAATATTAAATATATTATATACATCAAGAAACAGACTGTAGCAAAAAGTGTTTGAATATTCATAATATACTACACTTTATTTTTAAGGTATTATTCAATAATGTTGTCACTTAAACTGACTGTCTATGCGAAGGGGGGGGGGGCATTTTATTGTATTGAGGACACTGAATGAGTAATCACTTACATGCTGTCACAAGATAAGATTGATTTTAATTGAATGTAAAACACAAGTGTTAATACACAGACACCAAACGTGTAAATGTGAACATGCACTAGTAATATTAAAATATTTTAAATGCTGTAAAAATGTTCCTTAGAACATGTTCTAACAAAAGACAATTTTCATTTACCGCAAAAGTTCTAGAAAATTGTAAAAGTTTGAAATTGACTATAGTGATGCTAAAGAAGAGTGGACAGCTTGTTATTAAGAGATAACAGTTAACCTTAGAAATTCATGTTTGGAATACATCTGTTAACAGTGACCCTCAAGTAAGGAAATCGGGTTCACAGTGAATGTTCTGTCAGATGCTTAGAATGAATAAATATTTACAACAAATAAAGCACAGAATTCATTACCGTTTTAAATAACAATCTCACTTCTGTGAGGCCTCTCTCTCCTATGGCACTACAACCCTTGTTGGGCCCTGGCCTCTTTCAATTTTTCCCCCCATTCTCTTCTGTCGGTAGCCATCCTCCTCTAGGAATGCACTTTCAGTATTTCTTTCGCATCCTCATCCACCGAGTCCTCCCATCTTCTCCTCGGTCTTCTCAATGGTCTTTTTCCATGGATTCTGGTATTCAATGGTTTCCATGGTATTTTGTCTTCCCCCATCATGACATGCCCACCTTAGACGCTGTAGTTTTACGTATTGTGTTAGCGGTGATTCTTTATACATTTGATACAGTTCAAAGTTATATCTTATTCTCCAGCCGTGTAGTGTATGTCATTAACTGGTCCCAGGATTCTTCGCAATATTTTTCTTTCAAAGATATCGAGAGTGTTTGCTGCTTTGGAGTTCAGGATACACGTTTCGCAGCCGCAGGTTAGGATGGGTACACTTCTGTGAGGTAGCTTCAAAAAAATAATTTCATCAGAGAAACTGATTCATAAGTTGGTAGTGCTCATGATGCCACAATGTCCTCATGCTATTCCTTCCTATCCAACAATAGCGCAGCTGTGTCTTTGACATGTGCCATTGTTGTAGTTAAAAATGTCTGTAATTGAACAGCTTACAAATATCAAATTTTGCATTTTGTTTCTAAAATCACCATCGGAGATGTTATATTACTTTATAAAAGCATATGGTGAATTGGCAATGAAGAAAAAAAACAAATGATTGCCCATCTACTGTGACAAATAAAGAAATCCTTAAGCGTGTTCAAGGGATTGTTCGAGGCGAGAGAAGGAATTCTGGCAAAGGAATAGCATCAGAAGTTGGAATATGAATTGTTAAGTTGTCACACATCTGAAAACGCACTGTGTTTGCCAACACATTGTTACAAAAACGCTCTCTGCAGATCAAAATGAAACACGAATGACACTGACAAGAGACGTTATCACTATGGCTGATTGAGATAACAATTTTCTGAAGAGACAATGACATGAGACAAGTCATGATGTTCTATTGTGTGCGTGCAATCCAGTCATCAGAATGGAAATAAAATAATTTCCTTGGACACAGAAGTTTTGTTTCACAAAGAGTAAAGGAAAAGTTATGCTAGAAATTTTGGTTGATTTGCAGGCAACTGTCACTAGAGGTGTGCTGAACTAGCATTTTAAAATAACAGGTACAAATACCGGTTATTAAATACTCATCATACATATACCTATATTATATAATTTGTTATACGAAATAAACTGATACTATTATTAATGTTGCTTTACACTGTGACTTTATTAAACTATTACTGTTTAAAAGAAAATATAACAAGAGAATTTATATATGCCATAACCTAGCATAACGAACATAACTTAGCAAAACTGACAACAGTCACAGTGGACAGCAATACTTAAAAAGACCTTCCCATAGTATGGGGGTTCCCGACAAGTGGTAGGCAATAAGACTTAGCTAGGAAAAAAGTATTTACTTAAAAAAAAAAAAATACAAATTTATGTTCAAAACAACAATAAATTTTCATTGGTCATGTTTTAAACTGATTACCCTTATAAAAACACAACCTAAATAGTTTGCGGTAAAATTTCATTAGACGTTTCTGCTCTTATCATATTTTCTTATCAAGTGGTACTCGAAAAGAACGCGGAAGACCGAAGTGGTACGTGGGTCCAGAAAGGTTGGGAACCACTGCTAGTAGATCAACTGTGCAACTGACAGGTCCTGGCAAAAGGACAAGTTGGGCAAATAATGGAAACCTCGAGCCATATTGTAAATCAATCATGAATGTTTTACAGTCTGCAAGAAATTGAGATAAACTTGTAGCTTTCTCTTCTTATCACCTCCTTGTTTTATTGATGGTCATTTAATAAGTTTAGCAAATTCTTATCTTCATCAGATTGAGTATTTGTCTTAGGCTGCAGTTTGACTATTTACACCTAATTGTGTTATCTGTTATGGAGTTTGTTATTTTGATTTCTTTACTAAGTGGAAACTGCTATTAGTCAAATGATAAGAGATAGGGATAGTGATAGACAAAAATTCAAAATCAGCAGTTTAGATAAAAGAAACAAATTTATGAAAACACCTTATGTGAACAGGACTACATACAGTGGTGCATAAATGTCTGTCACAACAATCTCATCATTTATGCGAGATGTGCAGTGAAGCCAACATTACATTCTTGGATTTTGTTGTCCATGATGTGTCTGTTGATTAACTAAATATATCACTACCGACTCGGTACACAAAGTTTTTTGTTGGTAAAAATGTAAAAAGTTTTACCTTAAAAACTTCGTCAGAGCTTATAAGCTTATTAAGCCTAAGTGATACACTTAAGTGTACAAGTAATAAGTATAATATGGCCTATCAACTATCAGCCACTCTGTAGGTTAACTTCACAATTTACCATGTTGGTGACTAGTATAATATATTAAAATCTGTATTATATATCTGCATAACACACGAGAATAAATGTAACATCAGTATGGATTTTTTTCATTTATTAAAAACAGCTTCGTCTCTTTGTGCAGAAAGTATTCAGAACCAAAATGTGGCTTCGTACTTGTGTATCCGTAATACTCCTAATACTGGTATATTCGTTTGCTTGTTCCTTGTGTACCTGTAATACCCCTAATACTTGTAGTACTTGTTACTTGTGTACTCGTTAGTTGTGTAGGGGGATCCCGCGACTCGGAACAGAGAGGCCACGAACAACAGGTATTTCAATTTTTCAGTCACTGTTACATCCGTTCCACAAAAATATAATTCCCAAATACCTGTTTTATAGGTATATTGGCCCACCTCTACTGTCCACTATGAATTCATTCCAATAGCGAACAAGGCCGAATAGCGAACAAGAATATGTATGTCGATGTCCTTCGTCATCTATGGGATGCAATCGTAAGGAAGTCTTCTGAAAAATGGAAAAAAACCTATGTTCTTTTGCGAGACACTGCGCCAGCACATTGATCAATCCTGGTCAAGGAGTACCCTGTACGCTACAAAATGACAACTTGTGAGTATCCACCAAATTCTCCCGACTTGGCACATCAGCTGACTAATTCCAGGAAGATTTTGAATCTGCCTTGTATTATTGTACATTGTACATGCTGTTGTCAGCAATATATTGTATTAACACTGGGGTTCTAAACTGTCACCCAAATGATATCAGGAACAATTGTAGATGTCTGGAAATGGAAGTGGGATAGCAAGCTGGTCTGCAATAAAATCAAGAAAAACTTGAGGAATTATGTTGATGAGAGCTTAACAGATAAACACAAAACACATACAAAAGGAACACTCTCCAGCCATGAATATTCGACAGACTTTGCTGTGAGATGATTAACTGAAGTAAGTGCACCTGACTATTAGTACCAATCTGAAGAGAGACTGGCTTGTAATGTATTCAGATTAACAACAATATGGAAGTCAACAGGAAAAAAAGACACAACTGTAACATCAAAAGTCAGATAAATTTTATTGCTTACAAAAAATCTGTTCTGACCATGTTAATTTTGAAGCATTTTTTAGACACATAGGTATAAACAATTTTTATCTGACATCAAGAAAAGTGTATGTATCATGGCATAACAATTATATATGACTTGGGGAGAGAAACAGTGTACTCATACTACTTTTAATGTCACTGTAAACATAAACTGTACTGTATATTGTTGATGACAATGTTAAACAGAAATATCAGTGAGCCTCCCGACGGATTTACAATTTGAGTCAAATGCATAAAGAAATTTGACTGAAACGTATTAAGATACAAGGAAAAGATTTAGGCTTTCAAGTAGAAGCTCACTATTCCAAGATGACAATAAACAAACAAATAATTCCATATTGTAAAAAACATTTAGCTGTCACATCGTTCACGAAAAGGATGAGAGGTGTCGGTAATATTAATAATAAAATCAACTACTGCAATATACTAATGAGGATATGAGAACAGAAATATCCAAGAGGAGAACTGAGCAGGTTAAGTACAGGTACATATATGGTGTATGCTGACTCAGAACTAGACTACTGATAAGTAGCAAGAAGTCACAGGTAGAAATAGCCACAGAATAGATGCGTTCCACAAAGGAGAGGAGGAGGAGAGAAAATAACTAAGGCAATGTTTTTAGAGGCATGACTAAGTAAAAAATTAGTTCCAACTAGTAAGCTCAAATTCGGAGAATATAAATGGCTGGCCAACTAATGTAAGTATAATACAAAAGGAATATATTTCCAATGATACTATAAATTTCAAATGATTATATAACTAATAATTTAAGTATTACATTAACAGTTAAGAGCTCTTGTTCTATTTTGTGGGATAGAAAAAGGGAGGGACTACACTCAATGCTTTAATGATATTTGCCTGGTTAACAGATTTTCGAGAAGCCTGAGTGTGGAAAGTGAATGTAAAGTTATGTGCAGACGTTATCTCGGAAACCTCTGAATTAATTAAAACATATATTAAGAAGATTCAAATTATCGCATTATACAAATAATTCAAAAGGTAACATATTTCTAAATAGTACTTTAGTCTACAATGAGAGTTCAGTGTGGGTGTGCGTGCATGCACATACATTGCATATGAGAGTTCAGTGTGGGTGTGCGTGCATGCACATACATTGCATACTAGTATCTCACACACAATATATATTACAAGAGTGTACAGGCTCTGTCATAATGTTCTTACCTGTTGCATTTTTTCAAAGTCTAGGCACGGTCTCTGGATGGCATGAGGTGAAGGTGCGGCTGCATGCCTATGCCTCTTGCGCGGTGATGCTGCAGAGTCGTGGGCAGGACTTGATACATAGTGGAACAATTTGGGTGGTGGTGAAAGTGATCTATGACCGGGTCGGTGTGCTCCTCTTGGAGGTGAAGTCCTGAACTGTACAGGTGTTGCCATTGCAGCTAATAACCCTTGTACTTCCTCGTCTGAACTTCCAGAACTTAATTCACACCTTGGCAGTGATACACTACCAGAAATTTGACGATGAGATAATCGACGGGGTGGGCCTGGATTTACCACTTCAGGGGTTACCTGTAATTAATAAGTAGCAATTAAACAATACCCAGTTCAACAGTTCTATTAAAGTATTATACACAAATAGGCAGAAAGATAATATATACGTAATACAGATAAAACTTGGATCGAATATCAGTAAACTAAATTCTGCGATAACCTGTGCACTTTCTTGTCTGTGTGCTTTAAACAACTGTGCACTAGAAACTCTACTCTGGAATGATCACCATTTGATAATTTTGGCAATTATTAATGACACGTTAGCAATGGCCAATTTAACTTTAACACAATTTATCTTCTTTTTCTTCTCCATCTTCCAACAGGTGAACTACCTATTCCGACCCAAAAGGAATTACAGGCACTCTCACTGCTTCCTAGGTCTTCTTAGTTATAAATACTACTTT